>OZ014416.1:471200-1178860 GCA_963965975.1 Xestospongia bergquistia
AGCGAACAAGAGATAATCTTACAGTTCTATTCTCAAATACTTTTCTTTTATATTCGTCGATAGCAGCCATATTTGGTGTTTTTTGTTTAAGTGCTTCTTCCAACATTGTTATTTGATACTCTACATCTTTCTTGTCCAAACTTGTCAACTCTTCTTCAGTCAACTCTCTCTTATCCTCCTTGTCTAAACCAAGTTTACTTATCTAGGAAATGATAACAACACACCTATTATAATTTGTTTAACATCAATAAATATCTGACTTAAGGATGCTCTCATATATGTACAGGAAATTTAGCTCTAAATCTATATCAATGTACAATGTATTAAGATTCTTCTATTACTAAGGACAGATTTCATGGTCCACTACACAAAGAGGGTGTCTTGTTGCAGTTTGTAATAGTCTGACCTCATTTTCAAAGTGTTTAATTTTTTGTCGATTTTCTTTAACTTTCGATGCATATTGTTCCAGTTCATGCGTCAGATCAAGTAACTGTTCATCAACCTCTCTCTCTTTAGCTTCTATAATTTCTATCTCTGTCTTCAAAGATATCAACTGGTCTTCCAATTCCTTCAAGTTAGTCTAAATAAAAAAGATGAAAATTCAGTCACGACAGATTGCAAAGTACGTGGATGATCTCCTGTTCCTCTATCACTGCTTTAGCTTCCTCTTCTAAATTTTTTAATTCAGTTTGCAATTCTTCTAGATGGTTTTCAGCAGTTGTCAAATCATTTTCTAATGATGCTACTTTGTCTCGAGTCTTCTTAATATTCCTGTAGAAATAATAGTTGAATTAAAAGATTGGTAGATGATAATGTTCCATTATATGATATAACCAAATAATAATAATAATAATAATAATAATAATCATTATTATAATGATAACAATCACCTTTCAGCAGTTTTAATGGCCACGTTGTTTTTCGTAATTGTAGCAGATGCATCTTTGATTGCATTCTTCACTTTATCTACCTGGTCCTATTTACCAAAATATACTCACTAAACCAACTTTATAACAATTAAATGTTTTTACTGAATATATATATCAGTATAGTTACTGAGTAGATATTCAGTATATCTTCTTAATTTAATCCCTTATTGTTCAAGTCACCTGTTGGCTCTTCATACGTGACCCTCCAATTCTCATAATTTCTTCGTGAAGACTAAAACAATAAATTAAATATATTACAGCTGAGATATTCCATTTTTTCTTGCCTCTTTACTTGTCTATCAATATCACTAGCTGCCATTGAAGCTTTCTCATATTCTACAAAGAAAGTCAATAGTCGATACAACTTTTTTTATTTACCTTTCTCGTTAGTTTTTACTTGTTTTTCCAGTTTAGCGAGTTGCCCTTGATCAATTTGGGTTTCAGCATTTTGTATCTCAAGTTCATTGATGCGTCCATTAAGTCCTTTCTCTTGTGTTTTCAATAGCTATATTTCAATAAATTTATTGAATTAGTTGAAACGAGTTACTTGTATATCTCTTTGAAGACGTTTAGTTTCTTTCTCAGCCTCAGTGATCTCACTTTGAAGAGTTCGAACTTTTCTTTCCAATTCCGCTCTCTTATGTTGGTGCTCCTGGAGAGGGAGAGAGAGACAGAGACAGAGAGTTTAAAACAATATTGTTTTAGACATGCCTCTGCTTTTGATTCATCAATTTTTAGTTTCTCCTCTAGTTGTACTAGTTGAGTGGGACTGACGTCAACAAGACCCTTGGATGACATACGACCACGTGCAACTTTATTTCCCCCACCACTCATGGTCCCTGCTGAATCAATTAGTTGGCCTCCAAGAGTGACCACACGGTGACGTGTATTGCCCTATAGTAAGTAACAGAAGCTACATAAATTAGAGAGCCATCTGTTGGTAAGTTGTAATAATTTATATCCATGGAGATTTATGTAAAATTTTATGTTTTCTTGTAGATATTATCATACTTGTAAACCAATAC
Source organism: Xestospongia bergquistia (assembly GCA_963965975.1). Lineage (NCBI taxonomy): Eukaryota > Metazoa > Porifera > Demospongiae > Haplosclerida > Petrosiidae > Xestospongia > Xestospongia bergquistia. The sequence goes on from OZ014416.1 coordinate 473,155, forward strand.
GAGTAGCTTGTTCCAAATCTTTAGCAACGAGTGTATTTTGCAAAGCAAAGTAGAAAGCTGAGAGATATTTGTCATCTCTCACTTTAACAAGGTCAAACAATCGTGGAACATCTTCAGGTCTACAGAATAATTAATAGATAAATGAATTTATGTGACAAAGAACAATATAACAAATGAAAGATAAAACTATATCATTAATAAGTTCTTACGTAGACATTTTGATGGTAGCTTTCTTCCGCCAAACCTCAACCTGAAAGTATAAATATATTAGTCAGTATGTTTACTTCAAGTAACATAAACACACACACATTATTATTATTATTATTATTATTATTATTATTATTATTATTATTATTATTATTACTAATTTATTATTATTATTATTATTATTATGTTGTACCTTATCTAAACCGATAAATGATGCAGAACCTAATTTGGTACTCTTTAAAAACTCCACACATTTGATAGCTGTCTCCATATTGTCTACTACTACATTATCCAATTGCCCACATGCAGTACTGATAGCAACATCATATTTGTCATCAATAGATCCCAAATCACCCTAAAGAACCAAAAATAAAAACATTGTCCGTCTATCTATTTATTGATCTATTAAAAATATAATAGACATCCAAAAACCACAAGTCAATCTGTCATATAATGGAATATTAACATAACAACTTGTGCCAAGACATTTGTTAAGGGGCTACACCTTTCATTGTAATAGCCCTTTTATCTTGGCCACTATATACACACAATATACCATAGAAATGTCATAACAAAGGTTATCCAAGTATTGTACTATATATACACACAATTAGTAAAAATAAACTGTCACACACACACATTCTCAAGAAAGAGACAAACCACTAGTCAAAATAGTGTGTAAACAATTTGTTTCAATTTCATAATAACTTATTATTATCATAACACAATTTGCTTAGTGAATTAATTCTCCATCCATCCTAATAACATACCAAACGACCACATATACCAGTAATGTTTCCTGAATCTCTCTGTTGCATAAGTGCATCTAAAACTTGACCTCTATTGTGTAAATAAAAAACAACATAGCAACAACAACAATATGGTCATATTTCAATATTAATATATTTAGATAACAAGGGTTTGAAGTTCATTGTTTAGAATTTCCTTTAGAAATATAGCATTTCTATTAACAATAAAATAATAAATGATTTAGTAATTTCACCTGCTTTTATGAGCCTGTAAAGCACTTCTTGCCTCCTCCACTTGACCTCTGGATGATCGCAGTGACTGACCTATTATCTCCATTTCTTTTGTCACCTCCTCTAATTCTTTCTCAGAACATGCCAACTCTTGACGCTTTGTTGGTAATGAAGCCTCATATTTCTTTAAATCACTGTATGACATTTGAAAAAATGAACTGGAGATGATATTACTAATAACACCTTTGTTTCTCTTTCAATGACCGTGCAACATTTTTAACCTCTTCCTTAGCCTGCTTGACTTGTTTCTCTCCAGCAGTAAATCGTTCTCGATACAACTCCAACTCAGCAGTGGCCACATCAAGCTAAAAACAACAAAAACAATAAAATTTATTGCATAAAAATGTACTCTGACCTCTCCTCTCTCTGACTAAACAATTGTTATGATAGATATGTAAACTTTACCAAAGAAATTTTCACTTTATCAAGTATATTTACTTATAATTATAGACATTATTTAGATGGACATATTCAATTAAACACAGTACATGTATTTACATGTACTACAGATTAGGGTACATGTAACAGGAAATCGGTGTGTGTGAAATAGAAGTGAAGTTCACACACAGCTTTCCTTTGTTGGTTAACAATGTATTGTTACATCAATTTATGTCACACAATATAATATAATACAGTATAGTATACAATTAGCAGTTAATAATATGTTGTAGATGTTATAAAAAGTTAACCTTTGATTTAGTTTCATTGACAGCCTGACTTAGACTGACCAGTTGATTCTCTAACACCTATCATATTAGAGAAAACAGATATAATCCATCAAACATGTTATGTCCTCCTTTAGGTAAACATCACACATGTTAGTTAAACAATGACACTATTGTTATCTAAAAACACCGTCCAAAGCACAAATCTATAATCTGATATATACTTTACAAGAGCTACTGGAGACAATCTTCAGTGCTATATCCAAAAGCATGAAATTGAATTAAAGCATTTTACAGATTGCACATATTATATATCTCCATGGTTACAGCAATGAGACAGAACAGAGATATCAGCAGTAAATATAAACAATAGTCATTTCTTTATCAACATAGTGGTTTGATTAGCTCATAAAAATAACACTTTAAAGTCTTATAAAAACTTGTTAGCCTGGTTTTAAATATTAGTGGTTAAAGTTACACCTGCTCAATGGTTATTATTGGCAGATACATAGACACACACACACCTCTTTCTCATCCTGAAGCCCTTGGGTATCCTCTTTGAGACCTACACAATACAGACAATGTACATACTTGTGGTTCATTCATTGCATATACATGTTATGGGTTAGCACAAGACATGTCTGTCTGTCTACATGGTACTAATGGAAGGAGTGTGTATATTCTATACTGTGGTATCTAATTAGAGCATGTAAATGTACATGTTACATGTTATGAATTTTAAGCAAATTGGTCATTATAGTAAGAGTAACTTAAGTGGAGCAAATGGGTTGATCAACTCACTTGCCATTACTTCTGACAGTCTTTCCTCTTCTTCTATTTTTCTTTTCTACAATAAATGATATATATGTCATAATAGCAACTAAGATATCATTACATTCCAAATTTAACATCTCAATATCAATTACAATACTAAATTACTCATTATATAATGTTTCCTTCAAATTATAGCCTTCTTATACTACAATACAATCTGATATTATTGAGTAGCTATGTGTAGGTGTGTGACTACTGATAGCCTTTCATGATAAACATATACAGTCTCAATTACAAACCTCTAATATTTTTAGTTTCTTTTCACACTCCATGATCTCTTTGGTGTGTTTTTCTGGTGCTGTCTCAAGTTCTGTCAGCTTTTCTTTCTCTTTCTCTAATGTTTTGCTTATCTTCTTGAGTTGAACCTTGGTATTTTTGAGGTCTTGTCGAACAAGAGTGTCTCTCTGTTCACAAGCACTCAAGGATGATTTACATTTTTCATTTTTCTGAGTATGCTGTTCATACACTCTGAAATATTTATATGAAAGTATTAAATCAGATTAAAAATGTTGATTAGTCTAGAGTTTACCATTGGTGGCTATTCTAGGTCACTGTGGTAAGTACTGATGTTTACTAGTCTAGAGTTTACTAATGGTAGCTATCCTAGGTTACTGTGGTAAGTACTGATGTTTACTAGTCTAGAGTTTACTAATGGTAGCTATCCTAGGTCACTGTGGTAAGTACTGATGTCTTACTAATTATATCTATCTCAGGTCATTGTGGTAAGTACTGAAGTTAACTAGTCTAGAATTTACCAGTGGTAACTATCCTAGGTCATTGTGGTAAGTATTGATGTGGTGGGTAAATATTACCATTTTAGGACACCACTACTGATGTTCAATTGTACATACTAATCTTAATGTTTACTAATCTTAATGTTTGTAGTGATGATAAGGAAGCTAGTCAAATACATAACTCATACTCACTTGTACAACTTCTTTTGCTGCTTTATCTTAGATTCTTTCTCTTCTTTGTGTTGCTTGACTGATTCCTTAATCTCTTTGACTTTAGTTTCTAACTCCTCTTTCTTCTCTCTTGCTTTAGCTTCCAACTGGCTACATTCATACTTATATCGTTCATACAATGTATACTGTTTTAAAGTCACATCTTTCTTCATCACCAAATACTCTTCAGCTTCATTCTTGGCTCCTTCCAACTCATTTTTCTCCTTCTCCACAGCTTTGACACGATTAAGCTTAATATAAAAAGAAGCAAAATGACTTAAACCTGTACAATTGTTGATTACCTTTTCTCCTCTATTCTCATTAAGTTCTTCAACTTTCTTTCCCAGTTCATCTATAGGTTCTTTATACTGACTGGTACCAATGATGTCCTCAAGGAATTCTAACATTCCTTCATCGTGTTCTGTTAGTGCTTTCGGTTTCATTAATGCTATTTGCTCCACCTCTCCCTTTATAGGTGTGCATGTGTGTGTGTGTGTGTGTGTGTGTGAGAGAGAGAGAGAGAGATGAAACCTTTAAACAGAATATGTAGGAGAGGTTGGTACAACTAACTGCTAATAGAGTAGTAAACTACACTTAACATTGTACATATGTTCGCATACTTTACCGAATACCAACAAACATGATTACACAAATTATAGTCATAACATTTATATCTATATGTTCACATTGTAAACACTAACCATTTCATTAGTTCATTGTTTGTGTTCACTTATAACAGTATTTGCATCAAATGAAATCAAAACAGCTACTACTTACCAACACACCCATCAACTAATCTAGGCCCTATACATTTAAACATTGGGGTTCAAATATTGGGGCCTATACATTGGACCCTATATATTCAAATATTGGGCCCTGTATGGGAACAGGTCTGAGTCCTATACACTAACCTGTAATATTAAGAATCGGTTATGATCCAAATCAATACCGTTCTCCCTCAGTAACAACGCCACTTCCTTAAAAGGAACTTTACGTCTATTGAGCTGATAATGAGATGTGTTGTCTTTGTAAGCTGTTCTCGAGACAACAAACTGACTACCAGGAACCACCTTGTAATCTTCCCCAGGCTAATTAGAGTTAATTGAAAGATAAGGTAAGCATGTTTTTCTCAATTATGAACAAAAACATTTAAATTAGACAAAGAAATTAAATTAGGGACATTATAGGCACCTGTGATATTATAACACCTGAGATACTGCAGGCGTCAAAAGGTAGCTAGGGATGCCACATTTTATTGATAATGACATAACCAGCTGTAATATTGTATTAAATAATTTAATTGATTATATTTTTGGCTGACAATAATGATTATTTCTAATGGTATTTTAACTAACTCAAAACAATGTGCAACAAACTATTACAACTACTTACAAGAGGAATACTTGAGATGCTTATATTAAACGCACATTACAAACATTGACAGATAGCTATGTCATAAGGAGTGAAATACAATACCCATATAATACTGACCCTGGTCACAGCATCTCTATTACTTTGTTTGTCTTACCAGATCAACAATCTTCTGAAAATAGACACTCACAGAACAACTCTGGATGTCTTGATGATGTTCTGAGTTGTGTATTAATACAGATATACTCTTGGAACGGATTTTTTTTGCACGATAACCAAAGACAAATAGCATGGCGTCAATTACATTGGATTTGCCACTTCCATTGGGTCCAACGATAGATGAAAAACACTAAACAAAAGAAAAAAATCTAAGCTTTGTGATTGTATAAGTACTGATGTTTACTAGTCTAGAGCTTACTAATGGTAGTTATCCTAGGTCACTGTGGTAAGTACTGATGTTCACTAGTCTAGAGCTTACTAATAGTAGCTATCCTAGGTCACTGTGGTAAGTACTGATGTTCACTAGTCTAGAGCTTACTAATAGTAGCTATCCTAGGTCACTGTGGTAAGTACTGATGTTCACTAGTCTAGAGCTTACTAATAGTAGCTATCCTAGGTCACTGTGGTAAGTACTAACATTTATGTCATATGTGGTCAGTTATAGGGAATTGTAGTTAAACTAAATATCTATTACATGTCAGGTAACTAACTAACTAAGCAGATTAGATCATCACTACAAGGATATCATAACATTATTACTGCACCTTATTATCTAGATAAGCCCTTAACACCTGTTAGCTTCACTTGTACATAACTAGTTATACTTATAGCCATACACAATTATATAACTTGAATATGATGCAGTAGTGCGTGTCTATGTACTGTGTATGTGTTGGTACTTAGTGTCAAACAGTCAGTATGTAATATTATGCTTCCTATGTTCAAAAACCATAACACAAATAACTTTTCACTAAATAAGAGTGGGTGAATAACCAGTGATGTGTGAATATACAATTACAGCAACACTTGGAGACTAATAGCTGAGTTAGTCATTTGTTGCCATAGCAATGATGATGTCATCACAACTTATTTAACCTACAGTCAATAAAAGACTAAATACAAACATTAGTTTGAATATACATAGTTGAGCAGTGAGTAGAATGTGCAATCATGTTTTTATATATTACTTCATAATAATAATACAGATGTCACACTGTATTCACCTGAAATAGCTGTTCATTGGGTTGTGTAAACACACACTGACATGATTAAAATAACAATCTAACAATGATGATATCACACATCACAATACTATATAGTCAACTATAATATAGTGAAATAAATAATTTAGTTAGTACAGCAATAACTATAAGAGAAATCCAAACTTTCTCTGAATTATATACAAATTACAAACAATTCCATTCTATGATGAAGACAACCAGAATTTTCCTTGTCTACCAAGCAACGTGGACTACTTAATTCCTAGCAGCATATTGAGTAGGTAAAGTATCAGCAAACAAGTCCTTTATCACACTTCAATCTTGTAGATGTCACGTTTACATGTAATCATGTATTGCACAAATACATATTATACATCTCTAGCAATTGTCTAGCTGTTACTTAACATGTACATACCACAATCTAATAAAGAAGGTAATCAAATATTACTGCATAGACAGGATGACCTTCTAAGAACTCTATCTTCCTGCTCTCATATAATATTGTACATCATATAATAGACTAGACAAATACTTGTATTGAACTGTTAAACAAAAATTACTATGCAATAAATAAACAGAAGGAAAACATCGTAATGATTGCTCAACCATTAGGGACAAACTATACTACTGGAATTATAGTAATGCCTTGTGTTGACATCATATGGCCATCCCAAATACCACAATATACACACTACCCCCTTACTAAACCAGATGTGTAGGCCTGTTGAGTAACAAGATTAGATGATAAGAGAATACAAAATGAATCGTGTAGGAAACTTGTAGCCGTGACAAGTTGAATAGATTGTGTCAATACAAGCTAAATTGTCATTAATAGGTCATCTGTACATGTAGTCATTGTCATTGCCAAGTAACAAAAACAATTGTCATTTTTGGAAATGGAGAAATATTTTTATTTTGTGGACCTAGTCTAGCAAGTCCTAGTTAATTTGGGTATTGTTATATAATACTGACAACAATATAATGTCAATTAGTAACTTCCTGTTATACAATATTGTGTGGTCATTGTTATGGCATTCAGTAATGAGAAGTTAACATTTACAATGAGTATGTATTGTGATAAGGTTAGAGCCAATTTGTCTCTTCTTAGTAAAAATGTATCAACAATGGAACTAAAGAAAATAACCTACAAACAGTATGTAAACAGAGTTTATTTTTGATAATCTAATGTTATTTTATGCTAAAATTCACTTAACTACCATTCACACAAGTACTATAACCCACATATACACTAAGAGCAATAATAACACAACATAAGGCTTCAAAGAGTTCAGTTAAGATATGTAGTATTTTACCTAGTATGAACCATATGCTATAAATGGTTATAGTTTGTGTGGGACATACATAGTAAATATTCATTGTTATAATAAATCAGCTTGTCAAAAGAGGATGATGTCATAGTGACACCATACAAGAGGTGTGTGTGATATCGTACCTTGTTATGAAAAGGATACATTATAGATATTATAGATGATGACATCAATGGATATTGGATTTATAGTTGATAAATAATGAATAATAGACAATGGACCATATAGTTGAAAGTGGATGCATATACAATTACAATGGACAACTAAATGGACCAATGGGATGTACTGATGGGAAATAATACCGCTTTGCTATGCATCCATTAACATTTAATTATCATTCCATTATGTAATGTAGTCCAATACTTTGACATCATCACCATGTGTAAGACCACACCCAAAATATTCAATTAATGAATATCTGGCATACGTATATGTACATATACATACCTTGTGAAATGGTCCCAGCTCTCTGGTACCAGCATAGGATTTGAAATTCTCACAGACTATTTTTGGTATCATGAGACGAGTCTCCTCAGTTGATACCTCTTGAGAAACCTCAGAAGCTATGCCTTCATCATTCATGATAATACAACTAGAAAAGGGTGGCTCTTTTTCACACAATATATAACTGTCTATTTACCTCAGTAGTAGTAAAATAAGGATATATATATTATTCTTTTTACTTGTATAAACTTTAAACTTCAGTCAATTTAGATTCTTTAGACTTGAGTCTTCAGGGCTACACTACTGAAGTAAGTGATGTTTCCCGCCAATATGGAGCAACGATCTGTTATAATTATTCATAGATTTTCACCATGACAACAGCGGAATGTGAAGTAATGAATATTTAATAAGGGACATCAAGAATGGATGGCTTCCTCCTTTAAGAATGTATGGAATTCATGGACGTCAGCCACACTTGGTATGCACAATGCATATTTAATATGGTAATGATTAAGTAATAATGAAACAGTATTCATAACAAGTTCAGTGTTGTGGAAGTTCTGAGTGAGTGAGTGAGTGAGTGAGTCATTGAACGCTTGTAGAAAGTTTTGTTTCAAAGGATCGACTCAAATCTCTATTCGTTTCAACGTCGTCGTATGAACTAAATAAAGAAAGAAATCAAGAAACTGCTGCAAAGGAGCCAATCCGAAAACTAGTGACAAGTTTTAAAACTGCAATATCAGTGTAGAGACAATATCACATTTCTAGAACGTCTTCTCAGGCTAAGAAGATGCCCAGAAAAGGAGACAAGAGAAAGGGAAGGAGAACGAGAGCCAGTACTACTCCTGTCCCACAAGCTGCATCAGTTACTCAAAATACTAAAAACAGTCCTCCAACTAGAGGGCGAAAAACCAAGAACAGTCAAAAAGGTAGACAACCTCCACCTAAACCTGCAACAGGAGGTAAACGAACTTCCAATGGTCGAGGAATTAGAAGAAAACTGTCAGAGCAACAGACCACTTTCACATCCCATGATCAAATTGTCTACAAATCTGGAGGTACAGAATATACATATCAATTACTTACATAATAGTAACTAGGTTTAAGAAGAGCATAATACTTATTTCGTTTTCAAAAATCATTCTATCGTTGTTTTGCACACAAATAAAACTCACACAATCTAATTCAAATATTATTACATGTGTTCTTTCCTTTCAACAGATTACGCTTATGTGGACAGTCAACAAGCCGATCAGCCCTATCATATTTGTTTGATAAGAGGCTTTAAAGTGGTAAGAATATAAATATCATAAGATATACTGTATTCAAAGTAGTCACAACTACAAAGAAACAAGACATATATAGTTAGTTGTCTCTCATAAACAATCATAGTCTGCCACAGAGAGCACAGTTCTCTGTTATTTCAGCCATTATAATCTTGTCTACAAACACTCACGATACAACATCCAGACATTGACAGGAAGAATGATGAGGTCATATACTATAGTTGTTATACAGAATTTGTTACCATTTAACAGTTTTTGCTATAATGATGTTGTATTACTCTAGTCACTCTTTTTACATAACATATTCAACTGATTGTATGATGTTGTGAAGAACTGATCAACGTATGTGTATGTGTGTGTGTGTAATTGTTGCCACATTTTAGTATCTGTGGTATGCTCATTGGTCAGTGGTAGTGTTGGTAGTGTTGCTTATTATGAGAACTGATCATGTATCATATTTATGGAATTTGTCACAGTTTTCCTACCTCTGTTAGTAGCAGTGGTGATAATTGTCTCTTTATATATTTTAATTGAACAACCTAATTGGGACTAGATGGGGCTAAAGTGGGTGTGTCTTATCTACTTAGTTACACTATTGAATAATAATGTTTATCTTTGCTCATATGAAAACATAAAAAGTCTACCTTTCATGACTAACAAACATCAGCTGGGTTTCCTTTTTTTCTTATAAATTCTTTTCCTTGCTCCCAAATTTGTCACTTTGTGTCATTAGCACTTTCAGAACTTACAAAAAGTTCCAAAATAACAGTTTGTGGTCAGTAGTCTCTCCCAATTCTACTTAAATATTTCCACCTCTTTTTTGTGAAAACTAAGCCTGGTCCATACATAGATTGTGTAATATAACACTTTCTTATCTGTATGCTGTATAATTTTATTCATGTTTATGAATATATCCTTAATTCTAATTGCTTTACATGTACATGTAATATTAGCTGGTAATGAAAATCTGACAGTTGTAATTCAACCATTTGTATATTTGTTAGTGTATGTTAATGTGATTATGTGTTAGGTAATTAGTATGAATAGGTCTTTGTGATCCAGACTTAAGGGGTGGATATTATTGACTTGTTGACATAGTTAAAATACTAAGAACTCTGTCTACTCTCTCTCTCTCTCTCTCTCTCTCTCTCTCTCTCTAGGCAAGAAAGGATTCTGTAATGGCAGAGGTTAAATGGTTCTACCGTGTGTCTGAACTACCTGAAGCTGTATATTATCAATTAATGGAGGACAGGAAACAAGGTAATTGTTAGCACAGTGACATACAAACAAACAGTAAAGCAACTGAAAAGAACAGTTCATTAAGAATTTGCCCAAACTTAAAGATAAACAATGCTCTGTTTACAATACCTCCTTAAATACTATTAACAGTACAAAACAAGTCAACTTTATAAGATAATACATTCCAGCTGTAATCAAAGCTACCTTGTTGACACGTCTATTACTCTTACAAACAAGATCCAATCCATTTATAGGGAATAAATGCTTCACTTACCACAGCTTGCTATTCTTGGACTAATCGTTAATACAATTATTGTCTGACTGTGTGGGATATCCTTCAAGCATAGCATAGTTGTAAATATTGTGTGTTACTATAGTTTATAGTGTTACCATAATTCTTGGCCCAGCCGTAGATCAGTTATTGAATCAAGAAAATGTTGGGGGACAACAGAAACCAACATAGTTTGACTGTTCATTATATTATAATTAGATGTGCTATAATGACATTGTGATGCTAATGAAAAGATATTGGTTATTATGTTTGTAAATTGTTGCCTTTAATACTATTAAAGTATAATTGATGTTTAAAAATGGCTCTAACTTAGCTCTGACATGATTTCCAATCTCCTTACTTTCTCTATCATGCTATCCTAGCCTATGTCTTAGCTTACTATAGAAGTAGATCCTATCCTCCTCCTATATTGTCCTCAGCATACATTTCATCAAAGTTAGCATACTTATACTAGAACACTGGTTTGACAAAATGGTGATGGCTTGTTCCTTGTATGCATCACTACATAAACTACATTATGAATCGTTTTGATAACGGACATCACTAACCACTCTCATTGGACTGACAAATTGGTGTCTGCTATACATACAAGTACTGTTTTGCTCTGTCAACAAGTTGTCATTAAGATGACCATACATTCCACCTTTATACTAGTGTATTCATTCCTCAATTATTTTGATAATCTGACATAGTAATGTATAGTTTACACTTAATACAAATCACCATACACTCTGAAACAAATGGAGGATATATTTTATTAATGACCTTTAGTTCTATAATAGGGAGTTGATGACTTTTAAATGTAAACAAGATGCTTGAGTGCCCTCTCTGACTAAATTCATTATCTTAGCCTGCTATATTGTGTTGCTACAATGTTATATAGCTTCTGTTGGGATATGAGATTACTATAGTTTTAAATTTATTATATTTCCCTTTAGGTCCAGATGCAGCTGCATTCCAGTTGCCTCTTATTCGAAACAGGGAGTTGTTTGCAGCTTTTAATGTTGACACCCATCCTGCTTGTCTGTTCAAGTAAGCTAGTGTTAACTTTGTCTTCCAGTTCACACCTTTGTGTCTGAATTTGCTGGTTTATCTCTGCCATTTGTCTCTTACATGATACCATGTCTATGCCTCTCTTTCTCCCTCCCTCTCTCTCTCTTTCTCTCTCTCTCACACACACACACACAAAGATGAAATAGTTTATATTATTAATTTCATCATATTGCTATACACCAATTGATTATGTTACTCTATATGTCAATGGAAGTATGTGTTTTCAGCACAGAGAAGTGCAAACAAGTTCACAACACAAGAGAACATGGTCAAACCAAATGTGTGCATATTTTTCCTCTTACCACCTATCAAGTTGCAAATGACCTCTCTTTTATCACCAATGGCTTCCTTTTCTATTACACCTTAACTAGACTATTTTAATCATAAACACTAACTTTATAAAATAAACAGATCATTAGACATCATCAACAAGAGTAGTAGAATCTTTTTTCACTTTCAAAAACCATAAAGAATGACTGCGCACATGTGTATGTAAATAATATGCAGTCAGTCCTGAATGAATCACTCCCCATGTAGAAATATTTCAGCTGTTGTGTTGTCTACCTGTCTATTGCAATGTTTATGCTTCTTTTAATTCTTGCCATGTTAATCACACACTTCTATTATACTAATAACAGAACTATATTAAATTATTGATATGTCTTCTTCCTGTGTGTATTAACAAATAAGGTGACCCCTTTTATCATTATTGTGTTTATCTTCAAAGGAACTCAGTTGTCTACCCTATCAACTTGTTATTGATGACTGGCTATTGTATATGATTTGAGAGTAGTAGTAGTAGTGGTGCTAACATTTCAGTTTACTGGTATAAAATGGTTGTGTAGTATTGACACCTTGTTTTATATGTTAGCTACATAATGATGTTGGCAAGTTGTTGATAGTTGTGACTATTTGAGTCATTACTTATATAGACTTCACTTTAATTGACAGCTAATAGAAATGGAGAATAGAGGGAGGGAGTTAGTGGGCTTGTGGGAAAATCACTATGTTTAATTATCAAGGTTTGTTTTCATACAGACGTTGAGGTGGAACTTCCCCTTTGAATAGTACATAACTAGTTAAGTGGTGTGATATTGAAAGATTTTAGAACTGTTTAGAAATAAGAACTTGCTAGATAATACTTATTAACATTATGTGCTGTAAAGCCTGCATTTAGGATTACTAACCAGACACAGGTGGAGGTTTTCCAATGTAAACAAAGATAGGTAATATGATAAAGATTCTTTCTTTTGAGGTTTATATTAGACCAACTCTATGAGCCTGCCAGTCTGTACATGTCTTAATGTACATGTAGTGAAATTAACATCTGGAAAGTTAATGATCTCATTTTAGTGACATATTAAGTTGAAAGGGAAACCTTTGTATTGAACAATCATCATCAAATTTGTGGCTGGGAAAAGCAAGGTGATGCACATCCTTGTAGAAAATTTGTTATATTTCAGCTGTCAAAGTAAAAACTTAGTCATCATCAGTTCCTCACACTACCAGTTTGTTTAAGTTAAAGTGTTACTATCACATCTTATGATGCAGTACAATAATATCTACTATAATTTTGACACTTCAAATGGCCTAATAATACCTTAAAAGGTATAGAAGCTTGTTAGATGTAACAGAAAGTATCACTATAGTAACAGCTTGCTGTCTTGACCATACCACCTGGTTTAAAATCACATATCCCTTTAAAAGAGAAAACTATGACAGATTATGACAGATCCCCCTCAACCAAGCTTGTGTACAAATATTTGCTGATTCATTTTTAATAGAATTCATTGAGACATCCTTTGGACAGTATAATAGTAATCATTGCCTGTGTTTGGGGCCATGTTTTTATAGACCTCATTGTATGTCTCATATAATATCTACTAATCTTATACATAGTATGCTCATGAATAATGTTTACTTACTCTAGGGGAAAGTGTTATGTGAAAGAATTCTCGGTAATCAAAGATATGTCCAGTTATCTAACCCAAGAAGATCACTTCTTTTATCAACATGGCTATAAACCTGAATCAAGGTATAAAGACTAGTACACTTCTTCCTGTGAAATACTCTAATGCTAAACAAGCCATATATACACTAGTGCGTTAACTAGATTATAGGATTATATTTAGTATTGTATAATGTATCCTTTAGTAGGAGGCGATGTCTGTGATGGTTGTATTTTTAATGTGGTTACTATATCTTGTTTGTGTCTGTTTAATGGAGCTAGTAGTTGTTTGTTAGTAAACAGTTAACCACACAGCTGAAAATGATACTTACCTACTATATCATTATAAGAATTATGATAGTATTATCTGGTATATAGATGTATGTGTATATTATGTTATCAGTTATTTCTGATTAGTGGTGTGTGTAGAAAAAAAATCAGCCATCTTTTTAGACTTAGCCAGCAGCTGTTGTCTTGTTGAAACCATACTAATTATACCATTGTTAATTCAATGCCCTGTGTTTTGACCACAGGAGAATGACTAGAATGGATGAAGATGAGTATTCGTTTATACCACAAAGCCAACAGGTATGGTACCAGCCAGCCATTGGTGTATTAATCTCTGTAGCCATACATACATATATTAATTCAATCATTTCTCTGTCTATCTTCTATAGGCTGTATTGCCAAAATTTGTAAAACAAGAACCTATTACTACTGACACATTAAGTACTAAAATAGGGACAACAGTGACATTAGATCGCTATAACACACCAGAAGAACGTGTGACAGGAACTGAAGAACTTGTGAGTGTCTGTAATTAGAGGTGGTGCTATCCACACATATACTTGTGTACACAATAGGAGGGTTAATACATTTAATGGTTTTTATAATCTTCTCTTGCTAGCTACACCTTTCTCTCAGTAGGTACCGCCTTGTTACAGCCCTTGGGGTACTATTTATCATAGAGGATATAGCCTTGAGGGAAATTGTGTATATGTATATTAATATAGTACTTGACCATACATCCTTTCTATTATACATTCCTGAGTATCTCCATGGAAACTGTTACAAGTTCAATGTCTGTTTACATGATTTTATATGTATTGTATGTAGTGTTAGTAGTGTGGTGAGGAACTTCTAGTTCTAGTAATGTTGACACAGATCATAGGATAGTGTCCTGATTGATGCTGGCCTTTAATGTTGTTTTTCGTTTTATTTTTTTTTAAATTTCTTCTTTCAAATGTGCACCCTCAACTGTTGCTTGAGGCTGGTTTTGTGGGAACTAAGACCAACCTTTTGTTGACTTTGACAGTTGGTTTAATATCATCCTCTTTGGAATTACCAATCAACTGACCACCCCTTTTTACTCCATTCAAGTTCAACCAGCTGGCTTCTTTCATTGGACTCCCTCCCTTTTCCTTTAATGCTTGACTCACTGTCTCTACCTACTTTTCTTTCAACCATTGTTCTATACACCATTTGTTTGTGTCTAATTACTAATATTGGCTAATGACAGTTAACTGGTATTTTATATCTGACTCTGATCATATATCAAACATGTCTTGTCTAGCATAGTTAGAAGCTTTGAACTATCTATACATATGTGAGTGTGTGTATTTTAACATTCTATTCTGTTGCCTTGGTGACTAATAGCATACATTGGATGATTATTGAGTGTTGGTGATATTTGTGTATTCTTGCCAGCTGGTGTATACTCTCTCCTCTGTAAATGTTGACAGTATCATGTTATAGTTATATAATATCAACAAATGTATTATTTATATTATGTCTTTGAAACTTGAGAGATGGTGTTATTAATAATGAATCTATATTTCTCTGCTTATTAACTCTCTCTCTCTCTCTCTCTCTCTCCAGGTTTGGGAGCCAAACATGGAAGATGACCCTTTATTGATGTATTTGAGGGCTGCTAGGTAAGCAGCTGTTTTAGTAAACACATATCCACTGTATCAACCAATGGTAGTTATATTTTGTCTATTTCTCTCTTTCACATAGGAGCATAGCATTACATGCTGGAATTTGTATGAGTGGACTTATGAGAGATGGTTTTATGGTATGTTAAAGAGAAATCATTTAAGTCACTGCATTCTTTTCTCTAGGCTGCATCTTCTGATGAAACTACACAGCATGCTTTTGATGTGGTAAGTACAAACTAGTGTTAGAATGTAAACACAAAGCAACAATGTCATGAGTAGGATTGACATTACTCTCATCTTTCATACAGTTACATAAACAAGATTATGACACTAAGGGAGCTCTTTTAGAATTAGTCAGAAAGCCTATAGTTGGTAGACTTCATCGTAAAAAGAACTGGAGTAAAGAACACTCAGTAAGTTTTATGTTGTTTAAACAGAATTCATATTAAAACAACATGCTTAAGAAGTGTTGTTTATTGTATCTGTTTTAAAAAACAAGTAATCATGTCATTGTAGTTTTTATTATTAACACAAAATGGTCACATGATGATTATTTTTTTCTATTTGTGCAGCTGTTGTTTGCTAAAGGGATGAGACAGTTTGGAAAGAATTTTCGAAAGATAAAGAACGAGTTGTTACCAAATAAGGAAATTGTAAGCATCAATTTGTGACATTTGTGTAATACAGCTGGCAGTCATTTACCAGCTGTCATGTTAATTCTCATTATGTAATTATTATGTCATCCTAATGTCATCATCATGGAATTGTTGATGGTGTCATATGTGACTCATTCTATCCATTATAGCCTGAGCTTATTGAGTATTATTATTACTGGAAGAAGACTACAGCTGGTGTCTCCTCTCGAAATACTCGAAAACAACGTAAACAATTTCACATCAGAATGTGCCGAGCCATGATGAAGACAGGTGAAACAACACCAGAGAGAGAATTCAGTTAGTTCAAAAATGATATTAGCTCAGCAAATGACTGTGACTCTCTCTCTCTCTCTCTCTCTCTCAGTTGATGTTAGTTCTGGTGATGAAGAGGATATGGAAGAAGATGGAGAGAAGTGTTTCAGGTAAAAATATACAGACACCATATATCATGATGTAAGGGAGAACCAGATGCTTACAATAAATTCTGTTGATATGACACATTAACTTTGTTTATAGATTGTTACATGATCTATTATGTTTTGGATTGTAACTAACAAACCACAATACATGAATATTAATTATGTTACATGTACTCAACCTAATGAATATCATTAACTTTTATTACAGCTATCATGCTTGCAGACATTGCTACTCCACTGGTGAGTTATATTTATAATAATATTCATAGTGCTATGACCTTGTTTAATCATATTTACAACTTTGTTCAGCTGAATTTAATTAAATGTATTCACATGATATTTTATTATTGTCTATAATTAATCCTCTCCAAGTTTGGTCATTGCATGTAGGAGTTTGTATGTTACTGTAACTATGATAGTGTCATTTAGTTATTATGACATATCACTAATTTCTTTATAGAATCAATGATTATTGAATCTCTCCCTCTCTCTCTCTCTCTCTCTCTCTCTCTCTCTCTCTCTCTCTCTTTCTCTCTCATCACAGAATCTTCCAGCTGGCATCATGCTGGTTCTAATAAAACCATTCTTTGCAAAGAGTGTCAGCTGTATTTCAGAAGATATGGTTGTATGAAACCGCTAACAGGTAATTAATGAAATAACATGTCGATCATTATTTATCATTGTCTCTTTGTATAGTCAAACGAGACCCACCTGACTTTATGTTCAAAGATTATCACATTGTAAGTAAACATTATTACATGAATGGTTTATCATGTAAGGGTCTGAGTATGTCTATTGATAACGTGGGTTTGTGGGTATGTTGTTTTCATCATATTATCATTAAATTTAGGCATTGGCTGAAGAGGGTCGTAAAACTCGCAGTAGTAACGGTATCCACCTACCTCGTACTGGTCTCAGAAATGGCAAAGTATTTAGTAAATCAGACTCTGATGAAGAAGATGAAGGCATGTCATGATCAAAGCCAATATTTATGTGATAAAATCAATGACATCTTTTTGTTGTAGGAGAAGTATCTGATACTAGTGAATGTAGTAGCACAGAGAGTAGCGTGGAAGTACCTGTCAATAACCCTAAAGTTTTACAGCCTCGTCGCTCACTATTAGATTTAATGGATAGTCAGAACAAAGCAGCATCTGTTGCTACAATGACAGCCAGTACAAGTAGCAACGAGGAAGGTGACACAGAACAACCTCAAATAAAGAAAGATAAGATTGTGGATGAAAGAGAGGTGAGGAGAAAAGAAGGATATCAGTATACACTGTGTTTATCATGAGACTGATTAGCTTGTTGGATGGAGTTGATAAATATTTTTTAAATATTTTAGGGTGGAGCTAGTGACGAGGAAGGAAGCGAGGAAAGCACAACTAATGGAGATCACGAGGGTGAAGCTGAAACAGAAGAAAGAGATAGTCAAAAATCTTCAGAAGATCGACAGTCTCCTTCCAATAGTCCAGAAAGTAGCGGAGAGGAGAGAACTAAACCTCATGGGTGAGTCTAGCAGCTCGTAGTGTTTGTATTAAATGATTTCTTCTTTTTCACAGACCTATAGTAACTACACCCAGTGCTATAGCTCCTCTGGCTAGGGAACAACAAGTAGAACAAGTAATAGACCCTGTCCCACAACAATTTCAGCGTGTTCGTGAAGACAGCGAGGCAACTTGTGCACGGACTGATCTCATTTACATCCACCCTCCACCTGAAGTCAGGCGAGCTATGACAGACCCACAAAAAGTATGAAAAGACACTGAAATAATTGAACTTTGTATTATAACTGTATTGTACAATATAATTTATAATAATTAAATAATGTTGTTTTAATTTCTCTCTTTCTACTTAATTCTAGGCTTTACCTTCTAATCTACCCCATCTTAGTTTTGCTGGACATTCTCGTACTCAATCTGATCTTCCTTCTTCCAACACAGCTATAACACAAAACCCCACCCACTCAAAACAGCCCAATCAAGTTCCCACTATTACTACATATGAGCCACATTTACCAAGTGGACCCGGTCCTGCTCATTTCGTTAGTTTCCCTATGCCCCCAATGGCATCCCACCATCCTATAACTCCTCAGTTTCCACCTGGAATAGACCCTTCCTTTGCTGCAGCTACTGCTATAGGGATACCTCAACCATTTTTACCACCTAATGCAAGCGAAAGAGAAAGAGAAGAAATAATGGCATGGCAACATCTAATGCTCCAAGCTCAAGCTTCACATGTTCCTGTTGGTATTTCCTTTCCGCCAGGCCATCCAGTGGGACCACCACCGTCTGACCCAACTCAACAATCACTTGTTTTTCAATTTCCTTCTGCAGAAGAAATTTCCAGAATGCAACAAAGACCAGGTGCCCCTATTGCACTACCTGAGGGAGTCCCTGTTGTGCACCCTGCATTTCATCCACTAGCAGCAGCAACACCTAATATTATTATGGATACTAGACATCATGAAGATGGAAATGTACGTGGTCCTCATTTTTCAATCACTCTACCAGATACATTATCACTAGCACAGCAACAACAACTCTTACTAGCTCAGCAACAACAACAGCAACACTCCCAATTGTTAGCTAATACATCACAAGAAAATATCCTTGAGCTGCAACGTCAATACCAACTAATCTCGCAAGAGGCACAAAAGAATCCTAATATCATGAACAATCCTAATATTCGTACTATAGTAGCTCAATATCAACAACTAGAACAGTATCTCATTCTACAACAACAACAACAAATGCAACAGGAATTACTGATGCGTCAAGAACTGTTAAAACAACAACAACAACAGCAACAACAACAACAACAACAACAACAACAACAAAAGTATCCCTCACAAGCAATGAGACCTGGTGTCATAATGAACTTACATGGAAAATAGTGACTTCAATTATTAGCTAGGTATTTCATTATTTTAATTGTTATTATTGTTGTTCAGCATTTTCCTCTTTCTTTCAACAACAATCCCTTTCAATTTGTTTTATAATTATTTGTTGATGATTTGTTACTACTTACTTATCATTTACTTTAAAAAACAAACAAAAATAGCCACTTTCTGTGTGACTGTTAATAGTAAAATTTTCAAATATTTATGTCAATAGAATTGTACCATTTCCTTATTTGGATAAGCTTGTTGTTTATTACAACATGTTGTAATAAAACACTTAAATAAAAGATATTAAAGAATAAATAAAAATTATTTATTTAATTGATACTCTCATATTTTTTAACAGAACTATGTTTTAATAGTGATGATGTAGATTGAGACGATCCTCCTCTAACATTTTGTACACTGCTTTTTGAATTGTATGTAATTATAATTTTTGATGACTTGTCATCATCAAATTGAGCGGTTTGTTGATGACTCTGTGCTGTTTGACTTTCTTCATCATCTCTGTCAACATTCTTGCAACAAATTCTATTAAAGCATCTTATTAATGGTCCAAAAAATCGCATCAGTATTGCTTTTGAAAGAAAGACGAAAAGAATAGCATTACCAAATCCTTGTGCTGGAGCTCCAAAAGCCTGCAACAATAATATTTGTTAATAATTATAACAAACATTACATATAAGTAGATAATGCAGTGTTTGCACATAATTATCATTACAATAACTTATTTAGTGTAAACTACTATATCAGAATGTGTTAACACTAACTGAAGTACAATATAAAGTAAATGATCATATGATCTAGCTGATATAACACTTTGTGTAATAATTGGGACTTTGTGCAAGGGCTTACATGAAGAAGTAGTAACACTTCATTGTACAAGACACGATAACAACTTGTATGGATGCAGAAGAATGCCATATCAGGACTGTGCTCAGTTTCTGGTATATAAACATGACAAGATGGAATCATTGAGATAAAAAAACGAAGAGTCCCCCAAACACGAAACATAAAAAAAATAAGAGGTACTAACAATAGTTTGAGATCAGCTTTAGACAGAGCTTCAACCATTGTCTTTCTACTCTTTATCGCTATGGGTGATCTATTGTTTGCTTTGAAATTAACCATATGAGCTGTATTCCAGTGACCAGGATCATCTTCTGAGATTAAAGTGTCATTGTTGTTTGAATTGTTCTTTACAATCAATTTGTATTCCTACAAGACAATTATATATAATATATATATCATAATTATAAAAGTATACAAAACGCACTTTTCTAAATTTGCACCTATTGAGGCACACAATTAACAAGTAACACACAATGATGACAAAGAATGCAAGTATCTCCCATAACTTCTCAGCAACCAACTCCAACACAAAATACAACCACACGTCAGACCGATAACTGGATTCTGAGTTTCCTAGATCTCTTCGTAGGAACCTGTTATCAATGAAGCACCATCCAACTGAACTACGAGAATCACCAATACCAAATCTCTTTGAAGCCAACAGATACCCACATATTATGAGCGGAACACCCCACGCTGTGAACACAAAAGGACGAATTAGTTTCATACCTAGTTTCGGTTTATTGAAGACAAGAAGGACAGTAAAATAAATAGCCAAGTATGCAGTCCAAAAAAAGGAAACACATTGGAAATAAACTGTTACAAATGCTTGTCCTCTACAGAACAGAATGTAATTATGTTCATTGTTACGAAATCCCTGTTTTGATTTATATATATCTAGAAATACGTAATGATGAATCACTGCTGACAAAAAACCAACAGCAGTGAAGAAATCAGCAATTGCTAGGAAAAGTAACATTTTCCTTGCAGTGGATTTTCTTACTGCACTCCATAAAGCAAACGAGATGATGATCAGTGCACTGCCTACGATGGAGAGGGAAGAAGAGACCAGGGTAGCTGGTAATGTTGATAGAGATTTGTTGTCAATTTCTTGACTTTCGACACAAGAAGAGCTGTTATTGGTGGTCATCTTTTAAAGTTAGAGCCAACCTCTTTGTTTATGTTAACAATATTCATACGTTCTTTGTTACAATGAATATTAAAATTATTAGCAACCTAATCACTTATTGAAATCACTTATTACCTGAAGAAGGAAAAAAATAAAATTCGGTATACAATACACACATACATATACACATGCATCATTAGTCAGTAAGTATTGACTGAACTAATAGATCCAGTCCTTTTAATGGAGCCATATTGAAGTTGGACAGATGCAGAACTAGAGAGACTAGCAGACATCATAGGATCTTCTTCTAATTTCTTTTCAGTTGCTCGCTTTCCAGCTGGGCTGTACGTAACACGAGAGAATGATTTTGGAAGCGGTCGCTTCTTTTGTTGTGGACTCAGATTGTTGCTATCTTCATTTAATACACTCGTATCCTGGACTGGTTCCCTCCTTTTTATACAGGGACACAAATAGAACAAGTTATAACAAGAGCGACAGATACGATACAAAATAACTTTGGAACAAAAGACAAAAAGTATTGCATTGCCAAAACCTTGAAGTGGATCACAAATGGACTGAAAGTAAAAACACAAAAATAAATAATCCTCATCATAATATTGTAATTGTAATAGATAATATTACTGTGACATTTTTCCAAGTGTAAAAACATTTGTATTAAAATGGTTAACATCTCACCTGAAAAAACAAAATAACATTATAATTAAGATGATAACATCCCCGTGACACAGTGCTGATATCACATGAAGGTTCGTTAGACCTGCATTCAGGAGACATTGAAAGGAAGTAACGTACTGTGCCCCATATTCGTAAGAAAATAAAGAAAATAGGAATGGCCAGTAATTTCCAGTCAATTTTAGACATTGCTTGATTCAGAATTAAATGAGATGAGTCAGAGTAGGTCTTAGCTATACGAATATAACCACTGTTACCATTAGCCTTTGTTTCAGAAAAAAAAGGGGTGTGGTTATCTTTACTGTCTGTCGAGGAATGATAGGCCTACAGAAAAATAATATTATAAGCAACCTGTGGTATTGCTGATGTAGTGTTTATTAAGTTTAATGATATTCATATTGCTTACAGCTGGTATGTCATTTAAAACAGAGTGGTTTTATGACTTACTTTCTGAAATTTGCATCTGTTCACACAGATTATAGCAGTATAACAAACAACGACAACTACATAAAACAACAACTCCCAGCCCTTGCCACACAAAGCCTCCAACCCGAGGTAGGTTTTGTAATCGTAATGAATGTGACCAGATCCATTGAGAGCTACAAAGCACCATCCTGCACTGGAACGAGAGGTAGAACTACCTAGGATACCTAGACTGACGGTGATTACACAGATAACAAAAGGGATTCCCCAAGCTGTGATGTTAAATATAACGAGTAGTTTCATACTCCATCGTGTTTTTCTGAGTACCAGAGCAACAACAAAATAAATCGCTAAATATGCTGTCCAGAAGAATGAGGCAACTGGAAAGAATGTGGTTAAGAAACTTTGGACTTGACAAAATTTTTCAGTACTTTCGTGTGTGTAATTAGGAGTGGGACTCTTGTCAATCTTTGCAAAGACAAAGAAACCAACTGATGCGACAAGATAGCTCAGTCCTGTCCCCAAATCTGCCAGAGCTAGCAGAAAAACAATAATCCTGGCCATTGATCGTCTGAGATCTTTCCACAAACAAAACGTTATAATAATAAGGGAACTACCAAAAATAGACAGCAAGGAGGACATCAGCGTAAAATAGACAGAAGTCCTCAATTTAGAATCTACATTGATACAGTTGGCGGTGGAGTTCACCATCTTCAGAAAACGCCTCCAAGGCGAAAAGTACGTCTACTATAGCCACACCTTCTTAATATGGCGTTTAACTTTGGGTGTTCCACAGAAGATCAACCAACATCAACCACGAAAACTGAACAAGTGACCAGTACTCCATTTGGAGATGGATTTAGCAGTAGAGGAGGTCTATTTAGCAACAATTTTCAGTCGCCACATGATAACAAACCTCAGCTTCAACAAACAGGTTTTACATTGGGCAGTGGAGTATTGGGTCAGCAGCCTGGAGGTGGCATGCAAGTTAGTCCTATATTTGGTGGAAAAGCAGAGTTAGGAAAAAGAGACAGCACAAGAACATTAAGATTAAGGGGACTAGAAACAGGTGTATCACAAGGAGAAGGACTACAACAGCCTACTGTTGGATTATTTGGCTCTGCACAGCAAAGGCCCATGCAATTTGGTGGACCAATATTTGGATCAGCACAGCAACAGTCTGCAGGGTTTGGTGGACAAGTTGGCTTTGGGAGAGAATTACAAACAAATTTTGGAAGATTAGGTCAGCCACTTGGTATTGGACTTGGAGGAGGATTCGGGCTTGGTGGACCAGTTGGTTTTGCACAGCTGCCATCTGGTGGTATATCCAATATTCTCAAATGGGCGTCTGCCAGTAATGGTAGTGTCCCAGACGAAGCTGTGGAAGGAGGTTGGTGTAGTCAGACTCAGGAACCTTACTATTTGGCACGAGTTGTACACAGCGATGGGGAATTATATCCTGGAGTGGTCTTGAAAAGCCAAGGTCTCTGTTTTTACAGTTTTAATAACATTAATGGTTTGAGTATTGGGAGTAAGATCAATTATGAAGTCCTGGTTAATCCCAATAACGATGAAACATTGACATGGGTACCAGTCCATAATAGAGATGGTTCTTTCGGTGGTATCCTGCCTGACAACGTTTTTAAAGTGGGATATAACTCGGGACATAATATCTGCTTCGGACGTAGGAAGAGCTCAGCCACCGGGGACATAGTACCTGGTCGTGTCAACCCAAATAGAGGGCTAACTTGCATTGAAAATAACAAAATTTTTGTAGTTGCAGAGATATTTGGCTATGAAGTACTCTGCCTTGTCGGAAAAGGACCTAGAAAGTTGGAAAAATGCATTGTATATGATATTGAGTATGATCAGGAAAATCTGTACATTGATTGGTCTCAAGTCAAATTGGATGAGGCTGTTCTCCTTAATAAGAGCTCAGTACAACAAAAGTTGACACCACATTTTCAAATAGGTTGCCCAATGACATTTAAGTGGGAAGTAAACGGAGACAAATACAGTAATATAGAGGTACTAAGTTACTCTCTTTTAATGTAATCATAATTCTTTATGTTGTTAAGGTTGAAATCAAAGGATGTGTTCCCTATATCTTTGGCGGAAAAGGCAATGAGAAAGTAGAACTAGGAGATTATTGGAACTTGCCAATTACAAGAAAACTTGGTAAGTATGTATCAATTCCAAGTTACTATACCAGTAGTCCAGTTGAGAGTAAGAGAGAGAGAGGGGTATGTGAACAAAGTGAATATGCTTTATGTTATAATTATAAGAGCCATTTATTAGAAGGTAATTCAGCTTGTTTGAGTTCTCTCATGTACTGTGTGTTATAATAAGTAGATACTATATGATAAAAATGATACCAATATATTAATAATATACTTATAACTTTATGTAATTGTATTGACATCATTTTTACCATATATTAGCTGATTATTACACATTGTTATATTCAAAACCTTTAAACACACTTTGTTATGATATAGTTCCAAACAAACTTGATTATTGGGAAAGCAGGCAAACAAGTGATATCAGGAGGGGAAAGGGAGGAGTGAGTGACCACCTTCCCCTATTGTAACTGTCTTACCAGCTGTTAGTATTACATAGTTAAATTGTGTTGTGTTTGTGATCTCTTCTGGTAGAGATAAAGGACTAACCTATACTCATTGTATGTAATCAGTAATTTGTTGAACTAGAAAATGATAGTAATTATTTATTTCATCTTCCTTTAGAGGGAAGTTATTTTGGTCCATTTGAACAAAATGAATCAGATATGGTATGTATTCATGGTGGAAGCTTTCCTGTCAATTTAACAGGAATGAGAGATCGAGAGATCCAATCAAGTCAAAAGGATGGCGTGTTTCAGCCAACTGTGGTAGCCATGAAATTAAATGATACTTTGCGCCATGAAAGAATCATCGTTAGTGAGAGTTCGAGTTTTACTGTCCCAGCTCGTACACAGCTGACAATTGAAGAACAAGGTCATCAAGTTCAATTGACATTACCTTTTAAAGCCAAAACAAAATTGGTTTATCAAAATTGTCTCGTAGAAGATGATGAGATTAGTGGAACATATGAATTCACTAGGATAGTTGCTATTCTCCCTGCTATTGTTGACAATAAAGCATGTTATTAGTTATAATTTGTTATAATTAGTTATAATTAGTTATAATTATGACTAATCACCTTAGAAATATTTTAAATTATATAGAAATATTTTAAATTAGACATGATTTTAATTAACACAGATAATTATAAATATCGTCCTCTGTTTCTAAAGACATTCTAGCCAACAAAACATATGCATCAAATGATTTCATTTTCTTAAATGGGACTGGTTTTGTTTTTGTCCCTTAAAAATATAGTTCTAGTTTTAGCTATTTTAACAGCTTTTTATATAGTTCATTGATGGTGGTAATCATATTTTATAATTATACCAACATAATACTAACAAAGAAAATTTCATAAAATATTATTAGTATAGATTTTATCAGATATTATTAGATGTATTGAAATCCTGATATTGAGATCTATTTTTTTTAAGAGATTGATATTAAAAATAAAAAAAAAGTTAATTACATCAGTATCACTATGATCGAAGTCATAATACCTGACCACTAATATAGATTTTAAATTATTAAATAGGATTAATTTTGCTCTTGTCCACAGCTTAGCCTTAGATGCCAGTAATCATATTCATAAGTACCGTTAATGAGATTCATAGCGATGCGCAGTGCGCCCCACAAGAGGCTGAAGACAAAGTTAATGGCATCAGCATCATTATGATTGAAGTCATAATAATATATATTTTATTTTATTTTTTAGGAGCAATCAATATTAATTTACATTATTTATATTTTTACGCGTCTAGGTAGTCTGCAAATAAACACTACACATTAATGTGAAATTAATAACGTTATTTTTTGAATTGGGTATTAGTATTCACTCTTAAATTTATTTAGATATTGAATTGATTCATTTAAGTTTAGTTCTAATTTTAAAAAAAAACATTAAAATTTTCACACAAAAGGTAAGGTCTCTCTCTTCCTTTAATAAGACAAAATACACTCAACAGATCAGAACAGAATAATGTAATAAAGGATTATGCAACAGTTCATTTAAATGCTCTTTTATTTACTATATAGTTTGTAGCAAAGCACTTATGGTTCTAGTTAATAAATATGCATTAAGGTGTCATGAATTTTATTAAAGTTGATAACACGTACAAAATGCAGACTTAATTGTACAGTAGTTGATTTCACAATCTCATAAACTTTTCTACACAACAGTTTGATGCACAATGGATAAACAGTAGATGTATATAGCTAGTGAACAGCCAACTGAATAAAACTATTATTGCAATAAATTTAAATAAACAGAATCTGATAACTGTTGTATTAATTTAATTGATATTGGAATAATTGATACCATCCAATAGTGCATTAGATCAAGTACACATGTCTTCTGTGTTGATTGGTTGTTTGACCTGATCTTTTTCCATCTGCATTCCTTCTCTCATTTTTTTTGAGGTACCTCCTTTTTTATCAGTTTCCATTTTCACATCAGATAAAATGGGAACACAGTCTAAGAATTCTTGAGACACAGACAAGCCTAATATATCAGTTACCATGTGAGGTTTTAGCCATAGAACCAGTGGAGATCTACCAAGAAAGTAATGGCTTTTCTTATGGAAAAATAATAGTCCATCGACAGGAATTGACCATGAGGAACTGAATATTTGTACAAGACTATCAATAGAGCAGTTGTAGTATTGTAACGGTATAAACTTGTATGGGTTGGTTCGAGTTTGAACAATGAGATCGTCGCCATTTTCAGTCATTTTTGCATTAAGCCAATAAAATCTGAACTCTGTATCACTATCATAAACAGGATGACCTCGCCAACACATTAAATCAAGAACATAAAATGTATTACTCATCTCTTCAAACAAACAATCAAGAATACAATAATCTTTTTTCCCAGGACTCAGTTTGCGGCATCCCCCGGGTAAATGAGAGGGAAATTGTTTCATATAGTGTCCACTACGTGAGTATACAGTGGTAGAACCATTGGCCGACAAAACTAGGCAGCGCTTAGCAACAGGACAGACAACCATGTACCAATTCTCTTGGAAGTCTGTTGGAACTTCAACTAACCATTCAGATAACATGAGTTGGTTTTTATATGGAGTCTTGCTACGTTGTCTAGAATCTCTTTTTGAAATAGAGGAGGCCTCCATCTTACTATCGTCATCAACTTCATCATAAGCTGAATAAATGGATGCATACAATGATATGGACAAATATAATGACTATGGATGAATGTATGGATAGATATGACCACACCTCCTTCTTCCATTTCATCGTCACTGAAGAGTTCTCCTTCAATGATCCTCCGAGCATAGTCAGCAAAATCCTTTCTTCTTGTGTTCTGTTCTTCTAAAGCCTTTCTCCTTCTTGCTTCTTGATCAGCATAACCCTCTCTCTTTAGTTTATACTGTGAGAGACGAGGATGGGGTCGAGATGGATCGTACGGATTAGAACTGACAGAGAGTCCACCCTGAAAGCCAGCTAATAAATCCTCCATTATTGTTAGTTCATTGAGAAGGTGTGGCTCAGTGAAGTGACTGGATGACTGAGTTTGGCTAGATACATTTATTAAGAGTTGCTTATTCCGTGTATTATATTGTATTGCTTAAGGTAAAAAGAACGTTATGACAAACATTGTCAATAACGTAGAAATAACTCTAATATAGAAAGATAATGTATGTATGTATGATGTTATTACACACATATTCATCTCACTTCAAAACAAATAGCATTGCTTAGCATGAGATAATCATCACTCATCTTCCCCATACAATAAGATGCATCATTTGTGTATTGACTTTACAATATTAACATTTTGTGAGTTTAAGTTTCACTTTCATAGATAGTAAACAGGTACTCCTTTCTCATTAGCTGTGAGTAAAGAAGTCACTTTATCAAATCTCAAAAATGTTATTAACTTCAACCACTACTACCCAAAACTGCCCTGACAATTATGATGGCTGTGAGAAAGACAATTATATGGAACTTCAGATTGGACAAATGCCAACCATAATCTCTTTGGTTTCTTGTTCGTTGTCAGTTGTTGGAGCTATTCTCACTATATTACCATATCTTCTTTGGAAAGATATCAGAACAGGTCTTAGAAAGATCATCACATTCCTAGCAATTGCAGATCTAATTACAGCACTGGGGTATATAATGGGTTCTGTTAACTATCTCATTTATTACAAAAGAATAGAAGCTGGAAAGACAATAGAATATGCTTGTACTAAATTTGATGAAGTCTGTCAAATTCAAGCATATATCACATCATGGTCATCTCTTTCATCTTTTTGGTGGACATCCATCTTGGCTCTGTATATTTACTGGACTATAGTAAAAGGAGAATTCCAACTAGTTAATAAATTATTTCCTATCTATCACATCCTGGCATGGGGTAGTCCATTATTGATGATGTTGCCACTTCTGTTTACTGGAAGTCTGGGCTATTCTCGATTTGCAGCTGAGAGTTGGTGCTTTATCAAAGGTGATCATGGTGGGGACTACTCCCTATCTTTTATGACTGTTGTTAAAA
Organism: Xestospongia bergquistia; assembly: GCA_963965975.1. Classification (NCBI taxonomy): domain Eukaryota; kingdom Metazoa; phylum Porifera; class Demospongiae; order Haplosclerida; family Petrosiidae; genus Xestospongia; species Xestospongia bergquistia. Next base: position 502,673 of record OZ014416.1, read on the forward strand.
CTTTTGCCGGTGGGAAAGCCGTTGAGATAGGCACCTATATATGGGTGATCGTTTTATATACAATGATACATTATAATATCAGAAAAAAAGTAAGTTAGATCTTGTTCTTATTAGTCAACTTATTTTTATTAGAAAAAGGAGCAAAGAAGTGCACCTGCTTCTGCTGGTATTGGTACACTCTTGAAACAAGTGGAAAAGAAACTCTTCTTTATTCCAGTGGGATTTATCATTATCAGAATGTGGGGTACAATTCAATTCTTTTTCTCTATATACGTTTTCAACCACTCAAACATAATTAATAGTGATGGCTGTGTACCTAAATGGATATATTACACATACATGGTGTTAGGTATCTTGCAGGTATGTTCCCTCTCTCTCTCTCTCTCTTTCTCTCTCTCTCTCTCTCTCTTTAATTATCTCTTTGTGCGAGTATGCTATACAATAGTCAGTTATATATCCTCTTTTAGTCAATAGGAGATGGGGCTCAAGGCTGGTTGAACGCCATCTTGTACATTTTTTGGTCACCAAAAATTCGTACTCGTCTTATCATTGTTCCTCTTGGTTATCTCTGCTATGAGATAGCCACTCATGTTATGAGTAAACCTCAAACAACTAGTTTATTTGATCCTAAAACAAGCCAATCCACGTCCAGATTGTTTGTACGAAATGGTAACCAAGATGACGACGGAGGATACATCGAGGAAAACAGCACTTCTTTGGACCATTTATCACCTAACGAGAAGACACCTCTAGTTGTCAATGATTAACTATTGTTTTATGTATTAATCATCATTTTATTACTGTTTTTATTGTAATTCCCAAGTGTGTCCCAATAATAACTGATATAACCACATATGCACCATGTGCATATCATGTGCTGAGTAGAAACAAAATGTATAACTTTTATAATCAGTCCCTCTTTTCTGATGGGGTTCTCAATAAATTATCATCAGTTGATATTGCAGATTGCCCTGGTAGCTATGGAGATGATAATTGTAAACATGACAACTGGGTGAAACCCATTTTTGGATTTACACCTGTAGTGTTCTCGTTGATTTCTTGTTCTGCTTCAGTAATTGGTTCTATCCTCACAATAATGCCCTATCTCCTCTGGAAAGATATTAGGACAGGAATCAGAGCAATCATTACATTCTTGGCTTTAGCTGATCTAATCACAGCTTCAGGTTATATAATGGCATCCTTTAATTATATTACATACTATAATGAAATTAATACAGCTGATGAAGATACTAAAGTCAGAGCGTGTATCAAATTTGATAAAGTCTGTCAAATTCAAGCATATATTTCCTCTTGGTCATCTCTCTCGTCATTTTGGTGGACATGTACCTTAGCTTTCTATATTTATTGGACCGTTGAAAAAGGAGACTTGACAATAAGGTATTCCCTCTCTACCATGTATTGGCTTGGGGCAGTCCAGTACTGGTCATGTTCCCACTTCTCTTGACTGGAAGTCTGGGCTATTCTCTATTTGCAGCTGGAGGTTGGTGCTTTATTCGAGGACACCGAAATGTCGGGTACTCATCATATCAAGATTTCTCTCTCACTTTTACGACTGTTGTTAAAATATTTGCTGGTGGAAAAGCATTTGAAATAATTACTTATATCTGGGTTATTGTACTATACACAATGATACATTGTAGCATTAGAAAGAAGGTGAGTCATATGACATGTTTGTCAAAACCTGGTTCTTGTTAATTATTAGAAAAAAAAAGAAAGTGGTTTAGAAATGAATAAGATTTTGAAACAAGTTGAGAAGAAGTTGTACTGGATACCAGTAGCATTTATCATTTTAAGAATGTGGGGCACACTACAGTTTATTTTTTCAATTTTTATATTTGCTACTAAAGCAGTAAATTCGACAACAGGCTGTGTCCCTAAAGGAATATACTATGTTTACAAAATTCTAGCTGTTATTCAGGTAAGAACAACAATACGTTATCATCAATAATATATATACAGACCATTTTAATTTTACATTAACAAACAAAAGTTTTGTACAAGTTAGGTATTGTAATCTCTTCTATGCAAATAATGCAGACTAGAAGTGTTCTTGTATACAGAGTTATGCTCTTTACGAGATGTTTCATGTTTCTGCTCAAATATAGACTGCACGCATAGACAAAACCCACCTTTCTTAATAGTATAACTTTTATTGATGTTTTAATCTTCTCTTGTGTAGTCCGTGGGTGACGGAGGACAAGGATGGTGCAATGCCATTTTGTATATCTTTTGGTCACCTAAAATTCGTGAACGTCTAATTTTAACTCCGTTGTATATGTGTTGTTTAAAACTCTCCCAGATCTTTGTCCCATCCACATATTTCTCGAGATCCAAATTAAGTTCTACACCAGCACAAGTGCATGCTCGTAGACAACAGCAAACAAGAGGAGAAGATGGACAGCAAGAATATTTAAAACTACCTGATACTATACCTTTGTCAAATTCAATGGAAGATATGTCAAAAAGTCTCGAAAGAGAGGACAGGCCTCAGAGAAAAAGTGTAAATTAAATGTTATTTAATATGTTTGTGAAAGAAAAGAAATTTAAATGATAAGAGTTGTTTTTTCATTTTTTAATGCAGTTTGTTTTATTATTATAAATAATTATTCATATCACGTTGGTAGGTGTGGCATATGAATATTATAAGTTATAACTACTTAACCTGATGATTATGGCTGATCTTATAGCTCCACATGAAGTGCTATGTCCACAAGAGGACAATATTGACTGTGGATCAAACAAATCGAACCTGTTTTTAGGTCCCACGCCAACTTATATATCATTAATTTCCTCTACTCTATCCTGTATTGGAGCAGGCACTATTATAATCACTTACATCCTCTTTAAAGATTTGAGAACGGGTTCTAGAAGCATCATCACTTTTCTGTCTATTGCCGATTTTTTCACTGCATTTGGATACATTGTAGGTGGTGCAAATTACCTCAGATACTACAAGAAGCAAGACACAACTTGTAAACAATTTGACGTGATCTGTACCATACAGAGTTTCATTACCACTTGGTCACAATTGAGTTCGTACACCTGGACATGTGGTCTAGCTCTGTATTTGTTACTGACAATCGTATTTGGAAAGAATCGTTTAGCAAATCAACTAATACCTTTGTTTCATATAATAGCCTGGGGTTTACCAATTTTTGTTGCGTTCCCTATGCTAGTAATGGGACGACTAGGGTATTCACCATATGCAGCTTCTAATTGGTGTTTCATTAAGGATGAAGAGTATCAGAAACACAAAGGGCTGACTGATAAAGTGACGATACCAATAATAATTGCTAGAACAATTCCCGAGAGTCTGACATATCTAGTTGTCATCATTTTGTATGCAAGTATAAAGTGCTTTATATTTAAAATGGTAAAGAAGAAGAGTTTATGTATGTATGTTTTTGAAGCAATCTCTCTGTCTGTCTCTGTCTCTGTCTCTTTCTTTCTCTGTCTCTGTCTCTGTCTCTGTCTCTCTCTCTCTCTCTCTCTAGAAACGAAGACTCAAAGCAGATAATAGCATATTATTAGATCAAGCCCTACAACGTATCGATAACAAATTAATACTAATCCCATTAGCATTTGTGTTACTAAGAATTTGGGGTATAATTCAGTTCTTTTTTGTGTTTATAACAACAAGATATTTTGGGTCAGACTGTGTATCTCCTCCTTTACATGTAGTTCATTTTACTCTGGGAATATTAGAAGTAAGTTAAATCATAACATGTTCTAGATTGTTGTGCACCTTGTAAATTTGGAGAGATAACCAAATTAAATTTTATAGTATCTTGTAGATATTAGGTATACTATTTATCTAAAAAAAAGATTGATTGTCTGAAAAAAATTTAGTGTATGAACCACTATATTTTATATTGACTACTATATTTTACATTGACTATGTTCACATAAAAACAGTACATGTAAAGTAATGACTCATGGAATATCTCTCATAGTTATCTTTATAGTATCGCAATGTGATAATACCAGAGTACTCTCCTTTGATTATCTCACTCTTTCTATATATATATATATATAAGTACATATAGCTCTGAACATATATTAACATAACTTTATCACATGGTAGCAGGAAACCTAAGTGTCAATGAATATAATTATGATCATTTCTTTAACAGGCCATTGGAGAAGGAGGTCAAGGATGGGCAAATGCTTTATTGTTCATTGTACTTAATCCTAAATCAAGGAAGTTAATTTATTATAATATCGTTAGACTATGTTGCACATGTTGTTCATATTGTCAGTATAAGCGTGTGAGACAGATATTGGAGGGTATTTCTAAGAAATCTAAATCTGAGGAGTCCATTTCTTATTACGAGACAGCTTCAACAATAAATGATGATACATTAAACAGTACATCTACTGGGTTACATGAAGTGGGCGGAGAAAGTTTTCACACCAATAAAATTCAGGTGGACAATGAACAAAATTAATTGCTACTAATGTATCTGTAATATTTCAAATTTCTAGCTTAAAATGAACTGTTTTTTTGTATTGTAATTTGGTTCAATGTTTCCAATAAAAATAATAAATCATTATACAATAATATATTAGATGTATTAAGAGTGGAAGGTTTTGTCCAATAAAAATGATAATTTTTAAGATAAAGGCAATTAACTTTGTGTATCATTACATACAAAGTATTGTGGATTAAACCGTGGTGAGGACAGGTCCATTACAAATGCAATGGAACACATAAAAACAGTTAAAATTGTAGCAAACAATGATAACAAACCAATCACGTGTTGAATGAAAGAGAAAAAATCAAACCACACCCACTTCTCAAGAGAAGGCCAAACAAGAATAAATGCAATAGCTACACTAGAGAGAGACTTCCGATGACGACGAGGTGGTCCATTTGATGTTAGTCCTGAAGACAAAGGGGGTCCATAACTTCCATAATTGGATGGAGTTGATGATCTAGAATCATATATATCGACAGGGGACCTTCTCCGATCAGCAAAACCTTTATCTGGATGGGAGTATGGCCAAGGCAGTAACGGATCTGTCTCTGTTCTAATCCCATAACCCACTACTCTTCCACCTTCTAATCGATCAAAATCATTAATCTGAGGAGAGGGATAGCCTCGGAGTGGACCTCGTCTATCTTGAAACTGGTTCATTTGTTCCTCAGCTACCTCCTTAGCTTTACGAACTTGTCGTTGAGTGTAAAGAGATCCCCAATGCCAGGCTCCAAAAAAGGTTAAAGAAAGCAGAGACATAAAAAGACCGAAAAAAGTCTGACCTTTGTTTTTGATATCTGGTTGAATAATAAGAGAATAAAAAACAGTAGATGCTGCAAAGAGAAGCCATAAAACGAACATGAACAAGTTGTAAGTAACTTTTGTGACAGTATAGCTCAAAGACTCATACATAAATTGATTAAATCTTGTATGAGGACTACGAACACTGGAGGTACTACGACAATATATCCATCTTCTGATACGATATACTAACTGAGTAATACAGGAGATCAATAATACAAACCAGATCCATGAACCCCACAAAAACTCAGAGTATGCAATAGTGGAATCAAAAAACTCGTGATGATGGTTAGTAATGTGATGATGGTTAGTATTGATATGTGATCCTGTGTAATAAACTACTCCCATTAAACTTCCTGATAAACTATATTGCCAACCAAAACCCAACAGTTGTAAAGCATAGCCTTGAGGTGCAGTCCATACAAATCCTCTCAATGTCATTCCAGAAAATTCTCGGACAAAACGCTGTGTATAATTCCATTCCATTTCCTGTCGACCAACCAACCAATCAAAGGTACCAGAACGACTGAAAGAGAGAGAGAGAGAGAAAGTGGTTCATACTGTTTACAATTATGATAAGTAGATTATATTCATTGTTAGAAATAATAACACATGTTAGTCATATGATCACATGACAAACGTGAATTTAGTATAATCATTGAAATTCATAGTTAATCAGATTTCAAAGTATTACCCACAATCCTTGCTTGCACAAATAGTACTAACAGAACAGTGCTAAATCAGGAGATATTTTGATAGACAAAAACTGCCCACCCACTAATTACATTCCAACAAGTACCCAATATAGTTCCTTAACAAAAAAAGGTAACCTTTTTCAAAACCAAAACAAAAGCTATTAACTACATTTTATGGTCTTATAATTTTAAAACATTTTATTTCACAATTGTCAGTGCATTAACTAGAATAATAGGAAAATGACAGAGGTACCTATACAATACCAACCTGAGATAGTTTCCAGGAACTCTTCCAATATTCATATAAGTTCCCCAGCCAACAAATAAACTCCATTGAGTGAGCAACCATACAATTATTCCAGCACGTACATGACAACCAACTACAAGCTATAGTACAGATATATGATTATTTACTACATTTGGAGTATCTAACTTACTACTAAGACTCCAGTCACTAAAGAGAACAGCTCTCGACTGAGGTCATGTGCTGGCCAGTAGCCCATGATATCTCCTAGTGGTGCAAACCCACCTCGACAATGATTTAATATCCCTCCTATCCCTGACAACAAAATCACACCCAGAAAGACAACACATGTCACTAGAACTCGAATAGTATAGACTACTGCTGGCTTTTCAATCAGCGCCATTACCTTCGTCTCGTCTCCAGACTGTAAACTTTAACTTGATCACACCATGTGACTTTGACACACCCTCAAATTAATTTAATCTAATTTCAAGCGAAGGGCGTGGCTACTTGTGGAACGCCCTTTATCATGGCTGACGCAAGATACTGCGTGGAGTACGCCAAGACTGGGCGAAGTGGCTGTAAGAAATGCAAAGCCACTATTGAAAAAGGTGTCTGTAGGATTGGAAAAATTACAACTAATCCTTTTAGGTACAAAAGTGGGAGGGGTATTTAATTTTATGTATATGACATCATTATGATATCATTGCAGTGATGATGGAGGAGATATGAAAGTCTGGTATCATGCTCGGTGCATGTTTGAGACTTTGCAGAGGGCCCGAACAACCACAAAAAAGATCGAGACCCCTGCAGACTTAGAAGGATTTGCAGACCTCAAAGACACCGAAAAAGATGAGATCAAGCAGTTTATAAAGGGTTAATTTTAACATTCTTCCCAATCCCCTTATTTTCTTCTATTTACAGATTATGCACCAAAATCTCCAGCCAAATCATCCACCAAATCCAAAAAACCTGCTACGCAAGCTAAACTTGCTTTAACATCCACTTCTATAGGGGATTCTCCTGTTAAAGCAATGACATCATCATCACATGATGTTAAACCACAAGTCAAAGACGACCAAGATGATAAGGATGTTCTCCCCTCAATGACTAGCTCTGATTTGAGCAGTCAAGACAATTCGTTTCGTCAATTTCGTCGACTATGTGAAGACCTTGAGAAGGAACCTAGTTACAATTCTAAAACAAAATTGGTAGCTACTTACCTCAAACATGGCAACAGTGGAAGTAAGAAGAATATATTATAATTAATAATTATTACATTATGCGGCTAAATTACCGGGACAGTGGAAATAAGAACAATATATTAATTATTATATATGCGGTTAAATTGCCAGGACAGTGGAATTAAGAACAATACTTTAATTATTACATTATGCGGTTAATTTGCCAGGACAATGGAAATAAGAACAATACATTATAATTGCTAATTATTACATTATGCGGTTAAATTGCCAGGACAGTGGAATTAAGAACAATACATTAATTATTATATTATGCGGTTAAATTGCCAGGACAGTGGAATTAAGAACAATAATTATTACATTATGCGGTTAAATTGCCAGGACAGTGGAAATAAGAACGATACATTATAATTGCTAATTATTACATTATGCGGCTAAATTACCGGGACACTCCAGGGACAGTGGAGCTCATTACATAATAATTTGTAATCAAGACTATAATTAAATAATAACTTACAATTTTTTAATACAGATGGTTTTACTGGCGATGCTTATCTGCTAGTGAAGTTGCTACTACCAGGAGCCGTAAAGAGGGTTTATAATCTTCAGAGCAAACAGATAGTGAAAATTCTTAGCCAGGTATACAACCTGTCATATGACTGGAACATCATGTCATGTGATCAGAACTTAGTTGTCATGTGATCAGCACTTTGTTGACATGTGATCTTCTAGATATTCAGCTGTGATCTGGATGATATGATTGAAGATCTGGAGAAAGGTGACGTCGCAGAAACAGCTAAGACGTTCTTTGAACAAAGTTCAGTTTGTAAACCAGTCAAAACAAGTACTCTAACCCTATCAGAGGTAAATGAGTAACAGCTGGTACAAATATACCTAGTCTACAAAACATTCAATTGCATATGATTTTCCTATCTTTATGTTTAGTGTATTAATAATATATTATTATAAACATTACATGTATTTATGATTTAGTGCATGTACATGTATTATAGAACTTACCAAATAAGGTCATATTATTATGTAGGTAGATGAATTTTTAGATAAAATGGCCAACCTAACAAAAGAAGATGAACAAAAGAAAGAATTACTTAATATTGTGAAAAGGTACCACACACACACACACACACACACACACACACAATATTTCTTACATTGTAGGAGCACTTCGAGTGATCTAAAATACATTATACGACTTATCAAACATGATCTAAGGATCAACTCAGGTCCCAAGCACATGTAAGTCTCACATGATGATCACGTGATCATTGCTACATTCACTTACTGTTAGTCACATGACAATCATCTTAGTCTAGATGCTCTTGATCCTAATGCTTATGCTGCATTTCAAGTATCACATGACTTGAAGGATGTTGTCGATAGGGTCTTGGCACGAGGCCAAGGAGAAGGAGGTGGAGCTAAGCCCGGACTAAGTAAGAGTCTTAGTATCCGTATTTCACTGATGACACCAGTAAAACCAATGTTGGTAGGTGTGGCCTGCAATTAAAACAGCTGTGTATCCAATGTTTTGTAGGCTGAAGCATGTCGTTCGGTTGCCATGGCAATGAAAAAGTGTCCCAATGGTATGTTTGCTGAGATCAAATATGATGGAGAGAGAGTGCAAGTTCATAAACAAGGAGATCAGTTCCAATACTTCTCTCGTAGTTTGAAACCTGTACAGGCACACAAGGTATGAGAATGAAACCTGTGGTATGAACAGGAGACCTTGAAAGTACAAGTATAGATAGAATAGTACTACACTTTGGAATGACTACGAGACTAAGACTAGCAGTAAATTTGAGACTGGGACTCATTCCAAAGTCTCAGTTCCATTCAATTTTATCTCAGTCTCATACTTGCACTACTAGTCCTAGCTCATACTCATTCCAAAGTCTCAGTCCCATTCCATAGTCTCTTGTCCTACTAGTATGAGTCTCATGCTTGTACTACTAGATTGAGACTTAGATAGTGGTATGAATCTGAGGTGGTATAAGTATGAGACTAATCAATGACTAATTGAAATAAACAAGACTTGGTTTTTCTCTCTTTAAGGTGACACACATTAAAGATTACTTACCTAAAGCATGTCCACATGGAGACAGTATGATATTAGACAGTGAAGTATTAATGGTAAACGTCAAAACAGGAGATCCTCTACCCTTTGGTACCCTCGGAGTCCACAAAGTAAAGAAACTCTGTCACTGATATACTTGTTAAAGTGTCCATAGAAAAATGCATTTCAAGATGCTGTTTGTTGTCTCTTTATTTTTGATATTCTCTACTTTAATGGACAAAGTTTATTAGACAGGTGATGTAATAATGATGTCATCATGAATATAGATAATGAGCTGTGACCACACCTCTTTCAGACCAATTAATGATCGCCGGAAATTACTGGAACAGAATGTGACAGAAATTAAGAATCATATAATGTTATCTGAAGTACAACATGTCAAGGTACATGTATAGTAGTAATTTAACTATTCATGTTTTTGTTACTATAGCAACCAGATGAATTATCAGGTCTCATTATGACTGTAATTAAAAAGGGTTTAGAAGGACTCGTACTCAAGGACACAAGAGTATGAGAATGAGTCTTCATTAATTCTTTGAATTGTTTTTATTTTTAGAGTATTTATGAACCTGGTAAAAGGCACTGGTTAAAAGTAGGTTATTTACCATTAAAAAGTCATGTGATTATCATATGACTGACTATGCTAGGTAAAGAAAGATTATTTAGAGGGTGGAGCAATGGCTGATACTGCAGACTTGATTGTATTAGGAGCTTATTATGGCACTGGTACAAAAGGTAAGTCTGTCTGTCTGTCTGTCTGTCTGTCTGTTGATCTATTTTAATGTTTATCTATACAGGTGGATTAATGTCAGTATTTCTGATGGGTCTCTATGACAAAGTTAGAGATAAATTCTGTACAGTCTGTAAATGTGGTAATGGTCATGATGATGCTACAATACAACGACTACAAGATGAATTAGATATGATAAAAATCAGCAAAAATTACCCTAAAATACCATCATGGCTACTAATAAATCGTACATTGGTACCTGATTTTGTTGTTAGAGATCCCAAGGTATCCTAGAATATGGCACTTTGACTTGTAGGTGACTGGTTTCTTTTAGGCTGCTCCTGTCTGGGAGATTACAGGGGCGGAGTTTACACAGTCCTCTACTCATACAGCTGGAGGTATTTCTATTAGATTTCCAAGAGTGACTCGTATCCGTGACGACAAAGATTGGTCTACAGCTACAGAATTGGAAAGACTTAAGGTAAAGATGAATGGATGGATAAATGGACAGACAAATCAATAAATGGATTAATGTCATTTTTCAATAGACACTTTACAAGACGTCAAAAGAGACAATAGGTACAATCTTATTTGTTAACAATACCTATTTAAAAGACCACACCCCCTTTCAGACATACCAAGTGTATCAGGGACTAACCCCTCTTCTGAGGGAGAAGACAATATGGAGGTTGATGACCAAGGGAAAGTGGCTGGACGAAAGAGACAAAAAGAACAATCTTCTGCTACTCCAAAAAAGAAACCAGCAGCTGCACATCAGTCTGAAACCACACCCACTAAAGGAAAGAAACCAATTTGTAAATATGGAGTGAAATGTTACCAAAAGAGTCATGAACATCGAGAAAAATTTGCTCACCCGTGGGTAAGTCATACATCTGTTTATTGGTCAGCTTATCATATCACTTCAGGATAACAGTCTTGGCCATGTTTGTGCAGGCATCAAAGTGGACAATGTAAGTCTTGAAGTCACATGATAATCACATGCAGATCTCATACATCATAGCCTCTGATAGATCTGTTCACTAGTATGAAGGTACTGGTTGATCCTAGTGTTCCCAATGTTGATGAACTTTGTCGATATATTGTTAGGTATGCCTAATGATGTGTATAAAAATTTATAATAATTTTATGTGTTTTCATTTGCTAGTTATGATGGTGATATAGCGTCTGATTTAGATGTTGCCATGGTGACACATGTGATTGCTATTGATCGACAATTTGCAGTGGTTAGTTATTGTATAATCAATTGTTAATTAATTAATAATCATTATTATTAGGATGAAGGGGTCCCAGACACAGTCCCAATTGTAACTCCAGAATGGGTCTGGGATTGTCTTCAGCATCAGACCCTGCAACCATTGGATAGGTACAATTTGTAAATAGATTAGTACAAATTTTTTATAAATTTGAGTCTTCCCAGAAAATTTTTAGTCATTTTTTAGTTCAATTCTAATAAAAATTATTATAATTATTAGAATTTATTATAATTTGATTTTATGAAGCACCTTTTAATGTCAAAGGAAGGATGGTCATTGTGCCATGAGAGAGAAGTTGGTCTCTCTCAGTACCATCCATCTCTTTGACTTGTTGTCTAACATACTTAACAAGACGTTCTAATATTTCAAGATTAGTGTTACTTTTATCAAAGATAAGGTTCCGCCAGAGAGCACCTGCTAATGTTCTATCATCAGTCAGTAAACCTTCTTCGTAGGCAAAGATCAGACCACGAAACTCCTTGTCTAGTTCACGAAGACTTTCATTGGTGACCTTGCCAGAAGTCACCTGTAAATAAAACAAGAATAAAATCAAATGAAATAAAATAACAAATTACATGTATCTTTTAAACTTGCCCCTAAAACATTCATTCTATCTTGGACGTCTTTCCAGAAAAATGTGACCAGCTGGTGTGTGAGATAACGACCATCTTTTCCCTCTCTTTTGAGTCTTACAAGACACAACCAAATATGGAGTTGTGCTATTAGGAACCAGGACTGGAAAGTATCTGGTAACGCACATGCTGGAGGGAAGAAAATAGGAATGACCCTTTTGCTTTACCTGACCAGTCCCCAGTCATAGGTTACTTTTGTGTACTTAAGTCATATAAATAATCTAGGTCACATACTCATGTTCCTTAACCTGAGTCTCATACCCATACTTAATATCTATGTACCTTAGTCTCAAATACTTACCTGACATAAAAGTTTCATAATCAATGTCATCAATACAATTTTCATAAATAACTTTGGCACTTCTCGTGAGTACCTATTAGTTAATAAAAAAAACATTACCAAGAATTACATCATAATTACTTAATAATTATTACATAAAATTACATCATAATTACCGCTTTTCTTCCATAGAAACCACCTAACCATCCAATAAAATGAATAATTTTGTCACTGACATTTGAACTAGAACTAAATCTGTTAGAAAACTAAAAGAAGATAATAAGAAGCAGAACTAACAACACTAACTTGTCTTGTTGTATTGCCATGGTTACTGGAATACCAGTTAATAAGTGATTTATCTGTATATCTTTCATTATTTGCTCTTCTTTTACTAGACACTAGATGTAATGATGGTAAGTTGTAGTGCGACTGACTATACAGAACAGTAGAGTAAGGAATACATTTCAATAATAGTAATCTTCTTGTCAAACTAGCAGCCATTATCTTTTACCGCCACTCCCCGCCACAACTTAATAATTATATTCATAGTTGATGTTCGTTGGTTATATAATATGTTTTTTAACAAACATTTTTTAACGTATGTATGAAAATGACCAGCAATTTATGTTTAAGTAACCTGTAGCACAATAATTTTAACAAGCTAATAAATATTATTGTTGTCTTTATTCTATCATTTACAAGTTAAGTAGCAAATTTAATAATATAAAAAACTGATAAAAACTAATAGCCTAATATATATTGCAACAATTAGCACAATTACCTATAATACGTATGTTTAATAAATAGTATAAATTATTGTTCAGCCATGTATGTTTTCATATTGGATACATATTATCATTAGGTATCAATTCTGCCAACAGGTCAGGATTTTTCAGAGCTTTCTTAATAGCTTCATTATTAATTTCCTTTTTGTCTTTCTCTTTGAGGCTAAAGTTTGTCAGTCCTTGTATTGTCCAGGCATCAATCAGAGAGTAACGAAAAGGACTGTCATTGATATCAAATTCCAAATAATACTTTATTGCTATTTCAATCTTTTTACGTATATTTGGTGCTTTCTTAAAATGTTTATATAATTTAAAAGCCTTTTTAGTAGCTCTAATAGCAATATCCAATAGAACTCCATAAAGCACACCGTTAACCACTGTCTCCATAATTAACCACCATATAACAAAATAGATCGTAGCAGCTGTTGTAGTACCTCTGACATATGCATCAACAATAATATGCCAGTTATTAACTATCATTAAGTTCCACAATGTTACCATTGATGAGGAAAAGTCTTCAAAATTGTACGGATAGTAATATAAGTTTTCATATGAGCCACATCTAGTCGTAGCATTAGCATCAGTAAAGTTACTTTTGTGAAAAATGGTCATGCCAAGAACTGCAAATTCATAATACAACAAGTATGCTAGTAAAATGAATGGAATTAATAAAACTAAAACATGAAAAAGAGTGTGAGTAACTCTAGCAAACAATACATTCATTGTTGTCATTCTTAATAATCGAACCAATACCAATATATTGTTTAATTGAAGAAGTTGAAATAAATTAGACCCACTTAAACAGATTAGACCAAGCAGGCAAAGGACATGTACAAATCCTAATATTATTATTACTAGCAACATCAATAGATCCACAATATACACTGTAATTGAAAAACAATGTTTTAATCCAGGATTAAATCTGTTACGATGTCCCTTGAAAAACCATTCCTTAAAAGTAAAGCAAGATTTTTGATTGCACATTTGTTTACTTTCAAAAAAATACATAGCAATAATTAAAAAACATCTTGCAATAAGTTCAGGGATAAAGATGAAAGAAAATGTAAGCAAAGCTGTTGTCATTGTTGAGTATGGATTTGTTAAGCTGTTGTCTCTGTCCTTTACTATCAGGACAGTTAATGTAATAGTATGAATTATTGCTAGAGGTAAACTCGTGAAAGCTACATACAATTGTATAATGAGGTAACTACTATAGCAACAAAAATCTCTTTTATTACCTATACGACATGCAAGTATTATATTCTCAAGTTTGGGAAGGCTATCTGAAGATGATCGAGGATACTCAAAAATTCTTAATAGCAGATCCTTGAAGTTCTCCCAATCAAGTTGTTGTCTGACTGAAGTATTGCATTTGTTAAACTCTTGTTCATCTAATACTAACTTAATTTTTTCAGCATACATTTTCACATCACTTGTCTCAATTGTTATGTTATTACCAAAAACATTTTCTGGTCTGATTCCCGGATTCCTTGTCTTTGCTATTAAAGCAAATGCAACACGAAGATTAGTTATTCTATTCTTATAACTCTTGTGCATTGAATCATTCAAAAATGACATAAATCTTACAGCATATAAAGCAATGATAACTTTAAGAAGCACATAGTTAGTTATAAAAAAGTATGTTCCAAAGTATAGAAAGTAAGCTCGATGATGTTTATAAGCTGGTGTGAGAATATCAGGACTATTAGCAGTTGTAAGAAAAACTAATAAGTTCCAATATGCTTGTGAGAGAGAGATGAAATACTCGTTGCCTTCATCAATGTCAAAAGTCATCATAGTAGTATTAGTCACATTGTTACTATAATTTGTATGGTGTGGAAAAATTAGAAGTCCAATCATAGCAAACAAAAATATTACTAGTATCAGTAATATATTAACACTAAAAAGTTGTAGGAAAGTATAAACAATAGCTTTTAGAGCTTTCCTAATTAATTCAACTTGAACTATTAGAAACATTGGTCGTAGAAACTGACGAAGAGAGGTAACTATAGTCAATGCATATGTATAGCCATTCACATAATACATTAGAATACTGACAACTAACAGTATCCATGTTATATGTAATGTTATGATACAATAAGACTCACACTTGTATAATGCTTTAAATTCTCTGCCACTTGGAGATAGCATATACCATCTAAGAGCAGCATCTGTTGTCACAACTAACAGGAAAACTACTTCAAGTACAGTACTAGTCCAGAAGTATGATCTGCTATCTCCAGAGTTCTCTTCTTTACCTTGATAGTCAGATGACCATGAGAATGAATGACGGTTCTCAAAAAAGGGCAACAATATTAACATAAGAAGTGGAGCTCCTTTGAAGAACAGCTTAGGTAGAAATGAGTGATAGTATTTTCTTAATTGTAACCTTCTCCTTGTTAGTCTTGGAGCCAAAGGACGATAGTTAAGAGCATCTAACAAAGTACATTCAATAATAGGATTATCAACATCTGCCATGATGATCAGCTAATAATGACAAGCTCAAAAAAGGTCATCCTTCCAAAGACAAACAACAGCTTACCAAGCAACAATAAATATATTTAATATTCAGACTCTTTCAGTATTCATGCATTTTATCAAGAAAAGAAGATTACTATTTAGTGTATTCATTCCATTACAAAGAATGTGAGACACTAATTAATTATTCATTATGTTACTACTATTGGATATGTCATGTCACGAAGACTTTCATTGGTGACCTTGCCAGAAGTCACCTGTAAATAAAACAAGAATAAAATCAAATGAAATATAATAACACATTATGTATCTTTTAAACTTACCCCTAAAACATTCATTCTATCTTGGACGTCTTTCCAGAAAAATGTGACCAGCTGGTGTGTGAGATAACGACCATCTTTTCCCTCTCTTTTGAGTCTTACAAGACACAACCAAATATGGAGTTGTGCTATTAGGAACCAGGACTGGAAAGTATCTGGTAACGCACATGCTGGAGGGAAGAAAATAGGAATGACCCTTTTGCTTTACCTGACCAGTCCCCAGTCATAGGTCACTTTTGTGTACTTAAGTCATATAAATAATTAAGGTCACATACTCATGTTCCTTAACCTGAGTCTCATACCCATACTTAATATCTATGTACCTTAGTCTCAAATACTTACCTGACATAAAAGTTTCATAATTAATCTCATCAATACAATTTTCATAAATAACTTTGGCACTTCTCGTGAGTACCTATTAGTTAATAAAAAAAACATTACCAAGAATTACATCATAATTACTTAATAATTATTACATAAAATTACATCATAATTACCGCTTTTCTTCCATAGAAACCACCTAACCATCCAATAAAATGAATAATTTTGTCACTGACATTTGAACTAGAACTAAATCTGTTAGAAAACTAAAAGAAGATAATGAAAAGTAGAATTAACAACACTAACTTCTCTTGTTGTATTGCCATAGTTACTGCAATACCAGTTAATAAGTAATTTATCTGTATATCTTTCATTATTTGCTCTTCTTTTACTATACACTAGATATAATGATGGTAAGTTGTAGTGCGACTGACTATACAGAACATTAGAGTAAGGAATACATTTCAATAATAGTAATCTTCTTGTCAAACTAGAAGCCATTATCTTTTACCGCCACTCCCCGCCACAACTTAATAATTATATTCATAGTTGATGTTCATTGGTTTGTTTTTTAACATATTATATAACATTTTTTAACGTATGTATGAAAATGACCAGCAATTTATGTTTAAATAACCTGTAGCACAATAATTTTAACAAGCTAATAAATATTATTGTTGTCTTTCTTCTATCATTTACAAGTTAAGTAGCATATAAAAATACTGATAAAAGCAAATAGCCTAAAATATATTGCAACAATTAACACAATTACCTATAATACATATGTTTAATAAATAGTATAAATTATTGTTCAGCCATGTATGTTTCATATTGGATACATATTATCATTAGGTATCAATTCTGCCAACAGGTCAGGATTCTCCACAGCTTTCTTAATAACTTCATTATTAATTTCCTTTTTGTCTTTCTCTTTGAGGCTAAAGTTTGTCAGTCCTTGTATTGTCCAGGCATCAATCAGAGAGTAACGAAAAGGACTGTCATTGATATCAAATTCCAAATAATACTTTAATGCTATTTTAATCTTTTTATAAATATTTGGTGCTTTCTTAAAATGTTTATATAATTTAAAAGCCTTTTTAGTAGCTCTAGTAGCAATATCCAATAGAACTCCATAAAGCACACCGTTAACCACTGTCTCCATAATTAACCACCATATAACAAAATAGATTGTAGCAGCTGTTGTAGTACCTCTGACATAAGCATCAACAATAATATGCCAGTTATTAACTATCATTAAGTTCCATAATGTTACCATTGATGAGGAAAAATCTTCAAAATTGTATGGATAGTAATATAAATTTTCATATGAGCCACATATAGTCGTAGTATTAGCATCAGTAAAGTTACTTTTGTGAAAAATGGTCATGCCAAGAACTGCAAATTCATAATACAACAAGTATGCTAGTAAAATGAATGGAATTAATAAAACTAAAACATGAAAAAGAGTGTGAATAACTCTAGCAAACAATACATTCATTGTTGTCATTCTTAATAATCGAACCAATACCAATATATTGTTTAATTGAAGAAGTTGAAATAAATTAGACCCACTTAAACATTGACCAAGCAGGCAACGGACATGTACAAATCCTAATATTATTATTACTAGCAACATCAATAGATCCACAATATACACTGTAATTGAAAAACAATGTTTTAATCCAGGACTAAATCTGTTACGATGTCCCTTGAGAAACCATTCCTTAAAAGTAAAGCAAGATCTTTGATTGCACATTTGTTTCCTTTCAAAAAAATACATAGCAATAATTAAAAAACATCTTGCAATAAGTTCAGGGATAAAGATGAAAGAAAATGTAAGCAAAGCTGTAGTCATTGTTGAGTGTGGATTTGTTAAGCTGTTGTCTCTGTCCTTTACTATCAGGACAGTTAATGTAATAGTATGAATTATTGCTAGAGGTAAACTCGTGAGAGCTATGTACAATTGTATAATGAGGTAACTACTATAGCAACAAAAATCTCTTTTATCACCAAAAGGACATGTAAGTATTGTATTCTCAAGATTGTGAAGGCTATCTGAAGATGATCGAGGATACTCAAAAATTCTTAATAGCAGATCCTTGAAGTTCTCCCAATTAAGTTGATCTCTGACTGAAGTATTGCATATGTTGTTAAACTCTTGTTCATCTAATACTAACTTAATTTTTTCAGCATACATTCTCACATCACTTGTCTCGATTGTTATGTCAGTGCCAAAAACATTTTCTGGTCTGATTTCCGCATTGACAGAAACGCTTCTTTTGGCCATTAAAGCAAATGCAACACAAAGATTAGCTAGTCTATTCTTATAACTCTTGCGCATTGAATCATTCAAAAATGATATAAATCTTACAGCATATAAAGCAATGATAACTTTAAGAAGCACATAGTTAGTTATAAAAAAATATGTTCCAAAGTATAGAAAGTAAGCTCGATGATGTTTATAAGCTGGTGTGAGAATATCAGGACTATTAGCAGTTGTAAGATAAACTAACAAGTTCCAATATGCTTGTGAGAGAGAGATGAAATACTCGTTGCCTTCATCAATGTCAAAAGTCATCATAGTAATATTAGTCACATTGTTACTATAATTTGTATGGTGTGGAAAAATTAGAAGTCCAATCATAGCAAACAAAAATATTACTAGTATCAGTAATATATTAACACTAAAAAGTTGTAGGAAAGTATAAACAATAGCTTTTAGAGCTTTCCTAATTAATTCAACTTGAACTATTAGAAACATTGGTCGTAGAAACTGACGAAAAAAGGTAACTATAGTCAATGCATATGTATAGCCATTCACAGGATACATTATAATACTGACAACTAACAGTATCCATGTTATATGTAATGTTATGATGCAATAAGACTCACACTTGTATAATGCTTTAAATTCTCTGCCACTTGGAGATAGCATATACCATCTAAGAACAGCATCTGTTGTCACAACTAACAGGAAAACTACTTCAAGTACAGTACTAGTCCAGAAGTATGATCTGCTATCTCCAGAGTTCTCTTCTTTACCTTGATAGTCAGATGACCATGAGAATGAATGACGGTTCTCAAAAAAGGGCAACAATATTAACATAAGAAGTGGAGCTCCTTTGAAGAACAGCTTAGGTAGAAATGAGTGATAGTATTTTCTTAACTGTAACCTTCTCCTTGTTAGTCTTGGAGCCAATGGACGATAGTTAAGAGCATCTAACAAAGTACATTCAATAATAGGATTATCAACATCTGCCATGATGATCAGCTAATAATGACAAGCTCAAAAAAGGTCATCCTTTCAAAGAAACAACAGCTTACCAAGCAACAATAAATATATTTAATATTCAGACTCTTTCAGTATTCATGCATTTTATCAAGAAAAGAAGATTAATATTTTAGTGTATTCATTCACTTACAAGGAATGTGAGAAACTAATTAATTATTCATTATGTAACTACTATTGGATATGTCATGATTCATGTCATTACAATAATTAAGTTTGGTATCAACAAAACACTCAAAAAACCATTTTACAAATGCATATACCTTGACCGGTTCTCTCAAGGATACATTACTTCTGTAAGTTTCTTAAGTTTTTTTATAGTCTGCTAACATTGTCTATACCAACCAGATATACAATGTGTCAATAGTTACATGTAGTCAACTAGGAGGTTGAGTGGTACTTGATTGTAAGCTTCAGAATCTGACCAGAATCATTATCTTTCTTTCACATGCATGTATCACCACAAAAAGAACAACAATGTTCACATTGTACCATGTCAGTGAACACTCTATGTGAGGGTCACATATCACCAGTAAGAAGTCTATTTTATAGACAATGCATCATTGCAGAAATGAACAGCAATGTACATTTTGTACCAGTGAACACCATACACGTGGAGTTACTATATATAGTAATATGAATTAGTAAGTCGATGGACAATCTGGGTGTTTAAGTAGTGCCACACCCA
This sequence comes from Xestospongia bergquistia, assembly GCA_963965975.1. Lineage (NCBI taxonomy): Eukaryota > Metazoa > Porifera > Demospongiae > Haplosclerida > Petrosiidae > Xestospongia > Xestospongia bergquistia. Next base: position 523,003 of record OZ014416.1, read on the forward strand.
TTTGGACTACTGTAACTCCAATACAGGAAATCTATGGTGTGCCATTTGTATAAAAATGTTCTGATAATTGTGGGAGTGGTATCGTAAGCATTATACTATATTGTACTGTATCATACTATACCAATCCCAAACCTTTCTAAACCCTAAACACTTAGTTATACAATGAATGACATACAGACATACCTGATGCATATAGTAACTTGTATTGGGTAGCTGTTCCCAATCAGGGCCTCAGGGTGCACTATTGTTAACGAATTATTCATAAATTAACACTTGTTGCTTATTATTAAAATAATAATAAGACAATGAGATATCAATAATTAACAAAATTAATTATTGAAATGAAATGACAAAGCATACAAATTAATTATATGAAAACACACAGTGAAAGATGAAATGAAAAAGCATAAAATAAAATAAATAGTTATCTGCATACATAAATATAATAAATTAATATAATAAATATAATAAATATATCCTGTTTTATTTACATTATCATGTTTTTATACTGAAAAAAAATGAGGATGAATTTTCAATTTTGCCAGTAGGTCAGGATTATTCTGTATTGTAGTCTTAGTGACTTCACTATTAATTTTCTGCTTGTCTTCTTCTTCAATGGTAAAGTTGATTACTCCATGTATATTCCAACAATGAATAAGAGAGAAACGAAAAGGACTGTCATCAATTTCAATCGACAGATAATGCTCCAATATCAATTTGGCTCTGCGACATATACTTGAATTTTTAAATTCATCAGATACTTGAAAAGCAATGTTAACAGCTTTAAGAACAATTTCTAATAGAACTCCATAAAGTACTCCGTTAAGCACTGTCTCCATAATTAACCACCATGTAATAAAATAGATTGAAGCAGCTGGTGTAGTACCTCTGACATATGCATCGGTAATAATATGCCAGTTATTAACTATCATTAAGTTCCACAATGTTACCATTGATGAGGAAAAGTCTTCAAAATTGTACGGATAGTAATATAAGTTTTCATACGAGCCACATCTAGTGACAGCATCATCATCAAAGTTGATGTTTCGAAAAATGGTCATACCAAGAACTGCAAATTCATAATATAACAAGTATGCCAGTAAAATGAATGGAGCCAATACAATCAGAATATGTATTAATGTGTGAACAACAATAGCAAACATTCGATTCATTGTTGTCATTCTTAACAATCGTAGCAATACCAATGTGTTGTTCACTTGAAGAAGTTGAAAAGAGTTAGAACCACAATTGTCAGATGTATTGTTCAGGCAAGACACATGTACGAATCCTAATAATATAATTGCCGCCAAAACAAGTAGATCTAATGCATACATTATAATTGCAAGTAATTCTTTCAGTTCAGGACTAGATCTGTTATGATGTCCTTTGAAAAGCCACTCCATGAAATTAGAACAACTCTCTGTGTGTTTTCGTTGAAAAAGCCATATTTTCTCAAAAATGATTAAGTAAGCTCTACCAATAAATTCAGGGATAAAGATACAGGAAAATATAAGTAATACTTGAGTCATTTTTGAATTAGGGTTTGTAAAGTTGCTGTCAGAGTCCTTTACTATCAGCCATGTCAATACAATAGTGTGAACAATCGCTAGAGGTAAGCTTGTAAGAGCAACACCCACTCGAATGATGAGATAACTGCTGTAAAAAACACCAGAATGACATGTCAGCATATGTATTGTCTCTTGGCACTCATAAATTTTCAATAGTAGATCCCTGAAGCTGTTCCAATCAAGTTTATCTGTTGTATCCAAGTCATTGCACACCTGCCAATTTCTAAGTATGTCATCAAACTCTTCTTCATTCACTAAATTTACTTTTGTAGCATACACTTTCAGATCCTTTGTCTTAATTTTTGTGTTACTGCCAAAAAAATGTTCTGGCTCAAAGCTTGTGTTATTAGCATTTTCTTTTGCCATTAAAGCAAATGCAACACAAAGATTAGCTAGTCTATTCTTGTAACCCTTGAGCATTGCCTTGTTCAAAAATGACATAAATCTTACAGCATATAAAGCAATGATAAATTTAAGTAGAAAATAGTGAGTTATAAAAAAGTATGTTCCAAAGTACAGAAAGTAAGCTCGATGCTGTATATAAGCTGGTGTGATAATATCAGGACTATTGGAAGTTGTTAGAAAAACGAGCAAGTTCCAATATGCTTGTGAAAAAGAGCTGAAGTACTCATTGCCTTCATTGATGTCTACAGTAGTATTGGTTTCATTAAGAATGTTATTTGTAGGGTTTGGCCGGAAAATTGTTAGTCCAATCATTGCAAATTGGAAGATGACCAATATAAGTAATATATTGATATTCAAAAGCTGCAAAAATGTGAAAATGATAGCCTTTATGGCTTCCCTTATTAATTCGTATTGAATTATTACAAACATTGGTCGTAAGAGATACCGAAAGAAGTTAACTAAAATCAATTGATCCGTGTAGCCACTCTTAACATATATTCCAATGCTAGCAAATAAAAGCAGCCATGTTATAAGTAATGTTATGATATATATAATGTTTAACCTGAATTCAGCAGCATAATAATCTAACTTGTACAATTTAGTAATAGTTCTTCCACTTTTACGGCTTGGGAATAGCATGATCCAGACCAAAAGAGCATCAATTGCCACAGTTAACAACAAGACTGTTTCAATGATAATACTAGTCCAGAAGTATTTCTTGTAACTATCTTTTGATAAACTGTCATTTCTACCTTGATAGTCGGACGATGATGAAAATGAATGTCGGTTCTCAAAGAGAGGTAACAATAATAGCATTAAAAGTGGAGCCCCTTTGAAGATTAATTGAAGTATAAATGAGTGATAATATTTTCGCAATTTCGATGTTTTTCTTGTTAGTCTTGGAGCCAATGGACGGTAGTTGAGAGCATCTAACAAAGTACACTCAATAAGACTGGATTTTTTCTTGTGATCCATGATGCCGACCTGTGAAAATTGTCTTAAATTAGTCGATTATTTAGACGTTCCAATCCTACTGTTGATTGACTGGAAACAAACTGAGGCGTAGTTGATCTAAAGACTTTATGGAACACTAGAAGCTTCGCATTATATTAATATCTATAGCTGTTTAAGTCGAAGGGATCGACAGAAAAAATTATCCACAACCTCGGGTCACACGTGTAATATTTCCCCGTTAGTAGCCGTTTATTGCGCGTGGGACTGGGTCACAGTCTACTATAATTTACATTTATTTTTAATAAAATAATTATATTAAACTATACTAAGTCAGCTGTAACATAGTTATACCGATTATAACAAGACATGACACCATCCAATTTTCAATATGAACTATTTTGGACTGATATTGTCTAGTTATTATAGAAGCCAGCATACACTCAAGTGGTCACAACATGTTTGTATTGACTATATGATGTAAGCCATATAATGCAATGACCTCACATAGTCATACATTCCAATGCTACAACAAAGGAAGTAAGTATGCAGCCATGCATGGCAGACTGCCTTGATCGTTATCATGCGAGTAATACTAGTGTTAATATGATGACATAGTTTAAACTTCCTTTTAACCACTCTTTGCTTTCCGCATGTATATAATAATTAAGGTGACTAGATCTGGCAAAGAGGGATTCCCTCGATTTGATCATAATTCAATTCTCTCTCTCTCTCTCTCTCAAATCAAAACATGCTTGGTAAGAGAAAGGAAACATTTCCAAAATCACTTGAGTATGGAAAACATGAAATATAAACAAATACCTATATATGTGACCTAATTTACAAAAAGGGACCACTTCTGTCACAACATTTGTGACCTGATTTGTGAAAAAAAGAGTGTTAAAACATAACAAAATTCAGTTTTGCATACATGTAGAATAGTTATGCATATATACTAACTATATGTGTATACAAAACTGAGATGTTTGAGATATTTTAACAGTTGTTTGTTCAAAAGTCAGGTGACAAGTGTTTTGACAGAAGTGGTCCCTTTTTCCAAATCAGGTCACACACACATATATATATATATATAATGTAATTAAGGAAGGATATGGTTGTCTTTCACATATTATTCATCTTGGCATTTGTTGTATCAACTAACCATGAAAGGACATATTTTACAAGATTATACATACTTTAATAGCAATTAAAATGGAGACATATATAACAAACTGAACACATGAATAATAAAAGTACATGATGACAAAATGGATGGAGATGCACATGAATAAACAAACCATACTTCTAGCTTATAAGTGGGTGGGGCAAGTTGTTAATTGGATCTTTTAGAAGAACAAAATACAAATTTTTAACTATACTATATATATATTATAATAATTATTAAAATATAAATTACTATAGATAAAACATTGCATTATCCAAGCATGGAATATAGCTATCTATCAGTAACTACACTCCATGCATAGTAATATTATATACAAGTTCATTACTGATATGCAAGCAAAGATGTATTTGTAGAGTCATAGAGGAAAGCATTTACTATGCATACCATCCAAGCTTAAGCATAAACTAACCATATATATAAATATATATATATTTGGATATTATTATATATATAATTATCATTACTCATGTCTCAGGTACATGCTTAATTCACACATACTATAATAGGAAAATACATGTACCTTAATTTCCTGTATCCATTACATGCAATAGTACATAAACACATTCACAGCATATGCAATATTCTTTTTAACAAACACACCAGGCAACAAGGTATTAGTTTAATAATTTTAATTATTATTAAAAAGAAAGGAGTCATCCCTGACATGTACCATCAACAATATACCAAGGGAAATATGGACCATTAGTTTAGTAGATTGTTGAGTAATAAATTAAATTAGGTGTGTAACATTATTTACTTTAACTATTTCCTTTTATCATATATATAGTAACCACATTATCCAGCAAAGAAAAATTCCCACAATTTAATTGAGTTCATTTATCTCTCTCTCTCTCTCTCTTGATCTCTCCCTCTCTTGATCTCTCTAATCAGAAACATATTTGTTAAGAGACTGGCACATTTCCAAATATAATGCAATAGAGGAATCAAAACAGGATATGACCTATATAAGTTTTCATACAAGCCACATCTAGTCATAGCATTAGCATTAGTAAAGTTACTGTTATGAAAAATGGTCATGCCAAAAACTGCAAACTCATAATATAACAAGTATATCAGTAAAATGAACAGAGTCAATACAATCAGAATATGTACTAATGTGTGAACAACAATATAGCAAACATTTGATTCATTGTTGTCATTCTTAACAATTGTAACAATATTAATGTGTTGTTCACTTGAAGAAGTTGAAATAAATTAGATCCACTTAAACATTGACCATGTAAGCAAGGGACGTGTACAAAACCTAATATTATTATTACTAGCAACATCAATAGATCCACAATATGCACCATAATTGAAAAACAATGTTTTAATTCAGGACTAAATCTGTTACGATGTCCCTTGAGAAACCATTCCTTAAAAGTAAAGCAAGGTCTTTTATTCCATACTATTTTTTGTTGATAAATATTACTCATAGCAATAATTAAACAAATTCTTGCAATAAATTCAGGTATAATGATGAAAGAAAATGTAAGCAAAGCTGTAGTCATTGTTTAGTTTGGATTTGTTAAGCTGATATCAAAGTCCTTTACTATCAGGACAGTTAATGTAATCGTATGAATTATTGCTAAAGGTAAACTTGTGAATGCAACATACAATTGTATAATGAGGCAACTGTCATAACAAACACCCATATGAAATACAGGCATCTGTATTCTGTCTCTACAACCAAAAGTTGTTAAAAGAAGATTCTTGAAGTCATTCCAATCAAGTTGATCTCTGGCCAAAGTGTCACTACTTGACAAGTTTTTTAGCATGTCATTAAACTCTTGTTCATCTAATACTAACTTAACTTTTTTAGCATAAATTCTCACATCACTTGTCTGGATTGTTATGTCAGTACCAAAAACATTTTCTGGTCTGATTTCCGTATTTATAGAAATCCTTCTCCTGGCCATTAAAGCAAATGCAATACAAAGATTAGTTAGTCTATTCTTATTAACTCTTGTGCATTGAATCATTCAAAAATGACATAAAACTTATTGCATATAAAGCAATGATAACTTTAAGTAAAAAATAATGAATTATAAAAAAGTATGTTCCAAAGTATAGAAAGTAGGCTCGATGATGTTTATAAGCTGGTGTGAGAATATCAGGACTATTAGCAGTTGTAAGATAAACTAACAAGTTCCAATATGCTTGTGAGAGAGAACTGAAATATTGGTTTCCTTCATCAATGTTAAAAGTCATCATAGTAGTATTAGCCTCATTATTACTGTAATTTGTATGGTGTGGAAAAATTAGAAGTCCAATCATAGCAAACAAAAATATTACTAGTATCAGTAATATATTAACACTAAAAAGTTGAAAGAAAGTATAAACAATAGCTTTTAAAGCTTCCCTAATTAATTCAACTTGAACTATTAGAAACATTGGTCGTAGAAACTGATGAAGAAAGAAACTATAGTCAATGCATATGTATAGCCATTCACAGCATACATTACAACAATTAAGTGTATCCATGTTATAAGTATTGCTATGATGTATGTAATGTTTAACTTGAAATCAACAACATAAGACTCACATCTGTATAATTTCTTAGATTCTCTGCCACTTGGAGATAGCATAAGCCATCTAAGAGCAGCATCTGTTGTCACAATTGACAGGAAAACTACTTCAAGTACAGTACTAGTCCAGAAATATGACTTGTTATCTCCAGAGTTCTCTTCTTTACCTTGATAGTCAGATGATGATGAGAATGAATGCTGGTTCTCTCTCAAAAAAAGGCAACAGTATTAACATAAGAAGTGGAGCTCCTTTGAAGAACAGCTGAAATAGAAATGAGTGATAATATTTTCTTAATTGTAACCTTCTCCTTGTTAGTCTTGGAGCCAATGGACAATAGTTAAGAGCATCTAACAAAATACATTCAATAATGGGATTATCAACATCTGCCATGATGATCAGCTAATAATGACAAACTCAAAAAAGGTCAAACTATCAAAGACAAACAACAGCTTACCAAACAACAATAAATATATTTAATATTCAGATTATTCATATATCTAGTTCATATATTCATTTACTTGAAGAATGTCCCTTTTTGGGATGAAACCATGTGTATTTTTTATCTAAAATAATTAGAATTTATAATCATCTTAATGACTCACTGTTTTGTACTTATAATGTAAATGTACATGTCACATAACTGTTACTGTGACAATAGAGGGTACTCACTGTTTGGAACAGACTACATTGTGTTATTGGATATTCATCAAAGACAATAAGCAGGTTAGCATTGGCCAGTATTGGTCTTAAGTGATAAATATATACATTGTCAATTATTGCTTTAGCTGTTTCAGTGGACAACTAAGAATATGAAGCATTTCAGTATCAATAATATTTTTAAAATCCATTATATTATTTATTAGAAAAAAATGAAAAGCATTGTATCAATAGTGAATGACTATTAAAGTAATGTGTAATATATAGTGTGAATATAGATATTACTCAAATATTGATATGGTATAAATTATTTCAAAAATACACAGTTTTAATACTACAATATAACCTGTTCTACCACTCCAAAAGACATAATACTAAAATCAACTATATAATGTTAAAACAATAAGCAGCATAGATCAAATATGAACTAAGAGAGTATTGTACAAAATCAAAGCACTACGCTATATGATCACCTTCTGCTATCGATCTCCTCAATTTTGCCACCAGGTCAGGATTATTCTTAGTAGTCTCAATGACATTGTTATTAATTTCCTTCTTGTCTTCTTCTTCAATGCTAAAGTTTATCACTCCATGTATATTTGAGGAATTAATCAGAGAGTAAAAAGGTCTGTCATCAATTTTAAACCATCTGTAATGCTTCAAGGCCATTCCAATTTGTTTACAAAGACTGGCATTTTTAAACTCATCAGAATTCCCCCAAAAGTTTTCAATTGCTTTAAGAGCAATTTCTATCAGAACTCCATAAAGCACACCATTGACCACTGTCTCTGTAATTAACCACCATATAACAAAATAAATTGTAGCAGCTGTTGTAGTATGTCTGACATATGCATCAACAATAATATGCCAGTTATTAACTATCATTAAGTTCCACAATGTTACCATTGATGAGGAAAAGTCTTCAAAATTGTATGGATAGTAATACAAATACTCATATGAGCCACATCTAGTCATAGCATCACCATCAATAAAGTTATTGTTACCAAAAATGGTCATGCCAAGAACTGCAAATTCGTAATACAACAAGTATGCCAGTAAAATGAATGGACTCAACAAGACTAAAGTGTGAAGAAGAGTATGAATAACAGTAGCAAACATGCGATTCATTGTTATCATTCTTAATAATCGCAACAATACTAATGTGATTGTTACTTGAACAAGTCGAAACAAATTTGACTTACTTAAACAATTATCAAATGTACCTCCCTCCAGGCAAGGGACATGTACAAAACCTAATGAAATTATTATAAACAAGATAAGGATATCTATAATAGATACTATAACTGAAAGACAATACTTTAATTCAGGACTAAATTTGTTTCGGTGTCCCTTGAAAAACCACTCCATAAAATTTAAACACAACTTTTTTGTTTTAGTGCACAGTTGATCTCGTCGATAACATAGTTGAACAATCTCAGCAATAACTAAACCAATTCTTACAACAACCTCAGGAATAAAGACACAGGAAAATGCAAGCAATGCCTTAGCCAGTGATGAGTGTGGATTTGTTAAACTGTTTTCAAAGTCCGATACCATCAGCACTGTCAATACAGCAATGTAAATTATTGCTAGAGGTAAGCTTGTTAGAGCTACATACAATCGCATAATGAGGTAACTGCAATAAAAAGCATTTTTATCACCCCTGGCAAGGTTATCTGAAACTGGTTGAGGATATTCAAATATTTTTAAAAGAAGATTTTTGAAGTCATTCCAGTCAATTTTGTAATTAACATAATTGTTATTTCTATAAAAGTTATTAACTATTTCATAAAATTCATCATAATCACTCACCAAATTTACTTTTATTGTGTAATGTTTCACATCATTTAGCTTGATTTTTGTCTCATCATTAAAATTATCATAATTAACTCCATTTTCGTTTGCTATTAAAGCAAATGCAACTCGAAGATTTGTAAGCCTCTGCTTATAACTTTTGAGCATTGAATTTTTAAAAAATGACAGAAATTTAGCAGCATATAAAGCAACGATGACTTTAAGTAGAAAATAGTTGGTTATAAAAAAGTATGTTCCAAAGTACAGAAAGTAAGCTCGATTATGTTTATAAGCTGGTGTGAGAATATCAGGACTATTAGCAGTTGTAAGATAAACTAACAAGTTCCAATATGCTTGTGAGAGATAGTTAAAATACGTATCACCTTCTTCAACAGTAAATGTGTCAAGAATAACTGTAATATTAATTGTTGTTGTTCCATTGTTTAGGTAGTTCAAATGGCGTGGAAAAATTATAAGCCCAATCATAGCAAACAGAAATATTACTAGTATCAGTAATATATTAACACTAAAAAGTTGTGAGAAAGTTATAAAAATAGCTTTTATAGATTTTCTTATTTGCTCAACTTGAGCTATAAGAAATATTGGTCTTACAAGCTGGCGGAAAAAAGTAATGAAAGTCAACTGATCTGTATAGCCATTTTTGGCAATGCTAGTAAATAAAAGTGACCACGTTATGAATAATGCTATAATGTATATAATGTTTAACCTTAAATCAGCAGCATAGTAATCTATCTTGACATATAAATCTTTAATTTTTCTATCACTTTTTTGGCTTGGGAATAGCATATACCATCTAAAAACAGCATCAATTGTCACAATTGACAGGAAAAGTACTTCAAGTGCAATACTAGTCCAGAAGTATGACTTGTTATCTCCGTTATCTCCAGAGTTCTCTTCTTCACCTTGATAGTCAGATGACCATGAGAATGATTGCTGGTTCTCAAAAAAGGGCAACAGTATTAACATAAGAAGTGGAGCTCCTTTGAAGAACAGCTGAAATAGAAATGAGTGATAGAATTTTCTTAACTGTAACCTTCTTCTTGTTAGTCTTGGAGCCAATGGATGATAGTTAAGAGCATCTAACAAAGTACATTCAATAAGACTTGAATAATTGTCGTTAGCATATGCCATGATGACTAGTTAGGAGTAACAAACTCAAGAAGATATCTAAGATTTTAATCTGGGATTATCCCATGAAATATGAAAATAAATTGCGACATGACAAGGAAATGTTTTGATAAGGTTGTACTCCTTTATCAACTATAAATGTATGATGTGTACATATGTAATATTGTTTATATACAATATACTTTACACTAAGTAATGTTGAATATATAGTGTGAATATAGTACAAAGTAAAGTACAATATATAGTGTGAATATAGATATTACTCAGATACTGATATGGTTTCAAACACTCACAGTTTTAATACTACAATATAGTCTGTTCAATCTACTATTTCATCGTCTTCTTGTACTTGCATCGATTCCATTACCCTCAAATTTTCATGGATAATAGTTGAGAGCATCTAACAAAGTACATTCAATAATTGATTGAATTGTTACCATATGCTATGATGACTAGTCAAAGATCTTAATTGTAAAAGATATTAATCTGGGATTATCCCATGAAACATGAAACCAAATTAATGTGCTGTGTTATGACAAGGAACTGAATGTTTAGATAAAGTTGTACTCCTTTATCAACTATGATATGTGATAAAGTTGTATATAATAAGATTGTACTCCAATAATAATAAAAGACATTGACAATGATGTAACATCAATAGATGTGGAGTCTTTAGACAACCTTGGGTACAGTTTTGGTAACAACTGTCCATGACTAATGTCACATGACCATTACTAATGGAACAGATCTTAATTATGATGTTAGTCTAACTTAGTCTTAGTCATCCCACTATACAACAATTACAAGATGAATTTAATTGAAATTTAAAAAATAAAGACACGATTACCATATAATTGGTATATATTAGTATGATTTGAGATCTGATAATGAATGGTTTCCTGTGTCTTTTACTCACCAACTGTCTAGTACTTTACAAGGATAGATGTCTACTATTCAAACACATCAGAACATGTATTTACAAAAGATTGGTCCACAATTAGAGAAGTCTGGACAATTTAAAGGACAAACAAGTCAACTAATCTGAATGTATTTTAACAGTCAATCTATTTTATCACAATGAAGAACATATTTAAAACATTAAAACAAAACATAGAACATAATTATAATACAATTAATTATATACAATAATTATTATTAATTATAAAACAACAATAAACAAAATACAAATACAACAACAACAATCAAGCTGTATTACAAGAAATGGAAAATTAATTTACATTTTTTCCTTTTTAAATCTATTTTTTGTTATGATTGATTAGTAATAAATAAATAATTTTGAATCTAACATTTTCAATGACCTTCTATTTTGAGAATGCACAAACAGAGAACAATCTAAGAATAGTTCTCTGAGTCACTCTCTGTTTCTGCTGTCTCCAGCCAAGACAAAAAGTTCTTAGCAGACATTAGAGCAACTCCTCTACCATAGTTCTCTGATCCTTTTTCTTTCCATTCAAAACATGCCTGCTCAGAGACGACCTCAACATCATAAAGAGCTTGAAACATTTTGTGAAGGATGTCTAAAGGTAATGAAAAATAAATAAATAAATTGATAAACAACACTGCATACTTGGGGGATGCTTGAGTAGTGCCACACCCACTTGTACTCCATTTAATACTTCTATTTGTAATTTCACATTTTCATCAGCATATTTTTTTAATATATTAAGTCGATTTTCAAATGTCTTCTCTTCATAAATACATTGATTACCCTCACCTGTTCACACAAACAACTATAATATTAACTACATACACCAAATAATAACTTACCTCCTGACGTGCTACCTTTGACAGCTGCTCGTGTCAACGTTTTAATGAATTGAGCACTTTTTCTCTCTTCATTAGCAATGGTTTTCTATTAAACAGTATACCACTTGCATTGTGTTATCATAAACATACTAACCTCTATCCAATCCAATATATCATCATTAGTACAATCTCGTGAACCAAACATAACAGTTAAGTCCTTTAGGTAAGGTGGGTCATCGGGAGGTACCCCAGGACCAACAGGGAGAGGATTAGAAGACGAAGAGTCCAACAAGAAAGACAAATTCTTAAAAGAAAAACAATAGCAATTGTCATAGTTTTTCACATCATCTTTTGTTAATATTACCTCTCTCTGTAAAAACTCTTCTATATCCTTTTCTTGTAGGCCGAGATCAGTCCATTCCAAATTTGAAGCTTGCCATGTAGATAATATCTTCTCTTTTGAAGTAGTTTGTGCACACTGTTTGAGAGTTCTACAGAGAAATAGTTCGAAAGATACTGAATGGACACACAAACAGGACAATATAATATTAATGGATATATGAACGATCAATTTGATACAAAACAAAGAAACCACAATACATGTAGAACAATTGTAGATGTCAAAACAATTGTTACCTGGCCATACTCTTAGCTGCCCTATTTCCTAAGTTTGCATCCTTGAGCAGTTTAGCAAAGGTATCCAGGGACAATGCATCAGACAGAGCAGGTGCTACAATTTCAGCAAAGAAGTCCCATATCTTGGGGATATCAACCTCTAAATCGTCAACTATTTCAAGAACCTCTTGCAAACTAAATATGGAAAACAAAAACACCTCAATAAATGGAAGTTATTGCTATGGCAACCATCTCTATGGTAACAATGTCATGTATCAGACTCTACTATCTAACTCTACACATGATGTGTTTCGTAGTGCCAGCGAAATAGTCTGAATTTCTATAGCACAAGGTCTACGCCCAAAATGACATCAAATGAAGTCATCAAGGTTCTAGCTATGTGCAGTAGATCATCAGTCTGTCAATCCATCCACCTATCTATCCATGCATCTGTTCATCCATCCATTCATTCATTCATACCCAATTGTTAATCTCTCCTCCGGTAGAAGATTGTCCTTTAAGAGAACACTAAACAAAGTTCCTACTAATACTCTAGTTTGTGAGGTCTTCTCTAAAGAGCGATTGATAGCTTCTCTAACAAACACATGTAGCAAACTAGGAGACTCCATTTCAGAGACACATTCCACAGCCTCCTGTTATAAATTAGAGAGTATAAAGGGTTAAAATAAAACTATTTTTGTATAGTACTTTGAAATCTTTGTTCTGCACAAGTTCGTCAACAATAGTGGGCGTCTTTCGTTCTATTGTAGCTTCATCTAACTTATCAACAGGTTTCTTGGGTTGCTGAACAGACGAATGAAATATATAGAGATGGAATAAGTAAGAACTAACTGAAGTTACAGCTGGTTGTGCAAAATCTTTCACTGTCTTTAAGAGCTCTGCCCTTTCATCAGGTTGAGTTGATGACCGTCTGACACCTTGCTGAGAGTTTCTTCCACCTGGAGGAGGTGCCTGTCTTTTACCTGATGAGCTAGACCTACATATACATACATATATAAAGAGATAAAAAATACTCTCTACTAACCGTTGTTGGCCTCCTTTAGGTTGTGGCGCTCTCTCTTTTTCAGTCTTGGAATCAGAGGGAGGAGGAGTAGGTGCCTGTGATCTCTTCCAACCACCAGGACGAAGACCTCCTGGACCAAGAGTAGTTGTAGACTGTAAAGAGATAGACAATGTAATAAGTGATATTATTCTTAGTTACCTTTTCTTTCTCTTTACGGTTGCTTAGTGCTGTTATTCTTGTTACATCAGGGGTGGAGTCTCTCCGCCCACCTGTCTTTTCACCTTTACGGGAGCTGTAATCGTCTTGACCAGATTTATTTCCTAAGAGAAAAAGAGAGTGTTGGCCTCTATCATAATTGATATACTGAGAACTGTTAATGTATCACAAACCCTATCACTATCAATATATTAGCAGCTATATTGACAGATTGTAGGCTCACCTCTTCTTTTCTCTTCTTTAGTAAACTGTTTTGATGACATAGGCTGTAGACTTCGAATCATTTCTTTCTCTTGTATAGCCTCCATCTCTGCTTCCATATGTATTTGATCAATAGTTTTTAATGTTTCTTGACGTCTTGCCACCCACTCATTCTATGACAAAATGCATAACACATGGTGACATGATCACATGTTCAACATGTGCACTGTTAACCACCCACTCATTCTGTGACACAATGTAAAAGTAACATAATACATATTGATCACATGTACAACATGTGCACTGCTAACCACCCCCTCAAATTAACATTTACCTTTCTCATTTCCTGTACATCTTGTAACATGAAACGAATACGTGATGATATCTTCTTTTTCTCAATAATATCAGCTATACGTTCAAAATACCGATCCATACGTTGCTATAGCAACAAGAATAAATACTTTGATGTCATGTGACATTACGTACTTTGGCTTGAGGATGATCCAGTTCTTTTCCCGTGGTTGTTATCAATCTACCAAAACATTCAAGAGCTTCTTCATCAGATGTTGAACGTAACAATCGTACGATACATTCATGCATAATACTCTCGGACAACATCTAAAAATAATTTTAAAATAAAGACACAGTGATCATTGTTCAGTCATCCATATGCATCTCTCTATCTACAACTAAATACCTTTAGTTTAAAGAGTTCTCCGATAAACCGAATATTTCCAAGAGATCTCTTACGTGATATGTCTTCCCATTCCGTGAGTTGTTCTTTTTTTAGTTTCTTTTCTTCCTCCTACAAAAACAAAACAAAACAAAACAATTAATAAAATAGAACAATAGAAATGCACGAGTCATTAATTATGACCTTTGACCTCTACAACTAGTATACACATTTCTTAACACAATGCTCACTGATGTGGCTTCTTCAATTGCTTTCTTTTTTTCTTCACGCGTTTCATCGTCCTTTTTGTCTTTCTCAAATTCCTTTTGACATCGTGTCAAAAGTTCTCTTCTAAACGATGTCTCTTTTTTGGTTTCTTCACCTGATTCATCCGTTTTTACAATCTCCACTTTAATCTAGAAGGGGTGGAGCCCAAAGTTATTACTAGTTATTAAAAACTTGTAACTTACATATGACAGCACACGGCACAAGTGTGCATAAGCGACACTAAAATTAGGTTCTTCGAGAGCCTAAATTGGAGGATAAGAACCATTAATAAGTTTTTACTATCAAATACCTTAGAAAATATTTTATCAATACATCCACGAAGTCTTTCTTCGGTATTTATGTTCAATTCACGAGCTCGTTCAGCTAAATCCTTAAACTTCTGAGGTGTGAGTTTGTTAAGAATACCCTTAGTGGAAAGAAAAAATAAAATAGGAACAATTACCCACTATATGTACCTTGATAACATTTACATATAGTACATGTAACAGACATGTATAGTACATGTATTATATATAGACCTGTACAACATTTGTAATACTTACTTGGAATTTGCGGAAGACTTCTTCGGTCTCTTCGCTAACACTAACATCCCCAGACATCTTCTCTGAGCGGGTCCATCGATTTTCAGCCTTTCGTAATTCCACTTTTTCTTCCTTGCTGGGATTATAATCAATTTTACGGGTAGGTCTGACATTTCTACCATCCTGGAAGAAGAAAATGTCCTCATCCATCCATCCATTATTTCATCCATCTATTTATAAATTCATCCATCCATTTATCATCTATCCATCCATCCATCACATACTCTTCTTGGTCCTGTCGTGTTATTGCTAGAGAAAAAATAAAGAGCTCAGTGAGAAAGCCATGAAAGGCATAACAGAACCGAGTGTGCTTTAATTAGAAGTATATTCTAATCTATATTGTTATAATTGTCTACATACAAAGTTATTGAGTCTACTCAAGCCTAGCTACCTCTTTGCAGGCAAGGGTTACAACACTTTGCGTCTGTTATCTTAGCAAAGCACTTTAAACTACCATAACTTGTAGAGAAAAGCCCTCATTTATAATACCCCCAACTGGCCTCATACCCAGACCACCACGCCCCATATATTATACAATACATTATGTATAGCAAAGCCCTCATTTATAATACACCCAACTGGCCTCATACCCAGACTACCATGCCCCATATATTATACAATACATTATGTAGAGCAAAGCCCTCATTTATAATACACCCAACTGGCCTCATACCCAGACTACCATGCCCCATATATTATATAATACATCAAAGCCCTCATTCATAATGTATATTAAAAATATATGCATCTTTTATTACTAATAGTCTGTCTGTAGTTAGCTTTGGTAGTCAGAATAATACTATTCATTAGAGCAGTAATTACTACACATTTTTTTAAGGGCTAGGGGAACTCCCTGATGACATAACCAAAATAATAAACAAACATACCTAGATTGAGGTCTGTAGACATCAGAATATTGAGAAAGTTGTTTTGGAGGTTCGATATTTTTATCTTTAAATTGAAGAAGAAAATCTCGCTCATATCTAAATCGTCCTTGAGGATCTTTCGAAAATCCAATGGATTCTGAGAAACATTTAATCACATCATTTTATAAACCATAAGTTTAAATTACCTTCCACATGTACATCTCCATTCACAATCATTTCCTCTTCCTCTACCTTTCCTCCTCCTCCTCCTCTTCCCCTGTTTCCATAGCAACCTCCTCAATCATATCCGTGTCACTTTCTTGAAAGGGTTCTGAACTTGTTAGACTAGTCATTTCCGAGTCTTGAGTAAATACAAACAACAATAGTCATTATATTCTTGGACAAATATTTACAACAAAACTTGAACAAAATGGAGACCACGACATGTATAGATAGACACTGCTCTTACCATGGTGATTGTCTTTCAAATTTATTAGAAGACTTAACACAAGTGTTTAGTAAATTATTGATACACTTACAATGATCATAGTTACCTTTAATGTCACTTGATCTGTCAAGATCTGGACTTGTATCTGGTTTAGCCTGTTTTCCTGTAGTTTCGTCTTCTAAATCAGACAGCTTGTCTGTTTCCATTGTTGAAGAAGCTAAACTATCAGGTTGTTTCTCTTCTATTGAAACCTGTGTATTCTAATAACAAGAAATCCCATAATATTTTTAATGGAGACTTTGTAGTACCTGCTCTATAGTAGTATCAGGCAACTCTTTTGCTAATGTATCAGATTTTAAAGTTTCTATACTAGACTCTTTAGAAGGTTCTACAGGAAGAGGGTCGATAGGATGTGAGTTTGGGGAACCAGTTGACAAGGTAACTGGTTCTGGAGAAGGCTGTAATGGTTTAGTTTCTGTCTGGGATACAACTACGTGAGGCTGTCTGTTCATATCATGACCTGTAGTGACAACTGTCAATGAAAAAAATACAATTAAAGAATTAAGTTGTATCCATGACAATAATGACATGGGCTCTGAAGTAAATCATGAGGGACTTTTCAAATCTTAAACCTCACCTAATGACATACAGCACAGAGTTATTTGTAGAGACTAATACATCAATATTACATTATGTAGTAAATAAACACACCTTAACTCGTTGTACACAGTTATAGTTAGTGAGTACTAACAAGTGTTCTTACCTTCACTGGTTGTATCGCCTTGAGTCGAAGGCGTTACCTCGATGGGAGGAGTTTGAGATTTAATTTCTGTGGATGGCAAATCTGAAGACTGAGTTTCAGGCTGAGATTTGCCACTGGTATCAGGATGAGTACCTTGAGTATCAGTCTCTGATAAGTCTGTAGTAGGAGGAGTTTCTTCAGTCAGTTTGGTATCATTAGTTTTATCACTCGTAATCCTTTGAGTAGTCTCAATTGTAGTAATAACAGAGACATCAGTATTTGTGTCAATATTTGGGTTACTAATAATAGCATTGGGGCGTGGTTCTGTGGAAGAGGTACTAGTACTTGGAGTACCAACTATATCATGAACTTCTTTTTTAAATCTTTCTTTGGCCTCTTCATTGGGATCTGTCAGTTTTTCAGAAGTAGTTGATATGTTTCCTGAACCCCCACCTTTAATTTGTGAGACATCCAGCTGTTCTTTAGTAGTAGGGTCAACAATAGCTACAGCTTTACTTCTTTTTTCAGGAACCTGATGGCTTACAGGAGGATAGACAGGTGGTTTAATATACGGCTGTCTCGGTGTTCCTCTTACTTGTTGAGGAATATAAATATGTTGTCGATGGGGGAAGAAAGAAGGACCCATGCCTGGCATACTTTGTTGCTGACCAGCTATAAGAGATCCAGCAGGATTGCCAAAAACTGGTACTTGTTGCGCTGGCTGAAACCCGCGATAGTTAGTAGGTGGTATCTGTTGACCCAATGGTATATGCGGCATTACTGGTAGCATGTGGGGTTGTAGGCCAGGCTGTTGTAATAATGGCCCTCGTTGTTGTTGGCCAGTCTATATAAAATGTAAAAGTAACATTTATCAATCAATTTATCTACTTCACTCACAAAATTAGCTGGATTGTGCATCAACGCCTGTGGGGGTAACTGTCTAATCTGACTATAATTTTGGGGCATAGGAACATTCCCACCACCCCAGGAGTTGGGGTTCCTGGGTACCCGGCTGTTGTCAGAGATAACAAACAATAAATAAAATGAATATAATTATTGTTCAGTACCTCCTAGTTGATGTCATGATTATTAATTATGGAACAACAGACAACTGATGGATGTGGGAGTGGCTAATCTGAACAACTCCAACCAGAACTCCTGGATTAAACTAGAAATTTGGTTTTGGAATGGATTATTGAGATCTGTAGTGATAGAAATGGAATAATTAACTATTGTCATCTAATGTCATCATGATTGCGCAATACACTGAGTCATACTGTCTTAATAACTTTTCATAACTTTATGCTAATAGCAAAAACAATAGTTATAAATTATTTATATATAAATCTTTAAATATGACAGTGAATCCTTTAACAATAATGAATTAAGATATGTGGCCATATAATATCATAGATATATCTTAAAGGTGTTACATATGTGATCTATATCACTTACTGTAATAAAACTAGAAGGAAGTTGAGGTAGTAAGTACCTTTGGTGACAGAGAACCCTTTACAAAATTGACTTGGGTTTCAATTTTTCTTGCTACAGATGATAGCATCGATGTCAGAAGAGGTTATGAGTCGTGAGATCGCCAAAGATTGTCTTTTTCGACGACAAGTGATGAGATATTGTGTAGATAAAGGGATTAACGAAGGGGTCACTTTGATACGTAAGGGAAAATAAAGTAGCACTCAAAGTAGATTTACAGTACAATACAACTATATAACTACTTATTCTACTAAACTGAGAGATGATAGAAAAGCGAGTGAGTCAGATGACTTGAGATTAAACTCATAAACTGCAGCAGTCAGCTGTGTGGTTTAGGACGAGTCCACAGGAAGACACGATGGACATTACGGTATCTCCACCATAAAAATGTTGTAATTACAGGTACACCTCCCAGTAATATTGTAAGGGGACACACGTGGATCATTATCACCTACTGGATGGTTAGTATGCAGGAGATGCCACTAATTCCTCTATTCTCCCCATATTGAACATCTTTTTGTCCCCCATCACTGAACAATACTAATGCCAGATAGATAATACCTATTGGACAGTGTGTCACTAATGCAAGGATTTATGCTGCATTCATTATAAGAATTTTTTTCTATTTTTTTGTTGGTTTCTAGCTCAAACGCTGTAAGTCATTTGTGCAATGGCATCATTTAATTATAATATTTGATATTGGAAATGTATCAGTATAAATGAATATGGCTGACACAGCACCTTATACCTTAATGAGAAATTAATAGGGAGTCATAGACCTTAAACCTTCAACTCTAACCTTTAATTTTGTACTAGAATACATCATTTTTCTTGTATATTTGATTATCATCAATAAATATAAAAAGTTATTATCTCATTATTATTATTTAGACAAGTTGTTACTAATTATTGTTCGGATAAAACAGACGAAACTCTCTTTTTGGTTACTATTATATATAATGGTTTATTAGAGACAGCTGTAATTTTATTGGATGTATATTCTCTTTTCGACTCCCTGTATAGGTAAGACCTAGTATTATAACCATTATTATGCTCTTCCTATGAGTAGTAGCTTTGATAAGAGACAGCATGTCTATTGAATGCTTTGATGACCCAATCCAGTTCATTTATGATATTTTGTGGTTGATGTTGTTCAAATTCTGTTAGAATTCTTTAAATATTTTACTCAATGCTATTGAGACACGCCTATTTTAAGATTATTTCTCTGTTATGTCACACCCATTACAGATCATATAGGCATGACAATAGATAATATTTTAATACAATATACTTATTACAACATAAGAACCAAGGACAGCTGCTCTTGTTTTCTTTTCATGTCTCTTTAGTGTTGTTCTTGACTGATGACATCATCTTGACATGATACATAGTGATGTCATCATGCTATATGATGATGACATCATCTAAACCATACAGTCACACTACCATTATTAACCCTATGACACATAGTGATGTCATCATATAGTACAAGTACATCATCATACAAATTACACCGAGAAGCATCTCTTTTTTTACATTAATTATATTAGGTGGCATGCTAGGTTTACTGAGTGAACAAAGAGTTAATAATGAGCCACATGTTGTGCGTTAATGGCTGTCAACATTTCTTCTTATGAAAGTCAACAAGCAATGATATGAATGTAAGTTGTTGATCATATAAGTGTGTGGCTAATTATTGTCGTTTTAGGATCCTTTGATGTTACAATAGGAGAGATATCAGTTTATCTTTATTTAGGTTCTAGGATGCTATAAATTATAAAAAGGTGCAAGTGTCATTGACAAAATTTTGCTCTTTCTTCACTTAAATATTTATAATTTTTTACTTTCCACTTTATTACTTGTAATTCCCTTATGACCACTTTTCTTTCAGTTCATTCAACTGATGAACTTTCCATTCTTATGTTTGTACTTACCATATTTGGTAATATGACATATACTATGCCCACCATGTAAGTCTTAGTGAAGTCTATGTTACTACTTTGAAGATTAACCTTAGTTTATGAGTACAATATGGATGATCTCCCTAGACTCATCAGTATCTTATGATGAATAGATAGCGGATGGACTGACAAATTAACAATCTGTCTGTGGGTTATGAGAACATTAGTTCACATAAAGTCTTGTACCTACAGCTGTGTCATTGCATAGCTACAATAATGATGTCTTAATCTCAAACTATCCTTTTCACTGAAACTCTATTCAATACATTTACAATCTGTTTGTCTACAAGTGTTGTTGGAAGAAAGAGAAAGATACAGAACAATGCTCACTTCTTGAGGAATACTATTTATTAAACCATTATAAATACAAAGTTGATGGCAATAAACTGATTCTTATCATTACCTATAATAAAGGCTAATGTAACATACCATTACAGTTAAAATCATATTTTTAAAGAAGTACTTTTATTAATTTTATTTACTCTGTTCATAATTTTTGTCTTTTGTGTGACATTCATAATAAAATTTGGATAAGAAAATATAATTATACATGTTACCTGGCAACAATAACATCATCACACATTGACATAACCATTTACAATAAAGTTATGTCAATGATAACTCTGTTTCTTTAACAACAGTTTTAAGATGACTTGTAATATTGCTGGCTATGTACAATTTACAAGACTGCTCGATTGCTGGAAGAAAAAATAACAGGTTCCCTTTAGAGGGAAGGAGGGCAAAGAACTCCTCTGGACTGGTTAACGTGACAACATGAAGGAGAGTATCTGAATGGACATATGGATGATTGGATTGATGGATAAATGATGAATGAATGGACAAAGGAACAGAGACAGCTGGTTAGTCCAATGATGAATGGATAAATGAAAATTGAAATGGACAGATAGATGAGCAAATAGATGGACAAATGGATAAATTAATAGATGTCCATTACCTTGATAAACATTAAGTATAATATCATTTTGTTTAATCATCTCAGAAGATATAGTATTAATTCGTTTTAATAGTTCTTCCAAAAGGTTCTTCCAATGTGATAATTTTGTTTTAAAAAAACATTTACAATATTCTACAGTCAATAATGGACAATTATCCAATATGAGACGAGATGCCTTTTAAAATATAATTAAAACATATTTACAAAGTTTAATAACTCAATTACCTCGCTCAATTTGTTAATGTAAGGCCAACATAACAATTGAATAGATACAATGATCATATTGTTGCTAGACAAGTCCTTGTCGCCATGGTGACTTTTAGTAATTAATTGGTCAACATGTGATGCTATTTCTTCATTCATATAATGACTGCATAAAAATGACTATAAAATAATTGTTGTTATAATAATGAGTGCTCCTTTAATTATAATTATATAATTATACCTGCAGTTCCCTAAGATCATGTAGAGTTGACTGTGATGTACTACTTATATACAAAATGTTATCAGTGCTGTCTTCTAAGGAACCTGAGATAAACGACATGTTAATCTCTCTCTCTCTCTCTCTCTCTCTCTCTCTCTCTATTATATGTGTATATACTTTCAAAAGGTGGCATTTTATTGAGCCAGGCATAGCGACGTCCAAATTGAATGGGCGTGGATGATTTTGATGAGTCATCAGTTATAATACGAGCTAACAGCAGTTCTACTAGAAGAAGCTGTGTTAGGAGAGAGAGAGAGAGAGACCTATTTCAATAAGCTAACATTTCTTACTGCAGCATTTCCAACAACGTTAGCCTCCAGTACAACTTTTCCAGTCAATATACTATCAAGAAGATGCTTCAATATCTGGTTATGTAGCAACACACCCTCTTCAGACACCTGAGTGATCAAAGACATAAACACAGACTTGTTTACATGTAAATATTATACATGTATGTATCTCTATTATGTAAACAAATGTAAATAATGTAATATATTCTTGTTTACATGTTTAGTATGTACTTGTAATTATGTTTTCATGTACATTATGTACATGTATTAATGTTGAGATAAAATGTTTATACCTTTAAAGCTAAGCACAATGTATTCCAATTAATAACTTCTGTCTCCAATAAATGAGAGATAACAGATAAAAAGCACTCGTCAAATCCATTCATAATAACCTGAAAATAAAGAAAATATTATCCATTCATCCATCCATGTAAGTTATGTGTCCATTCGTCCATCCATACCTCTCCCATTGATGTCAAGACATTGTTGTCAATATCCAGTAAATATTGCGGATGTTCCTTTGTCCATGATAAAAGAAAAGACTCAGAGATTACAGAGAGAGATGCTTTGGCTTCTTCTAATAGATTCAACTCACAAAGAAGGAAAGAAATGGCCAAATTTATTAAATTGTACACACTAAACGAACAAGATGGTGAGAAAGTGGAGAATGATATAGCTTACTTTGATAGCTGAGGATTATTGGACACCCTTGGCAGTAACAACTGCAGTAGTTCTAAAGCTTTCTCTACAAAGAGGACAAACAAACAATAGACAGCTGTTTGTACTTTAGAAAGTTTCTATACCTCTGGAATAGCTCTTCAACCATGAGTAAAGTACAAATTCTGGTAGCCGATCACAATCGTATTTTGTATACAATTCTAAAATCTGATTAGCTAATGGTTGTAACTATGACAACAAACAGCATTAATGTTAATAGACACATAATTATATTACCTCTTCATAATAACTTGCTCTGTTAGTTGGTTCAAAAAGAACTAAGTTCAGATAATTTAGCAGAATAGTAAATGGAGTTCGAGTGGGCATCTGAAAGTAAGGAGAATTCATTAGTACATTATATTATAACTGTTGCATGCTAACCTCTGGATATTTATTCATAATATATTGTATGACATCATGGATTGGTCGTCCTGACAACACCAAGTAACCAGCTGCATTCATAGTAGCCATTTTGTCAGCTGAATAAAGGCAGAGAGCGTCAGCCAATTTAAAACAGTTAGCCTGCAACATGGTGGTCAACTCTTCTGTTGAGCCATTTTGTATAACCTAGACAATTGAAACAAGGTACTTGATTATAACCTCATACTTGCGTACCAGTGGTCTAAGCAAAAGATGGGCCTCTGAAAGATGGTGTTGTAGGACAGGAGGTGCTCCCTCACCAAGATTCTCAGCAGATTCACTCTAATAACAATAATACTTAATATCATGTGACTATCACATGACTACTTACAAATTGTTGGAACATAGCCAGAATGGATTTCTTCTCTAATGCATAGATGTTCCATGAAATTGAACTTGTGGGTTTGGGTCGTCGAAGAGACAGAGATTGTCTGCAAAAAAGTGTCAGAATTTTGGTTATATATAAACTCACAAGAAAGATTGTCGTCCAGGTGTCTCTTGACTAGTGCCATCAGAAGATGGATCACTTTGTTTACATATACATAATACAACAACATGACTTGATGAAGAAGCTAAAGATAAACAGCCAATAAACTTGTTTGACGAGATTAGTGTCAACTCTAAAGATGTGGGAGGACAAGGCTACAAAAAAGAAAAAAAATTGATTAGTGTGACACTAAAAAGTGTATTCCTGGTTGCTTTGACAACAGTTACTATGGTAATTAACCATTTTATTTGTACCTGTTTCATCCAAGCACTTTTCTCTTTTTTTCCTATTATTTCTCCTGTGACAAAGTCTTGATTTGTAATCACACTAGCACCAACTCTACTAGTGTAACTATCAACAGAATTTGAATCAGTTGACATAGCATGCAAGAATTGTCCATCGTACGAGACCATCTGACATCTAATGATATATACAAGTCTATTTATTAATTCAGTCATTCATTTATTAATATATTAAACTATTAATCCATCCATTCATCCAAACATCTTTCCATCCATCCATTCATTTGCACCGTGTCATGAAGGAAACTGACGAAACCAGTCTTGTTTTTCTATACACATCATAAATGTGACCGCGTGCTCTATTAGCAATGATGCAAGCCATACCTGCTAACTCAGAACAACCTGTAATACCTATGAGAGATATAGATATAAATTGACATACATACAGAAAAATTGGTAGACACCTTGGGCAAATGTAGGTACTAACTGCACACTATGAATCCCTCCTCTGCTTTTTCCTCTGCCTATATCTCCTCCCATTTCACTTTTTGCGTACATTGTTGTTGCTCTACGTCTCAAAGGATCAGCAGAACCCAAAGTGGCTGATTTCTCTTTTGTCTCATGTGTCATTGTATAAACATATGCAAACCCTGATGAAGCCAATCGTCGATATAACATTGTAAGAACCCAACATTTGACACGAGTACCAGCCTCTTTGTGCAACACAACAGATAATGGTTGACCCCAAACATATTCTACAGGTCCAAGAACCTCAAGTTCGTGTTTGGAAACATCTCGTTTGACCTCACTCATTGATTGTTTAACAGCTGGAAGAGTAATTGTACCAATATTTAAATGGTTGCTTGAAGTCGAGCGTGGCTCTAATTGGTAGGTGGAGCTATCAGATAAAGGCACCTCCTCCTCCTCCTCCTCCTTGCCATTTGATGTCACAAGATCATCACCTTCAATTTCTTTTCCTGAAGTGGTAATAATGCTGGGAGGTGTGATGTCACCTGTGGGTGTGGCAGGTGTTACAGGTTTTGAAAACTTTCCTGAATTAACCATCTTGGCTTCTGTTTCCCAAATATATGATGGAGACCAACACACAAAATGCTCATCATCAATGACTGATCCTGGACTGGGTTTGGGTCTGAAATTTGATGAATCTGAAAACGAATCCATCTGGAATTGGGACCAAGGATGGTTTTCAGACCCTAAAAGAAAAAACTTAAGAACTCGAATCCTATGTGTGGAAACGCATGCAATGAAATGACCAGAGATACAAATTTTCTTGAGTCTCATATCTGTACAAATATCCATGAATGTGACTACTTTATAACCTCCAGTTGATACCGTAGCTGTTGGCTCCTTTTGTAATACAAAAAGGCGCACAATTTTCTCACTACCAACAGCAATTGTTCCCGTTAACTCACACACTGCTAAGCAGGAGACACTATCAGCTGGTAACTCAACTATCTCAGCATCTACATCTTGTAGAGGACTCAATCTCTGGAGTCGTGGAGATCCCAAACTGACCACTCTCATTGGTTGCTCCATTTCTCGAATTCCACGCCATTTGAAATATATCCTTGCAGCTGCAGGTGAGTCGTAGTTACGTCGTTCTAATGTGACGACACAGTCGCCATGAGTGTTATAGACTAGTTCATTTACTGGCCAAATAGTTCTAAGTCGAGAGATTTTCTCGTTAGTGGCTAAGTTGTGCGCCTCTATTATACACCCTTCACAAGCTATAAATACGTACTGTTCCGAGCAATGAATGCAGAGAGGCTCTGCTGGAGCGTTGAAGATGTTCTGACTCTCGAAAAGAGTAAAAGTTGTTGGAAGAACCTTCACCATTTTGTTATTCAGCCACACCCACTTTAGTAAGAGTTAATTAAATCACAAATAAATTAAAATAATATTATTAAATTTTGTTTCGAAGACTGGCATATTACTACAAACAATAGTGCAAAACGTATACTAATACTAATTAATAACAGTAATCTACTTTGTTGTACTTGGCATGTTTAAAAATAATGCAATACCAAAAGTCAATGCAGCAAATACACAAGGTATTAGCATAAAATAATTGCCGTCTCCAGTTACATCAACAATAGGTCCAATTGAAAATGTAGCACCAATTTGTCCAGCAAATATAGCAGTGTTAATGACAGATATTGCTTTACCTTTGACCACAGCTGTCTGATCAGCTATACTCTTACGAAACATCATTCCAGATTCCTGTAAAATGTAGTGAAAGACACTAAATAAAGGATAAGTCATTACTTACCTCGTAAATAGGAATAAGTGTATAAGGTACTGTCAATATTATTCCTAGAAAAGGTCCATAAGCTATTCCAAGAATTAACACCTGATACACCTCCTGAAAATACATGAGAAGACATGTACATAATGTGAAATATGCTATAATTATAAGAAAGATTGTTTTTAATCGAATCCATCGAGTGATGTAATCTAAACCAATTGATAAAACAGAACAGACTATACTAGAAATGATAAGACCAATTGATCCAATTCTCACTCCTTTAGTATATTGTTGATATGAATATGAGTCTTCTGGTGCTAGAGGATCTCCTCCATAGATAACAGTACCAACAAAACTGGTAAAGGAATAAATGAATGAAAAATTAGCAACAAAACTTAGTAGAGTTATTAACCATAGCAACCACATATGATGGGACATGAAGTAGATAAAGTGACAGACATCAATAATCGAGTCTCTAAATATTCTACAACAGCTGCAAAAATCAAAACATTGTTGCTTTTGCTGAATTTTTAAGTTTGTATTACTAGTTCTTTCGATGGTAGGATCTTTCTCTGGAATGTACATGGGATTATCTTGTGGAATCCCATTTTCATACTTGACATCTGGATGTGTTCCTCTCTCTTTCACACTAAATATGGTCAGTAACATAGAAATAAAAATTAAAGCTGCAGCAATTCCGAATACTATCTTTGCTTCATTAGAAATTGTTGCCTTCTCTCCTATAGCTGATGACCAATCAATAGCTCCTAATGTAAATCCTAGTGCTGCATTAATTCCTATAGATATAGTGAAGATAAAATTACCAGTTTGAGATTGAGAGAGAGGTACAACATCTAGTAAGTATGCTCTTGCTGGAAGTTGTAGTGCTCCAATACTAAAATCTAAAAGGATAACACAAGCAACTACTCCCACAGCTACCAAATACTGTTTGTGAGAAAAGTTCAGTTCTTCAAAGTAAAAGTTGTATGGAGCCAATCCAAAACCCAGTGCTGCTGTTACTGCAAACAAGACAATGAATGGTCTACGTCTCCCCCATTGACAGGTACATTGATCACTAGCTGAACCCAAGAAAATTTGGAAAAACAAACCAATAATTGGACTAAGAGATATGACCAATGTAGCATAAGTGAGATGTATTCCAGCTGCTTGTATAAGTGGAATAGCATAAGCTCCTTCCACTGCATATCCAAGATCAACTGAACCTCCTGAAGCACTGAGAAGAAAAAGGCGCCATAAAGGAATCTTCCTTGACTCAGTTGACTGCTGAGATTCTGTGTTGTCTTTGTCCTCCATCATTAAAACCGCACCACACCTTCAACACTATTTAATTAACAATGACTAATTAATAAAAGTAGTTGTACTTGGCATGTTTAAAAATAATGCAATACCAAAAGTCAATGCAGCAAATACACAAGGTATTAGCATAAAATAATTGCCGTCTCCAGTTACATCAACAATAGGTCCAATTGAAAATGTAGCACCAATTTGTCCAGCAAATATAGCAGTGTTAATGACAGATATTGCTTTACCTTTGACCACAGCTGTCTGATCAGCTATACTCTTACGAAACATCATTCCAGATTCCTGTAAAATGTAGTGAAAGACACTAAATAAAGAATAAGTCATTACTTACCTCGTAAATAGGAATAAGTGTATAAGGTACTGTCAATATTATTCCTAGAAAAGGTCCATAAGCTATTCCAAGAATTAACACCTGATACACCTCCTGAAAATACATGAGAAGACATGTACATAATGTGAAATATGCTATAATTATAAGAAAGATTGTTTTCAATCGAATCCATCGAGTGACGTAATCTAAACCAATTGATAATAGAGAACAGGCTATACTAGAAATGATAAGACCAATTGATCCAATTCTCACTCCTTTAGTATATTGTTGATAGGAATATGAGTCTTCTGGTGCTAGAGGATCTCCTCTATAGATAACAGTACCAACAAAACTGGTAAAGGAATAAATGAATGAAAAACTAGCAACAAAACTTAGTAGAGTTATTAACCATAGCAACCACATATGATGGGACATGAAGTAGATAAAGTGACAGACATCAATAATCGAGTCTCTAAATATTCTACAACAGCTGCAAAAATCAAAACATTGTTGCTTTTGCTGAATTTTTAAGTTTGTATTACTAGTTCTTTTGATGATAGGATCTTTCTCTGAAATGTACATGGCATTATCTTGTGGAATTCCATTTTCATACTTGACATCTGGATGTGTTTCTCTCTCTTTCACGCTAAATATGGTCAGTAACATTGAAATAAAAATTAAAGCTGCAGCAATTCCAAATACTATCTGTGCTTGATTAGAAATTGTTGCCTTCTCTCCTATAGCTGATGACCAATCAATAGCTCCTAATGTAAATCCTAGTGCTGCATTAATTCCTATAGATATAGTGAATATAAAGTTGCCAGTTTGAGTTTGAGAGAGAGGTACAACATCTAGTAAGTATGCTCTTGTTGGAAGTTGTAGTGCTCCAATACTAAAATCTAAAAGGATAACACAAGCAACTACTCCCACAGCTACCAAATACTGTTTGTGAGAAAAGTTCAGTTCTTCAAAGTAAAAGTTGTATGGAGCCAATCCAAAACCCAGTGCTGCTGTTACTGCAAACAAGATAATGAATGGTCTACGTCTCCCCCATTGACAGGTACATTGATCACTAGCTGAACCCAAGAAAATTTGGAAAAACAAACCAATAATTGGACTAAGGGATATGACCAATGTAGCATAAGTGAGATGTATTCCAGCTGCTTGTATAAGTGGAATAGCATAAGCTCCTTCCACTGCATATCCAAGATCAACTGAACCTCCTGAAGCGCTGAGAAGAAAAAGGCGCCATAAAGGAATCTTCTTTGACTGCTGAGATTCTGTGTTGTCTTTGTCCTTCATCATTAAAACCGAGCCACACCTTCAACACTATTTAATTGACAATGAATAATAAAAACAGTAATCTACTTTGTTGTACTTGGCTTGTTTAAAAATAATGCAATACCAAAAGTCAATGCAGCAAATACACAAGGTATTAGCATAAAATAATTGCCGTCTCCAGTTACATCAACAATAGGTCCAATTGAAAATGTAGCACCAATTTGTCCAGCAAATATAGCAGTGTTAATGACAGATATTGCTTTACCTTTGACCACAGCTGTCCGACCAGCTACACTCTTACGAAACATCATTCCAGATTCCTGTAAAATGTAGTGAAAGACACTAAATAAAAGATAAGTTATTACTTACCTCGTAAATAGGAATGAGTGTATAAGGTACTGTCAATATTATTCCTAGAAAAGGTCCATAAGCTATTCCAAGAATTAACACCTGATACACCTCCTGAAAATACATGAGAAGACATGTACATAATGTGAAATATGCTATAATTATAAGAAAGATTGTTTTCAATCGAATCCATCGAGTGACGTAATCTAAACCAATTGATAATAGAGAACAGACTATACTAGAAATGATAAGACCAATTGATCCAATTCTCACTCCTTTAGTATATTGTTGATAGGAATATGAGTCTTCTGGTGCTAGAGGATCTCCTCTATAGATAACAGTACCAACAAAACTGGTAAAGGTATAAGCATAACAAAATTCTGCGACAAAACTTAGGAATGTTACTAACCATAGCAACCACATATGATAGGACATATACCATACAAATCGACAGACATCATTAATTGACTGTTTGAAAGTCATTAAAAGTTTACAGCAACAACAACTAAGTGTTTTTTTTCTATTTTTCTGTTGTAGAAGAGAACTAGTTTCATTAATACTATGTTGAAGAACAATAGTATCATCAGTTGGTACAATTTCTTTCACACTAAATATTGTCAATAGCATTGATATAAATATTAAAGCTCCAGTGATTCCAAATATAATTTTGGCTTGATTGCCAATTGTCACTTTTGTTCCCATTATGGATGACCAATCAATAGTTCCTAATGTAAATCCTAGTGCTGTATTAATTCCTATAGATATAGTGAAGATAAAGTTACCAGTTTGAGATTGAGAGAGAGGTACAACATCTAGTAAGTATGCTCTTGCTGGAAGTTGTAGTGCTCCAATACTAAAATCTAAAAGGATAACACAAGCAACTACTCCCACAGCTACCAAATACTGTTTGTGAGAAAAGTTCAGTTCTTCAAAGTAAAAGCTGTATGGAGCCAATCCAAAACCCAGTGCTGCTGTTACTGCAAACAAGATAATGAATGGTCTACGTCTTCCCCATTGACAGGTACATTGATCACTAGCTGAACCCAAGAAAATTTGGAAAAACAAACCAATAATTGGACTAAGAGATATGACCAATGTAGCATAAGTGAGATGTATTCCAGCTGCTTGTATAAGTGGAATAGCATAAGCTCCTTCCACTGCATATCCAAGATCAACTGAACCTCCTGAAGCACTGAGAAGAAAAAGACGCCATAAAGGAATTTTGTTCTGCTCAAGTGTTGATAAGCCATCTAGGGCTAACATTTCCTAGTCTCCCCCTTTCTCGTATTAAAAACAAGCGGACGTCTGGTCATGAATGTGGCTTGTGGGTGGGGCTGCTTATGCTAGTAAATTATTATTATTTATTACAATTAAGAGGTGATTATGAATAATTAAAAATTGGTCGTTATATAAATAATTAAATATCATGGTATTTCAACGTAAATTGATGTAATAACTGCCATTGCACCACTTACACAACTAACCATAATGGCTGCAGTAGCAGTTTGAAACAACTTTATAATAGGACCAGTTATAAACGCTGCTATGACTTGTCCAATAAATATAGCTGAATTAATAACAAAACAAGCTCTACCTTCAACATTGGTAGACAATTCACCAGGTAATGGTTTCCGGAACATAATACCTGCATCCTACAAACAAAATAAGATTTAAATTTAAGGCACTATATTGTTTTGCAATCTCTTTTCTTACCTTGTATTTTGATATCAACGTGAATGGTATAGACAAATAAATTGTCTGATTCAATATACCAAAAATACTCAGAATCATTGTTGCTGGATGATTGTTAAATACAGTTAGTGCAAATGATGACACTACAAATAAATACTGTATCACTAAAAACAGAGTCCTCAATCCAATCCAATTAGCAATCCGATCCATGACCAATGAGAGAATAGCAGCTAATCCAGCTCCTCCTGCTAACACCCAGGAACCCATCCGTACTCCTTCAACATAAAGTTGGTATGCCTTGGTATCTTTTGGTGCATTTGAGATGCCACCATACACTGTCTCACCAGTGAATGTTGTAAAGAATAGAAGAAGAGCAAAGTTGGACACAAAGAAAGAAAGCACTGCAAACCACAATATCCACATTTGTTTTGACATATGACAAATAAATTTAATCGACTCTAAAATTGTACTAAAAAAATCAAGGCAACAATTTTGGGGACTCTTAGCACAAGGGGAACATTTCAAACATGTTCCTGCATCATTTTCTCCCTCGGTGAGTTGATATGGTGTCTCCTTAACACTTACCAAAGTACATAACAAAGACATCAGTACAAAAACAATAGTTATTCCAAATACTACCTGTATTTCATTGATTATGTTAATATCTCGATTTAAAAACTTTACCCAATCAATGGCACTTAAAATATAACCCAAACAAGCACCACTTCCAATTAAAACAGCATATATAAAATTCCCCATTTGTGATTGGCTTGTTGGTACAGAATCTAAAAGATATGCTCTAGATGGCAGCTGCAATTGACCCAAGCTAAAGTCCAATAGTAAAATGCCAACAACAGTCATTAAAATACCAAGATGCTTCGCTCCTGATATAGAGAAAGTGGAGAGGTATGGGGCAAAAGGAGCAATACTAAACCCGAGGCATAAGGTCAACGAGAGAATAAGAATGAATGGTCGACGCCTACCCCACTTACATTGACATTGATCCGATAGTGTGCCTAGGTATGCTTGAAATAGAATCCCCAGAATGGGACTGAGACCTAACATAAGACTAGCATACTGGATATCTAAACCAGCTGCTACAATCAATGGAGCTCCATATGCACCTTCAACAGCATAGCCTAAATCAACTGCTCCTCCTACTGCACAGAGTAGAACAATCCTCCATAATGGTGTCCTTTTGGAGACTTGATTGTCAGTAGTAACTTCGTGTTCAGATGATTCAGATGAAGCATCTATCAGCTTGTCAGCTTCATTCATTGGGACTAGGGCGTGGCTAAATTCTAAAGGGTTAAAATTAAAAATGGCAGCTGATTTACCAACTAGTTCGCAGGGAGACGTAACCATGGCAACTACTGTCTCCAGAGACCCTCCTATAATTACACAAGCACAAAAGGAAAGAACTGAAAAAAATCGACAAAAAGCTCTTGCTTTGAGAAAATCTCGAATACATCAGAAACCATATCCCATACCAACAAAAGTTGCAGATTCTCCCAATGTTTCCATGACAACAGATAAATCACTATTTTATGAGGACACACATGGTGGATTTTTCTTGGAAGATGAATTAGATGATAAACTGACTACTAAAAAACCAATTCTAGTAGAAGAAGAAGGTATAATTTATAACTAGCCACACCCTTTTTATTACTATACTCTAGCTCCAGCAGTTGGTGACGAACTCTTTTTGTGTGAAGAATGTCAGAAAAGATTTGCTGAATCATTCTTGATGAGTCGTTATAAATGTTCTGTTTGTAATGAATGTAGGTTGGTCATTTTTGTTGCTATGGTTACAGTAAATTTTCTTTCTATTTATAGAGATCCAAATGGAAGACATGCTTTGATTACTAAGACTGAAGCAAAGGAAGTAAGTTATTATTTACTCTATTGAATTGGACTTTCTTTTTCTCTCTTTTCTTTCATACAGAGATTTCTACTTAAAGATTGCGACTTTGAAGATCGTGGTGGACCCCCATTACCATATATAGTAAAACGAAATCCACACAGTTCTAGAGGAGACATGAAGCTCTATTTGATCTGTCAGGTGACTATCATGTGACTTGTCAGATGTTTGCATTATGGTTTGTAAAGGTTGCCAAGAGGTCACATGACCTTTGGGGCGGAGAAGAAGGACTTGACAAAGAAATTAAGAAAAGAGACGAAGCAAGGGAGAAAAAGAAACGAAACCAATATTCCAAACAAGTGAAAGGTACTTAATTACAAATTAATTACAGGAGTACTTGCTACAATGACCTAGGATAGCTACCATTAATAAATTCTAGACTAGTAAACATCAGTACTTACCACAGTGGCCTAGGATATCTGCAATTAGTAAACTCTGGACTAATAAACATCAGTACTAACCACAATGACCTAATATAGATACCAGTCAAATCATCCATACAATTATTATTTTAAAATTACAACAATTAATAATAAACAGTAGAACTATACTATAGGTATATAGCAATCATTCTAACAATCTATACTTTATACCACCACTTTATGAGCACGCTACTGTAACAACAGTTTGCAATACCAACACGTGCTTATAAAAACTAACTTAACAACCCGTAGACTAATACATATGATCAATGCCTTGTTCAGCTCAGTTGACTTTGTTACTATATTTTCTCACTAATGTTAAAAATCTGGAAATTCCACGAATACTTGGAAGTACTTCTGTGATTCTATCTGATACACTGTGGTATTCAATACTATATTCCTAATTTGCCTTGATGGCTTAACCTCAAAGCTCTCCCTGCTACCAAATGGTCAACCTCAAAATGCATAGCACTCAAAGAAGCTCATTTTTTTCAACCACCAACAATGATATTACATAATATTACATGATGCTGCATTCTGCTATTCATGCTTTATGCCATAATAGTACATGAGTATTTTAGTGATATAAATGATAGTTGATTGAATTTCTAACATAGAGCTGTCACATTTTGGCCACACATGTCTTTTATTAATGTATATTGTATATAGGACTTGACATCTTTACAATATAAATTGGACAGATATAGTAACATAAAGATCACTTTATAGAAGAACTAAATATATTACATTTTATCCAATATCATGATGCCACATAGTAGAAGAAAACTTACCAGTAACATTTTAATTTTTCACTGACTTAACAATCTTTCATATTAAATTCTGCCATGCTATCCATTATCTTCTCGTTCTTTCTCTCTCTTTTTAAAGAGCTACGCAAAACAGTTTATGCTACTTCTGTCAGTCGGTCAAAGTCCCACACACATAGCTACCAGCTGGAGCAATACAATCCAGAGACTGATGTGTGGACTAAATCATGCAAAGAATGCGGACACAGTATAACATTTGAAAAAATGTAATGCCAATAATTAACATCAAATTAATTTGTTCCATCTAAAAATGATTTCCCCCCTGAATTTTATAGTATTTCAATTGTGAACGAGGCCATGTTACTAAAACCATGATATATCATGTTCTCAGTGACAGCAATGCTGATATAATGTGTTCACTATTTGACAGTTATGTCATCCAATCTTAAACATACTTGAGTATTGACATTTGACACTTGCTATTCCATAGAGTTTGATTGCTTCATTCACTGAAGAAATGACCTAGTAATACATCAACCCAAATAGTGGTAATGATACAATATAACTGTAAACACAATAACCAGCTGACATATTTGCATTCACAGACACTAAGCTTCATTACCTAGTTTACCATACACACCAATTAATAAACAATTAAACAATCAAACACTGCAATAGTTTAACAGCTGGAGTAAAGGAAAACAGCTCAGCTTTATATAATGAATGGGACATTTCATATGCTGTTTGTCCACTCTGACTGTAATAATACTCCTAAGATCAATTACATACTAACCAAGCAAGCCTCCCCCCTACAGTGCTGGAGTTCATTGTACATTTGAATATAACTAAGACTTGTAAAATCAAAAAAACATGATAAAGTGTTATAATGATCTGATAATGTAACATGATATTGATATGATATGATTTGATGTGATATTGATGTGTGTTGATCTGATATGATGTTGATTTGATGTGATGTAAATCTTTGTGATGCAATGTTGATCAGATACT
Organism: Xestospongia bergquistia; assembly: GCA_963965975.1. Lineage (NCBI taxonomy): Eukaryota > Metazoa > Porifera > Demospongiae > Haplosclerida > Petrosiidae > Xestospongia > Xestospongia bergquistia. Next base: position 559,051 of record OZ014416.1, read on the forward strand.
GATATTGATATTGATTTGATATTGATATTGGTCTGATATTGATATTGATCTGATATTGATATTAATATGTTATTGATAAAAAGGTGATTTGATTTTATACAACTGTGATACTGTTTCACACTGATATGATCCTAAACATTAAACATATGTTAACTAATTTGATACTATCACTGTCTATTTACTGATAATAAAACCTATTCCTAATACCCAATGATATTTTCTTGACTAACACTTGAGTAAGAATTGAAAGAAGAACTTTTGTAATGTGTTTTGGACATATTTGGAATACATCAATAAAATGATCTCAGTAATTCTTAAAGCAATGTTTTCATGTACTTAACAGACTTATGATGAAAGTAGAGTAAGTATGGTGTTCATTACATAATACGTTAAAGCCAAAAACTATTTTATACTGTTCAAATGAGTATACTGCAAGGGTGGTCTTGACTTGTATTTACCTCTGAGGTCTCCTTGTCTAACGGAACATTTATCTCTGGCAATTCAAAGAATGATGAGTACTAATATAACTCCTCAGAGTTAGCAAGCCGCAAGTCATTAGGCTCAAGTTACTGAAAATGACTTTAGCTGTTACCCATTCTATACGCAACTAATACATGCTATATGACAATGGCTTCCTCTACTCGAATTATACTTGAGCATCAGCGCATGGAGACGGACAGATGTCCTTACATTTTGCGGCAAAGGTAGAGTATATGTGTCCTTACCATAGTGACTATGGAGATTACTTTAATATAATTAGAAGAACATCATCCTACACCTCTTTACAGGTAGATACTGGCTTCTCATTGGATCATGTTACGTTAGTAACACTTTTAAAAAGCTTTTTATATGAATTGGGATTTGTGGATATGACAGTCGTGCAAGAATGATGTCAATTTAGACCCACGGTCTGCGACCTCATGAGTTATTTGATTGCGATTAAATAGTTCTTTTGTAACAGAGTCATCTCCTTGGTAACTGTTGGATGACCTCATATGATGTCAGTATATTTAATAGCATCGTAATTATAGTGACATGTGCAATGTGGATATTCCATAATAATTTATTATAGTTATACAAGCTTATTAATTATATGAGGACCACATGTGTCTTATCAAGCCCTTTTTTTAATTTTGCCCTCGTTACAAGTTGTTTCATTAAGAGTTTGTGTACATTTTAGAATTGTTCAGTGGCTAAATTTGTAATATTAATAGAACTGTATGTCACTGACTCTCTTTAATGCAGTTAATGTATTCTTTCACTTTAGAGTATTGAGAGCATATAAGATCATGTTACTGTGTTCAATAGAAAGAGGATGCCTGTCTCTGGCATGCTCTGGTTTGTCAGTCCATGGCTTACTAAACCAGTCATTAATAGTGATGCATTTCAACTTAAGTACATAGGTTAGTACTGAGCTTTAATCTTTCTTTGTATTTCTAAGTTGACTTCAATTACAATTATGATCAATAAGAAATGACTGATTCCTCCCACTAAGCCTCTCCTCCTCATTTCAAAAAGTCTGGTGTCTCAGGAAGGAAATTGTGGTTTGGGGAGGGATGCTCTCAATTTTCATTTAGGAGTTGGTTTATACTTTAACAAATTGACCAGTTCAATTTAAATATAACATCAATAGTTTTAAACCTTTGTCTCAAATGAGGCACAAGTCAAGAATTGATTGGACAATTAGAAATTGAATTAATACTTGGTGATCTAACTGTACACGTACGTAGAATGTGACAACCTTTTGTCACGGACTAGTGAGCTTATATGTATTGGAAGGGATGTAGGTTAATGCGGTTGCCGTGGGGTATGTGCCAACTTGTCTGCGTGTGATGCCTTGAATTGTGTTATTCGTTCCAACAGATTATTTCAAAGGAGAGTGATAAACAAATTTGGAATTTGGTTATGACGTGATCACTGTAATGTGTGGTCGTGTTATGGTACTAAGTACTTTGTAGATATTGTGATGAATATTATCAGTGTTTTTATTAGGTGTTGTAGCAAGCGCTAAAAAAATCAGTTTTCTTTATTTCTAGTGGGTCGTTTATTTTATTTTATTTGTAAAAATATTTCATTCAGTTCCAAGATGGTTATTTTATTTATTATAAACTGAACATTTGAATTTTGAACCATTAAAATTGTCCGCCCCCGTAACCACTAGAAGGAAGGCGTGTCTCCTGGGGCATTGCTGCAGTGATAAAGAGGCCTGGTAGTTGACTTGTAGTCTGTATGTGGATGACTGCAAGGTAGAATACAAGATTTAAAAGAAGAGAAGAGACCTAGATGAATGTTTCTATCTTTTGATCGAGTAAAAGTGTTGCCTCTTTTGTTGTTTTGCTCCTGGTGTGAAAAAAAAATTTAAAACTTGGTGGAGCTCATTACTCTAGTCGCTGTTTGTCACCTACCCGGAGCCAACAAGACTAATCTTTATGCACGCTAAAGCAATGTCTTTAGATCTCAGTAGCAGTCTTACTGCCATGGACTGGCTACCTCGACTGAGGGCTGAGCAACATCACCTCCATCCAGGCCACCCCGTCACAGAAGGAGTGTGTCATTTTGATCCCAGGCGTTTCCCTCCCAGACCAATTGGCCGAAAGCTCCCTCCGTCTCCCATCGATCTCACAGCTCGCTTAGATCCCATAGAAGCTCAAGCATATCGCTATCATGATGCTAAACCACCATATTCCTATGCCACTTTGATCACTTATGCTATTAACAGTTCGTCCAGAGGAAGAATGACGTTAAATGAAATTTATACTTGGATATGTACCAATTTTCCTTACTACAGAGAAGCTGGAACTGGCTGGAAGGTAAAGATTTACTATTTGTAGTACTTATAAATTTGTTATTGCAGATTTTTTGTATTATTCTTTAACATTTTTTATTGCTATATTTTACACAGAATTCTATCAGACATAATCTCTCATTAAATAAATGTTTTCAAAAAGTTCCTCGACCAAAAGATGATCCAGGAAAGGTAATTCCAAAATATTTTCAATGCTTGTAATGCACTTCACTAACATTATTGAATGAATGTGTCAAAAAAAGATAATAGTCATATATTCAAGTTTACTGTCAACAGATTCTTTGATCACCTGATACACTGTTAATATTAAGATGTATCTGTTACAGCATCTAATTAAGTGAAATATGAGAATCTCACTTGTGTAATGCATGAATTAAACTAAATGCACTTGTACAATATAATTATATTGGGCAGTCAAGTGTAACCTCCTTGTTTGTCAGTTGCTCAGTATTCATCCATGTGTCCATTTATCCATCCATTCATGCATTTATTTGTTAATTCGTTCATCCATTCATCTGTCAATGCATCCATTTCATGTTAGGGATCGTATTGGGAAATAGATCCGACTCCATTGGAAGATAGCAGTGAATCATTATCAAGCTCTGGTTTCCCTAGGAAAAGGAAAACCAGCGATAGAGTAAGTCTCCGCTATTATTGGCTATAATTATCAATATTTACTACAAGTAGACTGTCTCTATCATTGCAATAGTAATGAAATAAACATTACATATAAGACAATGCTAAGATTGATATTTAGAGTATATTAGTAGAGATATATTGTTAGTTATAGACTCGTGAATACATTAGTCTGGTGTTACCATCTTTGCATTGTTAATAGAATTGTTAATACTCTACTAGTCTCAATATGATTAACAATGTTTACAACAATTTTAAGAATCACTCAGTAGGTTTAACAATAACCTAGTAACTAGCGATTACAGACCTTAAAAGATGTGTACACATTATACACACCAGGGGTCTACAGTGGCATTTCCCTGATACATTAATGATTATAATATACTTGTGAGAAGTTGGACTGGACTATGAAGGCTAAATGCAAGTTGCGATTTATACCAAGTTCTCAAATAACATTAAAGAGTTGAAATACTTACCTAGTGGTCATCAGTTTTATAATATTGTTCATTTGAGACATGTCTAAAGTTAACATTAACACAGTAATTATTATGCTGCCTAATTGACAGCTGTTTAATGGTATTTATATGCTATATCCCTTGACATATTATATTAGATAATACTAAACATGTTTATCTAAAGATGTTCAGACAACTGAGACATGTAGTCAGACATTTTCCTGTAGCAAATGTTCAATACTTTATAACAATCAATCTCTCGTCATAGGCTCGTTTTCAACTGTCTCTTTTTAGCTCTATACACTCCCTTTGATTTCAGATGATGTGTGTATATATGATAGCCCTCCTACTAACCCAAAGTTTGTCATCAGAGCCATACACCACTTACTGGATTGGTAGTATTGATGACAAATAGTTGACTAACATTCTACTTGGGAGTGTATAAGCTATTGAGCTATGGGCTTATTTGACTATTAGCTTATTTGAATGACACTATTGTATATAATATATATATGGGATATCACGATAGGCTATTAACAGTCTGTCTGTGCTGGTGTCTATCTATCTATCTGTCCTTTACATTCATTTGTATATCTGTTTGTAGTTCATTAGTGTTCTGTCTTTAAACAATGTTAGTCTAAACAGTGGATTCATTATTCACAACAAACTTAGACATTTCACTGAATTATAGTTTACATATTTTGTGGTATTACTAAACATACAGACCAATGACAGCTGCAATGTGTGTGTGTGTGTGTGTGTCATATTTCAATATTAAACATTAACCACAATTGCTCTTAATTATTCATAGACATAATTAACATTGGTATGCATGTAGACAATTGTAAACATGCACTGACCAATTGCATTCATTTGTTTACCCGGCATATTGAGCCACCCACCAAAGCTTATTAACTAACAGTGAATGTAAAGACAAGATTTAAAAATAATATGGAAGATGACACATTTTATTTAACAGAGGTTATAGTTTCAGCAATATTCTCTTGTGCATTAAATATTGCTATTGTATTAACTGACTTTACTCTCTCTCTCTCTCTCTCTCTCTCCCTCTCCCTCCTTCCTAGAGCACTGAAGAGAGTTTACCATCAGACATTACAAAGGATAAAACAAGTAAATTTAATAAAATGGGATCTCCTCCTTCATCTCATTCTCTCACTCTGGCGGAATTAAATTCAACACTTCAAACAACTAAATCATCATCAACATTACCAAGCACACAAATGGACCTTCCTCCTCACATGTCCTCTTGTTCAATAGGAGATACAGGTACCCTTGACAACTCGTCACCTCTCTCGGCATTTGGAGAGAAAGAAGCTGGTTTTGATGATCTCAGTGCTTCCTTTAGAAGCCTCTATAAATCCTTGTTTGACTCTGTTGGTTACCATAACAACAGTGGAATACATCACCATCCCTATCCTCCACCTCCTTCCACGATATCAACACCTGAGCCTCCACCAAATTTAGTGACTGATCTGAGCTTAGGCCCCTCCTCCTCTTTTGGATCTCACTTGTTCAACCAGTCAAACAAGTTTAAAAATCCAGAACCTCGTTTTGCAACGCTCATGGACAGTCTTAGGGACTTAGCCGAAAGTAACCAATGGGAACGACTAAGTCCATCACAAATACAATCTTTGCGTGATTCCATTGGAGATGGTGATCATAAGCAGTTTGGTATGGACCAAGATACCTTTGCAGAGTGGTCACACTCATTCAACCAGTTTCTCTCACAACTGGACAATCGTCTCCCATCTCATTCTCCTTCATCTAATAATCCAACCATATCAATGAGCAGTGGCAGACTTCATAATACATTCCCTACCCACCACCAATTAGCTGTTCATTCCACACACATACCTCCACCTCCTCCATACTCCCAAAGTCTACCAATTCATCACTTGACAGCATCACCCACCACTATCCATTCACCTCATGCTACAATGGATCCATCCTATCTTTCATCCCTTCATGACCAAACCCCTAATCTTAATAGTGGCAGCTGCAATCCTTTAAACTTGCCTCCATTTAGATCAGTGGCTACAGATTTATTTGAAGACACAGAGGAAGAGGATGAATTTGATTGGTCCAAACTGGTATAAAAAATGCAAGAAACCTTGTGCTTGTATATACATGTATCATTTGTGATGTTCAAAACATCAACAAAAATATTAATTATTGGTATACCAATTAAATTAAAATTCTAGTGTCTCTTCCCTGGTAGCCGGTATTAATCTGATTATTGAAATACAATCGAAGTAGCAGCTGTCAACATTTACAGTTTTTAAATTCATTTATTTCTCGCTTGTTCAAATTCGTTATTAATTGGACTGAATTGGTACGTCTCAGTTTTCTAGTAAGAGTATATATTAAATTAATTAATAAATTAATAAATATAGGTTCAATTATTAATGTATTGTTTTCAAACTAATTATCATGTATAGCGACTCTGTGTCACTTCTAGTGTTAGTTTATTCACAATTTAATTTTTTTTGGTAATTTACAATATCTGAGATAGTTCTGGTCACTTGTCATCTTTTATATCAATTTTTAAGCGAACAAATTTATTTACTAAAATGATTTAGTTTTCATTCATAATTTTGTACTGGGATAAAAAAATATACATTGGGGAGCAGCTGTGGCTATAAAGTAGTTGACTGTATCAATTATAGACAATTAAATTAAAAATAGCAAGGGCCAATTTAAGTAGTTCTGTTCAGTTTGCTTGATGATAACCTAAAAGTGCCATTAGTACTGTCATATCCAATCAAAGGGGACTCTGGCCTCTGATATCCCTAAACAAATATAGGAGACAGTCAGTTATAACCATACTTTAGCCTGTTTAGAGAATTATTACTGAAGGACTCCTATATCATGATAAAGCTGGGCAAGCAGCTGCTTGTTGTTCTGTGTGTAGTGTGTTCCAATTTACCAATGAACTTGGTCTGCATGTAACTGTCAAAGGAAGAGATGTGTTGAGTGAGATATGGTCCAGTTTCCTCTCTATCATCTGATTCTCTTGCTGAAGACGTCGAACAACAGCTTCCAGTTCAATGATTTTAATATTCTTGTCTCTCAACTTTTCCTCTAGTGTTGTAACCCTTAACAGAGAATAGGATTTTAATCAATCTGTTCATTAAGTAATCCATTCAACCATACATTCATTCAGGCCATCCATCCATCTATTCATTAATATTAATATTTATACATTGCTTGGAGTTGACTCTTTTCTTGTAGCAACAACTTATGAAATGAAGAGGCGTGGTCTCGCCATTGTATCTCATGTTCTAACTGGGTTTGTGTTGTATGGAGTTCACCCGACATAGTATTGAGACGAGACTCTAAACTTAATCTTTTTTTCTGGTATCGTTGTCTATAAGTATAGCAAAACAACAAATAACATATTGGTATGAAACAATGGTTCAATAATACATTGATATAATGGTGCTTATTAATGGTCAGTACACTGGTATGAGACAATGGTACAATAATACATTGGTATAATGATGCTTATTAATGGTCAGTACACTGGTATGAGACAATGGTACAATAATACATTGGTATAATGGTGCCTGTTGAGTATAAAATACACTGATATAGACAATAGTGCAATAGTACATTGGTATAATGGTGTCTATTAATGGTCAGTATAAATAAAGTACACTGACGTAGACAATAGTTCAATGGTACATTGGTGTACCATTGACTTAAGAATAACTACATAGGGTACAATATTAACTAGGAGAATGATATATTGATATAATGTTAACTGTTTATTGGCACTGATTTAATGGAGTTTAGGTACAGCAGTTCAATGACTGATTGTTAAACTGTGTATTGTTCAGTATAACTCACTTTGATGATACTAAATGTTCCTTTCTTTCAATAAACTTTTGTTTGTCATTGTACATTTTCTCTTCAATATCTTGAGATTCAACTTGAGTCCTGGCCAGTTGTTGTAATAAATCGTTGTTACTCTCTCTCAGAATGCTTTCTTCTTGTTTTGACTTAGTGAGCTAATAATAGATACAGAGATAGATGAATGGATGCATAGATGAGTAATGGGTGGATAGATAGATGGATGAATGAGAGAAACAGATAGAAAGACAGACAGATGGATGAGTGGTCTTACTTCTTCTTGTAGCTTTTTCTTTCTTTTTTCTAACTTTTGCACATACCCACCTAACCTGTCGGCATAATTTTGTTTCTGTAGAAGATTACACTCCATGTAGGTTTGTTTTTCTCTCAAGGAGAACATCTCAGCTTCCAGTTTCTTAACAACTTCCTCTTTTGATTGACTAAATTGATCAAAAAATGATTAATGGTAATGTATTACTTCCAGTTCTGACAATTGACTAACATTAATAACTCAAGTTGATCCACTTCTTTTTTCAGCGACATCATTTCTCTGTCAACTTCTTGTACTTTGTTAAAACCATCTGCTCTCTCCCTTTCTGTTAGATCTAGTTTCTCTTGAGAAATTAATAATTGTGTCTGCAATGCTTTGATCTACATTGTCCTTAAGTAATAGAGATTAAAGGAAACAAAACTTGTCATACCTGAGCATCAGTATGATTTTGTCGTAATGACAAAGATTCATTCTCTTTCCTGACGTCTTTCATGGATGATTTGGTCAGATGTAGTTCCTCATCTTTCTATAATAACAATATAGAAACCAGTAAATGTATAATTAGCATTATGCTCCTATATTATATATATCATAATTATAATTAATTATAATGTGTTATGTTTGATGGGCATAAATATTCCATGAATTCTTTCATTAATAAGCTATCAATTGTTGATTATTCATTCATTATATACAACCATTATTAACTCTATGCATACAATGCAATTTCTTTCTACCTCTTTTAGTTGCTCCTCTAGTAGTCGTTTCTGTTCTTCCATTAAATGTAGACTCATTGTCATATTTTTAAGTTGTAATTGAAGCTACAACAATACCAACAGGTAAGTATTTATATATAATAATTCTACCTCTTGTGTATGTTGTTCTGTGTGTTGTAGTCGTTCTTCTTTTGTACCAACTATCTCTTTATTTTGTTCTAACCTCTTCTCTAAGTCAGCAATTCTGATGGAAGCCTCTTCATATTCCTGTTAGATGGATGGATGGATAAATGGATTAATGATCATGATACAGTAAAAACTTACCTTTTCTTTTGTACTATTTGTTAGCGCCATTTTATGAACTTTAATTTCATATTCTTTAACTTGTTGCATTAATTTCTGATTGGCATCTTTGACTTTTCCTAACTTCTTCAGTTGTTCACTTAAAACAATTTTCTCTCTCTCATACTCATCATTCAACTTCTTCAATGTCTTCATTTCTTTTTCCATACTATTAAATTTTCTTTGCTCTGCCACAAGAGCTGATCTAGTCGCTTCTAATGTAGTTTGTACGAGTTCCTTTTCCTCCTCTAACTTCTGAATCTCTGCCTGTATAAGAGAAGGCAGTAATATGTGACTATATTTCTGATATACACATATTAAGTTCATACTTTGGCTGCTAGCTGTTGTGATGCAACATCTTTAGTCGTTTGGGTTGAAGATTGTAACAAATAACTCTGTTCTTTAATAGTATTTTCCAAAGCATGTTGTTGTTGCAATAATGCGGATATCTTTGATTCAAGTGTTGCCTACGTACAGAAATATTTCAATTAATTCATTTGTTTGTTTGTTCTTCCTTCTGTCATCCATCATCCATTTGTTCATTTGTAATATCATCTAACCTTTTCTTCTCTAGACTTTTTTTGTATAGATATAATCATTTGTTGTTTAGCAGATAATTCGGCTTCTAAGCTACCAACTCTTCTTGAGAGATTTTGTTGTCCATTAGTGCTTTCATTTAATTCATTTCTTAGTTCTAAGACAAAAATGAAAAGGTTATGCGTGTGTGTGCATGCGTGAGGTACCTTCAGCTTCTTCTTTCACTTCCTGTAAAGTATTTTGTAGCTCAGTTGTTGCTGTAGATGTAGATGCCAGCTGTGAAAGGGGTTTATATCATGTCATAACAAATTGTTCCATGTGTTATACCTCTGATTTCAAAGTTTCCTCCACACTTCCCTTAATTTATAGGAAGGAATGTTAAGTTAACAACAAATATAATTATTATTGATATAAATTATTACCTTTTCTTTTAACTGTGTTTTCATTATTTCAAGTTCTTGTTCCAATCTTTGTTTCTCTTTCTGTAACATTTGGACTGTTATGTCATTGGTTTGTCTCGTGGTCTCTGTATTACTTTGTGAACTGACAAGCTCCTATTTGAAAATAACTACTTTATCAACAGTACCAACTTATATACAATTACCTTTTGTAATAAATTTATATTATTCTCCTGTTGTGTCTTCTCTTCTTCCAATTTCAAACATTGATTCTCCAATCTTTTATTATCCACTTCTAGTTGATCTCTTTCTTTTTTAATGTTGGCAAGTATTGTTTTAGTTTTGTGCATATTTTCTTGCAGTGATCCTAATGTATTTTGTGTTTGTTCTGCATTGCCACGCCAATAATCAATAAGAGAAACGTGATGACTTAATTTCTGTTGAAGATTCAGAAATCTTTGTTCTAAATGTTGAGTCTGCCCATCCATGGTCTCCATATTTTTATTTAAAACAGACATAGCCTTCTTGAGCTCTCGTGCTAACTGTTGAAGGCTGTCTTGGCTACTCAGCAACATCTGACTCAAATTTCTCTTCTCCTGACTCATTTGCTCAAGTTGCATCTCTCTTGTTTGAAGTTGTTCTTGCATAGTCACCAACTCATTGTCTTTTTCTTCTAGTTGTCTCTTTACTTCAGAACTATGACTATTCAAATGTTCTTGAATTGTCTTTCTTTTGCTGGTCTCCTGAATCAACGATTTTTCTAACTGCTCTCTCTCTTGTTCTTTTGCCTTAAGTTCTAGCTGTACTGATTTCATTTGCTGCTGCAATTCTTGAGCAAGATCTGTACTGTTCTTCTCCTTGTCCCCTAGTTCTGTCCTTAGTACAGCAATTGTCTCCATCTCTTCATCTCTCTGCTTGATGAGATCACTGATCATTTGGTCTGCCAATGTCCTCTCTTTCTCTAAACTTTGTGTAATTTGCTCTTGCTTTTGAAGCTGAGATTGTAACTGTTCATTCTCTTCAGCTAGTTTTTGCTGTGATAATGTAGCTTTCTGTAGCTCTGCTGTAAGTGATGAAGCTTGCTTGAGACTCGCTTGGATATCATTGTCTTTCCTTTAATAAAAGAGAAGGATAATTTTCTCTCTAATTTGGTTTATAATACCTCGACTTAAATGTTTCTAACTCTGTTTGTAGTTGAAGTTTTTCTAAATTTAAATTTTCTATCTGTTCTTTATGCCTAGCTGAAGCAGTCTCTAAACTTGAAATCTTGGACTGTAATGTCCCGTTAAATGCCTATATTAGAAGTAACCATAGCAACTATGCATTAAAATTAATAATTATACCTCTGACTCAGTTAATGATGTTGTTACTTTGTCCAATTGTTTCTGAATACTTTCTAGGTCTTGAGTAAATTTCATGATCTCTTCATCTTTTCTCTCGACTTCCAATGACAGTTTGTCCACCTTGATGAAAAAGATAGTAGATAGCATTAATTTATACAAATATATTATATACCTCTTTTGTAAGTGTTTCTTTGATATCTTGTGCTGCTCTTAATTCCAGTGATGTAGATTCCACAGCCTCTTCCAATGCTGTCTTCTCACTGTTGTCATGGTTATGTTTCTCTTCAGATAACTTTAATGCATTTTGAGCTATGTTATAATATTATGAAATGGATCATTCCCTATTCTAAATACTAACTTACCAGCTGTTTTTGCTAGCTGAGATTCCTCATGGGCAAGTTTCTCTGTTTCCAGTTTTAGCTTTAATTTGGTCATTTCTTCTTGTGATTCATCATACATTTTAGATGTTGATTGCAGTGTCTGTTCTTTAGCAGTCAGAATAGCCCTAAGCTCCTCCTGTTGCACAAGTAACTCATCTCTTTCTTGTGTAATTTTCATCATTTGGGTAGACACTTCTCCTTTTTCATCCATCAAGTTTTTCTCTCGAGATATGAAGCAATCTTCCAAAGCTTGTTTGTCTTTCTGTAGTGCTTCTATTACATCTTCTTGCTCTTTGATTTTAGCTAGCCAGTCGTTTCTTTCCTTCAGTAGTTGTTCGATTTGTTTTTGTGGCTTCATGCCATCAAACTCTGTCAAACCCTCCGTTACAAGGAGATCAGTAATGGCTTGATGCTCTTTGAGGTAAGCTTCTCTCTCAATATTCATCTGTTTCACTTGTTTAATTAGATTTGTATTCTCTTCCATCAAATTTTTGATGTGGACATCTTTGCTTTGAGAAAGGTCTTTAATACTCTGTATGTACTTCTCCAACTCGTCAAACTCTTTCTTTCGTTGGGATTTGAGTGTCTGTGCTTCATCTATTGACTTCTTCAAATGCTCTTGTGTACGTTTGTACTTCTTCCATAAATGAAGGAGCTTTCTTTCTTCTGAAATGGTCCATCGCTGTCCATCCTGTATGAAGTCTTCTCTGATTTCTTTCAGTTGAGCAACTAATTCTGGATCCTTTTAAAACAAAAGAGTTTTGTAATAATTACCAAATGTAGTTCATTTCACAAATATTACAGTAATTAGTATATTGATCATTTGTTATTAACACAATCCCTTGGATTTTACATGTTCTAACTTTAACAAGTCTAGTTTTTCAAATGTACAACAGATATCATTTGGGATATAAATATGAATAAAAGAAATTGAAAGTATTAAATTCCTGCAAAAAAAGCATCATATCTAAATGGGCACTTGTTATCGTCATATTGGAACACATACATAGTATTTTTGAATTTACAGTATTACATGATATGATATAACAGATCGTTTATTGATATTTAGTCTTGGATCTAACTAACCTCATTTTTTGAGGGACTGTTTTGTCGTTTTAGCATACTCATGAAGAATCCAGCAAATAAAGGTTTCTGTTGCAAAAAGGGGCGTTAGTTTGCTGAGAAGGTTCCAATTCAGGGTGGAGCTGGTTTATTTATTAATATTAATAAAGCTGTCTTTAATTAATTTACTGTTACTAAAAATAGACACGATCGGTTAACGCCCACTTCTCTTCAGTATGCGCGTTCATCTTCAAAGTACAATGGCGAATCGCTCCTCGTTAGTTTTGTAAATAACAGAAAAGAAAACAGAGGCATGAGTCGATATGGCCGTCAGAAGGCTTTTATTGTTGCCCTCTTTAATTATTCTTTTATTTTACATTGGGAAGTTAGTCGCTGTGGTTGAGAGGCAAAACTTACCCCAGGGTAAGTTGATGGCCCCCTCATGGAGAGTTAACTTCATAATGGCTTATAGTCTGCCCACTAATCGTATTATTTTAATACTTTGTATTATTGGACTCCTTTTATTTCTTCATTCCCTTTGTTTTTAATTTAAGAAGTTAATAAAAGTTCTTTTATTATATACAGGTGTAAACTCTGGAAGTTGTAATTTTGAGTCAGGACATTGTCATACTGAGAATGTCAAAGTAAGTGTATTGAAAATGAAAATGTTTTACTTACAAAGAATCATTTAACAAATATTGAATTCACTTATAAATTGTGTATCTTTTGTTCTCACTGACAAAATAGTCTCACAACCAATTAGTCACCTCTGTGCTCACTATAAATTTAGTTACACACTAGTTACTATAGTCACTGTAATTAATATTGCCTCATCTCTTTGTCTACTTACCTATTCATCTAACTGTCAGCATAATGAATGCATTGTAATGGTTTATATATGCTTTAGTGATCTCATTCTATTGTGAGCATAGAGAAGGTATTATATCTGATCTGATGAGTACAAGGTTCACTAATTTGTTGTTATTTGGCATCAAATGATGATTGAACATGTTTATTTAGAGATGAGTACACTAACTATTAGTGCATGTGTGTGTACTGGATGTTTAACTAAGAATACTTGTGTTTACCTCATAGGGTGATAGGCTAAATTCAATGACAAACGTGACTTTGATCTCTAGTCTGTCCATGTGAGTTGTAGTGTTAATAGCACAGTTTCTGTATACCTAGCTTCTAACTTTCTCTTTGATCTTATTAGCCTTCACATTGTTCTAGACATCTTTAAATTGGTTTAAATATGTTTGTCTTTTTCTTTCTTCAAGTTTATTGCATTGCTAAACATTGAGTAAGTATTTCCACTGTGAGCATTAATGATCATGTGCTTTAGCATACCTGTGGTTCCATGTTCCATTAAACCAATTATCACATTCCAAACTACACACACAAACACACATATAGAAACTAAAGGTAAGATTTAGCTGCACTGTTCAGATTAGTTGCTTTGTGCTAAAGTACACAACAATAACTTATTTCTATAAAAGATGATCATTTGATCTAATTATAAGATATGAAATTATTATTCTAAAAAGGGCTGAATTTAAATTTCTAAATTTTCTTTTTTTAAAAAACCAATTTTATAAGGTGTCGAAATGAAATTGAGATAGTGATGAAAGCAGCTGTATGTTAGCAGCTGTCACAAATTCATTTTGACGCCATTTTTTCCTTGATTGTAACTTAAGTGTAAACAGATACACATAACTGTAAATGAATGCTCGCCAAAAATAGAAAATGGTTGACTAAATTAAAATTTAAATTATTGTAGCTGATGCAACTATAGAGATGTAGTTGACAACATATTTTAAATGGTTTTAAATGATATCACTAGTCACAATGTCTCAATTTGTAGTATTACAAAGTAGTAACAAATTGGCATCTAATCTTTTGTTGTTATTGTTTGTGGTATTATTCGATAGTCTGGTTGGGTTAAAATTGGTTGCATTTGTTTGTCATCATACTGTAATTGGATTGATTAAAATAATTAGAAATGATTGAAGTGGTTTTAAAAGAATGTGACAACATTTTAATGTGGCAACAAGTAATGTAATTACTGATAATGATATAGTAATTCTCATAATAGACTCTTTAAACAATACTACTGCTATACTAACTTTTAGTTACTTGTTGATATTGTTAACCTTTATCTTAGATCTTAAAATGGCTTACTATAGAGAAATATTATTAACTCTTTGTATATTAGTCCCAATTCTACTAGAAATAAGACATTAGCTCTTGTGGGTCTATGTGGTTACTGTTGCCTAGCAACAGTGTGTATGGTCTAGTGTACTACTTGACACACCTCCATATTTATGTTATAATTATATTCATAGGTTGTAATTACTTATAGTTTATTGCTTTTTATATATACTGGTAGATTGAAACTCTCTCTTCGGTGCTGACAAAGACTGAGAGGTGACAGAAAATTTTATTTGAATAGGAATTATTCTCTCTCTCTCTCTCTCTCATAGTCTTACTAATGTTGCTGATATGCTATCTGGTTTAAGTTCGGCTATACCAGTGAACTTTGAACCCCAGTCTTTAGACTTCAAAGAACAGTATGCACCACTGTTTATATAGCAGTTAATGATAATAGGATATTGTACTATTGTAATGAGTAGTTGTAGTAACATTATTATTATCTAATCTATAATTATTAAATATGATAGATATATAGATGGACTGAATAAGTTGAACAAATGGATAAATGGAAGGATTAATGGATGGATGAACAGACAGATGGATGGATGGATGGACTGAATAAGTTGAGCAAATGGATAAATGAATAGATGGAAGGATTAATGGATGGATGAACAGACAGATGGATGGATGGATGGATGAATAATTGATTGGTATATATATATTGTATACAAAACTATTAATTTTAGTTATTAATTAAGGGGCAGATGACATATGATGTGATCATCATTAACATACATGTTATAATTATTATATCTGAGGTAGTGAGAGAGAGATCAATACATGTTGAACTATATCCAAAATTGACCTACTATTTGGTCAATAGTGTTAAGTTCATACTATACAATATTTGAATACAGATTACTAATATAATACTGATAGAATGATACCAATATTGTGTGTATTTGAATACAGATTACTAATATAATATAATACTGATAGAATGATACCAATATTGTGTGTATTTGAATACAGATTACTAATATAATATAATACTGATAGAATGATACCAACATTGTATGTATTTGAATACAGATTACTAATATAATATAATACTGATAGAATGATACCAATATTGTGTGTATTTGAATACAGATTACTAATATAATATAATACTGATAGAATGATACCAATATTGTGTGTATTTGAATACAGATTACTAATATAATATAATACTGATAGAATGATACCAACATTGTGTGTATTTGAATACAGATTACTAATATAATATAATACTGATAGAATGATACCAACATTGTATGTATTTGAATACAGATTACTAATATAATATAATACTGATAGAATGATACCAATATTGTGTGTATTTGAATACAGATTACTAATATAATATAATACTGATAGAATGATACCAATATTGTGTGTATTTGAATACAGATTACTAATATAATATAATACTGATAGAATGATACCAATATTGTGTGTGTTGTGATCAGCTTTTATTATTTGTTTTGACAATTACTCACACGTTTGATAAACCATTCATATTAATATATTTAATTTCCCAAAATATTTATTTCCTTCTTTTTGTATCCAGACCTATTGGTATGCCTCGTGTTCAGGTGGTCAAACTAACTAATCCTACTAATTCATTAACACTTCAACTCATCTCGATATCGGGCACACACCCAGAATTTCATACCTCCTTCTTCGTAGATAAAGTAAGAGATAGATGAATGCGATAGTCAGATGAATAAATAGTTAACATAACCATATACAAATGTACATCAGTAACAATACATTCATCTATTATTTTAGTTTGTAAGGTAAGTGGTTTTGACATTGATATAGTAGTAGATACAAATTACAAATATCTTTTGTAGTAGTAATTTGTTAAAGGTTATTATAATAATCTAAGGTATTTTCAGAATGTAGTATGTATGAGGAGAGAGGGTACAGACTATCAGATACATGTAACATTGTTACTATGTTGCTATAGTAACTGTTTATTACATGTATATGTATTTCATATTTATATATCCATTTATGTATTATATATCCATTAGGTATTAAGACCTGGGGAGTCAACAACATTTGACGTAGTATTTCTAGCTAGAACCCTAGGTCTACTATCTGACACTATTCTCATACACTCATCGCTAGGCCTCTTTGAATACAAGGTAACATTGTAACCACGGTATATATCAATGAATATTTAATGAGAACGTATTAGATTCGAGGCATTGGCATGGAGAATCCCTTTCGTTTGAGGTCATTAAGAGGTGCTCGTATACCACTTAATACCACTTATGAACCTGTAATTTCTATGTATAATCCATATGGGATGCCTTTACAAGTAAGATACATCATGTGACTAAACATGTGATAGTCATGTGACCTGTTTATAGATTTTGGAAGTTTACTCTTCTGGTGGTGATCTTCAATTAGAATTGCCTAATGGTATTGCTGAAGGGAATAAAACAGTATGGGTAAGACCCTGTCTTTAATAATATTCATAGCTGGTTATTAATGTTAATTAATTTAGGATATTCGACCGTTTGAGACAAAGACCATTGCTCGAGTAAAGTTCTTGGGACATGAAGTTGATAACCACACAGAATTTATTAGAATTAAGACCAATCATCCTAGCCAACCATCTATTATATTACCATTTGAAGTGGAAGTTTGTAGAGGTATGTCTATCTCTCACTCTCTCTCTCAGCTCTTGTCTATGTAATATGAACTCTTGTAATTTAAGTAGTCTTCTCATGTTTCTAACTGTGAAGTGGTAAACTATCAGATTACAGAGTAATGTCATTTTGTATACCTGCCTGCATTATGTTATACCTTGTTGTGTATGCCACCTGCTTTGTGTTAACTTATATTTTACTTTCTTATTGTTCTATTACATCAGAACCTGGACTGTTTGTTTCAAGAGAATTCCTAGATTTTGGTACTGTGAGAAGTGGAGGTAAGAATTATGAATTTTGATAAAAGGATTGTGATCTATTATCCTTCATAGCTGAGTCTAAATTATCATTATATATGATCAATACTGGACCATATGTAGCTGAATTAAAGGTACAAATAATTGATATGAGTTGTCTTATATTCTCCCTCCCTCCCTTCCCCCCCTCTCCCTCTCTCCCTCCCTCCCTCTCTCTCTCTCTCTCTCTCTCTCTCTCTCTCTCTCTCCCTCCCTCCCTCTCTCTCTCCCTCCCTCCCTCCCTCCCTCTCTCCCTCCCTCCCTCCCTCTCTCCCTCCCTCTCTCTCTCCCTCTCTCTCTCTCTCTCTCTCTCTCTCTCTCTCTCTCTCTCTCTCTCTCTCTCTCTCTCTCTCTCTCTCTCTCTCTCTCTCTCAGTCCATCAATGTTCCTGATAATTCTGCTGTCAAAATCAATTTCACTACCACTACTCTTAAACCTAGTCGCAAATTTGTTAAAGTGGCCCTCCTTACATTCTCTTCTGATCTAGTTCTGACAAATGAACAAGAAAATGGTATTTTAAAAATTGGAGCTGAATATCAAACATCATATCATGTACAAGAGCTGACAATACCTTATGAAGCTAAAGTATTAAGAGGGTGAGAAAATAGATACATGAATTTCAAAATGGATTGATACTTGTGCTATTAATGGATGTATGGATGATTATGGACAGATAGATACATTTATAAATGGTAATCTTATTTACCTTTCATTTAGAACTCTAAAGTACGATATGTCACAGATGTTATTTAGAGTCCATGAGCCTCCGTTTGTACCTATCATTCGTAACATAACCCTGATAAACCAGTTTGACTTTCCTGTTGTAATATACAGCGCCAAGTTTTCCTCAAGAGTTCAGAATTGGTTTTCAGTGAGTGTGTTTAGTAGTAATATGTACCTAATGACACTCTCTCTCTCTCTCTCTCTCTCTCTCTCTCTCTCTCTCTCTCTCTCTCTGTTTTTAAAGGTGTTATCTTTT
Organism: Xestospongia bergquistia; assembly: GCA_963965975.1. Classification (NCBI taxonomy): domain Eukaryota; kingdom Metazoa; phylum Porifera; class Demospongiae; order Haplosclerida; family Petrosiidae; genus Xestospongia; species Xestospongia bergquistia. The sequence goes on from OZ014416.1 coordinate 578,004, forward strand.
CAGTCTCCAGTTATAATTCCGCCAGATAATAGAGAGCACTCTGTTCTTGTCTTAAAGTTCACTATGCAGTCTTCTGACTGTTTCTTTAACACTACTCTACGTCTCTCAACTAATATTTCTTTTGTCAATATTCCACTTCAATGTTACGATGGACGACTTGATGTAAGAATGGACAGATAAATAGCAAATGGATTGATAGAATAATTGAATGGATGGACAGATGAACAGCTGTTTATCAATAAGTAATTCACTAGACTTTGTTTATTGTAGTATGATTTTGGTGGTCGTGATATTGATGCTATAGAATTTGGTCTACTCTCAGATCATGATACTTCAAGTAAACTGTTTACTATCACAAACATTAATCCTGTGAGGGTAAGTTATAATAGTTGTATTACTGATTTTACTTTCTGCTTTATCTATAGATATCTGTTACAAGTATTGGAGTACAAGAGGGTAGTAATCTTCCCTCTACTTCAGTGCATGTCCTCGTGTTACCTCATGTAGAACCTAATGGAAAAGATGATGTCATTTTGGCTTCAAAAGATGGATTGAAGAAAGGAAGACGACCACCTGTGAGTTTGTCTGCCTATTGATCTGTCTGTCGTTTGTTTATGTCTTTCTGTTGTTTGTTTCTGTCTGTCTGTTGTTTGTTTCTGTCTTTCTGTCGTTTGTTTCTGTCTGTCTGTTGTTTGTTTCTGTCTGTCTGTTGTTTGTTTCTGTCTTTCTGTTTGTTTATTTCTCTTGTTGTACATTTAGTATTACATGGATCCTGGTCAACAGATTGTCTTTAGAGTCAATGTAACAAGACCAAAGAGACCTGGTCGATTTAGTGGTGAGATCTTAATTCATTCTTCACTTGGCAAGGTACACATGATATATATTGTTACTATTAATAGTATATACACACAGAAGCTATTAATAACTTTATTTTATCCTCATAGATTGTACATGTCCCTGTTAATTATGAGGCGATAATTGGTGGCATTCAAATTCTTCCTAAAAAGCTTTATTTTGCATCTTCATTTCTTGTAAGTTAAAGATTATTATTATACTTCTCTATTGTTTTTATTAGTATTCATAATTACTTTATTACTGTCTATTATTATACTCTATTGTTTTTATTAGTATTCATAATTACTTTATTACTGTCTATTATTATACTCTATTGTTTTTATTAGTATTCATAATTACTTTATTACTGTCTATTATTATACTCTATTGTTTTTATTAGTATTCATAATTACTTTATTACTGTATATTATCATACTCTATTGTTTTTACTAGTATTCTTCTTCCAATTTACGGCTATATATTAAGAACACATTTACAAAACCAGTCAAACTGGTTTCTTTGATGATAGAATCCATCAATGGCAGCTCTCAGAGAACTAACTGTTCAGAACATGAGGGTACATTTCCTGTTCTCCTTCCCATGGAATTACCGGTCATAAAACCCAGTACTACAACAGTGGTATGTGAGCCTATAGAATATGCTATCATGTGACTGTCATGTGACTTATATAGATTGGAGATTTGATGTTGGATCCATTAGTGGCTCTTAAAGATTTATATATAAAAATTGATTTAAATGGTAAACGACTCTAATTATTAGTACTTTTAAAAGTAATATTTTCTTAGATACCATTACAAACAGATCAGATCAACAAGGTCAAAAGTCATTAAAAACTGAACTATACCAACTGGATCGATTATGGAGGGCGTGGCAATCATTAATTGATCAAGGATTGACGTGGTTCAATTTTACATTAAAGGTCAAAACTAAAGATAAAGGTCATTTTACTGTACCTGGAGTGGGTTCCATTTCTTGGCCAAAGATAGCCACATCTCATATTCTTACTTTTCCTCTAACTCTTATTGGAAACTACACAGTAAGTTTACTAGGTATCCATTTCACTTATATTCATCTGTCCATTTGATTATCTGTTTGTCCATTTATTCATCTCTTCATCCTTATAGGAACGTTTTCTTCACCTTCACAATCCCTCTAATAATTCTTTATTCATTGAGCCAATATTTCTACCAGAGTGTTCAGAACCTACACAAGTCCTAGGAAAACTTTCTGAGAAATTCAACATTGACCAGACCCTTTATAACAACCCTATTAGCAGCGCATTTGCTGTAATTACTGATGGGTCTAAATCCTCTAAGCTGAAATCAAGTTTCGTTTTACCTCCCCGTGGGAAAGAGACTTTGAGAATAGGTTTCAGTCCAAAGATTGACAATCAGACTCATGGATTATTGCTATTACGTAATAATTTGACTGTGTTGGAGTCTGTTCAACTAGTAGGTTTTGGAAGCCGAGGGTTTATTACTATAGATGGGGTACATCCTCATGGACCACAGTCACTCCTCTTTGAATTCAGCCAATCTGTTTTAGATGGATATATCAATGGCATGGAATGTAAGTGTTGTAGTAGTTTGTATGTACCTTAACCACACCCCTCACCACACCCAGGTGGTATGCAAGTCTATGAACTATTATCTTATGCTAAAGTGTTTCATGTACGTAATTCTGGCCCCACCCCTTTTACCATTAAGAAGAGTAGCATAGATGGACTTGGTTGTGATGGAAATGGTTTTAGAATTACAAATTGTGACAAACCTTTGATTGTCTATCCAAATAGAACAAGAAAGATTGAAGTCATGTAAGTAAAGAATGGATGAATGGACAGACAGATGAATGAATGGATGGATGAGTTAGTAAATGATGGTCAGATCACAAAATTCTTGTTTATTTAGTTGTAGTCCTGATTTTACTCTCTCACGCGTGACCAGTACACTTCATCTTCACACAGCTGATGGTTCTCTTATGGACTTTCCCCTTGTAGCGACACTACCCCATACAATGTTGGCTACTTGTTATGCTGCTTTGCCTCATTCTGAACTGGAGGAGTTAGCAGCATATGTGTCAGTGCCACTTTGGATGGTTGCACTACTTGTAATGATATTAGCAACAATTTTTCAGGTAATGAGTGGGTGTGGCATACCATTACTACTGCTACTACAGAATTCTATTTTTAGTAACAAATCCTAATCTTGTTGTCATGGTAATTTTCTATTTATAGGTTAATTGGCATGCAAGACGCTTGCAAAAAGTAATAAACCGAGTCTCCTCCCCTTGGTTACACTCTCTTTCTCTACATACCACTCCTGGGAAAGATATTCCAGTCCAGTCAACAGGAGGGTCTGTATTTGACTTATCAAGTTTACCAAAATCTGTATATACTACAATAAGTGAACGTGTGGCTGAACTAGGAAGAAAGTAAGTAATTATTTTGTATTTTCTTAAAGTCTTTTTTCTATTTTTAATATTGTTCTATAATCCATCCATTCATTTATTTATTAACCTCTTTTCTATTTGTTCTTAGTGTTGAAAATGTTGGTGGACAAACTTTAGATATAACTCCTCCCTCTACAATGCCATTATCGTCAACTTCATCATTGCCACAAACATCATCTCCCATAAATGAAAAGGAACAACAGAGATTACGACCTAAAATTATTGGGCACAATCCCATTCTGTATGAAACTAGACTGAATCCCAGACCTGTTATTACTACTGATCATCACACTGGAATTCGACTTGAATCAGATTCTTCTGTTTCAAGTAACGGGTCCAGACAACACGAGGAATATTCAGAAATACCAGAGCAGCGGTCCTATGATAACACTGCACCTGCATCATCACCAACAAAGAAATTGAAAAACAATAAAAGATTACACCAGAAAGGACCTGAAAAACAGTTTCTTGTGACACAAGGTTTAACCACACCCACTTCACCAACATCCAGTGTTTCTTCTCCAACATCTCCCACTTTGCATCCAATATCACTAACTACAGCTGCTGTAGCTGCCGTTAAACAAGAACAATTTCAACGAAAGGAATCCGATGAAAGTATTAGATCCTCTGAGAGTGACCTATGCAGTGGTACTTCTTCTAGTAGTGATCCTGTCACCAGCCTCACTCCAGACCCAGAGGAGACACCTGTGTTCTCTTCTCTATCAACATGCAAAGTCGAGGCAGTCAAATTAAAACCTTCATATGCTAAGGAGCCTTGGACTGGACAAACAGTTGAGGTCAAAGATAATCGAGATGAAGGAGCCGCCGGAGGTGAAGAGGAAGAGGTTGTCCCCCCGTCTCATCCACCTCCTCCAGTTACTGTAAAGCCTCGCAGTAAGAAAAAACAAAAAGCACAACAAAAGAAAGAGGAGAAACAACGTCGTAAACAACAACAACAACAACAACAACGAGAAAGAGAAAGAGAAAGAGAAAGAGAAGAATTCTTGTCTAAAAAGATTCATGATTTTCAAGAGTCTTTTGATAAAGAATCTATAGCATCAAACTCAACTAATTCCACTGATAATCTTGATGATGAAACCTCGTTTGGACAGGGTGATTCTCACCTAGATGATGAAAATTTGACACGAGAGGAAGAAGAACAAGAGATATCCATGGAAACCAACAACAACTCATTGAGAGATGATAATACTGTGATCAGTCGTGATGTTCATACCATCTCTATTGACCATGAGCCCACTGTTCAGAAGATGATTTCTGATGAAGACAAAAAGGAGGATATTGAGATACTCAAACAAGAAGAGGAGCTAGTCAGGCCAGTTGAACAAATAGTAGAACCAGTTGAGCAAGTAGTCAACCCAGTCAAACCAGTTCAGCAAGTAGTCAACCCAGTCAAACCTGTAATTGACCCTGTTTATGTTGAGGAAATTGAAACTTGTCCTCAAAATGACCAACAAGACCAGCAGGAAGATTCTTTCACAGATACACACATAGATGAAACTTCCATAATACCAAGTCAACTTGAACCACTTAAAGTAGATGTACTTATCAAGTTGCATTCTACAGACCCACCAGTAGAAAGTCAACAATTGGAAGACACTATATCTCAAGAGATTCAGGAGGAACCTTCTTTCTCACTTGAAAATGCAGAAGAGGAACAACCCAGGTCCAAAATACGTCCTCAAAATCTTGATTTAACTGACAAGAAAGATAATTCACTAGATTTGGAATCAACTCTTAGTTCTGTGGAGACTGATGGAAAACCTACTCTTGCTCGTCTCAGTATCTCATCTCCTCATGAGCTTGCAACATCAGTATTAAACAAAAGTGACATCATTGTTAGAAGAAGCAAATTAAAAGGAGAGAAAATGGCAAGCCAACCTCACAAAGAGAATGAAGAGGTCAAACCTAGAAAAAAGATGAGTGCTGACATGAGTGTTCCCCAGGACAAACGTTCTAGTCAGTTGTCACATGATGCTCAACCCTTTTATCCCATTTATCCTCATTATCTACCACAGCAACATCCTCATATTCCACCTCCACCCCACCACCATGGTGGACCACTCCTACCATCACACTCCCATCGTATGTCAAGTCCCCCATATGAGTATATGCCAATGAGACCTGGAGGAGGGTACCCAGAGGAATTCCCACATGCTTATCATGAACAAATCTACGACCAACGATATCGTAAACGAAGTGATCATCAAAAACCACAGCCAAAAGGGTTCATACCTTCGCCACATTACCCCTACCCAATTGAGGGAATGCCCCCTTATCATCACGATAGACCTCCTCCTCCTCGTGTTTATGAACCCCCTCCAGAATGGATGGGATCACATAGTATGCATGATTCCAGCCATTTAGAGGAAGATACGAGATCTTTTTATGCTTCTAAAAGGCGTGGAGAGATGAGAGGTGGACATTTACCACCACAGAGTTGGCACAAGGTTCCATTGTTTGATTCAAGTCATCCTGGACCTAAACATCGTCCTCATGGGTCTACCCTCTCAGGGGAGAGAGGTGAGTACATGTGGGACCATCACCATGTAGATCCTCTTGGACATCCAAGTCAATCTCAAACAGATGATGTCCTCCATCTTGCCCGTTACAATCATATGAGAAAAATGCACCAACAACTTAAAATGGAAAAGCAGCGTCAATTAGAACTTGATGATTTACGCCATGACATGTATTCTCTGGCTCAGTTAAGAGAGAGAAGTCACTTGGAGAGTGACGTGAAGGCATCAACACATTATTGTGATTTTGATATGGAACACGAGAGTTTGCTGAATGAAGTTGCTCATTTACGTCAACTCCACAACAAAGAGAAATTATTTGCCAAACAGCAGGCTCAGGAATCTACCAGATCAACAAATCTATCACTCTTGCTCTCTCCATCTTCTGGTTGGGGTCCATTGAATCGGGCTCCCGGTTCTCAGCCTGGGTTCTCAAATCAGTCACCATCTACAGAGTTAGCTTCCTTGTTTGATACCAAAAGAAATACAAGATGGTCTCCCTTTGAAGAAAACAGCAAAGTATGTGATAGACAATTCATTTGTTTTATTAGAATATGAAATATTAAGTCAAAAATAAGAATTGTAGAGCAAAATTTTAGTCTTAGTTATCAAATTTTAAATTGTCTTTTCCTTAGGACCTTCCATCTACTATATCTTCTCGAGGGAGACGAAGTAGTACTGATGATGATATCAGTACATGGCAAAGATTGTGGTCTATGAATTCTCCTCTTTCTAATGCACTGGAAGAACAACGTTTACAAGCTGCCACTCTAGCAGCTGCACCATCACCTCCTTTGCCATCATCAAGAAATGATGACCCAGTTGATCCTTCTTCTAACCAGTCATCGCACAACCCCTACACTAGCAATTATGATCCCTTTGAAACGTCTATTCCCAGTATTTGGAGTTTCACAAGTAATAATACATCCTCGGGAACCAGACTGTTCTCCTGGGACCCAAAACCTTATTCTAACGATAATAACAATGATTAAATTAAGTCTGGTCTCATCTTTCCCGGAATAATTGATCTTCTCTTAATGGATATGATTTGGATACTTTAAAAGAACTATGTTTTTTTTTAAAAGGCAATCTACCATCACATGGTCCTTGTAGGACCACTCCATTTGTGTGTATGTGTAGATAATACCTCATATAGTATATAGTAGTGTAGAATTTAATTTAGTTTCATTGAAAAAGAAACATAACTAGTTTTTTGTTTCATTTTATTAAATGGAACGAGAGAGAGAAAGAGAGTTAATGTACTCACTTAACTACTCTGTGATAGTTTTGATCAAAAAAATACATTTATTGGATCAATTACAAAATGAAAAATTACCCATTCAAATAAGACACCCACTTATTTGATCATGAGATAGGGAATTACCCTGGGAAAGTTGGCCAACTAGCTATAAGCATTAAGTGAAGTTAAGAAAGTTTGAGAGAGTTTAAATGCTACGGGCGTTCTGGCATTACTAATGGCTGATGGTGAAAGGACTGTTGATGCATTAACAAAAACAATTCACAGGACAAATGATGACAAGTCGGCGACACCATTACACAAGAGCCATCTCACTTCAAGAGAGAATGACAACTTCAACGAAGAATTTCAAGTAATATTTAACGTTACGTACTCTGTAACTCTATACAGATTATCTATACTGCATAATGATATATCTGATTACTGTGTTATATTTAGAGAATTCTTGACCAACTGCCACGTCAGAAACGACTTAAATGTTCAGCTGAACAAGCTCAAAATCTTGACATTAACAGTACTGTAGAAAGACTCCAGACATGTTGTGATAAAATTCATTCCATGGTAAGTAAAGTAAAAATTTTCATCCATTTTATCTAGCAGTCGTGTATTTAGGTACTGTCAGATCCTACTAATGTAGAGATATATGCTCACTTCTGTCTTCTACTAGCTCATGTAAGTTTACTATAAATGGTAGTACTCTTGTTATATCAATCACTTGTACACTACAAACAATATCCTTTCAAGTGGTGCAATGAAGCACTTATTTCAAGTGTTTTGTGGTTGACTATGAATATTTTATCTTTTTTATGTATTTTTCAGGTCAAAGTACAGGTCACAGGGCAAGAAAGGGAAACAGCAAAAGTTTGCTTTAAGAGTGGGATTATCTCTAGTTGTTTGAGAGAGTTTCAGAGAAATTCATTAGATGAACGAGAAACTATGCTAAAAGCTATTGAAGATGCTAGTTCAGTAAGTATAACACTGATTGTTGTTAATTTGAAGTTTTTGTTTTATAGATTAGTATCTTTTGATTTTTTTTAATTTGCTTTTACTGTTTGTGTCAACATTTATTAATTAATGTATGTAATTAGGAGGAAGAAAAGAAAATTAAAAATGAAGAACTAATTAAATGGGAAATTATGTCTCATGAAAGATCACTTGTCAATGCTCAATTTATTGCACAACTCTTTAAACTAGAGGTAATATGTTTATATACAATAACCACTTGATTTGGTTATTGCAGATGCTGCCAGAGAGTATTATGGATGATTGTATTAAACAACTGTTCAGAGCATCAGATGAAAGAGCTCTGGAACGTTTCTGTCGATTAATTGTGATTGCGGGCGAAAAGTTAGACCATCCTCTAGCTAAGGTATATGAGAAGGAAATGTTACATGTAACAATGCTGCATTGCCATAGCAACGCATGGACCAACATTTTAAACGTGTAGCTGATATTATTGAGAAAAATGAGATATCCCCACATATCTGTTTCATGTTACAAGATCTCGTTGAGATGAGAGAGGTAACCTTTGAAATGATTGAAATGTTTTATACATGTATTGTATAGAACAAATGGCAATCGAGACCTCTTGAACCAGAGAAAGGGCCTGAACAATTCATGCAATTGGAAGAGCGGGACAGAGATTATAAATTAGGTAAGAGCATTAGTTGATGCAGTCAAAACTGTTTATTTCAGTTGTCTGTAATGGTCAAGATGAATTAAGATTAAGTGGGCAGAGAGACATTACCCCTGACATAAAGAGAACATTACTGAGCAACTCTAAAGAGGTTAACAAGAACCACTACTTTATCTTAATCTAATTATGTAAATATCTTTTATAGTCTGGAGCTACTCTTTCTTCAGGAGCTAGTCTTTATCCCAGTGGCCGGGAGAGCAGCCAGCCACCTCCTCCTCCCCCTGACTCTAAGACTGAGGAGGTGAGAGGTAATATCACACAGACTAGAGGTCTACAACGGTTAGTATTTTGTAGAGAGTACAACATACTACATATGTATATGTGGATGTGTCTTTAGACCTGGTGCCTCAGGTAACAGACGACAGATTGTATCTGCTCAGACTGACTCAGAAGACCTCCTATCAGATACACAAGTATTATTGCAACAGTCAGCAAAGAAGAAACCTATAAACAAATCAAGAGAGTCACATGTTACTCTTAATCAATTTTTACATAACAAAGTACATATTAATAGAACAGTTTGTCCTAAAGTCTCCATTCTATTCTAGTTGGAAGAAGTGTCTACATTGTCTGTTGTAACTAAAAGGAAGAATCATAAAGGAAATGTAAGTCACTCTTAATTATTGATGTATATATATGTGATGTCTTTTGTTTATAATACAGTACATTCCACCTTTAATGGAAGATGGTGAGCAAATTGGAAAGAAGAAACGAAAAAGGTACTCATAAGATACGTGTACTTTAGCAGTAGCCATGGTAACACTAGTCATCTCATGCATGAATTGCTTGAATCTAATGAAGTTGATCTGAGCTGTATGTTGATGAATTATAAATTTTAGTCTAGAGAGCATTCTTGTTATGTAGATCAAAAAAAAGATCGAAAAAGCAAATGCCAGAACTACCTGATCGTATGGAATTACAAATTGAGGATGGAATCCCAACTTCACCATCTCTTATGGAGAATAATGGAGACAACCCTAACACCTTGGATCTTCTAGAACAACCTCAAGACGAACAAGATGAATTGGATGGACAACATGTGAGTTAATAAAATTTTTCTTGATATAAAATATGTTCTTTCTATACATCAGCAGGAGGCACAAGTGCTTACACCTCTTCAACAGCAGCATAACATAGAGGATGACCCTCTAGCATCTACCAGTCCTCATCATCACAGAGAGGATGGTTCTACTAGTCCTCAAAACCATGAAGAAGATGGTCTTCAGCTGCCTCTCAGCGCTAGATATCACAGAAATGATGGTCCTCAAGTACCTACCACCTGCCCTCAGCAGCATGGAGATGATAGTCCTCAAACACCTACCAGCCCTCAATGTCATGGAGATGATCCTCATATACCTCCTACCCACACTCAGTACCATGATGATGATGATCCTCAAGTACCTACCTACACTCAGTACCATGGTGATGACGATCCTCAAGTACCACCAACCCACACTCAATACCATGGTGATGACGATCCTCAAGTACCACCTACCCACACTCAATACCATGATGATGATGATCCTCAAGTACCTACCTACACTCAGTACCATGGTGATGACGATCCTCAAGTACCACCAACCCACACTCAATACCATGGTGATGACGATCCTCAAGTACCACCTACCCACACTCAATACCATGGTGATGACGATCCTCAAGTACCACCTACCCACACTCAATACCATGGTGATGACGATCCTCAAGTACCTAATAGCTCTCAGGACCACAGAGATGATAATCCTCTAGTATCTGCTAGTTCTCAATATCACAGAGGGGATGGTCCTCGATTACCTGGTAGCTTTCAGTATCACAGAACGAATGGCCCTCGAGTATCTACAAAACGTCATCATCAGCAGAGTAGTCATACTCATCATCAACAACAAAGCTATCCTCAAGTACAAGCTTGGAGACATCCTGTTCATTCTTTTCAGCAACTCCATGGATGGGATAGCCCTATTCGTCCTCATGACCAACCCCAAGTAATTGGAAATGGATACTCTCAAAAACAACCCTATGATTATCTTCAGTCACAGTCCCACACACAAGGTTACCTTCATCCACAATTCCATACTCAGGGCTACCCTCATCCACAATCCCATACACGAGGTTACCCTCATCCACAATTCCATACTCAGGGCTACCCTCATCCACAATCCCATACACAAGGTTACCCTCATCCACAACTCTATACTCAGGGCTACCCTCATCCACAATCCTACACACAAGATTACCTTCATCCACAATCCTATACACAACATTATGCTGGTTACCCTCAGTCACATTCCTATTACTGTCAGCCCCAATCCTATACACAACATTATGCTGGTTACCCTCAGTCACATTCCTATTACTGTCAGCCACAATCCTATGCACAAAGCTACATTCATCCACAACTCCCTATGCAGGGTTATCCTCACCCACTACCCTATTCACATTCTCCTAGTTACCAATCCAATGCATTACTTGACTGTCATCAAGTATCAATTCCTCCTCTCCAAATGAATACAACACAGGGTAATCCTTTCCCTCAACCAAATACATTATGTCATAATCCTGTTCCTCATTGGCAACACTCACATGCACCCAACAATTCTGTCCTTCGTCAGCGACAATCATATACTAATAGATCACATGATAATCATGCTCCTCAACCCTACATGAGCATTGATGCTGACCCTCATCAACAACCATATAGATCACACAGTGATCGTGCCCCTCCTCAATCCTACATGAGCATTGATGCTGACCCTCGTCAACAACCATACAGATCACACAGTAATCATGGCCCTCTGCAACACTACATGACCCTTCCTTGTCAGGGACTACAGCAAATGGACCCTACTCCTCCTAAAATATCATCTGTTACTGCTACACAAAGCAGTCCTCTTCAAAAACGATCTTACGCAAGTGCATTACAAGGTGATTCTCCTTTTCAAAATTCATGTACAAAAGGTAACCAATCTTCCATAGCAACTATCACTTTATATTATAAACATATGAATAACATACCATTATCACTATAGGTGATCTTGTTTGCGTCACACTGCCTGAAGATTTGATTTTGGAGTTCTATAAAAAGGATTCAACTCTAGTTAAAAAAGTACAAGAGATATTACCTACACTGCTATATAATCTGTTTCCTCCTTTATAGCCATTACGTCAACCAGGTCTAGTTGTTGATGTGCGAGATTCAGACGGGGCTCTTGTTGTACGGTATCCTAGCACTAATGAGAACGTATTACTCCATGCGGCTACTGTCACTAAAGTCACACACTTTAAGGGGGATGATGTTATGATAGTGAATGATAGAAATTTGATTTGCAAGTATCATGGAGAAAACAAAGTGAAAGTAACAGATTAAAATAATATTATATGAAATATATTGGCTTTGTTTTCTGTTGTATAGTTTTGCGGTAAACTTGGTAATGTGGAAAAAGTTGTTGATACACAAGTTGTTGTTAATATTAATAACCAAGAAGTTCTGTTCGATCAATACTGTTTGATGCCAATTTGTAAGTTTGTATTTTTTAAGTTATCCAGAAAACGTTTATTGATTTTTTTGATTTCATGATTTTATTATATTTCTCTGATCTTAGGTAAGGATGCGATTTGTAATATCTGTTATGACAATATCAGCAACAAAACATTAAATTGCAACCATATGGTTTGTTCTCAATGTTTACCGAAACTGTTGACCTGTCCTTTCTGTAGAAGACCGATCAATAGGTTTCATTTCTAAATTGAATTTGTAGGAATCAATCATCTAAATAAATTAAATATTAAATTAATTATATGACTGTGTAGGATAGTAACTAATAAACAGACCAATATCAAGGTTTCTGAAACTCATTAATTTGGTCATTAATAGAAATGATAATAATTTATTATTGTTTTATTGATTCTATTAAATATGAGTATTTATAATAATAATATTATATATATTACTAGTCATCATAACAAGCAAACAAAATTCTACAAAAGAAAATAATTGTCTTGAGATGGTGTAGCTCTTCTTAAAGAACATCAAAACAAAGTAAAAATGAACAATGTAAAGAGAGAGAGAAAGGTATGGCTAAGAAGAAGAATTTGTGAATGGGTGTTGTGATTACAGATGATTATGATTAATAAGTACACGACACTCTACCACTGAAATGTCAAGACTGTAATTTTTCAATAGCACTCTCATCATGATCCAGTGGACCATATAGGATGTATAGACAAGGATGTGGAAACCACAAAGAAACCATCTCGTAAGCAGCTTTTTAAAATGTAATACAACATTTGAGAGCAGTAATACTAATGTCACTTAACAGGATTTTATTATATAGTAGTGTAGAATTTAATATAGTTTCATGGGAAAGAAACATAACTAGTTTTTTGTTTCATTTTATTAAATGGAGAGAGAGAGAGAGAGAGTTAATGTACTCACTTAACTACTCTGTGACAGTTTTGATCAAAAGAAATAGATCAATTAAAACAAGAAGACGTTTGCTTACGTCATTTTATGGGGATTCCCCATTATTCCCTGGGCATTGTCGCGGTACTTTACACCAATGGCTCAGAGCAATTCTTGCAGAAGATATCGAAGAATTATTGAACATCGCCCAGCTAAAGCAGTTCTTAGAACTACAGAGCACAGATGGACTCCACTAAAAAAGAGATGTCTCAGTTCAGAAGAGAGGGAGAAAGAAGAAATAGTTTCCAAATTTCAAGTAAAATAATTTTATGGGGATTTATAAAATATACAATAGTTATATTATATATATAATATATATATATATATATATAGTGTAAAATAAACACGTATCAATCACATTCTCTGTCTTACAGACTATTCTCAACAAACTGACTCATCAAAATTTTGAATGCTTAGCTGAGCAAGCTCGAAATCTTGACATTAGCACTGAAGAAAGACTACAAATATGCATCAATAAAGTATTTTTGATGGTGAGTATTTTTTACATTTTATTGTCTCTTATATCTACCTATATATATAGGTGCAATTAGTTTCTAATAAGGCCAAAATATACGCCTACTTCTGTCATACAATATTTTGTGTAAGTTCATTCCAAAAGTAGAGAGTTGTGAATATATTATGTTCTACATTAATATTATTATTATTATGTATTGTATTGTTTATAACTCATTTATTATCTTGAAGGCTTGGATTGCAATTTAGCATTAATTTTGTTACATTTAAGCTACTTGTAATGATCCTTTGAAGTGCTTGTAATAAGCCACTTATCTCAAGTGGTTGTTGTGATGAGTGATCATGGCCTACAACTACAAATATTAATTAAGATGAAAATAATAAAACAGAATAAATATAATTTTGTGTATTAAAACAAATTCAATTTTTGTTTGTGTTTATTTTGTTCATTCAGATCAAAGAGAAGGTAGTAGTTGTAAATGAGAAAGAAACGACAATATACGCTTGGTTTAGGAGGGAGATTCACTCTAGATGTCATAGAGAATTTGAGAAACAGGAACAAGCAGCTTTGATGAAAGCAATTGAGGAGGCTACTTCAGTGAGTGGACCATTCATTAACAGCAGCATTTGTGTGTGTGCATATTGAATTTGTTAATTTTATTGGGGTATTTAAATCATGTAAATTAAAAATTTGACAACCATGTACTTAATTTATTTATTAATTTAATGTGAATGTCATGACAACAGATATGATTGATTTGTAATTTGAAGCAAGTAGACATTTCTATAAATCACATCACAGCTTTATTAGCCTTCTAAATATCATCATGGTATAGGACCTATACCATCTATTTTACTAGGACACGATTATTCAAAGCCTGATTTAAGCAGTCTCATTCCTGTATTTATCAGTTGTGTTACTATTGTCATTGAATTTCTAGGAGGAAGACAAGGAGATTAAAAAGAATGAACTTATCGAATGGGAAATTAAATCTCACAAGCGATCTCTCGCTAGTTCTCAATTTTTTGCTCAACTCTTTAAACTAAAGGTGATTTGTTAATACATAACAATCATTGACTTGACTTGGTCATTTCAGTTGCTGTCAGAGAGTGCTATGCATGACTATATTCAGTATATTGTACATCTGGTATGTTCAACATTTGATGAAGAAGCTCTTAAATCTTTTTGCCATTTGATTAAAACCATAGGCAAAGAGCTTGACGATTCTCAGACTAAAGTAACACATGTATAACATATCAAGCTGTTTATTCTTGTTGCCATAGCAATGTATGGATCAATATTTTGAATGTATAGCTGGTGTCTTTGACAAAAAGAAGATATCATTCCATATTCGTTTTATGTTTCAAGATATTCTGGAATTGAGAAAGGTGGTGACCTTTGAATAAAATTAATGTCTGTAGTACACAACCAGTCTACCCCTGGTTAAAGAGAGGAGAGGGTGGTTCACAAGATCAGTATACTCTATGCATATATACATGTATCAAATGTATTGTGATAGGAAAAGGACTGTAGCCCTCCCCCAAATGGAATTGAGCCTATAGACATTTGTTTTTATATGATACCTACAGTGAATATTCAAACGATCTCTCTTGTTCCTAAACTATTATAATGTCAGATAATTACTAACAATTCCTATTAACTGCTTTTCCATACTTAATGATGTTCTACTCCTGTAATTATTATATTTATTATAATTATTGTTTATCACATTACAGAACAAATGGGAACATGAGAAAAAAACAGACCAGTACATGCTATTAACAGAACAGGAAGATATATTGCCAATAGAGCATGGGCTGGGTAAGTTTATTTAAATTTGTTCATCTTTAATATGTTATATTAGTTTCTAGTGGTCAAGATGATGTAGGTGGACAGAGAGAGTCCGTTCCTAATGTAACAAGAATAACAGCTTTGGTTAGGAACCATAAAAAGAAAGAACATGTAAATTATGTCCTTGTTACTTATCATTGTCAATTTGATTGTCCTCCTACACAGGCAGTACCTATTCTTGGTCCAGGATGTAATCTTTGTCCCAGATGGAAGAGACCCCAGACACTTATCCCTCCTCCTGATCCTGACTTAAAGACAGAGAAAAAATCAAAGCAGAAAATGTTGTTAGCTTCACAACTTACTGGACTGTCCGGTTCTATTGAATTCGAACTGGACACTACTCAACTTATTAATCCAAGCCCACAACCCTTTGTACAGAATGACATATCAGATGATGAGGCTCAGAGTAACTCCTCAGATGTTCCAGTAATTCCAGGGCAGCAGTATGAAGAATTTCAAGTGAAGAATGATGACTGTGATGTTGTACATGTAAGATTACCAAATAGTACCAGCTTTAAATGTCATGATATATTTCATTCTCTTTAGAGTTTTACTCTCCAGCAAGAAATGCAAACAACTTTACACACTAATTTTCAACAAGCATCTACTAGCCCTCAACAACAACCTCATAGAGAGAGTACTCCTCAAGCATCTCAGCAACAAATTCATAGTCCTGAAGTAACCTCTAGCGCTCAACACAGAGAAGGCACTCCTCAGGCACCCCAGCAAGTTTACACTGCTGAAGTACCTCAACAAAGAGAGGGTACTTCACAGGCACCCCAGCAAGTTTACACTGCTGAAGTACCTCAACAAAGAGAGGGTACTTCACAGGCACCCCAGCAAGTTTACACTGCTGAAGTACCTCAACAAAGAGAGGGTACTCCTCAGGTATCCCAGCAAGTTCACACTGCTGAAGTACCTCAACAAAGAGAGGATACCCCTCAGGCACCCCAGCAACTTGAAGTAACTCTTAGCCCTCATGGAGAAGGTATTCCTCAAGTATTCCAGCAAGTTTACGCTCCTGAAGTACCCACTAACTCTCAACACAGAGATAGAAGTTTACAGTCATCCCAGCAACTTCATAGTCCTGAAGTACTTGCTAGCCCTCAACAACTAACCCTCAGAGACCACATTCCTCAACCAACTCCCAACACAGAGGAGAGTCCTCGAGTACCTAATACCCATTGGCAACAGGCTCATATTCCTCAAAGATTTGCTAACCCTCCTATTACTTGGCAGAACGATCATCCAGAATCTATGCATTTTCAAATACAGCAACCTGTTTACTCTCATCAGCAATCTTATGGATGGGATCATCCTCAAGTACCTATACATACTCAACAACCAGAGTATGTACCTCCACAATACTATGGACAGAATAATTATTACCAGACACACAGTCATTACCTTTTGCCACAACCACATGCACAAGATCCAGCTGTTTACAACTCTAATCCATCATTGTTCTCTTTTCAAATGCTTAGTTCTCCCCAATCACATTTCTACATGAACACATTTCAACCCAACCCTACTCTTTGTCCTCCTCAATCCTATATGATTGTTCATGCTCCTTGTACACCACTACTGCATATAAGTAATGGTCCTACCCCTCATCAGCAGGCGCAATACATGAATACTGATCTTGGTCCCCCTCACCAACAATTTTATCCAAGTGCATCACCCAGTATTCCTCCTCATCAAACCTACATGTCGGCTTCTTGTCTGCCATTACTGCACAGTCATGTCCCTCATCAGCAACCACAATACATGAACACAAATACTGCTTTTCCACAACAACAATTTGCTTTTCACAACCATTCTCCTCCTCAGCCCCATGTGTCTGCTCCTCATCCTCCGCTATTTTCCAATAATATTGGCCCTCCTCTTCAGCAACGACCCATCAACCCTTTATCTCGTCAGCAAGCACAGTACAGACCTAGAAAGACTAATCCAGTTCCTCTTCACCAACAATCCTTGTTATTGGCTAATGATTGTGCTCCTTCTTGCCGACAATCTCGTCAAAATCATTCTGATCTTACTAATATAGAAGGTGAGCAATGTCACTTGACTATCACTTGACTTGATTATTTTATTATATCTTAAAAGATAACTTGGTGTGTGTCTTACTGAGTAAAGAACTGTTTGATGATATTCAATTATCCTATTTGGGTCCTGAGCAGTATCAACCAACTGATCAAGTAAGAGTATTCTTCAACCATTACATAAACTGTCTTCTCTTCTATAGCCATTGTGTCAACCAGGTCAAGTGGTTGACAAACAAGATTCAGGCAATGCACTTATTGTTCGGTATCCTAGTAACAAGGTAGTGTTAATTCTCCATGCAGCTACTGTTACTAAAGTGAAACATGCCAAGAAAGATAGAGTGATGGTCGTAAACAGTAAAGACTTGGTCTATAAGTATCATGGAACAAATGCTACAAGAGTAAGATACCATTATAGAGTCATTGTATTAGTCTTAACACTACTGAAACAATAAGTCAAATGTGTTTTCTTTTTTATAGTTTTGTGGTAAGCTTGGTACTGTCGAAGAAGTTTCTGTTCGTGGGGTGGTTGTATCTATTGATAATCGAAACATTTCCTTCAATCCATTCTGTTTAATGCCAGTTTGTAAGTTCATATTTTCAATATATAGGAATTTATTTTTTTACCATATCACAGCTGATAATGCAATCTGTATAATATGCGTTGAAAATCTCCGTGATGTTGTCATGGACTGTTGTAGTCAACAAGTGATGTGCTCTGAATGCTTAGACAAGCTAGATAAACCAGAGTGTCCATTCTGTAGATGTCCTATTCAACAAAGGACAGAGCTTTGTTGAAGCATGATTATAGAACAGCTAACAACTGAGGTCTTCAAAGATATAAATAGTTGTATATAATATATGAAAGTAATATGAAGTTTCTATAAATAGAAACAGATAAATCAGGTCATTTGATACAAATAGTATTTATTTTTACCACTTAATTTTTTTACGAGAAATTAATAATAATTATTATTAATTATTTTATAATGAAGGGGTGTGACTATTTTGCATGTGGTTCTGATTTGAGTTTCGTGACAGCTTACTATATATAGTACTTTTTATTGGAGAGTTCTGCTTAAGGAGTTGGGTTTGTCTTGTCTTCTAACAATCAAAAAACAGGTATTCTTAGAGTACATAAACAGTTGAATTAGCTAGACTGTTGTAGTCAACAGGTGATGTGCTCTGAATGTTTAGACAAGCTAGATAAACCAGAGTGTCCATTCTGTAGATGTCCAATTCAACAAAGGATAGAGCTTTGTTGATGAAGCATGATTATAGAACAGCTAACAACTGAGGTCTTCAAAGATATAAATAGTTGTATATAATATATTACAGTAATATGAAGTTTCTATAAATAAAAGCTGATGAATCAGGTGATTAGATACGAGTAGTATTTATATTTACCACTAAGTCAAGATATTTTTTTATGAGAAAACGATAATAATTAATAATAATTATTATTAATTATTTTATAATGAAGGGGTGTGACTATTTTGCACGTGGTTCTGTTACTATATAGTACTTTTTATTGGAGAGTTCTGCTTAAGGAGTTGGGTTTGTCTTGTCTTCTAACAATCAAAAAACAGGTATTCTTAGAGTACATAAACAGTTGAATTAGCTAGACTGTTGTAGTCAACAGGTGATGTACTCTGAATGTTTAGACAAGCTAGATAAACCAGAGTGTCCATTCTGTAGATGTCCAATTCAACAAAGGATAGAGCTTTGTTGATGAAGCATGATTATAGAACAGCTAACAACTGAGGTCTTCAAAGATATAAATAGTTGTATATAATATATTACAGTAATATGAAGTTTCTATAAATAAAAGCTGATGAATCAGGTGATTAGATACGAGTAGTATTTATATTTACCACTAAGTCAAGATAATTTTTTATGAGAAAACGATAATTAATAATAATTGTTATTAATCATTAATTACATGAACTGAAGGGGTGTGACTATTATATCCACGTGTTATTGAAGGTTTCAAGAGGCCTGCTTAAAGAAATCAGATTTGTCTTGTCTTCTAACAATCAAAAAACAGGTATCCTTATAGTACATTAACAGTTGAATTAGCTATTTCTGGCGTAGTTATACACACACACATATATAATTCATTCTTTCTGATGCATGCATAATATGACAATGTCATATTGTACAGGGATGGGGTCAAATACATTGAATAGTATTTAAATACAAATACAAATACTTTGAAAAGTATTTAAATACTTTCCAAATACTTCTTTATACTATCCCAGCATATCCCCATTATTTGCTTTTACATGTAATGAACTAATCATTACAAATTATTGATTGCATCTAATAAACAGAAGTTCTTCAAATGTTTTGTCGGTTAGGTGACATTGATCAGAGCAAAAAACTTTTCCTGCTATGTTGAATAGTCTTTCCACAGAAACAAACAATTTAAAAAGAAGTATTTGAAGATTTCACGAAGTATTTGAAATACAAATACAAATACTTCCTGTTTCAGAAATTCAAAATACAAATACAAATACTCAAAAAATGTATTTAAATACAGCTAAATACAAATACTTATGTATTTGACCCCAACCCTGGATAGCTATGCCCTCTTGTGTAGTTTATTCCAAGTATATTCATTCAACAAGTATGTAAAAATTTCTAAAAAATCAATTAAATATAGGGACAGTGGTTGAATCTCAGTATTTCTTAAAAAGTATGGGAAAACCAAGTGAACCTAAAGAAATGGGACAAAATGAAAAAAAAATCATCCTTAGTTAGAATGAACTGTTAACTAAGACTTGCATTTAGTGACAAGTGTTATTTAGCATGTTGTGTTTATGTATAATCAATGAGTCAATAATCTTCAAATCATTTTAACAAGTTAGTTTGTTATCTCATTTACGGACATACTTCCGTCCAGTATTCTAATCCATTTGTTAGCAACTGCCCTCAGTCTGACTAAAAATAACTATCAGATACATGAGGACGACCTAGATCTTCAATAACAATATTCTTTTCTTGCTCCTTTTTTTCTCAACAGCTAGCAATGAAATCAAGCAAGCAATTTTCCACTTTTGGTGATTTTTTCAAAGTACATATTAATAGAGAAATGTATCTTAAAGTATCCATTCTACTTTAGTTGGAAAAAATAGCTCCATTACCTGTTGTAGCTAAAAGGAAGGGTTATGAAGGAAGTGTAAGTCACTCTTATTATCAATATATATATGATATCACTCCTATTGTTCCAGCCTTTAATGGAAGATGGTGAGCAAATTAGAAAAAAGAAACAAAGGTACTCATAAGATATGCAGTAGCCATGGTAACACTAGCCATTTCGTGCTTGAATAAAGTTGTTCTGAGCTGATCCAATATGATATGTTGATCCAATTAGAATTATAAATTTTAGTCTAGAGAACATTCTTGTTATGTAGATCCAAAAAAAGATCGAAAAAGCAAATGCCAGAGCTACCTGATCCTATGGAATTACAAATTGAGGATGAAATCCCAACTTCACCATCTCTTATGGAGAATAATGGAGACAACCCTAACACCTTGGATCTTCTAGAACAACCTCAAGACGAACAAGATGAATTGGATGGACAACATGTGAGTTAATAAAATTTTTCTTGATATAAAATATGTTCTTTGGAGGCACAAGTGCTTATACCTTCTCAACAGCAGCATAACAGTCCTCCTCAGAAACATTCTTATGCAAGTGTATTAAAAAGCTCTAAGTTGTGTGAAAAAGGTAAGCAATCTCATGTAACAATGGATAAGTTAATATTAGTAGTATATCAACAACTTAACATCTAATGTAATTTTCCCATAGGTGATTTGATTTATGTCACACCACCTGAAGGCATGTTTTTTGAGTCCTATATGAGGGGTCCATATGTAAGTAATAAAGTAAGACAATACTTACTGTTATGTAAACTGTTTTCTCCTTCATAGCCATTTGGTCGACCAGGTATAGTTGTTGTGCAAAAATCAGATGGTACTCTTGTTGTGTGGTATCCTGTTATAAGGAAGAATGTATTGCTCCGTCCAGCTGATGTCACTAAAGTCACACTCTAAAGGTGATGATGTGATGGTAGTGAATGATAGATACTTAATCCTGGAGTATCATGGAGAAAGTGCTATTAAAGTAAGTGGTACTTTGATTAATTATTAATAGGGTTTCGTTCCTGTTATATAGTTTTGTGATAAACGTGGTATTATTATAAAAGTGTTTATTCATTCACGGAATAATAAAGTGTTTATTGTCAAAATTGGTGATCAGGAAGTTAAATTCAATCAAGTTTGCTTAATGCCAATTCGTAAGTTCAAAACTTGTTAATTGATTTTTATTTCATAACTTCATTTATTATAATTTTCTCTGATCTTATAGTTAGTGATACAATTTGTGCTGTCTGTTATAACAATTTCAACAACATTGTCTTAAATTGCAGCCCTAAACATCAGATTTGTTCCCAATGTCTACTGCGACTAGAAAAATGTCCTTTCTGTAGAGAACCAATTCAATAGGCTTCATTTCTTAATTGTATTATTGAGTATATAGGAATAATCATCTGATTAAATTAAATTAAATGAATTATATGAGTGTGTAATAAGAGTTTTCTACATAATAGAAACTCATTAATATTGTCATTAATAGAAATGGTAATAATTGTTTTATTGATTTTTATTGACTATTTATAATAATATTATACTAGTCACCATAACAAACAAACAATTCATACAGAAGTCTCAAAGGGGGTGTGGCTCTCCAATAAAAGCAAAATAAGTTAAAATGGACGATGCAGAGAAAGAGAAGGTTCGATTTTTTAACTTCCTCAAACGCTACGACTTAGATCGCTACTATGATAACTTCATAAAAGTTGGTGTCTGTAAAATATCTCACTTAAAGGACGTAGACGAGAATGATTTAAAGGAAATTGGTCTGCACAAACCAGAAAGAAATAGATTAAAGAAAAAACTTGAGGAGAATTTCTCAGTAATGGGGAAATTCAAGGTAATAATCTATTTTGATAGCTACAGATTGCTGTCTTAGCTGAAAAAAATTACTATCACTATAGTAAACTATTGTGTAAGTTAATATGATGTCTCTCTCTCTCACACACACACATTCTAGAGAAAGATAGCTGGGACTAGTAAGAAATTTGATGATGAGACTACAGGTGGAAACTATCATACTCCACAACGTTCAACTAGCGGAGCAAAAGGTCCAGTTGTCCTCAATCCTGAGAACATCAAACTTGGTAAAAAACTAGGAGAAGGAGTTTATGGTGCAGTACATGAAGCAATGTTACTAAATGAAGATGGAACGGTAGATATACATTAGTCATGTTTATTTTTGTTATTTGTGTTTATATTTCATTATAAACAAAATGTTCTTGTTTTATTTTATCTTGTTTCATTTTACTCCTTACTCATTTCTCTCTCTACCTGTCTATCCTTCTTAGATCACAGTGGCTGTCAAGTCAATTTTTACTCATGAAAAAGGACCGTCTGTTGAGACAATGTTCATTAAAGAGGCACAGTCTATGGTCCAGCTGCATCATCAGCATATTATTAAACTTTTTGGGCTTGTTTTGGGTAATCCCCTCATGTTGGTAAGAAGTGCATCTTGTGTTGTAGTAGTATATACTATTGGATAAATAATATGGAGATAGTTTTTTATCTCTCTCTCTCTCTCTCTCTCTCTCTCTCTCTCTCTCTCTCTCTCTCCCTCTCTCTCTCTCTCTCTCCCTCTCTCCCTCTCTTTCTCGTGCATGCATACACACATAGGTTGAAGAAATAGCTCCTCTTGGTAACCTACTCTCCTATCTTAAGACCCATCCAGTAAATGTTGGTACAATGTATACATATGCCGTACAAATAGCTGATGCAATGCAATATCTTGAGAGCATGAAAATTATCCATCGAGATCTTGCTGCTAGAAATATTTTACTACTAAATGAAAAACATGTAAGTACAGATTACTATGTACATTACATGTAACTAATGATCTTTAAATGGGTCATTGCTCCAAAAGAATTAATCTATTATAAGTAGTTTATCTAAATCTACTGGATTATAGGCCCAGGGTGCTTATAATATATTCAATAAGCTCAGTGATATTATTTGTATTTTTAGGTAAAACTAAGTGATTTTGGTTTGGCAAGAAAATTAAAAGAGGGCTCGACTTATAACCTCACCAATTTTGATACACCCTTGCCTACATCATGGTAAGTTTAATAATAACAACACAATAATTATTATTATCTGTAACAATATAGTAATCAGATAATAGGGTGTGGTTATAATCTCATTTAGGTTGGCCCCCGAATCATTGTCTGAAGGAAAATTCTCATCTGCTTCAGATGTGTGGAGTTATGGTGTGTTACTATGGGAAATCACCAGCCTTGGGGCTCGACCTTGGGATGGGTTCAAACCTATGGAGGTGTGGTCAAATAGTAATCCTATTATGTCATCCATTTGTTTTCTAGGTTTATCATAAAATAGAATTTGGTGAGCGATTATCTCGTCCACGTTATTGTTATCAAATGTTATATGAAGTGATGACACAGTGCTGGGAAGCTGCTCCTGAAAACAGACCAACTTTTAACCAAATACATACTACATTACAGAAAGTACCTGTTTATAATCCATCCATTTATCCATCTGTCCATTCATTCATCCATCTGTTCATCCATATATTTAATTTTAACGTATTATTTAGTCACAGTATGCACCAGAAACTGTGTTAGTCACACGAAAACACACTTCAGACATGAATGTAGTACTTAATGAAGGTGATATTCTCTATGTTGTTGAGAAACTTCAAGGGGAATGGTGTGTTGGAATGGATGACAGTGGTAATATTATTTCTTTTATGAAAAAGTATGTCATGTTTGAACCAAATAAAACAAGGTAAGTGAATTGTGATTTAACAACTCATGTTACTTGAATATAACAGACTTACTTCTCCCCCTCCATTAATAAGCAATAAATCTACTTCATCTCCTAAAGAAGACCATACTGAGAGATATGCTGTCAGGTAGGTGTGTCTTTAAATGTAGTCATGTGACAATCATATGACTGTCATATGTAGGACCCAACAACTATCATCTGACTGTCAGGTAGAAGTAGAAATACAAGCAAACAATAATAAAGAAAATGGAGGTAATATTGGAGAACATTCAAAATGTAATAATTATCACATATACTAGTAGGACCTAAAAATAAAGAATACATGAGACTTATATCCGAGAACTCTTGCCCCGCTCCAACAAAACATGGTCTCCACGACGACCCAAGTCCTCATAACCTGGCTCCTCCTCCTCCACTTTGTGCAAGTTCCCCTGATGGACCACCTAAATCTCAAGATAGCACAGGACAATCACTTGAGTTTTTTTCAATGCAACCTACTAGTGGATATGTTACAATGAGACCTGCCTCTACTGTCATAAACTCACCTGATGAAATACCAAGTCATCTTCCCTTAAATGATCCGCCTGTCAGACAAGAATCCTCTTCTTCTATAATTGACTCACCGCCTTCTTTTGATGTAAACGATCTTCCTGCTCCTATCCTTCCCACGGCTAATGCACTCCATCAAGCACTATATAACAAACCATTATCATCACCATTGACCAAATTTGACCCTCTTAACTCTTCAGCTCCTCCCACAAATACTGTTCCAGATGATGATCCAGTCACTCCAACCACACCTCCTGTATCTCCATTAATACATGCTGTACCTACTAGTAAATCTGATCAGCCCAGTTTATCAGATCAAGTTTTTCAACTTGATGAAATAGTTGCAGAATATTCTGTTTTGAGTCTTGATGATAACAAAATTTCCGAAACTACAGGGAGTCCTATTCCACCACAATTCAATATTCCAACTTTATCAGCAGACAATCCATTAAGTCCCACCCACTCAGATGATGCTGAAAAACCTCCCATTCCTCCAAGACTCAAGAAACGAGACACAGATTCTAATGCAGCACAACCCATTGATACCAAACCAACTTTAGCCAAATCTCAAACAATTGTTGTACAACCAACTAACATCATTGATACTTTACGTCTTGAATTTCCAGATGTGACTCTTGGGGCTTTAAATGCAGCTGTTCAAAACTCTCAAGGAAATATCGAGAAGGCTAGAGGAGAGGTCAAAGTTCATCAGTTGATGGGGTTCGGGTTACCATACATTCATGAAGAGGATTGTCGTCGTGCTTTGACCCATTGTCAGGGGAAAATGGATCGTGCTGCAGCTTGGTTACTGGAACAAAGTGAAACAATTAGTAATAGAAGTAAACCATAGGAAACTAATAACTTGATAATTTAATAATACACGTTTATTTGTCCCATTCTTTTGTTATACATGTAGTACATATTATTGAGTACGATATAATGTATGTTATTTTTGTGGTATCATTTGCTTTAAAATAATCAACAGCTTTAATGTAAGTTGTTTCTATAAGCTGATACAATAATAATCACCCTCCATTAATAATAACTATAGCTAATGTTTACATTGTGTAATGCTGTGAGTAGACAAGCAGTAGGTGGTCGATTATGATTATTATAGACTTAAGGAACACGCCCTATTATTACATTAGTCACTCTGTCTTGTGGTAAATAGTGGGAGGAAATGATGACAAGCTTTTTCAATTGGTTAATAGAATTGGCAAGACAAAAGAGGAGATGTTATATAAGATTATATAATTTGGTCGGAACAGAGTAAAGAAATGACAAAGGGACTATAATTTGTATTGTATATCTTCTTCCTTCCTTCTTTAAAAAGAAATTGGACATATATGTACATGTACATATACACAAGTACATACATGTACATATACTCATCTATACATGTACACTGCATGCCATACATGTGTAATGTTAGCATGCATGTATGTAGTTAGTTATAATAGATCATACTCACCCACAAGAAACCTTAATAAGTACCCTTCATCTATTTAAAGAGAGCTGTCCACTTCATTAGTTACTTACAAAGATTTTGTGTTGATACTATTTCATTAAGAGCTGCTAGACTATTTCTTTCTAACAGTGTTGTTTGCTGGGAAATTGATCTGTAAAGGTACAGCTGCTGATATGATGATACAATACAGTTTGTTCTATGTTGTCTTTATAATCCAAGTTTTGTCATTTGTGATATCAGTCCATGGAGACCAGGGTAAGTACAGTAGTAATGTTTTATAACATGTAATAAATGTTTTGTCATTAGATTGTCGTTATCAGTTCTTACAAGAACCAATCTCAGAGCTTTACTGCCGACCATCCACTAGCATCATTCACGTGGGTTGTACTGTTATCTCAAAAACCTCAAACCCTCCAGTGTCAATAGTTTGGTTTGTTAACACAGGGTCTGGTGAACAAATACTGCAACCTGGGCAAGTAGAAAATATGAGTAGAGCCAATTCCACTCACCGAATTGTTACTAAAATTGTTGGTGTTAACAACAATCCTGGTTGCATTTACTGGTGCCAACCACAGTTCAGTAACGGGACCTTTTTAAAATCCAGTCAAGTCTTTAATATTCAATCAGTACCTAGTATATATACTAAATGTCGTGGTGGTGATGTATTCTCCACTTATTCTACCTCATGTGCTGATCAAACAGAGTTAATTCCTCCTCCCAGCAGCCAACCAAGTAATACTGATGGCTCCTATGGTCCCACAAAATCAGGAGCTGTATCTACAAATTCTCCACCCATCTTTATAACTACAACTGTTAATGTAACAGACTCAACTAGTAGTACTAATATCACTACAACTCTTCTTTCAGACAATACTGATAATATTACACCAGATAATGTGGCATTAGTTACTCTCTTACCAATATTAGGATTTTTGTGTGTGATTGTTGTCATCCAATCGATTGTCAATATTGTCTTGTTTTTGAAACTAAAACGAGTCAAACCAGTTAAACAGGTTATTACTAGGCAGCAGTCTGAGGTACGGGCAGATCGAAATATAAATACAGTTAGCGCTGCATCTTACGTTTATCCACTGTCATCTAACGCTGTTGTTGTCAATGGCAACCAACAAACACCTAGTACCACTGTTGTCAGCAGCAACCAACATCCTAATACCACTGTTGTCAATGGCAACCAACAACCATCAGATTCAGATTCATCTAACAATTATGCCCCCATACAACAATACAATACAACAGAACCTAACACAGCACCAGTCACTTCTTCCCAGTCCTCAAGAAATCCTCCACAATTTTATGGAAATACATGTAATCTTATTCCAACACAAACATCGCAGGCATCAAGCAAAGGGTACGCCCCCCTTCTTAAGGAGACAATGGTCACTCGTAATATATACACTCGTGCCCAAACTAAAGATACTATATATTACTAACTCAAGTCTCCCTCTCTCTCTCTCTCTCTGTAGTATGTGTGTGCATATTTGTGTATCCATGTCTTTGTGTACATATGGTTGAGAAATATCTATTACATTATTTCAACTTTACTATTTAGTAGACAGTGATTAGTCTATTTTTAGTACTGTCTATGATGTCATTATGACAAGCAGTCTTAGTTGACAGTAGCCATGTAGAGAACAAGATCGACCACGCGACAACTGTAACCAAATTCATTGTCATACCTAGAATGAGGGAAAATGAATAAATGGTCAGTAAATAGGTAGATAAATGAATAAAAGGATGGGGGTTGGGAAACAAATTAATAAATAAAGGGTTGTCTGTTAGGACAGCAATAACTCACCAGGCTACTAACTTTACGAAGTTGTCATTCAAAGAAATGCCAGCTTTAGCATCAAAGATGCTAGAGCGAGTATCGCCAATGAAATCAGTCGAAACAACTTCATCCTCAGTATACCCAATATAACGTGATAATTCTGGAGATTCAGATGCAGCCTTTAAAGTCTTCTTGATATCGTCATAAGAAGCCTAGCAGAGAATATCAATAAATGTATGTCAAAAATAAATACATATCTAACTGGTTTCTCCAGACGACAAGTCAAATCAACCACAGACACATCAGGGGTGGGTACACGAAAAGCCATACCAGTTAATTTTCTAAATTTATGCGAGAAACATGTACATAATTTGTACACAAAACATGACCACATTTACATGAAGCATGTATAGTCGTCACACACACACACACACATGCACGCACACAACTTACCCATTCAAAGATGGTATTACTTTGCCCACTGCTTTTGCAGCACCAGTGGTAGCAGGAATGATATTTTGAGCAGCACCACGACCATCACGCCATTTCTAATTACAGAAAAATGGCCTACTCAGGATTCTCTGTTTATTTTTAGTATACCTTTCCACTAGGTCCATCCACAACCTTCTGAGTAGCAGTGTATGAGTGAACTGTAGTCTACACATAACATGATTCAGACCCTTTATTGAATGAAATTCTATGTACTCACCATCAGACCCTCTGCAATACCATATTTATCATTAATAACTTTAGCTAGGGGGGCAAGGCAGTTAGTTGTGCAAGAGGCATTGCTAATAAAATTATAAAACCATTGGATTATTTTTTCATTGATTTCTATATATACCTAATAATCTTTTGAGTAGCAGGGTTGTACTCTTTTTCATTAACGCCCATGACAAACATTGGAGCATCAGCTGAGGGAGCAGTGATTACAACACTCTTTGAACCTCCATCAAGATGACCCTAGTTAATTAATAATTATTACATGAATTAATTGGGTCTATTGTAATTTACTTGACATTTTGGTAGGGTAGTGAAAACACCAGTTGATTCCACAACAATTTCCACTCCATGGGCACCCCAGGGAATATCGGAAGGATTTTTACTGAAAAATGGAAGATGTTTAGCAGACAAAACTTGATATAACTTACATCGCAAAGACAGTAATTTTGTGACCATCAATAATAAGTTGATCTCCTTCTGTTCTGACCTCTCCTTTATATCTACCGTGGGTAGAGTCATATTGGAACAAATAAGCCTGAGATGAAGAGAGAGAAAAGAATGAGAGGGAGATGATAGGAATGTGACATCATGAGGTCAACTATGACAAAGGGCAGTAATTAAACTTGGTTATGAGGGTTAATAATACAACTCAATAGTACAGGAACATACTACATGTAATTATTTTGACCTTTGAACTATACAAACAAACAAACAAACAAGCATTAAAGTGATAGCCATAATTAATGTATGTTTGTTGATATACTTACATAATGTGGACATGTCTTACCATGTAATTCACATCCAAGAAAGGATCATTAACGGCAACAACATTGAATTCATCTCCTTTACCCATATCTAAGGCTGCACGGAGGACAAGACGTCCAATGCGACCAAATCTAAAAGTAGACAAATATCAAAATCAGTAACCAGTGAGTACATACTTAGGATAGATAATAAAATCACAATTTATAATTGAAAAAATCATTTAGCTGTTAGGGTCTCACCCATTGATTCCAACAATAGGCATTGTTTTAACAGATTTCTTGGTGAGTTTTTCGTCAGGATGAGATATATCTAACAAAGAAACCAGAAATTAGTTTGAAACAGCTGGTCAGCTGCTAATTTAAAATTGAAAATTGAAAGGTCAAAATCAGTCCATCTCATACATTGAACACGTGCTTTGCACTGTCCAGAAAGCTAGCCTACTCACTTCAGAACTCGGATTACTTGTACTGGCTTAGCTGAAGAGCTGTTTAATGCTAAATATTGGTAACCTCACCTGCTACTCTTTTTCTAGTCTGTCCTTCCAAACTCATTCAATCAGGGTCATAGGTCAAAGGTCGTCACAGATTGTTCTTTCCACGTGATAATGAAATAATATGCACTACAATTTTCTCTTTAATAGTTTAAAAAATTTCCATACATCATATGTTGACAAAGACTGATATTCGTGCTTTACATTCTTCAAATCATCAAAAAAAACTTTGTAACCACACAACTCTTGAAAAACACACAATGATGTGTAACAATAACTTCTATTGGTATCAGAGGTCCCAGTAACAATATATATCGGAGGAGGAGATGATGATTCCACAAGATAAGAGGATTGTTCTGATTCTATTTGTAGAGGGCTCTCTGCTACGCTGCAAACAAGTGCTTTTGCAGAAGAGTCTGGGGTGAGTAATGACACAGGACTTGGTTTCCTATTAGGTGTAGTAATGCCATCGTCTTCTTTAATGCTTGAATCAATGGAATGTGTTGCACTAATCCAATAAATTTTCCAGGACAGAGGATGAGTAAAGACATTCTCTAGGCTAACTGGTGTACATGGATTGTCTCCATCCAACTTATTTCCGGTAGTTGAATTGAAGTCACAGTCTGTACCAATACCCACTAAAGAAATGCATGGTTGGTCAAGATGATATAGAATATTTTCCGAGTCAAGACCTGCTTCATTTTTCATTTGATCAGGACATATACCTCCCATATAATTGCAAACTGCAGTAAACCTAATAAAAAGTGATATAGAACAGTTACATAGGATCTTTTCATACCTAGCATTGAAACCGTGTGATAGCAACAGTGACATTAAGAAGAGTCCTCCATTGCTATATCCAATACAATATACTCTTGACTTATCTATTGGATAATCATGATATAATTCTTCAAGTAAACAAGATATAAAATCTTCGTCATTGTGGTCTGGTAGCCAAGCAGATCTCAACTCATCTCCAAGTGGTCTCCATGACACAGGTGAGTCATGAACAGCTCGATACGTCAGTGATTGGGGAAAGACAAGAAGAAAAGTGTCCCTGTCAGAGAGTTCTAGCCATGTTGTTTGGTCGTCCTCTTGAACTAACAATTCAGTGTCTGTGATAGTCTCGTCAGTACCATGCTAAATGGAAGATAAATTATCCAGTAGACAATTATGTTGTCTCTAGAATTCATATATTTTGGGCACTGACCAACACTTACTAAACAAATGACAAGTGCCAAGTTCTTTTGGTCATCTCTCACTCTTCTCAATCCAACAGGTTCATGAACAAGATATTCCCTCTGTCTTGGTAAGGCTAGGTTTCCACTGCATGCAGTCTCTTCAAGTGTAAGAGTTTTACGCAAGAGTTGACAGTTTTTCCATTTTTGAATGTGAACATCTACTTCAGGAGGATATGGAGGAAGTGTTAGAGAATGGAAAAAGCTACTGCAGTCTTCACATGAGTTAGGAACATCACTGTTTGTACTGGAAGGTGTCTTAGAAGAAATGGACCCCATTTTGCAATGACTCAGGTCTTGGGTGGAGCTGGAAGTTTGCAAGAAATTTCCTGTACCGTATGAGGCCTGTAATTAGACAATAGAATCCAATAGAAAATAAAATTGTAGTTATTAAGATTTGATTTGATGGCTCGTTTGTTAACTGCATTGTTAGAAAACTTCTCGTGGAAAGTGTTTGTAGATTTTTGTCGATTAGGCAGTGTGTGTGCGTTTCTTATTTGTTCATTGACATTCACATGGTATTCCTTTGGTTCTCTGATATTTCTATTGGGTTAGTAGGGGGCGTGGGGATTAATAATATTATTGATCTTTTCTTAGGGTCTTTGTACTTATTGGATAGAGATAGGTATTCTGAAAAAAACAAGACTTCTCAATCATTGCAACTCAAAAATCCTTACAAAGGGTAAACTTTACTTGACTATGAAATAAATGAATTGAGACCACTTTGAGTTTCAGTATATGCATTTAATAGACATCGACGAATAAAAGACGAAGATAAGATCTCCAAAGGACTAAAGGAGAAGTACATAGAACGTATATTAGATTATGTTCTCTATGATGTGGAAAACTGTCAGACACTTAAGAACTTTGAACCAGTTAAATTTAATACACACTGTACATTTGCTCGTACAGCTGTCCTTTGGGGAGCTCAGGATTATCAAGTAGATCTCAGTTTAGAAGCCAATGTTAAGAGGTAAGCCAAACTAATCAGTAGTATCGATGTTTTAATGTGGTTTCAGGTCCATTCCTGCACTTATGAAATTTCTAATCTTGGGTTCCAGCCTACACTTAGATGGATTTGTGTTTGAGCTACCTGGCGATCAATTTGGTTATGATGTAAACAAATTTGGTGAAGGGGTCCGACGTGTATTGAAATGCATATCTGATCACGACCCAGCAGGTTATCATTGTATGAACAAGTCGTTTATATCACAAATTGGATGGTCATTTGAATTTGATGGTATACACATATTTGTAACTACATTTGCACCTTGTTATCCAGAAAATCATAGCCGGTTTGCTTTCGGTGCTGAACACGGGTTTGTCCTATTACAGCCGATGTACTCATTTGCTATTCATGATATCGGACCTGAGACACCTCATACAAATTGGGACAATCCTAAAACTGTACGAGACAAAATCCGAGTTGCTTTTAAAGAGAATGGACGTCCATATCAAATTCGTAACACTATATATTACCCCATGGCCCATGATATTGTGAAACCCCTTGTAGAAGGGCCTGGAAATGTCTTGGAATGGTGGAAGACAGGAGAAGAGGAGAGAGAAGTTATTGAAAATGATGAGAATACTAATGACTTGATAGAGGACAAAAAGATTTTATGAATGTTACTTCAATTATTAAAATAAATAAAATAAAAATTTTGCATTTTTTAAAAGTAGCATATTAAAGTGATATTGATTCAATTTGTAAACAATTTTTAACAATTGAGATCATTTGATTTGAGAACGAGTTAACTTACTGCTACGAGTTAGACCAGATTTTGGCTTAGAACCTATGAAGTAAAGAGAAGTGATCATAAAATTATTAAAACAAAGTAGCATTATTTATGTTTACAATAACAAAATATAACAACACAAATATATTATAAATGTATGTGGTCTGAAACAATAATATTGTTATAAGTGTCAAGTTAAAAATATTCACATAATTACATAAAATTTGTATAATTGAAAAGTAGTGTGACTCACTGGTAAGCATGAATGGTTGAACTTTGTCTTGATGCCCCTCCTCCTGCTCCTCCCATAAAACTAAGTCGTTGTGAAGGCTAGCAGCGTGACCAATAATCTTGATAGGAGAGGGAGCCATCCCTATGGAATGATTTGATCCTCGTCTAACGAGAGGGGTTTCAGACTACAATGAGGGTTAATAATACAACTTAATTAAAGGAGTTACACATACTCTAAAGGTCTGTGAAGTGTTGGGTCTTGGGTCTATAGTACTGGTCATCTGTCTTCGACTGTGTCTGCCACCATCATTGCTATCTGTAGCAGCACTGACTAATCTGTTAGAAAAAGTTACTCTGCCTTTTGTCTAGAAGAAGAAATGACGATGAGGTAGAGAGAGAGAGAGAGAGAGAGAGACTTACTCCACTACTCCTAGGAAGCTGTGGTGGAGATTTGTTACACTCTAATTGAGTTTTGTCAAGAGGAGGAAGTTGGGTATGACGAACTCTAAAAAATTGAAGACGCTTGCTTAATGAATACTAATAAAATGCTCAATAAATAGTTGATTGATAATTTGATATCTCATTTCCTATTGAGTATTTTATCAGTATCTATGAGGCAGATACTAATGAATAACTAAAATTAAACTTCAACTAAAAACAGTGAATGTAATTTAAAACAATTTGTAAACTAACTAAATTACTTAATGTCAAGGGATACTTACAATCTTTGTCCAACAAGTCCGCTAAATTCATGAATATTCTCATCCTAAAAATATACAGAATATTAGCAATTGATAAGTCATTACACTCACTAGCATTGGAGGTAGTCCAGGGGTTCTGGGAATTTCCAGTGGCTTTAGAGGGTTCCTATACACTGCGATAAATTAGCAATTATATGGTGAATACTATACCTTCGATTGCCCACTTTGCCAGATATAATTTTAGGCTCTGATGCACGAGGAGGGAGGGGGGTTTGAGAAGAAGGACCCGAACGAATATTGAAAAGAGGACGAGAAGAAATGAAGGAAGGATCATGAAATAACATACTACCAGTTGCACTATAAAATGATAGATCATATAACTATATAATCATAGCTTTAATATTACTACAACAGTGTTACCATAGGAATATTCATCATTAGATAAGATAGCAAGGGGAGAGAGAGGGTCATACCTAATAGACGAGAGAGCTGATGATGGAGGTATAGAAGATGGTAGCCTCTGTTGTAAAGGAACAGGTTTTATTGTCATGACCTTTTGTAAGCTAGGGAGATCAGTTGTATGGGAGGCAACCACAGGTCCAAGAAAACCAGAAGCCAATGGTTTCTTTTTTAAAGACTACATAACTAATAAAAACTAAATAAAACCTCATCTAATTACCTGTAATCCACTGCGAGTAGGAGGAGGTAAGTCTGCATTCATTGGGAGATAAAGCTCGTGAATTGGGACTTGGTTTGACTGTATAAGAGATATCCTCCCAGAGAGAGAATTACGTCGACCTTAACAGGGAAAATAAATAATACATTATAAATATAAATGATAAATTACTATTTAATGTTTTATGCTTCAGCAGCAAAGGCTGTAGTACAGTAGCTATCTATATGGAAAAACTAGATGATTGATTTAAAGATATCGTTTACATACTTCACTCCACATTTGATTAAAGATTACACTGAATACAGTATCTCGAACACATTCACTAGGCGTGACTGGAGGGAGACGACGAGAACGGTGATGCCGAGAAGTCCTCTTTAAATCCATCCCAGTTTCAGACCTAATAAAGACATTATTCTCTATATAAATAACAAGACACTTACATTGCATTAAAAGCAAAATATTCTTCAATGACTCCATTGGATGCAATTATCTCCTCATAATGAAGGCCAGGATTGTCATTAGGGGGCGATCCTGTTGTACTTGGAGGAGGTGGGAGGGGCTTGATATTGTGACCTACAATAGCTAGCATAATAGGTTTATCTCTCTCTTCATCATCATCAACAATATCATTTTCCTCAATAAGAATGGGGTCGACAATTTCCGTCCCATCTTCTAAAGAGTCTAATAAATGAGCACCATTGACTCTATGAAACAGCAAGTGAGATGTGATTATAAATATGTCACAAATACCTCAAATGAGGAAAATGCGTGTTCCATTCAGCGCATTCCCTGTCAACTTGTTCCTGTCCAGTGGGACGTCCCTCATATAGTGCCATATCTATTGCATCAAACATACGACCAACAGTCTCTCCAGCCATACGATCAAGAACCTATAATTAACAAGCCATTATTAGTAATTACATCTTCATGTTATGTGCTCCCATCCATCAACTAACTCCTTCATCTTCTCCCCATGAACAAAATGAGCTCCGCCCTGTTAATGATTCTGTCAATGTAGTATCACTCCATCTTTTGTGCGTCGCATCAGGAATGGGTGTGTCACCATCACTCCAACTATCATTGTCCTCCTCCTCACTTAATTGCTCTGAGAGGTATAGTCCAGGTGAGGCAGGATAACGATCTGATAAGGGATCGTCAGGGTGAGGATGGGAAGTTGACGGAAGGACTTCAGTACTAAAGAGACAAAGGAACATATAATATAGTTAATTTGCCAACAACATACAAAGCACGAGGGTTGGATCTTGTAAGAGTGGACATAACAAATTTTCAGAAGTAATGTTTTTGAGGATATATCAATCTTAAGTCTTAATACCATAAAGAGAACCTCTTCATTCTGAATAATCAGAACATATAGTAAAGTTGAAGTATTGTCATCTTAGATCCATGTGTTTTGCAACTTGGAAGTCCCGCCTCAAAACACTGTCGAAAATAGCCACACCCATTAATTAATTCACGTGATCCCCTGGAGGAGAAGAGTGCAAAGACCAAAAGTTCAAAGCAACATTAATCTTCGGTCATTCTAGCTACTCCAAAGATGGCAGATCTCGATGAGCCCATCGAAGAAATACAATTGGATGAGAATATGTCAACTGCAACTACAGATCCTCCTTCTCTTCCAGTGTCTGCAGATCAGTCTTCTCCAGAAACACATTCTGCGCATGCGCAAAATGGTTTAGAAGAGGGACAAGGGTCACTAGTGCCTAGAGAAACGCCACAAACCATCCCTGGTTTAAACGAAATGTTAAATGAATGGCAAATATCTGGTTTACCAGAGGAACAAACGTTTTTTTCTACAGAGGTAAACCCTAATTAATTGACTTCCATGTGACCTCACAAAATGTTCTAAACTGAATGATACTTGCAAACATTATAATTTTGATCACATGAGCATCACGTGACTTATGCTTTTCCATTTAGAACAACTTGTTAGATGCAGCTGTGAATGCAGCTAAAGCTCGCCTTGATGAAGGGGATAGTAACATTCAAAAGTCATGGCTACTAACAGAGTAAGTTCATCAGTCCTAATTAATGATATAATTAATGTATTAGTTATGAGTGTTAGGGATGAAGCTATATAAGTCAATACATATTTTATATAATCACTACCTAACATTTGACTTGTTGACTGGAAATAACACGAAGTCATGTGACTAATTATTGATAACAGCTTGCACAACTTGTTTTCAACATGTATTTAACATGTATTTAATTAGCTCGCCGTCTTGTTTTCTTTTAAAGTTTAAAATAAACAGCTGGTATATAGTCTAAATTGTATCCATGCATTCATCCATTTTATCATATAAATCGTCCATTTTATTCTGTTTCTGTCTCTTGTCATAGAATTGATCATTGGGATTTGGAAAAAGAAAGGATATTATTGTTAACTGATAAGAGTCTGATTTCTGTTAAGTACAACTTTATTACACAAATGGTTGAAGAATTCAAGACTATACCACTTATTTATATCAGAGAAGTTATTGTAGGAGACTTCAAATATACGCACTCCTATGCTCAGTAAGTCAACTTCTATAATGTGCCTCCATGTTCTGTAATAGTAACTATTGTGGGTCACTATGGTCAGCACTAGTACTGATGTTCACTAATCTAGAACTTACTAATGGCTGTTAACAATTTGTTTCTTTTTGCAGTGTCAGAAAAGGCAAAGGTATGAAGATTGTCTGGGGGGATCAGCCCGTAGGTTTCTGGACAAAATGGAATCCCATAAGCTCTGCTGTGCCATATACCATATTTACATCTCATGTTCTAGTTATGCGCAAAAGAATTCAAGATGAACGTATGACCATTGAAAATGTCATAAGTTCTGTCGAACAAGCTATAAATGATTGTCGACAGAGAGCAGTGGCTGCTCAACAAGCCTCTTCATCAGAAGCCACACCCAGTATCCCTGAGTTCACTATTACACAAGGAGAGATAATATTTGATTATTATATCGGTCTTAGTGCTCTCGTTCACAATCAAAGCTTTTTGGGTTTCTTTAAGAAACGTGGTGCTATCAATTGGTAAATATATAACTCTATCTTTATTAAATAATTAAAACTATATGAACTATTTCTAATGTAATTAGATTGTTAAATTTGTGCCCTCAAGTTTATAAGTTTTTGTTTGTGTTGTGAAGTCTTGATGTCATTTTTTGAAGGAAAGTTTTAATAAAGAACCATAATTATTATTAAAATAGCAGGTATTTACCTCAAAAATATTTTTCTAACTGGGTCAGCAAACTATTATTAAATATTAAAAGTCAGTATATTTCAGTAAACTATTATTTAGCTTGATGCAAATTAAGTAGATATAACAACCTCACCAACAACACAAGGATTAGTATCATTAGTAGGCTCTGATGTCTGCATAGCTTCAACTATCTCTTCATCTTTTAGCCATTCTGTTGTATTTGTTACAATAGTTAGATCACTTTGTTGTGATGGTTTAAGGTCTATATTGATAGGAGAAATGGATGGAGATGTTTGTAATGTTGTGTTATCTTCAACGGGAGGAGATAAGAGGTGAGATTGAGGTGACAGTTTGTTCTCTTTATTTTCTGGTTCTTCATTTGGATCAGGTGGGTGTGGTTTAGTGGATTGAGACTTGCTACCATGTCTTAATTGTACCTACATACAGAAAATCCATTGATATATCCATCCATCCATTCATCTGTCTGTCCATCCATTCAATTACATTAAACATTCAAACCACACCCATTCTAATAATTACACATACTTGTAACGGAGTAAATGGTAAAGATGTGGGATTCAAAGGAAAGGAGGAAACACTAGGAGGAGGCTTAGGACCTCTAGGATGAGTATTCACTGGTAAACTATGAGGATGTCCATGGTAACCCATTGGATAAGGATAATTATGAGGATAACCACGTGGAATATATGAAGGTCCAGGAGGTGGCCATTGGTAACCATGGTGTCCAATAGGATATGGATAATATGGCTATAGAAAAGAAAGCATCATTAACACAAAGCACCTCTCATGTGAAGCTCATGTGACTGTCATATGATATTGAAATTAATGTCATGTGACTGTAGGTAGTGAACATTATACACTCACTGATGGGCTGTTATGTAGCATATTGTGATGAGGTAGTAAGAATCCTATATAAATAAAGTATAAGACCCAGAATATATACGAGACCACACCTACCTTGAGGGGGAGGTAATAGAGGGGGTTTGTAGTCAGTCCTCATGATGGGAGTCCTCATGATGGGAGCCCTTGGTTGAGGGTGCGATGGACCCCTTGGTTGGAAGGTTCCACTGCTGGTAGGACCTCTTGGCATAGGATAATGTAGAGGATGTTGTATACCTAATATATGCTTTAAGTCAGCTTCTTGTTTTAATCGGAATTGGGATCTAGGGCTAACTGGTTCATTATCAGTTTTAGTAACTGGTTCATAGATGGTTTTAGCAACTGGTTCGCTACCAGTTTTAGTAACTGGTTCGCTACCAGTTTTAGTGAGTGGTTCACTATCAGTTTTAGTGACTGGTTCGTTACCAGTTTTAGTAACTGATTCACTACCAGTTTTAGTAACTGGTTCACTACCAGTTTTAGTGACTGGTTTGCTACCAGTTTTAGTGACTGGTTTGTTACCAGTTTTAGTAACTGGCTCAGTACTATTTTTAGTAAGTTGTTCAGTTCTCAATTTAATCTGATCTTGTTGTTCTTGGAGTTCAAACACAGCTGCGACTGAAGGAGCAAAATGATTAGTCTTACTACAAGGTGGTGCACTATTTTTAGTAAGAGGAATGTTACTATATTTAGAATGGTCTTCAGATGTCACAACTATTGAAGAAGTCTGACTAGTTGCTGGTTTAGGGTCAGTTAATTTAAGTTTGGCAAGAGCTTGTAAAGGCCCAGCTAATGAAGGATGAGGGTCAGGATCTTTCTTTTCTCGTGGTTCATTGTCATCAGCAGTTTTAGTTGATACTTTCTGTATTGAAGTCATCTTCGCATTAGAGGAGATACTGGTAGCAGTAGGTGGAGTTTGTTTACTTGTGGGTGGAGTCTGCTTTTGCATTGACTGTAGCATCAGATCAAACTCGTTTTTGGTGTTGTCTAAAAGAAAAAGGAACATAAGAAAGGATCAGTGTGCTGATAACATGATAGCCCCTTTTTAAAAGGAGGACTAATGATGTAATTATGATGTAATACCTGTACAAACTATACATGTACATGTACAGTTGATACATGTAATTCACCTGTTTTAACATTTGCTTCTTTCTTCCTGACAATAACCTGTGGTCCTTTGTCTTTCCCGGTCATTTGTCTACCATCTTGACTTATCAATCTCTTTGGATTACTTTGTTGTGATGAAGGGGGTTTCTCACGTACTTGTTCCATACTTCGAGTGCCATAGGAACTCTCTTTAGAATACACATAGGGCTGTCCCACATAATACCCGTAATCAGGTTGGTCCTGTTTAAGGGGAAAACCTCTGTTGTCATAGAAATAATTAGGAGTGGCAGCTGCCGAAGCATAGCTAGGGTTAGACTTGACATTTGGTTGAAGAGATTGTTTGGTTTGACTTTGATAGTTTTCCCAGCGTTTGCCATAGGAAAGATTTAATAGGCAAGATGGAGGCAACCGATATGCTCGATTACTGGAACAACGAAGGGTCATCCCCCCAAGAAATTCCTTGTCAAAGACAACTTCATACATTGTCTTGTTGTCCATACCATCTATAAATAGTTCAGAAATTTGCTAGCATAGTCAAAAAATAGTATATAATTACCTCCTGCTATTCCAGTAACTGTCCCTCGTAGACCAAAGGGGACGGCCCCATTACTAGCAACATTTACAACTCTATCAAACAGGAAGTAGTCAGCATGTTCATCTGGAATAAGACCACCTTGATGGTCTCCAGGCTATTTAGAAGAGAGAACTGGAAGTAATATAATATGTCTAATAGATATTTAATGGATGAATGTATTAATAAATGGACTGATAAATATATAATGGATGAATGAATTAATAAATGGACTGATAAATATATAATGGATGAATGAATTAATAAATGGACTGATAGATATGTAATGGATGAATGAATTAATAAATGGACTGATAAATATGTAATGGATGAATGAATTAATAAATGGACTGATAGATGAGTACCATAAAGAGTAGGGCTGGCTTTATTTTCATTGAAATAGTTTTAGAATTAACTGGAATCTAAAATAAATGAAAATGTTATGTACACATGTTCAATAAAGGGTTAAAATTAATTGTTATGAAGGGGTTAAATATATACCTTCATTGTTTCAACAGCTCTCTCAATTTCTGTAATATGTGACTCATTAAGAGTATCACTGCCACATTCCACTGGTTGCAAGTTATAGATTGGGAGGGATTTTAACCACTCTTTAACAGCTGTAATTGTTACCTCACTATAATAATAACCAAATAAATGCAATGCTAGATTAATGATGGC
Organism: Xestospongia bergquistia; assembly: GCA_963965975.1. Lineage (NCBI taxonomy): Eukaryota > Metazoa > Porifera > Demospongiae > Haplosclerida > Petrosiidae > Xestospongia > Xestospongia bergquistia. The sequence goes on from OZ014416.1 coordinate 619,357, forward strand.
TGAATAGATACAAATGTAAGTACCTTTCATCAGATGGAAATAAATCAGCTTCATAATATACATCCTCAGAAGGATTTTCTTCAAGGAATTTAAACATGCTCGGAAATCTAAACAAAAACATTCTAACTTTGTAAATTCAGTTATTATACTAGTTCACCTCTCTTTGTATTCTTTCAGGATATCCTCAGCATCTGGTGACAGTTGCCATCCTCTGTCAGTTCTCTTAGCATATCCTATTAACTGAAGAATAGTTATATAAATCATAGACTGGTTATTATTGTCTATTACTTACCTCCTGGTTGCGCTGTGAAAACTTTATACCAAGTCCTAAATTAAATCTTTCTCTTTCTTTTTTACTAAAGAAAGATGTTAATGATGAGAGGGAGAGAGTGTGTTGAATTCTTACTTGTCACGTGACCCTTTTTCACACATAAGAGAGGAGGAGAGACGTGCTACTACCAACGTGGGGAGTCCCAATCTTTGTGCCACTAGCCCTTGAGGACTGTAATATACTTGAAGATGACCATATTTGGCTAAATAAGAAATACAAACAGCTGCTCAATAGATGAGGTACAATTACACAAATGGATGGATATTTAAAGTAAAATGGACAAACATTATTAGAGATATAACCTACAATGGACACATACCTATCACAGACTCCATCTCTGGCTCAAGCTGGACTTTAAATTTTATAGCAACTTTTTGTTGTTGAGAGATAACAGATATTACCTGATGAGAAAATAATAGCAGAATAATGCATGCACATATATCTACTAGTATAGCCACACACACCTCTGCTTGTTCTCCATAGTAAGGAGGATGAAGAAGAAAACACTGGCTACCTTCTTCGTAGAGTTCTTCGAGTGTCTTTGTCTTTTCTGAATATTCTGGAGCATATTCTGTTATATCCTTTACCTTTCAAAAGGAGGCGTGGCAGCAAATAAAATTGAACCCAGTCAATTAATTAATTTACTATACTTACCACTATCTGTAGTGGGTAAGGAGTAGGACTGGCACTCCATTGTTTTTCAAGAGTCAACATATTACGTGGTCCACTTTTATCTAGTACATATCGTTTGCCTTGAAGTTCTTCTACATAAACTAACACATTGATGTCCCCTAGATCAATCCCTCGTACAGAATTATATCTACAAATATATATATTTATTTATTATTCTGTCTCAAAATCACTCACTCCTTGGTGATTGACATGACAGCATCTTGCCATAATTTTATCTCTTCTTCTGTTAATTGTCTCTCAGAGATCTTCACTTTATGACCTTTAGCTCCACCCCCATATTTATTTGAGTCATCAAAGTATGTTAAGTGTCCATCAGATAGAGACCAAACTTTAGCTTCAATGAGATGAGGCCAACGAACAAAACAAGTTTTCCCAACCAGTTCTTTAGCGATATCAGCAACTGGCTATAAGAACAGGGAATAAATAAAATGATAAATGTAATATATAATATAATGATATAATGGTAATGGTATAGTGGATGTAATAATGATATAATGGTAATGGTATAGTGGATGTAATAATGGTATAATGGTAATGGTATAGTGGATGTAATAATGGTATAATGGTAATGGTATACTGGATGTAATAATGGTATAATGGTAATGGTATAGTGGATGTAATAATGATATAATGGTAATGGTATACTGGATGTAATAATGGTATAATGGTAATGGTATAGTGGATGTAATAATGATATAATGGTAATGGTATAGTGGATGTAATAATGGTATGATGGTAATGGTATACTGGATGTAATAATGATATAATGGTAATGGTATAGTGGATGTAATAATGGTATAATGGTATAATGGTACACTGGATGTAATAATGGTATAATGGTAATGGTACACTGGTGCACAGCTACCTTATTCAGATGTTGCTGTGGAAGAACATTTAAACATATACTTTGACCTCTGCTAGCAGCTTGAAATATTCTAACACCTCTAGCTTCAAGAAATGGCTGAATGAAATAGAAAAGAGGAACACCATTATCCATCCATCCATCCATTTGTTTTTGTGTTGTCCATATAACCTATACATTGATTCATTCATTACCTTGTGAGGTACATGCTTCAAAGTCGGAAATCCAGGAAAGAAGAGATCTAACTTCACTGATGGACATAGTCCCCAAACAATGTCTTTGATATTTAGCGGATAAGGATTTGAAGACAAGGCTTCACATCTAGCACAATGAGATGAGGGATGGGGCTTAAAAAAATCACCAGTACCTGACTTTACAATTTTGGACATCAGGAAATTGAGTCGGCCAGGGGGAGGGATAGGTACGTGAGGGAGCGTCCCTGTCATACTTGTAAATCAAACAAGGTCCATGAGAGTTTCTCCGAACTTCTTCATCCGATAACCGAAGACTACAAGGTTTCATGGCTTGTAAAAGACGTTCCTGAAAGGGGTTAAAAAGATGATGGCAGTATCAGAAGTTACTATGGCAACTACAGCATGTACATGTCTTATACATGCACTTACTTCATCTATAAAAGGAATTAAGACAATAGCCTCCCATTCATGTTGTTTTCCATTCAAGTCAGTCTCAAATGTATCAGGATAAAACTCCAATATTGGAGAATCTTCATTCACCATTAGACCCTATGATAAAGGGTCCAAACAATATCAGGTGGGGTTCTGAACACCAATGGGTCTTATATTAATATTGTGTGTAGCACTTACACGATAAGCTTCAGGTAGCAGGAACCGACTGTTAGCAGGTAATACTGCTAGCAGCTGCTCAAATGGTAAGAATGGAGAACCTAATTCAAATTCTATAGAAATTTTACTGAAATTCTTGAGCTCAGAAACAAAAGGTGCATAATGAAAAGGATAGAACCTAAACAACCAAAACAACAGAGTCTAATAATATGCTTGTCCACCATCTGAACTCCATCCATCCATCAATCAATCTGTCTATCCATACCAGCTCCATGATGGTACACCAGTATAGTAATAGCTCAGGACCCATTGTATTCCTACAATGTAACACTTTGCCAGCTCTGATAATTTCTCGTCAGTAACTTTCTCTATTCTAAACTTCTCTTGATAGTAGACAGCTTTCATAGCAGTAACATCAGTAACAAATTGATCATTTCTATTTACATCTTCTTCCTGGAAATATGCCTTTAAATTAGGAATTCCAAGATCTCTCTGTGTGTGTTTGAAAGAGAGAGAGAATCAAATTTATATATTATCCATAAATTTAACCACACACCTTAAGTTTTTTGATAGCTTCATTGTCCTCAATATCATCATCATTGTCATTTAAACCGCCAAACAAAAAGTCATCATCTACATCTTCTGTTTCTTCCATATCTTGTGGCTCTGTTGTTTTTATCTCTTGCTGTCCTCCATTTTGTTTTCTTTCTTTTTTCTTGCCTTCCATCCATTTCAGGTCAGTCATCAAGTCCAAAAAGTAGTCATCATCAAACTATATGAATTAATAGAATAAAGTGATAAACAATAGTAATAGTAATAATAATAACAATAATAATAATAACAATAGTAATAATAATAATAATAATAATAGTAATAATAACAACAAAGAAAGATAAGCCAGGTGCATCATTACCCACCAAATTTTACTTTGACATTATAATTTTAACTCTTCTTGTCTTTCCATGCCTTCAATAATTAACATTAATTTATTAACTATGTGTACATGTATATGTGAGCAGATAGACAGACTAACCTGACTCAGTGCCTCAAGATATTTCTCCATCCTTGCCAAATTGATCTTACCATTCTCATTGAGATATCCTTCATAATAAAAAACAGAAGATATTAACTGACAAAAAATGGACAAAGTTATAAAATGGACAAATAGTCAAACAAAATGGACAAGTATAACACAGAAATGGACATTCAAAGAGTTATACCTCCAAGAGTTGGTAATGTCTCAATGTATCTTTGATATAAAAAAGGAAGGACTTCCTACAAAAATGTAAAGGGCACTCATAATAAACCACACCTTTTGCCACACCCACCTGTCTAATGTGCATATTAGGGAGATTAGGAATGAAGTCGTTGCCGATAAAGAAACCCATTAGTACCCAATCATCAATAATTGACTCCAAATTATAGGGAAAGGGTAAGATGTCCTGTAGAGGGAAGAATGACACATAATCAAACAAATGGATGAATGGATAAGATCAATGGATGAATGGATCCATGGATGTATGGAGACAGCTCACCTTTAGTGAAGCAAATTCATAGTCCAAGTATTCTCTTAAAATTGAAAGATGTAGGAGGTGAAAAGTCACTGCATCAACTGATGTCTGACGCTTAGCACTCTTTCCAAACTTTACCTCTTCTCTGAGCAGACAAAAATGAGGCTCGTGAGTCACTAAACCTAACATGATCTGAGAGAAAATATAGATCACTCACACTCTCTCTCTCTCTCTCTCTCTCTCACTTACTAAATCAGCATCCAGTCCATAGAGACAATGTCTAGTATTTGAGTCATAATCAGGTTGAGATTTACTATATCGGATATAATCCATAATCTTATGTTCACCTTCTCCAGGAACCTAAAAGACACACCCACATACAATACAAAAACCAGCTGTCTCTTACCTCATGACCTGACAAGATGATCTCCACTTTTTGCCATGCTGGATCAGTAGCAAGCTTCTGATTAATAAAATACTTTAATTGTTCGTTAAGCCTTGCCATGAAAGAAGTACCAGGTGTAATACAATTAGAATCAAATTGAGCATCAGTTGGAAGAACGATACCTTTAGAAATAGCCTACAAGACAAAGGAATAAACAATATAATAATTGAAAAACAATTCAATACACATGTAACTAAAGATAGGATAGACATAAGAAGATCACATGACCATACCTTTCTGACAACATCCTCAGCTTCCTTTGCTGATCGAAATCGTCTTCCTCTTTGTTGATTCATTTTAGCTCGAGGGGCAACCCCATCTACGGCCATAAACATGACCTTTTGTGGTTTCACTATACGAAATAATACTTCTAAATAATGGAAAATGTCACTAAATATTTTATCATCTGTGATACGAAATGAAGGGTTATCATCATTAGGATGAGAGCAGGTGTGGATTATTCCATTCATATCTAAGTAGAAGTTGTCAAATTCAGGTATCTGGAGAATGAGAGAACAAGAGAGAGAGAGAGAGAGAGGGAGGGGGGGGGAGTAGGCAAATTGATATACCTTTGAAAACAACAACTGCTAATCTAAAGGTATTATAACTTATTTGGTTCTTAAATTTCAATTAAGTTACTGTTATACTACAAGGCTTCTGTCATCTTAGAGTAATAACCATATATAATAATGACATTAAGATAGGGATATAATCTAATAATTAATTTAATAATAAATTTTAATTTTATATTATAATTATATCCTCAAATTACAAACAAAAATTAGAACCATTGCAAATTCAATTGAACAATCTCATTATTATTAACTAACAGATTATTATTATGTCTTTATTGTTTGTATTAACAATAGTTTATAACAATAGGCAGCTGCTTTGTTCTTGGTTTCTATCCTATTTTTAAAATCACATAAAAGATTAACTAGTTTACATTCTATAACATAATATGGATGTACTGAACAATTGCATTCTATTTAATGCCCTCAGTGTACTCTCGTTTGGCTCACTTGGTAATCTTTAACAACTTGACTCAGACAGGGATAGCGCTCACTAATCCATCGATAAAATTTAGGAACTCCCATATTTAATGCCAACAATACCAGTTGTTAGGATGAATGGGAACACAACAAGTGGTCTGTGTATGCCTTCTCCTATAATATGTGTTTGTTTCAAGTGTCTAAGAGATCACTTTTTTTGCTATGAAGGTCAATACTGCTATCACGACAATGACACAGACTAAATCACATAACATTTCAAGAGTGCAAACTTTATTTTGGTGTTGACTGGTTCTGCTACTCCTTCCACCCATTATCAAGTAGGTTCGCCATCTTTAACAACCCACGTGTCATTTTTAACCCTTTGTCGTGCAATGAATTTGCAGGGTTTTGTCCCAAATGATGACTCCATAATTCAGAAAGTAAAGAAACTTAATTCATTTACTAAAGAAGCATTGCAATTGTCAATGTTTTTAGCAGAGAAATTTTAGTTTCATTATAACAAACAACTATAATAATCTGTTTGTTCTTTCATTTGCAGCTGTTTATTCAGCTGCGTAATTGTCTACACTCCATGCAATTCATATACTGAATGTAGAAATACTGAACTATTCTACAACAATATATTGGACATAGTTGAGATCTACCATAGTTCATTGATATTACATCAGTCACAGAGCTCTAGTACAAGTCATGATCACATGACAACAATATTGCTGAGGATCCAGCATGTAAAATCAATGTATTATAATGGTATGGAGGATAAAACAACTACACTGAACTACAGCATAGCTTGTGTAAACTAAACCTACTGTATGTGCTGTTATATGATAGCCTGTGGTTATATCAAACTAACAGCTGCATCGACTTTCATGTATTACTTTCAAAGGTTATCTGAGATCTACGTCATTATGTTATGAGCAGGATCTTATAACACTAAATTTTGTACAATATAAACATAGGTGTAGGAACAGGGGGGCACATGCCCCCCCCCCCAATATTTTTGGTATATGTGAGATGGTTTCACAATCAACTGATTTAGATTAGCCACTTTTCAATCCCTATCCTCATAATACAATTTACACCTGTAGATGAACATTTTATGTAAAAACATTTCAAAAATTTTTGTCAGTCTAAACAACAGAAGGTTTTATTTTGGTTGTTTTTGAAATACTTCACTATTAAACTGAACAATGTTAAAATGTTACATGTTTACATGTGTGCCCCCCCCCCCCCCCAATGACAAAATTGTTCCTACACATGATAAAGATAAAGTGTAAGACATGAATTACCATAGAAACCATGTTTGTAAGTATGTGGTACGTGATCTTGTGGTATGTATAATTACAATTGTCAGAACAGTTTATTTTAAAAGTTTCTTTAAACTCTCTCAAAATAAACAGATTGTTGATATAATTACTGACCAAAGACTAAAAATAACAACATAATTATTATTGATATGTATTACTTCACATGTGATCATATTGATATCTTATGGACAATTACTAACAAAATTATTTGAAGGGTTATAAACAAAACAACAGTAATAGCAAAAGTGTATTAAAATATCAAGATTAAGACACAAATAAATAATAAAAGACTCCACACTACTAAACTCAAACACTACACTACAAGGTACTGGTATTACAGTTACGTGTGAGAATAATTACTTTGATTTCATCATCTTGACAAACTCTATAGAATGAAAGGACAACAATGATAAAATGTATTTATCAGTAAGTACACAAAGCAAGTAATAATATAAACTATAATATTATTATAAATACAAATTACTTTTAATACAAGCCATTATCTATCTGTCTGTCTGTCTGTCTATCTCTTAATCTAATCTATATGTCTGTCTGTCTATCTCTTAATCTAATCTATATGTCTATCTGTCTATCTCTTAATCTAATCTATATGTCTGTCTGTCTATCTCTTAATCTAATCTATATGTCTGTCTGTCTATCTCTTAATCTAATCTATATGTCTGTCTGTCTATCTCTTAATCTAATCTATATGTCTATCTGTCTATCTCTTAATCTAATCTATATGTCTGTCTGTCTATCTCTTAATCTAATCTATATGTCTGTCTGTCTATCTCTTAATCTAATCTATATGTCTATCTGTCTATCTCTTAATCTAATCTATATGTCTGTCTGTCTATCTCTTAATCTAATCTATATGTCTATCTGTCTATCTCTTAATCTAATCTATATGTCTGTCTGTCTATCTCTTAATCTAATCTATATGTCTGTCTGTCTATCTCTTAATCTAATCTATATGTCTATCTGTCTATCTCTTAATCTAATCTATATGTCTGTCTGTCTATCTCTTAATCTAATCTATATGTCTGTCTGTCTCTCTGTTTATCAATCAATCCATTGGTCTTCCTGTTGTTACTGTCTGTTTGTCTATTCAATCCTCCATATGTTTTCATACCTTCATAATTGACCTGACCATCACCATCCTCATCTGCCTCTTTGATCATCTCCTGTAGTTCATCATTGCTTAACTCTTCGCCCAGCTGTTTCATGACATCCTTCAGCTCCTCTCGTGATATGTAGCCATTACCATCTTTATCGAAAACCTTAAAAGCTTCTTTCAATTCTTCATGAGGGTCACTGGAGTTAGCTTTTTTAACCATCATTTTTAAAAACTCTGGAAAATCAACCACACCATTGCCATCTTCATCAATTTCGTTAATCATATCTTTCAACTCGCTGTGAGATGGTTCTTGACCCAGTGATCTCATGACAGTTCCAAGCTCTTCTGTTGATATTGTACCATCATTGTCTTTATCAAAGAGGGCAAAAGCCTCTCTGTATTCAGCGATCTGTTCTTCACTTAGTATTTCATGAATGGACTAGAATGAAAAAAATGGCATTAACATATTGACAAGTTTCATTGTAGGTAGTAATATGTATGGCATAGTGTCGTTAATATGTGGCTCATGGAATATCACTAATAATAACTGAATTATTAGATGAATTTAAACTAATTTCATTTAATTGACCATAATCTATTTCACATGTGTGTGCATAAATGACAAATATTCTAATATTGATTATTTAATTATGGTCTACACAAATACTGACAAATTACTAACTTTATAATCAATTTTCAACATAAAACTTTATTTAAACATACACAACGAGTAAAATGTAACAATCAATATGCTAATTAAGCAAACACAGCTACAATATTATACGATGTATCATACAATCTGATAATAAGATACAGTAAATAAAAAGAATATCATATAGACATTAATATAGATCTATTATCCATAAGTTATACAATCTAAATAACATAATTTATAATTATACACTTGAGAAATACATATCCTCATGCAGATATTGTGAGTTATCCAAACTACACAATCTAATCCACAAAGACAAGAACCGAAGAACGTCCATTAAACTTGGTATCGGTTGATAAGTAATGTGTTTAGATGTGTGAAATCTTTAGTTAATAGTGTTGGATTGCCCCCTGACATTTTTAATATACTTTAAAAATATGCATAGCTATCAAATTTTAAAATGCTGGAATGTTTACAAATGTACATGTATAAACAAGTACATTTACAAACTAGTAATTATGACGTATCAAGAATGGTATCCTTCTTTGAAGAAGTAATAATTCTATATTGTTGGATTTAAGTTTTCACAGAATTAGTTACAGATATACTTCTTATTGGTAGTTAATGGAAGTCTTTGTGCTCATGCTAACTGCATGTACACACAGCCTAGTAAAATGGAGTTAAAACAAAGGACTAAGTTATCTATGATAGCTCTAGTTGGTGAGACCATTGGGCCTAATAGATATGTATAAACACAGGTATGATTGCTTTAATCCCCCTATGTGATTAAAAAGCTATTTAAAAGTCCTTCATTCTTTTTAGTTTTGTCTATAATACTACAGAACCAGTCATAGTACTTTTTGTTCATATTCTTCTTACCTGCATTGTTAAGATCAGTATTGGTATTTCGTTATCGCTATTTCGTACAATCCACTTCACAGAGTTGATTTTTTATTCAAGATCTAATCTCCTGTTAGCGACAAAGTTGGGAGTGTTCATTTATATTAGGTGGTTAATAGAGTGTATTCATATAGATATAATACATATTATAACAGTTATAATACAAGCACAATATTAGATCTAATGTAATATATTCTAATATTGGATTATACATGTGCTAACTTGAGGAATTTCCTGTGTTACAATAACAACACAGTTCATTGGCCAAATTAGCTGGTTACTATATACACATAAACTAGTTAACAGGATGTTTGTAGAAACTAATTAAGAAAATGTTATCTGTTAAAAGGATAGTGCTAAATATTAAATAGCATCAGATTATTTGCATTTAAAAGCAGAATTATACAATAGTGTCATTGTTATACTTTAATATATTAAAGTATTTTATAAACTGGGAGAATAAACGTCAACATAATGGAATACAAAGTTAGAATACTAGGGTCTAGCAAGGCTTTAAAGGGGTCTACGGTCTTTTACAATGTGCAGCGTAAGTGCGTAACAGTATTTATTTTCAAAAGTCTCTGAGCAAGACATTTCATCTAGCATAATAGAGATCAGATGTGGTAACTGTAGACTAAATTGATGCTGCAATATATTAGTAGCAACTTAAAGAGTGTGAATCTTTTATGCACGTACAAGTATTATAAGTTCATAAATTTTGCATATACTCAGTCCGAGTTGAGAAGAGTCTTTATTAAAAAAGGTATTTATACATAGGATTGTAAGGTGAGGTATTTCCTCTCCTATTATTATATATGCAATTATCACTGAAGTATAATTATTTTAATTTTTTCATTATTAATTCAAGTACTTTAGGGGGAGGGGCTAGAAAGTTAGTAAAAATTATTATAATTATTTTACCGTATACTCCATCGTATACGTCCGTTTAGCCCACAAGACAATACAATTGGGCGAGACACACACAATAGGTCACATTGACTCCCAGGCAAACTTCTGCCTTTTCTACTAATTGGACTATCATATTGGACTGTGGACTATTTTAAGTTCCGGACAGAGTGGATATCTTAAATTTATAGTGAAAACACCCGGACTGCCTATTGGAAGCAGAACCACCTGTGATTAGTAAGTTTGAGCTCATGGAAGGTCTGTCAACAACTGTGTGTGGATAATATCTATTCATTTGCTCTCTTTATGTTACAAAGAAAAGAATGAGCACAGAAAGTTTTATTTTATTTTATAAGATCGTAATTACAAATGTATATGTTCTTTAAACCACACCCATCACAGAATGCAGCTGCCCTCATACACTCACTCAATCAATATAACTAAATAGAGATATTGTTACCATAGTGATTACTTATATCACTTGATAATCATATAGGCTATATAATATATCTGTAAATACCATATTAAGAGATTTTGTATATTTAACTCTCTTATGAAATATTACTTAACTCTCTCTCTCTCTCTCTCTTCTCTTAGGTGGTTCTGCAGACTTGTATCCGTTTCTGGCTTAGTTAATTATTCAGGCATCTCAGTTGTCATGGCAACTCTGGAAAACGGGGACACAATTCCTACATATGCCGAGGCCTTTCCACCTCTTGGAGGATCTTCTTCAGCTATCCCCTCTACATCTTCCTGGGGACCTATTAAGTCTATACCTACCTCCTCTATAACTCAGGTAAATTGAGAGAGAGACATCCGGACAGACAAACGGATGAATAAAGAAATAATGGATGAATGGTTAAATTGATAAATGAGGAAATAATTGGTAAATGGACAGATGATAGATGGCGGGATTGTTAGACTACCTAATTAGATATAAAACATTAAACAATCCATTTTAGTCTAAATACATAGACACTACATGAACACAGTTTTGTCTAACAATGTTGTGTTCATGAGAATTTAGTCAATAGAGTTGTTTGTACGTTTGCTTAGAATGTTTTGGAATAGTAAATATTTTCGTCTAACACGCTTTGCCAGGAAGTCCTAAAATAGTTTGAATCACATGTAAATAATAATCAGTATGTTGATAATAACTTTTTGTTTTATTTTATTGTTATATTCTGCAAATAAAGGAGGCAAATAAAACTATACCCACTGACATACACAACTACTTACTTGTACTATAAGTCATAACTACATTGTCAAGTATACAGATTACAGAGTGAATTTTCTTATCTTTATAATTCTATTAAGCACTTTTAACTGAACTATTGTTTCTGTTAACTCTTCAATAGTAGCTTTTTAAAGAGGATTTTTGCAATTACAATTACGATCATCTAGGAATCAGAATTTAGAATTTAAACAATGTGACTCTTAAATCACAATAATTGGATGTTTGTTAATAAATGTGTCATTTTTTACTGAACAGGTATTTCGTGTACCTTATGAAGAACGTCGATACAAAACAAGTGATCCAGCATTTGGAGGAGAGAATCAGCAAGCTACTGTTGTTCGTGATATCATGGCAAGCACTGGATGTAAAATTGAGATGAATCAATCGAAGGATCTTAGTCTGACCATTATGGTTACTGGTCGTCCTTCAGCTGTGAAAGAGGCTCAGAAAATGATTATGACTGAACTTCATACCAAAGTAAGATAATAGTTGTACAGTGCATTGGATACTGTTTGAGATGTGATAATTAATGGTGTAATGTTTAGTGTGCATTGGTTCATTGAATGGGTGGTACAATGGAACAATGGTTCACTGGGTGGGTCGTGCAATGGATTGGAACATTGGTTCATGGATAAGTGGTATAATGGAACACTGGTTAATTGGATAGTTGGTATAATGGAACACTGGTTCTCTGGGTGGGTGGTACAATGGAACATTGGTTCATTGGATAAGCAGTATAATGGAACAGTGGTTTATTGATCAGGTTATACAATGAAACACTGGTTCATTGGATGAGTGTAATAATAATAAATATTAATAATTAGATAATTATTAGGTAATTTTAGTATTTTTTGTTTTTCCTTCTTTTCTTATTTTATTATAGTTTACTGTTGAACTTCATGTACCAAAACAGTTTCATCGTATGATTCTTGGTAAAGGGGCTAACAATATCAAACAATTGGAACAATCTTCTAATACTAAGATTACTGTTCCTCGATCTGATGATTCATCTGACATTATACGTATCAGTGGTAACAAAGAAGGAGTTGAAGTAGCTAAGCGACAAATTAAGTCACTTTCTGATGATCTGGTATGTGTGTGTGTGTGTGAAATGTGTTTGTGTGTGTGTGTGTGTGTGTGTGTGAAATGTGTCAATGCAGTTAGTTAGCACCTCTTTACTCTTACTTAATCCTCCTCTTTTCCTCCCTCCCTCTCTCCCTTCCTTTAAGGCCAAACAAGCTAAGGAGACTCTCTCTATTGATTCTGAATTCCATCCTTTTATCTGTGGTCCTAGTAACAGTACTATTAATTCTATCATGGAGAAAACTGGCACTCGTATCAATGTCCCTCCTTTTAACTCTGGTAAATCAGACATAGTTATTACTGGAGAAAAAGAAGGCGTGGCAACTGCCACTAGTCAAATCAAACAAATTCATCAGGCTACTGTAAGTGGGTGTGGCCATGACATTGTGCATGCGTTATATATGATTGGTTACTTGTAGAAAAGGAATTATTCAACAGTGTCTGTTGAGGTACGTAAGACACAACATCGATATGTCTATGGTCGTAAAGGACAAGGAGTGCAAGAGATATTACAAAAGACAGGTAAGGACTGGTTATTATTACCAGTTAAACAGGTTATACAAGTTGCCTATAGTAGTTACATTTGTTGTTTTGATCTTTAATAGGTGTCTATGTAGAGGTACCTCTGTTATCTAGTGAAGACTCAACAATCACACTACGAGGCCCACAAGATAAAATGGGAGAGGCTCTTACTCTTGTATATGGCAAAGTATAGTTGATTATATTTTCTCTCTTTTTCCCTCAGTCCATTGTTAATTCATCCATCCATTTGTCTATTGATCCGTTCAGTTATTAATACATCTATCCTTTAGGCTAACAGTATGGTTTCTGAAGAAGTTTCTGCCCCTTCGTGGCTCCATCGTTTCATTATTGGACGTGGAGGAGAGAATATTAAAAGTATTACACAGGACCTTCATGTGACAGTTAACTTTCCCAATGAAGGAGATGTCATTGTTATTGAGGGACCTCCAGAGGAAGTACAGGTAGCACGAGAGTCATTGGAGAACTTCACTGATGGATTGGTGAGTATGAACATGTTATCCATCCATTTACTGTGAGCTATTTATCCATTACTATGATCTATACATCCATTACTGTGAGCTATTTATCCATTACTATGATCTATACATCCATTACTGTGAGCTATTTATCCATTCATTACTGTTCTTTAGATGGCTACTATGGTATATGCTGAGGTACATATTGATCAGAAATTCCATCCTCACATCATTGGGAAGAAAGGTGTAAATGGTATGTACCTTGAATAGATAATGTTTGTAGAATTCACTCTCTCTCTCTCTCTCTCTCTCTCTCTCTCTCTCTCTCTCTCTCTCTCTCTCTCTCTCTCTCTCTCTCTCTCTCTCTCTCTCTCTCTCTCTCTCTCTCTCTCTCTCTCTCTCTTCTCTTAGTGACAAAGATCAAGGAGGAAACTTGTACTTCTATCAGTATTCCTTCAGATAAACAAAGAAGTGACATTATTCGTATTGAAGGTGATCCTCAGGGTGTTGCTGCTGCTAAAAAGATGATCCTAGAAATGGCAGCTAAACTGGTAAGGGTTTAACATATTTTAATGTAATGCCATAACAATATAGTGCTATATTAGAGTAATTGTTTTATTGACTGGTATGTGAAAATAGTGAAATGTGACAATTAGTCTGGACCGCTCTCACGTGCACGCGTATGTGTGTGTGTGTGTGTGTGTCATTTTATAGTACTGATATAGAATGATGACTGTAGTTAGAAGGCATATACTATAATGATATGTTCATTTATTAATAATAATATGCTTCCATTATTTGTTTCTATAGGCCAATGAGACCTCTGTGACAATTGAAATTGAACAAAAATGGCACAAGATGGTCATTGGAGCGAATGGAGAAAATATGAAAGAGCTTCGCGACCGATTTCCTGGTGTCCATGTGGCCTTTCCTGAGCCTGGTCGTCGTAGCAACCATGTTACTTTACGTGGCCCAACTGAGGAAGTGGACAAATGTTCTACTTATTTAATGAAACGTGCTAAGGATATTGTAAGTTTATTATAGATATCTTGTTCCTTCCTTTGGTCCTTTCGTTCATTCATCCATTAGTCTACCCATCTGTCTATCTGTTCATTTTTTGTCCATCCATTTATCCGTTAGGCTGACTCTAACTATAAAGCTGAAGTCAAGATATTCAAGAAGTTTCATGGCAATATTATTGGAAAGGGTGGAGCTACTTTAAAGAAGATTCGTGAGGAAACTAATACTAAAATTGAAATGCCAAAAGAAAATTCTGACAGTGACGTCATTGTTATTACTGGTCGTAAAGAAAATGTTGATAAAGCAAAACGACAAATTATAGATATCGAAAAACAGATGGTAATAATTTAAAATATCATTTATATACAATAGCTCTAGACTAGTGAACATCAGTATTTATCACAGTGACCTAGGATAGCTACCATTAGTAAGCTCTAAACTAGTGAACATCTACTTACTACAGTGACCTAGGATAACTACCATTAGTAAGCTCTAGACTAGTGCAGTACTTACTACAGTGACCTAGGATAGCTACCATTAGTAAGCTCTAGACTAGTGAACATCAGTACTTACCACAGTGATTTAGGATAGCTATCATTAGTAACCTCTAGACTAGTGAACATCAGTACTTACCATAGTGACCTAGGACAGCTACCATTAGTAAGCTCTAGACTAGTGAACATCAGTACTTACCACAGTGATCTAGGATAGCTATCATTAGTAACCTCTAGACTAGTGAACATCAGTACTTACCATAGTGACCTAGGACAGCTACCATTAGTAAGCTCTAGACTAGTGAACACCAGTACTTACCACAGTGATCTAGGATAGCTATCATCAGTAACCTCTAGACTAGTGAACATCAATACCATCAATACATACTACAATAACCAGCTACCATTAGTACTAATAAACAATATAATACATATATAATTATATATTATTTCCAATAGGCTTCCATTGTTGAAGTGACTATTCGAATATCTCACAAACAACACAATGCTATCATTGGTCCTCGTGGTAAACTCATTCGCTCTGTTATGGAAGAGTGTGGCGGCATCCGTATTCACTTCCCACCAAGGTAATTAATTATTGTTAAGTGAGCTTGTTTTCTTATGTCGTACTGAAACCATAGTAATTAATAGAGTCTCATTTTGTGGACTATGAATATTTAATAAGCTTGTTTTTACAGTGACTCTGACAGTGATGATATTCGTCTACATGGTCCTAAGGATGATGTTTCTAAAGCGAAAGCTATGTTATTAGAAATGGCTGTACAACATGCTGTGGAGAATTACACTGTTGAGTTGAAGTGCAAACCAGAATACCATCGTTTTCTCATTGGAAAGGGTGGGGCTAAGATTCGTAAAGTTCGAGATCAGTATGGTGCTCGAGTGATCTTTCCTCAGAAAGGTAGCGATGATGAAGCAGATTGTATACTTGTCATTGGACTTAAAGAAAATGTGGAACGTGCTAAAGAACATTTGTTAAAATTGATTAAAGAATTGGTAAGATGGATGGATAGATGGATGAATAGATGATGGATAGATGGATGATTGAATGGATAGATGGATGATTGCATGGATAGATGATGAATAGATGAATGGATAGATAGATGAACTATGTCAATATTGTATTGTTTACAGGACAATATTGTACAAGAGGAAATATCTGTTGATTCCAAATACCATCGATATTTTGTACAACGTCGAGGACAGGTTTGTAACATTGCTTAATCATCATTCACCAATCCATTCATTCATACATCTATCCATTCAACAGTATCCCTTCTTCACAATACTACTAAGTAATAGTTGGTCTAAATCACCCAAAAATGATTTATGAACACAAATTCTCATGTTATCAATTGTGTTATCATTTGGGAGGTTGTTACTGCCTCTGTCAACTAGAAAACTTCCTTAAAAGGAAAAGGAAAAGTATAATATAGTATACACAAATTATAATGTCTTATCAATTGGTCCGTCTACGCTATAACCACACGTTATTAGTTACCAAAAACAACTAAAAATTTAGAAACTTATACCGCAAACACGTCCAAACTAAAAGTGTTACCAGCATTCTTCACCCACACTAATATAATCGTAACAATATTACAAAGACCCGCTTCACTTTCTATAGACTTGCGGACAGCTAATCAGTTAAGAGACAGCCTTTGTTTTATTATCACATCACATAATGAAATTTTGATAAACTTAAATGTATTAGGACTTTCGGTGAGGGTTCTTTATTTTCAACATTTTAAGCATATTATCTCCCACTCCTTCCTATCTATATTACTTTATTTGTTTATAAATTTGAATTATAGTTGCAGCTGTAGCTGCTAAAAACGTATGTATTTGCCAGTGGTTAGTTCAGTTTATTTTCTCTACAATTTGTGGCCATATAGTTCTTACTTGTACCTGTATATAATGTCTCTCTATTGTATTGTGTGTTTGAGAATGATCATTGGTACTAACCACAGGGATCTACCAATACTGGTAAATTTTGACTAGGGAACATCAGTATTTACCACAATGACATAGGGATAGCTACCATTAGTAAGCTCTAGACCAGTATTTACCACAGTGACCTAGGATAGCTACCCATTAGTAAGCTCTAGACCAGTATTTACCACAGTGACCTAGGATAGCTACCCATTAGTAAGCTCTAGACCAGTATTTACCACAGTGACCTAGGATAGCTACCCATTAGTAAGCTCTAGACCAGTATTTACCACAGTGACCTAGGATATCTACTATTAGTAAGCTCTAAACCAGTATTTACCACAGTGACCTAAGATAGCTACCATTAGTAAGCCCTAGACTACACACTCTATTAAACTAAAAATAAAAACTGCTACTAGACCACAATTGACATATTACTAACTGTTGTTGACTGAGAATTCCAAACAAGAAAACAGAAAGTGTTTAAGTTTATTTTTTAACAAATAACATTGTCGATACTAAACAACATAATAATTTTATTTAGTATCCTTTGTCTATTCAATATTGATAATAATAACTTAATAATGAAATGTTGAAACAATACTGACAAACTAAAAACACAATTATTGTAACAAAACAACTGCTGTAAACACTCTTATGATAATTAGACAGACAGAGACAGGCGGGCATTATTTAAATTATTGAGATTGATATTTATTCTAATAATGTAGTGACTTATTATTATTAATTATAGTTTGGTCTTTGCTTAGTTGTAATGGAATATAGTTCATTTTTTGACTGTTATAATTTATTGCAAAATTCAACTCTTTAAATTTTAGTCCATATTTAAATTTTAGCATAATTATTACACATTTGAAATGTTGAGCTTTAATCCCCTCAGTTGCACAGACAGATAAAAGATACTGACTATTTATTAATAATACATGCAACTTTAGATGTCATTGTTAATGATGACTGTTTTTACTTTCTCCAAAATGGCTTTAATTTCATGAGATGAGATGTCCGATTTCAATGACAAAACCACTTTCATATTTACAGTTGTACATCTCATAACCACAATCTCTTAATTGTCGGCACTCATACTTTTAATAATCTTATAAATAACTTAATAAATATATTTGTACAACTTATAATAATTTGTTGATAGTAAGGAAATAAGTCACAGATGAGCAATCAAGATGAACTCCATTCCTAATTTGTTATGGTTAATAATTTCATAATTTATCAAATCATTGCCTCAATAATGTTTCAATGAGGGACTTTTACTAACACCCTCTCACTAACTCTCTCAAAACAATGCTGTTTACACACCACTTAGTAATTGTATTTTTACTGGCCACTTTTCCTCATTTGTGGACAATTAGGTACTTCCATTAGTCACTCTTCTCCACCCACTTAACAGGATGTACTGGTTGTGGTGGATTAAAGTACAAGGACTTCCTCAACTTTTAAACCACAATAATACAAGTGTCCATTCATTGCTATGGTTTCACTAAACATTGGCAGCGTTCCCACAACTTCTATTTACTTTATTAATGATATCATTGATATAAATGAAAAAGTACTTCTAAAATGTTGTTTAGTTAAGTAAATTTAGATAATTTTTGATAACACTGATTGTTAATAGAACAATAACATTTGTTAAATCTGCTATTGTATATGGTTTGAAGTAACTATCAACATAATATTGATAATATATTAAATGAAGTATCAAATCTTTTAAAAATGACAAAAGGACTGGATTTCAAATGGGACCTTATCAATAATCATAGTTTATTCTTGAGTGAGAGCATCTCATTATATATTCATAACTTGTAAATCTATTATGACATCATGATTTCAGTGGCTATAGTGATTGACACATGAGATAAATTTTTGGTTCTTTTTAACACCTCTGTTTTTCCTTTCCTCATGTTGATAGCACAAACTAGGGACAGTTATAGAGTTAAGACTATTCCTTGAGAAAACACTAACCACAAACTTATAGGAATGAAAGGATGACCTTTTGGGTACTTTTACATACTGGGACTTTCTTTTTGAAAGGAACATATACATACCACCCCCTATTGTGTGATAAAATTATTTTTAACTAAATGATATTGGATAGTCTTTTGGTGTTGCTATAATATTTCTCTAATTTGTTTAAATGTTAAATTAGCTAATTCAAATACAAAACATGAGATGTATCTATTTTGTCAAGAATCTATTTATTGTAACATATTATAAAAATCCTTTATTCTTTATGTATATGGCTTTGATTATCATAGCACTTGTTATAATAACTTACTCTTCTCCTTATCAGTGTCACATTCCCAACTAGTATAGTTGACACATATTGTAAGGAGAATGAGTCATCATTGCTGTGACATTTGTAGTACATTGATATAGTATAGTTTGTTATGTGAGCTGGCATTGGTAAAACACCTTGGGTTTTTCATAATAGTAAATTGTTATGGTAATCATATGTCTTTGTCGTGCATTCATCTATTCATTTCTTCATCAATCCAGCAACTTTTCTTTTTTTAGCTCATTCATGAGATATCTGAGGAGAATGGTGGTGTCATTATCGTCTTTCCGCGATCTGGATCCACAAGTAACAAAGTTCTTATCAAAGGTGCTAAGCAATGTGTTGAAGGAGCTAAACAAGCTATTGTTGAAGTCATTGAAGACCTGGTAAACTTTATCTTACAATAAATACCATTTTGTGCGTTTATGAATCTGTTGTGTTTAACCATTTCAGTAAATATTTCATTCATTTGTTTATAGGAAGCCCAAGTCACTATTGATTGTGTCATTCCTCGTAAAAATCATCGTGACGTAATGGGTCCCAAAGGTATCAACGTTCAAGCCATCACTCAAGAGCATAATGTCACCATTAAGTTCCCAGACCGTGAGAGCCGTCAAGAAGCCCAAGCCCCATCCGTTCCTGTCAAGGTACTACTCCCTTGTTAAAATGTTTAAATCATCTCTATTTTAGGATGAGGATGATAAACCTGTCACTGAAAATAGGGAGGAGAAACAAGATGGAGTTGAGAATGTAGAAGTAGCTGATGACAAAGAAGAAGAGCAGCAAGCTATTGATCCACGTGATATTATAACTATTTCTGGAAGATTGGAGAATTGTAACAATGCAAAGAAAGCACTATTGGTAAGAATAATACATTGTCTAGTATCCATTAGTGTTTGTCTGATATTTATATTGATGTATGTTTAACTGGTTATAAGTAACTTTTGTGGTTAATAAACTAAACATACCACACCCACCACTTCCTCATGGGACTTTGTGAAGGTGAGAAGGAAATCCCCATGTGTCTTGTTGTGGTCTCCTGTTGTGTAATATCTCTGAGAATTGTTTTTCTTGTGAATGTTGTAAATGTAATAGGTTCAGTTTACAAGGTCATACTGTTACCACTTGTGATATTCTTGTTTATGTCATAAAGGATACCCTAACACCCTATAATCAGGACAATAATATTGGGACTAATGATGTTCAGATAAGCAAAGTGGAAGTCATGACTGCTTTAGTCTCTCTCTCTCTCTCTCTCTCTCTCTCTCTCTCTCTCTCTCTCTCTCTCTCTCTCTCTCTCTCTCTCTCTCTCTCTCTAACCCTCTCCTTGTATTGCATGCATACATTACAAAATGATTTTAATAGTAATGGACAGGAAAAGGTATTATCTCTGTTATATCTAATGACTCAGTTACTTTGTGACTCATGATGACACATATGATAGTATTCCTATAATTACATGTGGAGACATCATTCCCAATGTAGTTGTTGTATGCTGTGTTAGTAATAGAGGAAAAGTCCCCTTTGGTCTGTCACACAGTATTATTGTAATACTGTAGTACTATGGAGACTTTAAGCCTAAGATAAATTGGGTGGTGGGTGTGTATGTGTCCCTCTCTCTACATTCCCAGACTCTTTCCCTAAATACAATATGTTATTGTTGTGGTATAAGACATATAAAATTAAAAATATAATAAATGTGTTGATGCTGTATCAGGTTTTGGAAATATAGGAATAGATGTCTTGGTTTGAGTCTGGTCACATAATATAGGTATATGAAATTTGATGTAACTATTATTGTGTGTAAATGGTACAGATTAATATAGTATAAATGTTTAATATTACTCTAAGCTGCTAGAAAATCATTTTGTTCAGAATTGATATCTTCTAAAGAATGCAATTATAACATACTGTAGCATGCACCAGTTATTGTAATAATGTAAGGAAAATGTGGGCGTCATCCTGTTCCATGCTGAACTTTTCTATCATGTTTTGTCTAAAGGATGATGATACATGATACATTCCCTAACTTATTAACCAATAAAGACTGTCAATAGTATGTATTATTATAATACCAGTTAGACTGTTTGTATATTATATTATATTATACAATCCATTTTTATTACTAGTAGTATGTAGTATGTGGTTATGAGATCATGAAGTTTGAGTTTATCAGGATGTATTTGTCTGCGTGTGAATTATTGTTTGTTTAACCCTGTATGTTTGGCTGTTTGTAATTGTAAATTGGTATCTTTTTTGTTATTATTATGATTTAGTTATGGCTTTTATCAACTATTTCTTGCCAATGTATATACATGTTCATTTGTTATCTCTACTCAAGTCATTCTCGATGCCAAATCAAGAAATTGTCACATCTTTGTGGTACTAACCACGGGATAAATTAGTTCTATAACCACCAAACTTAGTACTTACCACAGTGACCTAATATAGCTATTATTAGTAAGCTCTTATCGCAGTGACCTATGATAGGAACTAGTAAACTATAATCTCTTTAACATTAATATTTAAATCATTCCTATTATATATCAGGTTTATATTTCCCAACAATAATTACTACACCAAGTATGGTATCACTGTATAAGGAAATGTGAACTTACTATTAAGAATAATACTAGTAGTCACTTAGTCTACAAAGGTCACAGAGGGGAATACCAGTAACAGGATGTAGTATCATGTGTACTTGAAATATACTATAGTAAATAGTAATCAACTGTGAAGAAGGAATGGATTGTTTAATGATGGATGGATGGAGAGTCACTACTTTTGTATAGAATGTTTTATAGATAACTACATGAGATACAATTGATTGATAAATCATATGATAACTGATGTAGTGTTAGTTCATAAAGGGTATATGATTGATCAGTAATATATTAAAATAAGCAAAACACTCCTTGTTCACCTAATAACATCATCATAATCTATTACAAACCGTTTTGATATGTCTAGTTGGTCAAATGTACACAATAAACTGTTTGTTCTAGTTAAAAATCATCTCAGCACAAACATACCAATAGTGAATGACATACCAATAGAAATTACAACTGAGCAAAACATTTGATGGATGGATAGATGAATGGATAAATGTACAAATGGATGGATAGATAGATAGATGGATGGATGAATGTACAAATGGATGTATAGATGGATGGATGAATGTACAAATGGATGGATAGATAGATGGATGGATGAATGTACAAATGGATGGATAGATAGATGGATGGATGGATGAATGTACAAATGGATGTACAAATGGATGTATAGATGGATGGATAGATGGATGGATGAATGTACAAATGGATGGATAGATAGATAGATGGATGGATGAATGTACAAATGGATGGATGGATGGATGGATAGATTGATAGGTGGATGGATAGATGGATTACTGTATGGAGTTATGATGGATATATGGATGGACAGAAGATGGAATGGATGGATGAATTGATATATTATACTCTTGTTGCTAATGGTTACGCAGGAATGATTCAAGTTATTATTGTAAACGACATTATAAATTGAATTACTAATATAATTAGAATTACTTTGTTATTTAAATTGTGGTTAACTAATCCTCTAAAAGTTATTGCAAAATACCTGATATGCATCAAACTGCAACTGTCAGAACAACAACACAAGGATTAGATAGCATGCTGTCTGATAATAGTATCATATTGTGATGACTCTTCCTCCATTTTTTTATCTGCCTCTAGTTTATGACTATACTATGACTATATAATCATTTTGTTCATCTATCCATTTTGTTTTTGCATGTATCCATTTGTTGTTGCATATATCCATTTTGTTTTTGCATGTATCCATTTGTTGTTGCATATATCCATTTTGTTTGTGCATTCATCTATTTGTTTATTACACACATCCATTTGGTGTGTCGACATTTTGCATCCGCTGAATTTATTGTCTATATATGGACATGTCATGTCTCCCTTCCTTTAATTTTCTCACCATTCTGTCTCTGCAAACAAGAGTCTTACTAGTTTATCAGATACCCTTTATGACATCCTTATTCTCCTGTTTTACATCTCTGTGAACAGGAAAATCACCATCTTGTTAAGATATGTTGAGTCAACTTTCAAGGAACTACAGTAGAGTGATGATAGTTTATTGGTTAATCATGTGTGGGAGTTCTTATGAAAACATCCTCTTGATAGATATATTCTGTCTTTGGATCTTCATAGATAGATACTGTTCTTCATAGCCTCATTCTCAAAACCTCATACTCATACCTCTAGAGTCACATACTTGTATTAAAGCTTCACACCACTTTAAAACCTCTTCAACCTCTTTTTAAGCCTCATACTCAAGCCTCTTTTAAAGCCTCATACTTGTGCCTAGCCTTATAAGGTAATGTCTACAATGTTATTATATAGTTATGATACTTTTAGTCGAGATTCAATAGGAAAGAGGAAAAAAAACTTGTGTTGTTATTGATAATAGTACCATTACTAATATTGTAAACTAAATTTGTAACATTTTATCTCTATACATGGATTGACAGATAGTTACTTTAATAGATACACAAACATATGACTTCATCTATTGTTTTATGTCCCAATATCAACCTCATGAATATTGTTAATAACAATAGTTGTGTATACATATTAGTATATTCATAGTTATATAGAACAATGTATGAATATCATAATATAGTGTAACTGTGAACAAAGGGGCTTTTGTTAGCTCTCATTTCTTACTAAATATATAATGACTCTTTGTTGTTATTTTGTTAATACTTTTCTCTTGTGCTAATATATCTCATTTACTTATCAATTCATCCCTCCATTTATCCAGTGCTCATCTATCTGTTCATCCATCCATTTATCCAGTGCTCATCTATCTGTTCATCCATCCATTTATCCAGTGCTCATCTATCTGTTCATCCATCCATTTATCCAGTGCTCATCTATCTGTCTATCTGTTCATCTATCCTATTTGTTCATCTATTCATCCATTCATTCAGTATTCATCTATCTGTCCATCCATCCATTTATTAATATATCTATTCTCCAGGATCTAGTACCAGTTACAGTGTATGTAGCTGTTCCTTTTATGTTTCATCGTTTTATTATCGGACCTCAAGGTCAAGAAATACGCACACTTGCTGACAAGTATGGTGTCTCTGTTGAAGTCCCTCCTCTGGAACGACAAGAGAGCAAGATTACTCTTCATGGCCCTGTGCAAAACTGTGATGATGCCAGGCAAGCGTTGGAGAGGCGTGTCTTGGAACTAGAGGCTGAAAAGGAAGAACGAGTAAGTGCATATGTATGGAACTTTAGTTTTTATATATATCTTGGTTCTATTTTGGGAGATTTGTATCACAATGATGTAATTATGTTTTGAGGTCAGTGTCGTAGTAACTAACCTATTATAGAGAAGTTGCTTCGTCATAATGTATCTGGAAGTGAATCTCTGTTTCGTTTTGTGTATGTAGAGTAGTTGATCTGATATTAAAAGGTATCCATTAATGAGGAGGAAAAGGAACTAATTAGTTAAAACATATTAGTATGATAAAAGTAATTTGGAATTTTGTTATGATCTATATTTGGCTTCAATTATGTAGTATCTAAACAATGTATCTTTATTATAATTTGTTTAGTCATTGTTATTTGCATATAGGAACTTCGTAGTTACACAGAGGTGATCAAGGTTAATCCTAAGTATCATCCAAATATAATTGGTCGTCGTGGGGCCACTATTAACAAGATACGTGAAGATCATGGAGTTCATATACAGCTGCCTGAAAAAGACCACGCCCAATCCGATGAGATCACCATAATTGGATATGAGCATCAAGTACATTCTGCTAAAGATGCTATCTTGAAGATTGTTCGTGAACTGGTTAGTACATACATCCATTTATCTAATCATTCATGTATCGATCCATTTCTTTGATCCTCCCTATTCATCCATTCATCCTGTTATCTATCCATCTAAGATTACCCTTTAAGGCTTACCTCATAACATAACATGCCATTTATCAAATCTTGTGGCTTTCTTTTTTCGTAAAATACATGTAGACTATACATGTATTTTATATGTGTTACATGTACATTCTTATCACCTTATTTGAAAATCCCCAACGAACCACATACATTAATATCCTGTCAATAAGATAATTTATATGTACTTATATAATATTATATAATACACAGTATGATGTATTTATGTATGATATATACCTCAAGGGAGAGAAAGTGGTGACATTCTCATCTAGTGGCCATAGTCAGATAACAATTTGACCTTTCAAATCGAAACTCAATAATACATTTATCTTGGCTATATTTTACCTCAGATAATCAACACCTGAGCATTCATCCTTTGGTCTAGACTAGTGAACATCAGTACTTACCACAGTGACCTAGGATAGCTACCATTAATAACCTCTAGACTAGTGAACATCAGTACTTACCACAGTGACCTAGGATAGCTAGCTTGAGTAATATCACTACCTAGTAAAGCCATGCTTCCTCTTTCACTTGGCACTAAACATAATGTTTGAAGTATGTAATGTGTGCACAGATGAATTAATATGTCATAGTGCTGATGTTCACTAGTCTAGAGCTTCAAATTGTTAGTCACTATGGTAAGTACTGGTATCTGATATCAGACTAAACTTATTAATATTAGGTATCCTAATAGTCTGGATAATGTGCTCATGCTTAATGCAACTAAAGCACTTTCAATTTGATTAATACTAATTTATCACCTGAGTGTTTGAATGTCTTAATCTAGGATGAGAGGGAGTGGTAAAACAAACATTATCTTTTAATAATATACAAATGCTGTGAAGTTTACTAAACTACACTAGCTATAGTTAGTCTTACTGCCTCCAATCTCACTGTGGTTAGGAAAGATGACTTTTAAGGATAATTAATTTGCTAATTGAGTTTTGGTGATTTGTGGTTGTTTTGGGTTTCTAAGATATCTTTGTCACCAGGTCTTCATTTAAAGCAAGCTATCACTTTTTGTTCTGCCCACTGAACAACTTAAATGGAATAACACTCACATCTGGTAACAGTTTTAATAGCATAATGTATTATGTGTTGATGTCCACACATGGTAATAGCTACCATTAGTATGCTCTAAACTAGTGAATATCAGTACATGCCACAGTGACTGAGGATAGCTACCATTAGTAAGCTCTAAACTAGTGAACATCAATACTTACCACAGTGACCTAGGATAGCTACCATTAGTAAGCTCTAAACTAGTGAACATCAGTACTTACTACAGTGACCTAGGATAGCTACCATTAATAAGCTCTAAACTAGTGAACATCAGTACTTACCACAGTGACCTAGGATAGCTACCATTAGTAAGCTCTAAACTAGTGAACATCAGTACTTACTACAGTGACCTAGGATAGCTACCATTAGTAAGCTCTAAACTAGTGAACATCAGTACTTACCACAGTGACCTAGGATAGCTACCATTAGTAAGCTCTAAACTAGTGAACATCAGTACTTACCACACTGACTTAGGATAGCTATCATTAGTAAGCTCTAAACTAGTGAACACCAGTACTTACCACAGTGACTTAGGATAGCTAAGCTACCTTAGCTATCCTAGGTCACTGTGGTAAATTCTAATAGAAAAAAAGAATCATGTTTGATCAGATTAAATTCACCAATTCCTAATGTGGTATTGATTACTAGGTAATAGGAATGCTTGGAACTTGAAAGTTATTCCTGTTAAAACAACATGCTAAAGTGCTAACCAGACCAAGAACTGGAGCTTAGAACAAGTTCTAATTAAAAATGGGTGTAGATTAGGTCACTGACTACCTTATAGAGTCCATTTGAAAGCATGTCACCATATGTAGCCCTATAGAGCGTACCTACACGCCCATATAGTCTGTCTTATAAATGTATATATCTGTGCTGTGTATATTGTCTGTATTGTATGGTATGTGATATATTAAATAATATAATGTTACCTGTTGATTGCAGTATATTTAAAAGTGGCGATAACGCAGTATGATAATTTTATAATTTAATCAAAGTGTTTGCTTGGAGAAAGTCTGTAACAACTGGTGCAATCACCACAATAAATTCCAGCCCATCAGGTCATGAATACTCGTAAATCCACACATCAGGGTGTGCTGTGCTTTTTTTATATCACGTTTTCTAGTATCACTGTATCAACACATCTGCACATGATCGATGAATCTTTTTGCGTATTGTAATGTTACTCCCTAGGTTAAAGTGATAGTCTAGATGAGATCTGGAGGTAGCCATAAGTGTTATGATATTTAAGGAAGGTTTATGCAATGGTTGTGTGAAGCTTGATAAACTTTCTGAGAAAGAATCACAATTAAATATGTTAATATTGAGAGTAATATATGTGAGTTGTCAATGTTTTATCAACTAAACTGGTCATTCATGAGAAGGAAACACAAAGGAACTCAATACAACCTCATTATCTTTATGTATGTATGTGTGTATATATATATATATATATTAATATATATATATATATATTAATATATATATATATATTAATATATATATATATATATACATATATATATATATATATATATATATATATATATATATATATATATATATATATATATATACATACCTATGGTATTAACTAGAGTTAAGGGATTTATGTATACATTCATTCATCTATCCATTTATCTATCCGTCCATCCATTGTGTATTTGTCCCTGGCAACACCTGTGTTTATTTAGTGCAAGGATCAAGGAGGAAAGCTAACTGTTTTAAAAAAGTTGAAGTTGTTTGATTGTTTAAGAGGATTTCATTTGTGATCTTTGAGACAGCAAAAGATTGCTTGGAATGTCATACCTAATTTTTAATCTATAACGTTACTACTATATAGTTGCTCTTAATGGTATGTTAGCTTCTGCTTGAAATTCTTCTGGTTCAACAGTCAACCTTTGATATGCACCATTGTAGATCATGTGGGAGACATCCTTGCTTTGTTAGGATGTAGTTCATTCCTTAGATTTGATGGCTCTTCTCTTTAATCTGTAAATTTAATTAAAGGCACCATCCAGAATGAAAACAACTGAATCGTTGTACCTCTACTACTAATAGATGTGTGATCCAAAATACATCAATAGACCATCTGTCTGTTCATTCCATTCATTTCTTTTAAAATCCATATTCACAATTCATTCTCCTATGATTCTTTTGTTTCACAGGAGGAGCAAATCACTGAAGAGGTAGAGATTGATCATCGTGTACATAGTAAACTCATTGGTGCTAAAGGAAAGGCCATTGCTAAAGTAATTCATTGTCAACAATTGTGTATTTATTCAATCAATTCTTTTTTTTACTAGGTGATGGAAAAGTTCAGTGTTAACATTCGTTTTCCCAAGGACAAATCAAGCTCCATTGTGACAGTCACTGGACTGGAAGAGAATGTGGAAGATGCTAAAGATTATTTGTTACTTACTGCAGAAGAACATGTAAGTAAAATACTAATATACCATCCACTTGTTGATCACTGTAGCAACATTCATTCATTTTGATAAGTTGTCCTTATCCATTCTCTCTCTCTCTCTCTCTCTCTCTCTCTCTCTCTCTACCCTTAGATGCAAGATGTTATTGACAAACAAGAAGAACAAGATCTAATTAACCAATATACTCGACGAACTATCCAGCACAAGGAGCAAAAAACTCAATCATTATCCTCAGGGTTTGTTGTAAAACAGGCTCCGTGGTCTGGCACAACCACTGATGACTTCCCTGCTATAGGGTCCTCTGTTTCTCAGAGGACACCAACTTGGGGACCTTCAACTGGCCCAAAGCTGCCTAATTAAATATTTAGATCCTTGTCCGATATTAATGGACTCTTTTTTGCTATGGCATTTTTTGTGAACTGGTCTTTTTTTTGCTTTAAAGTATAATTTTGGTCTCTTTTATAGTACTTGTTATTGGTGATACTGGTTGCTATGACTACGTCTTAGCAATGGTATGATTATAATACATGTATAAATTACTATTACTAAGTCAATCTCATTGCCCATGAAATTTCGTTTGATTTGCCTTCGTTAATTATTATTATTATTAAGAAAATTTGCGGATACAATGTATGCGCATGCGCACTAGTTCGTTTACGTAAGGGAAATATAATCGTGTTGTGATGCGTTTATATAAATAACAGCCAAAGCATACGAGAAGAGTAGTTTTCAGGAGAACAACAAGCAGCTTTTTTGCTTGTAAGAAAGACAAGCAATAGGAAAAACACACGTTACTTTTGGTGCAAAGAAATTTTGAATCTAAGCAGACATTTGCAATGGCTAATGAAGCTGCATCGCCAAGTTCGCAAGGTAGAGGTAGCAGCAGTGACGAACAAGAACCGGAAAGGCCAGAAAGAATGAGAGACTGGCTTATTCGCATGATTAACAGCAAGAGGTTTCCCGGTTTGGAATGGCTAGATCCCGAAAAGACGATCTTTAAAGTGCCTTGGATTCATGCCAAGAAAAGGGGCTACAATCGGGAAAGAGACGCGGCTCTCTTCAAAGAATGGGCTATACACTCGGGAAAATATCGCGACGAATCCGATCCCACTGTTTGGAAGATAAACTTCAGATGCGCCATTAATGGGCTCAAAGACATAATCGAGCTCAAAGATCTTCAGACAGAAGATTGCCGAGTCTACAAAGTTCTCCCCAGAACTCGCCCACCCAAAAGAAGGCGAAGATCGTTGCGCAGTTCTGTTGAACCCTATCCTACTGGGTATCCAGTTGTTACTGCAGGTGAGTTCAATTCCTAAGTGTTGTTGCTATGAGAATTGGAGTGCTTTTGCCACTGCTTGCACTGTTAACAAATTACTAAAGAGCTTGGCAATAATACTATTGAAATACTCCTTCCTCCCTCTAGCTGCATCAACTATTATGGGAGCTGCAAGTATCCCTTCAGCTGCATGGCCGACAACATGCACTTATCCTACCTCTCTGCAGTCTGAGGCCTATACCTCAGCAACCTGCCACTACCAACCCAACATGTCTCTTCGTCTTCCTTATCCAACAATGGCCAACTGCATTCCTTCAACTGGTGTTTCTAGTGAGGTATGTTGATAAAAATGAAGGAAGTATATATAATTATATTAAAATGTAATCTGAGCTTGGCCTAGTTTTCTATTTTGCTTGGAAGCCTTACACGTTGTTTGTTCCCAAATGGAATCAGACAGAGAGGTATCTCCCCAATCTCCCTTGAATGGTTAGACAAGCCTGGAGTTGGAATGTCACTTGTACAGTTTCATCATGTTTTTTGCTGCTATTAGGAATCTATTTACAGTAGGCTTCTTTGTCTCTTTATAGATTGGTGGATATTACTGCACTCCATCCCTCACCTCTTTACCATATTCTCAAGCATATTCTCCAGCTGTTACTGCTTCCAGTTGCTCCATCAGCTGTCCCTTGGGGACCTGTCTTCCAACCACCTCAATCAATTCTACTTCCTTGACCATTCGTAGAGAGGAATCACCAGACAGTGGGTATGGAGGAGTTGTTGGTAAGTCCATACCTTACAAAGAGCTTGTACAATATCTTGTAATTCGCTTGTAAATGTTTTGTTTTCTTATATCCCGTTAATCTTTGTTTTTTTTCTTTTAGTTGAACCAACTGGCTCACCTGTTGGATCCCCTAACCAAGTATGTCCCTCTCCTGAAATGCAAGGCTTCTCTGGTTCACCTTGTGGTGGAA
Source organism: Xestospongia bergquistia (assembly GCA_963965975.1). Classification (NCBI taxonomy): domain Eukaryota; kingdom Metazoa; phylum Porifera; class Demospongiae; order Haplosclerida; family Petrosiidae; genus Xestospongia; species Xestospongia bergquistia. The sequence goes on from OZ014416.1 coordinate 650,712, forward strand.
TTCCTTCGGTCTCATCCTGTTGTGATCCTATAGCATCAGTCCCAACCTGCACATCAAGTGTTATTAATTCAACAACTGCAGCAACAACAGATGAAGATATTGTCAACCTCATAGGGGATCTCGAAGATACTTCACCCCTTCCTCGTTCCCCTCCACTGAGCCCCCCTCCTCCAAACCAACTCAATGTCACCATTTATTATGGTTCTGTGGCTGTATTGAGCAAAAATATCACGTGCACTAAAGGTTGTCGATTATTTTACGGACCCAATTTCCAGCTACCCACCAATGATGACCAAGCTGCAAACTTTGAATCTCTCTTTGGACCTCTTGAAGCTGAGCAAATCTCTCTTCCTCCTGAGCACCCCACTCCCCAAGCTAGTGAGATCTTCAACTCAATGAACCGTGGCCTTCTTGTCGAGATGCATGACAACGACATTTTTGTTACACCTCTCTGTAACACTATGGTTTTCTGTGGCACTTCATACTATCAACCGAGTACTCCACTTGAGAGAGAGAGGAGAACCAAAGTTTTTGACTACAGTACCCATTTCCGACATTCCCTAGAACAATACTCAATCCGTCGAGGGCCTCAGCCTGATCCCCATGTCATTTTTAGCTTAGGACAAGCATGGGGGCCCCAGCATCCTATCACCCAAAATTGTATCTTTGTCGTGGTGACCCATATTCAGGCCAAACATGATCTTGAAGTCTATGGCCTTCCCTTTCCCTTTTCACAGGACCTGTTCAGTTCTGTCCCCGATGTGGTGGACGTACGACAGGCCAGTCCTACCGATATGAGAGCTGAATCCTTCCTAAACTCCGTGTTCCAGTGTTAAATAGTAGTTACTTTAGTTACTGATGCATTCAATTCGACCAAACCACACCCACCTTAGCTACATGTGACTAATTAACAGGACTTTTTTAAAATTGTAAGGACCATTTCCATTTAATTTTCCTTCCCATCCTACGTTTAGTAACCCCACCCACCCTCACTATATACATTTTAATAGTTACTTATTTTTTATGTTTATAATTTACTTGTTGCTCACTATGTGAGCGTTTTTTTCATGGCTCGAACCGGGCTAATTTTTCGATTAGAATTCAGCTCATCATATTAATACTATTGTTTTGAAAAACCTGTTACTCCGATTGTTATATTAAAATATAATTTTGTTTTCAATTTACAACTAACTCTTAATCATTACCTATTGTTATAGTTTTTGGAATTTGTTTGAATTAATTTTGTTAATTAATAGCTATTTGATTATAAAGTAACCTGTTTTATTTCTACAATTGTTGTTTCCCCACTGTCTTTTTAAATTCTTTTCTGTTAATGTTCTCTTCATTTTCTAATGTGTGCTTTTGAATGTTTGCAAAATTTTAAATTAATTTTTAAAAGACAAAAAGTTAAATTACTCAAACAAATGAATGAAGCATAATTAAAAATAAAAAAACTCATTAACAATTAATAAAGTCACATAACACATAGAGTGTGAAGAAAACATATTAGTTCAATATCAAAATCTCAAACTGGAGTCCCTGGCATGGGAACATGAGACCCAGTCCGAGGTGAAATTACAATACCAGGAGAAGGACTGTGGCTTTCTCCTCTGATTACAAGGGGAGAAAGTTCAAGATCCATTGGACGACGACCCTTGCTATCTCTACGTCCTCCAGAAGTTGATGATGTAGTGGAAGTGATGGAAATCTTTGGCACTTGTCTCTCACCTAACACAGTATAAATATACATATAGATAACTTGAATGAATGGATGAACTGATAGATCAATAAACAGTGGAAAATGGATCAGTAGATTACAGTCTTACTTGGTGTTTTTCTTTCTTCTTGAATGAGAGGTTCTAATGAGACTTTTCCACTTATCCTCTCATGCCATAATGTAGTGGGTGTGGCTTGAGGTGTAGTAGGAGTATGAGGAGTTGATCGAGCAGGAGTGAAAGAGCGATGAGGATGTGATGACGATATACTACAAAATAGAAGGATGGTTAGTGGGCTGAATGGATAGATGAATGGACAGATGGATGAATAGATAGATAGATGAATGAAATTATAGACGAATAAGCAATATTATTTATCAAAGCATAATAGATAATCAATGAATGAAATGACAAAAACATAAAACAGACAGTCAAATGACAAACTTAGCCATGTAAAAATGGGTTAGTTTACCTTACGCCATCACAAAACATCAACACATATGTCCTTAACTAAAGAGTCAAGTCACAATATACATATTAATCACTCCCAAAAGCATTGAAAAGAGGCAAACAATAGCTATCATCACTACAAGTTGACTAATTACCAAACCTCATAAATGTATAAGAAACAACACAACACTATAACACCTCTATAGACCAGAAATACCCAGTGGATTTATAATTACAATAGTACCTAGAAGATCATGGTACAGTTGCCATGGAAACAGATCTTTCATTGTAGTCTCAAATGGGTAACTAGAGAAACTATGAATACAAGTTTTATATACAAATAATGCTAATTAAAGTACAATGAATCCTAGAAGAACTTTACACTTAGTAAATTCACAAAATGAGTGCCAGATCATTAGGTCCATAGTATCATGAACTTCCGTTAGAAGAGTTTCAACTACCTTGTATAATAACTGTTAATAACTCACCTTTCATCAATCACCTTATAAAGGCAAAGCTTTGGCTACCTACACACACACTCTACATATTAGTAAGAGTACTGTACCAAGAAGAAACTTGTATAATCATTCAAATTGTATCATGATTGAAAGGTTATAATTTTAATATTTTTTTACTTAACCTTTACATGTGATATATTTATGTAAAAATGGAGGACTAACTAACGTTTGACAGAGTGTGTCCAAATGTTTCTCAAGCTCTTGGAAATGTGACTGAGTAAAGTCCTGACAGAGAGAGAGAGAGAGAGAGAGAGAACAAAATAATGATAAAATCAACAAGTAATACAGAGAAATAATCACTAAAAAGGAAGCACCTCCTCAATATATCCTCGTATATAATATAAACTAAGTACCCACAACTATTATCTTAATAATAACTATTACACATTAGAGTTATCATAAGAGGAGAAAACAAATTATCTAAGTAAACCTCAAAGCAACCTCACAAAGTTTCCCTCTGTTGAGAGAAATCTGTTGATACTGAGGATTAAACCACAGAGGAAATACCCAGATTATATCAAGGCATTGATTCTACTAGGAAAGGGCAGGCTTTATGGATACAATGGTTAGTTAGATCTTGGCACAGAATTCTAGCTATGATTGGAAAATCAATTTTAATGCATTTATTTGTGGGATGTTATTAAAATTGAAGGAAACTATTGATAATGATCTCTATCATTAAAAATTGTCATACATACATACATATATATATATTTTATATATATATATATTATATATATATATATATATATAATATATATATATTATATTTTATTAATATTATACTTGAAATATTAATATCAAAGCAACATAGTCATTTTAGTATCAAAATTACACCTGTCAATTATATATTGATAGGTTTCCTAATCCATTTATCTATCTATATTATCTATAAGTGTATCAACAATACTCCTATAAATAGCTTAATAAGAAGTGATCAGTCAGCAATAGTTAATTAACTATAAGTTAATTAACTGTATTTGCTGATAAACAGAAATAAACAGGAAGTCTGTATATATTATAATATGTAATTATGACTTCATCCAAACTCTAATCTTGTAGAAATTTCCTGTGTATTATCTATATTTGGTACTATTGAATGCAATAAATGAGTATTATAATTCAATTAACTTATTATACTATGCCCATATATAGTTAACATAATTATAGTTAATGTTACATTATCAGATAAGATGTATTTCTTGTAGTACTAGGTACACACAAAACTGATAAGGAAATATGTTATCGTGTTGTCATAGAAACTTAGATAAAGTTATAAACAAATATTTTCAAAGATATATAAATTATTAGTATTATATGGACAGATGAATGGATTAATGGACAGATGGATTGATCAATGGATGGACAGACGAATGGATTAATGGACAGATGGATTGATCAATGGATGGACAGATGGATTGATCAATTAATGGACAGATGGATTGATCAATGGATGGACAGATAGATTGATCAATGGATGGACAGATGGATTGATCAATGGATGGACAGATAGATTGATCAATTAATGGACAGATGGATTGATCAATTAATGGACAGATGGATTGATGGATGGATGGATGGACAGATGGATTGATGGACAGATGGATTGATTGACACAGGAAGAACAAACCCTATATATGTCACAACTTACTCTTAAATCATATCTAGCACTTTTATAGAGGTCAGTAGCACACAATACACTGTTGTCATGGCTACCACTGATCACACCTCTTTGTTGTAACAGAGAAAGAAATCGAGGAAGAGGAAGTGTCGTTGGAGAAGGAGAGGGATGTGTGGGACCCAGTACATGAACATGACAACTAACTACAGGAGACAATATAAGTATCCATCCATTTATCCATCTATCCATCCATACCAAATTCAGCAGCGATGTCAAATGATTTCATACGATACCAATGTTCTGGAATTTCATCCCCTGTATAACAGTATATGAAAATATTAATAAAAGTTAACAAATAAGTATTAAATATATTTAAACAACATTTCACTTGTGATGTTGATTTTCTAATACAAACATCTCACCAGTTTATATAATATTCTATAAGTCAACCACAAAACACTGTATTTTACAAAGTATTATCATGAGAATAGATAAAAATAGAACCACTATCAAAACTTAAACACAGCCTCTATTGAGAACACAACTAACTCAAAATCTTTTACACTATCATACTATCATTTGTTATGATGACTTGTATATACACATCAATAACCAGCTGGCATATTAAAAGAGTTATCTCTTCTTGGGACAACTGGTCTGGGAATACCATTAGAGTCCTCATGAGGTCATTATCAAAGCTGACTATAACCACAAAGGAAGATAAAGCCAGGTTTCCTGTTGCATAGGTTATTTAGGTGGGCAGGATGGTATTGCCATTGTAATCATGGTGTGCTTATGTAAAACAGGTGGCTTATATTCAGTAAAGTAATTACTAGGAGCTTATATTCAGTAGAGTACATAGTGGGAGCTAATATTTAGTAGCATATAAAACATAAAAATTATCAAAGAAAAAAAAGAACAAACACATACCTTTCTCACCTCCAAAAGAGGAGGGACTAAGGGTGTGGTCACACAGTAGAAAGTCAGAGGTAAGCTGAGAAACTCTTTGTAAGTCTGATGTAATGATTTCTCTCATCCGCTAGAAATATATAAATAAAGAAGTAAAAATGATGCATGACAATGAATGGATAAATGGACAGATAATGGATAAATAGGTAGATAAATGGATGTATGAAGATAAGTAGGCCACACCCACTTCTAATTTAACATTAACGTAATAGTACCTTCTTATCTCTTACTTTATTCTTAAATGATTTGTCACCGGGGACATATTGACTATAATGTCTTAATTTCCATCGTCGTAACTGCCATCGAATTACAATATGGAGAATAATAAATATCTATAATAATAACAAGTGTGATTAGCTGATATCATGTTCTGTACAAGAAATTACCAATAAAATTCCATAAACAGATGAAAATACGATAATGTCACCTTCTACCATGACACTGATCACGTGATAGACAAGAACTTGAACTCTGTATTAGTCTCTGGTCCTATGCACTGTTTACACCTCTCGTTAAGAAGGGCGTGGCTAAAGTAATTTTAACTCCTCAACCAGCTGATTTGTCAGTAATAATGATGTGACCTTAAACAAGTTATCTTTAATTCGTGGTAAGTAGTTTAAACTAAGAACCAGTATTTCAATGTAGTTATGAACAGGTAGTTAAGCCTATGAAATTGTAGAATTTAAATTTCCATACTGTGAAGTGTGAACTCTATGCATAAATACATTATACAAGATAATGTTTGCGACTTTGCGTCTTTTGTCATTGCAGCTAATGCAGATCAAAGTGAGTATATTACCAAAGGTCTCACTTATTGCATCATTTGTGATAGGAAATACAATGATGGCACTCTTTATGACTTACAGTCATTATCCCACATCAAATCATGTGACTCAAAATTGTATGTATGAAGACACTCAACTTAACTCCACCTACCAACCCCGTCCCCTCCAGGCACCCACAAATCCAATTGATATTGTTTTTCCTACAATATTTATGATCACTCCTACATACAAACGGTTAACACAAAAAGCTGACATGATACAATTGTGTCAGACATTAATGTTAGTACCTAAACTTACTTGGATTGTTGTTGAAGATTCTACTACTAAGACCAGTCTTATAACTAATGTTCTTGAGTATTGTACAGTGCAGTCTGTACATTTGAATGAAAAGACAACTACCTTTGTATCTCGTAAGAAAGGAGGGGGTGGTCATCGAGGTGTGGACCAAAGGAATAAAGGATTAAAGTGGATACGTGACAATTATCAATCTTTAGTTTCAAAGGGTTTGAAAAAGGGTGTGGTTTATTTTGGAGATGACGATAACACTTATGATTTAAGATTATTTGAAGAGGTGATTTCAATAAACTTTATTCCATTTTAATACATTCTCTCTATTCTCTCTCTCAGATGCGTTACACTAAAGTAGTTTCGATATGGCCAGTTGCATTTGCTGGAATGTTATATTATGAAGGACCAGTTTGTAGAAATGGTACTGTAATAAAATGGCATACCAGTTTTAGACCAAGCAGGCCATTTCCAGTAGATATGGCTGGTAAGAAGATTAGTTCAATATTTATTAGTATAGAGCTTTAATCACAAAGATAGGAGGTAGCTATGGTAGTAAGTATTTATATTCACTAGTATTGTGGTTACTAATCACTACTGTGATAAGTAATTGAAATTTTATAAAAAAGTGTTAATGTCATAGTAATAGTAATGACATCTGTGTACTTATATCAGTTACTTATTTGTAATATTCAATGTTAATGAGAAAGAAGTTAAGTTTTTTATAATTTGTAAAAAGACCTTATTAAAAGTTTCTATGTTGTTTGTGTTTCAATTATATACTAATATACATATTATTTGTGTAGATTAAATTTAAAATGATCCTTCTTTATTATTCTAGCTTTTGCTATCAATTTGGACCTTTTTATTTCTCATCCTAATGTCTACATCAATCCCAAAAGTAAAGCAGGAAATCTTGAGTCAAACTTTCTAAGATCATTGGGAGTAAAAAAAGTACATTTAGAAGGAAAAGCTAAAGATTGTAGGGAGGTAGGTGTGGTTTAATAAAAAGATATGTTTTAAATGACATTTTCAGATCTATGTTTGGCATACAAAAACTGCAGAACCTTACGTGATTTTTGCTGGAAAAAATCCAGGAGATAAAACTATAGAAGTTTGACAAAACAGCAAAACACTTGTTATTATTATTATTATTATTATTATTATTATTATTATTATTATTATTATTATTATTATCATAAACCTTAATTACGATGTGGGCGGGTTTGTCTGATATTTTAACTCCTTAGGATGTCACGGTTCATGGCCGTTTATGGTACGGCGCTTGGAAGCTCTTTTGAGACTTTCTTCACGTGCTAGATGTGATAGTCATGGTGTTTATACGATCACAGGTCCCTCTCTTTTTGACTTCTTTAATTTTTGGCATGACGATGACCATCTTTGTTTTTCATGTTCACAATTCTACGAAGGATATCAACGTCTCGCCTTATATCGAACATACAACTCCCAAAAGTCAAGAAATCACTTCCTGTCGGTGTGATGAAGTGTCTAAATCACCCAACAAGAGGACAGTATTATCATCAGGTAATAGAATTCATTAATAGACTATGTTTTTATTAATTTGGAGCTATGAATAATTAATCTAGAATACTGGGACTTTAAGGTTAAAGGTCAATAATTTTAATACTATTTTTCTATTAAAATACATAGTGTTTCTTACTGACACTTTAACTTGTAGTATATGTATTTATTATGTTTTCTATTTTAAAGCATTCCGATTTTTCAAATGTTAATTTCTAAGCCACACCTAATTAATTAATTTTGTAATTGACATTTGACACATATAAATTACGGATCATTAAACTTGCTAAAATTAATAATACAAATACTAGTCTGTGTAAAGTAATTGCTTTTAATGATTTGAATTTTTTTATTATAAATTTTATATTGTCCGTACTCTGTATACCTCAATTAATATATTCTAATCTCATTAGATAATGACATATTTTTTATTATTATTATAGATGACGATCTAAATACTTACTTTATAAAACAGGAGGATAATCTTGACTCCACTCACCAGTCCAACTCCATCAAAGCACCCATGAATGCAACCAATGTGGATCTACCTACAATATTTATGATCACTCCTACATATAAACGGTTAACGCAAAAAGCTGACATGATACAATTGTGTCAGACATTAATGTTAGTACCTAAACTTACTTGGATTGTTGTTGAAGATTCTACTACTAAAACTAGTCTTATAACTAATGTTCTTGAGTATTGTACAGTACAGTCTGTACATTTGAATGAGAAGACAACTACCTTTGTATCTCGTAAGAAAGGAGGGGGTGGTCATCGAGGTGTGGACCAAAGGAATAAAGGATTAAAGTGGATACGTGACAATTATCAATCTTTAGTTTCAAAGGGTTTGAAAAAGGGTGTGGTTTATTTTGGAGATGACGATAACACTTATGATTTAAGATTATTTGAAGAGGTGATTTCAATAAACTTTATTCCATTTTAATACATTTTCTCTATTCTTTCTCTCTCAGATGCGTTACACTAAGGTGGTTTCAATGTGGCCAGTTGCATTTGCTGGAATGTTACGTTATGAAGGACCAGTATGTAAGGGTGGTGCTGTAATAAAATGGCATACCAGTTTTAGACCTGACAGGCCATTTCCAGTAGATATGGCTGGTAAGTATTTGCTAATAATAATAGTTAGCTATCCTGTTAGAGCTTACTAATGGTAGCTATCCTAGGTCACTGTGATAAGTACTGATGTTCACTAGTTTAGAGCTTACTAATAGTAGCTATCCTAGGTCACTGTGGTAAGTACTGATGTTCACTAGTCTAGAGCTTACTAATGGTAGCTATCCTAGGTCACTGTAGTAAGTACCGATGTTCACACTTACTATTGTAGCCTAGCCCAATGTGGTAAGTACTGATGTTCAACAGTCAGAGTTTGCTAATGGTAGCTATCCTAGGTCACTGTGGTAAGTACTGATGTTTACTAGTCTAGAGGTTACTAATGATAGCTATCCTAGGGCACTGTGGTAAATATTGATGAAGAGTTTCTAAAGATAGAAATAATAATCATTTTAAAAATATATTTTTAGCTTTTGCTGTCAATTTGGAGCTCTTTATCTCTTATCCTGATGTCTACATTGATCACAAGAGTCAAGCTGGAATGTTAGAATCAGACTTTTTGAAATCACTTGGAGTAAAGAAAGAGATTTTAGAAGGAAAAGCTGAAGACTGTAAGGAGGTAAGTATCTTGTAAAAAACAAATTGATATTGTTTGTTTCACTTCTTTTTTTCAGATATATGTATGGCATACAAAAACTGAGCGACCTAAAATGCCCTATCACAGAAAGAACCCAGGAGATAAATCAATAGAAGTGTGATGTTATCACTTTATCATTACCATAGTAACGTGTATTTTTGTGTTTTGTTAACTTTACTATAAATTCTTTTGTATTATTTAATTAATTTTTTTATCATGAAGCATTATTTCCTCCATTAATAATTATTATGCTAGCTCCGCCCATTAATTTAATATAACTCATGGGTAAAACGTCGAAAGATAAAAGAGATATTTACTATCGATTAGCCAAGGAGAGAGGCTATCGAGCTCGCAGTGCTTTCAAATTGTTGCATATCGACGAAGAATTCAATCTCTTCCATGGTAAACACGACCTAGTTTTTCGTTGATGTAATTTCTCTCTCTTAGGTGTAAAAAGAGTTGTAGACTTATGTGCAGCTCCTGGTAGCTGGAGTCAAGTACTGAGTGAGAAACTTAAGTAAGGATCAGGCAAATAGATGTAAACACTTATATAATATATATATGATAGCTCTGTTACAGATGAGACTGTGAAGATTGTAGCAGTAGATTTACAACAGATGGCTCCATTACCAGGTATCATACAGATCCAAGGAGATATTACGAAGGTAACACATTGCTCCCTCTTCTCTCTGACTATGAATGGACTGTTCTCTAGGAATCCACAGCTAAGGAAATAATTCACCATTTTGAAGGATCTAAAGCTGACTTAGTGGTTTGTGACGGTGCTCCTGATGTTACTGGTCTACATGATTTAGATGAATATATACAAGCACAATTGTTACTTGCAGTAAAGAAATATACACATGTCTACATGTACATGTACTATAATTACATGTACCATATCTACATGTACATGTACCATATTTACATGTACATGTACCATATTTACATATACATGTACCATATCTACATGTACATGCATCATATCTACATGTACATGTACCATATCTACATGCACTTTTGTCTTACATATAGGCATTGAACATAACAACACATGTACTAACAATTGGTGGAACATTTGTTGCCAAGGTAACAAGTTACTAATAAAAACTCTCTATTTATTATTGAGTTTAGATTTTTCGAGGAAAAGATGTCAATCTTTTATTTCATCAGCTCTCTCTCTTTTTCTCTTCTGTCTCATGTGCTAAACCTCGTAGTAGTCGTAACTCCAGTATCGAGTCCTTTGTAGTTTGCCAAGGGTACAACCCACCTCCAGGATATGTCCCTACTATGGCTAACCCACTATTAGATGGAAGACCATGTGAGATATCCATTCTCATTCCCAAAGTCCCTTGATATTGGGAATGAGGCTGTATCTCTCTGTAGTTTTTTAATCCATTTATCCGCTTTCTATCCTTTTTCTTTATTCAGTGGATCTATCTACTTTGCCTGAACCAAACAAAACAGTCATTCCTTTTATAGCATGCGGTGATTTGAGTCAATATGATTCTGATATGACATATCCTATCAATGGGGTCAGTTAAATAAGTGATCATCATTGATTTGTTTCTCCAATGTACAGGATTCAATTGAGCAGTCATCTTATAAACCATTGCCTCCTACCCAAGCTCCCATTAATCCGCCTTATAAAACTGCATGTGCAATGAAGCGAGGGGAAGTTCCAATTGAACACCTTATCCATTTAATACCTGTGGAAGATGATATAGAGAGCAGACAAAAAGATTTAGCTTCTCATGCTCTTCAAGACAGTTAGGAAGGTTTTCTACAGTTTCATTGTTTTTGTGTAAAAACTTAATCAGAATATTCACAATATTTTTATATAAAGTGACAAGGTTTCCACAACAGAAATCTTATTTCGAGGTGATTAAGTGTAGTCAATAAAATGGAATCTTACACACATAGATACAAGACCTTTAAAATTCCTTTTCTCCTGTAGAATGAATAAGTTCTTCATAGTATGCAATATATAAAAAGTAATCATTATCTCTATATTCTTGATAAAGTCTAGCTAATGTACTGTCAGCAGCTGCTACTACATCATTGTCCACGTAAAGATAGAGAGGAGCATGTGATGGACGTTTTAACTTGTCATTAATGTACTTCATGACATCACTCACTGAATGAATGGGATAATAAGCAGTATAGTAATGCTTGATTCTATGTTGTAAAGTACTATGCTCTAGCTACATGTAATAGTGACTGTGTTCTTCATACCTGAAGAAGATGCTGGTAATAAGAGTTTGAAGTTCTCAAGTTCTGCAAGACCAGACTTGCTCACTCTTCCAATAGCTACCTGTTGTACACGGGTAATTTCATGAGTGTGTAGGCCAAGACTTACTGGTACTTTTGATGGGTGATTTTTGAGGGTTCTTGATCCTTCTAGTTTTCTCTGTTCAAAGTCAGGTTTTTGCTGTTTATATTTGTAAGTTACATTAAGAGCCATCATAAAGTAGGTGGAGCTAATTTAGACACGCCCCCTAGTTCAGGTAAGAATTACTTTTTTTCTATTTTGAAAGGTTCTGCTGTAAAGCAGACTAATATACTCCTCCTCCTCCTTGACACAAACTGTAAGTGGAAGTATTTACAAGTTATCATGTTGCTATAGTAAGCAAAGACATGAGAATACGTTCCTGTCGGTATTGTGTGGTCCTTGGTTTCTTACTCTTTCAAGCTATCTGGATAGTTGCCCTCATTACTTTCTCCACACCAACAGTGCAGCAGAAAAATGATGAATCAATTCAAAGCCATTCTCTAAAACAAGATTGTGAATGTAATTGTAATAAAGAAACAACAGTGACTAGTAGTAAGTCAACTACCACTGATGCAGTGACCTCGGACAGCAATAAGAAACAGGATGATACCACATGTGGTACACCTCCTTCCTCTTCCTTGTCACAACCAAAAGAAAACTGTTTCCTTTTTGTTTTAATACTATCAAGTCCCGATGGTAGAGACCAACGTAATACCATACGTGAGACCTGGATGAAAGACTACTCCAAGTTGATGCCTAAAGTATTAGTTAAATTCTCTATTGGAACATTAGGTTTAAGTCAATCCAGTATTGATATGCTACATGTTGAAAACAAAGAGTTCAAAGATCTTCTGTTGCTCAAAGACTTAAAAGAATCGTATCACAATCTCTCAAAAAAAGTTCTTAAAAGTTTTGTTCATATCGACCAAACATTTTCCTTCACATATTTATTTAAAGGTGATGACGACACATATATATTACTAAACACAGTCCTACAAGAACTGACCAAACGAGAATCCAAAACCAGTTTTTACTGGGGATTCTTTAACGGACGTGCAAGACCCAAAAGAAAAGGAAAATGGAAAGAGACAGAATGGTTTTTAAGTGATCGTTACTTACCCTATGCTCTAGGAGGTGGATATATTGTTACCAATGACTTAATACATTATATATCACTTGTTGCTGATGGACTACAGCTGTACCATTCAGAGGATGTCTCTGTTGGTGTTTGGTTAAGTGGATTCAAAGCAGAACGTAGACATGATGTCCGTTTTAATACAGAATTTGTCTCACGTGGTTGTCGTAACATTTATATTGTCTCTCATAAACAGTCGATGACTGATATGAGAAAAAAGCATCAAAATTTAAAGCAGATTGGAGTCCAATGTGAACGAGAGTTTCAAACAAGACCTTCCTACATATACAATTGGACAGTCCCACCATCGGAATGCTGTGACCGAAAATTAAATATCCCATGAAGAAAGGAAATCTCTCAAAAAGACAATCACAATATTGTACTAATATGACAAAAACGTTTTGTGTTTGATGGTATTTTGCATTGCCTGTACTAATCATTAATGCTTGCATTGTATTATAATAATTGTATTATATTAATCTATATAATAATTACCTGTATATATATCAATGGTGTTATATGATGGTAAGTGTACTGTTGTTAACTGTTACAATGTACAGCTTGTATAAAGAGTTGACGTTGTATTGTTGTGTCACCTTTGAGAAGTAGCTGTAATAGATGGAAATGATAGTAAAATTAGCATTGAAATATTTCTTGTATATTTGTACTGTTTGTTGACAGGATATTTTATTGTGTGTATATCAAATTATAACTCACATTTGTATGTGCTTGAATCACTCCAGTCTAAAGATAAAGAGATGTAAATAATATAGCAAAGTTGATGCAATAAACTATTAATATTAATGAACTTACTGTAAAATCTTTAGGTGGAGTGAAAGTAATATTAACTAGCCTAGATCCTCCTGCTTCAACAGAGGACTATAATAGACCGTTATGTTATCATTACATTATTAATATTAAGCGTATCACTTACCTTCATTGGCTCAATAGTAAAACATTTAGTATCAGGACCACTAAGTTGTAAAGGCTCTATAATGTACTCACCAGTAGTCTTCTTGACTAATGGTGTCTTAATGCAACCAATATGAAGCTGTTGAGTCATTGGAGGATGGGAAGGATCTGAACTTTTCGTTCCTTTATCTTGTGATTCTAGTGAATTTGTACTATGTTTGAATATGACCAGCAATGGAAGAGGAGGGTGAGTCCCTGTGAGGAAAAGGAATGAATGAAAGCAGGTGCATTTTTCTTTTAGTCTAAAAGATACATGTTTTTAAATTAAATATCAAAAATCTGTATTATATTATCAGTAACTAATTACTTGTGTAAGACAGTAAATATGGACGTTATTGTTAATACATATCTCCTTGATCAGTGGGCACAATAGTCATAGATATGTCACTAGGTCCTAATGGTTTCCCCTCCTAATACATACATATATCTCCTTGATCAATGGGTACAATAGTCATAGATATGTCACTAGGTCCTAATGGTTTCCCCTCCTAATACATACCTATATCTCCTTGATCAGTGGGTACAATAGTCATAGATATGTCACTAGGTCCTAATGATTCCCCTCCTAATACATACATATTAGTACTCCAAGAATGTCCTTTGAGACATAAGTTCTGTATGCTCTAAGAGAAATGGAGAAAGAATAAATTCAAAGACTGAGTGATATTAATACTTTTCTGTTGATCTCTATGTCCAACATATCTGTGAACAAACAATCTGGGCGGTCAGGACTAAATTGAATATTGATATCAACACTGGAACCTATATTAAATGAATTATATCTTTACTAGAACCCTTATTATAATAATTACCTGGTGATATTTTACCAGTGTTTGGTATACAAGTGAACAATGGTTGACCATTGAAATTAGCAGGACCTAAAAATTATCTTTATACCTAATGTCCATCTATCCATCCATTTATCTAACAATCCATCTGATGTCATATGTTCCATCCAGGGTACTATGATTTCATGATTCCATTGGCTCCATGGGCTGTTCATCCATCCATCTATCCATTCATCCATCCATCCATCTATCCATCCATCCATCCATTCATTACCCTTTCGTTTAGACTGAGGTAACATAATGCTCTCCATCTTTAAACAAAAATCAACAGATAATTCTGACTTATTAACAAGTTGTAAAGTCTGTATAACAATATCTCCCATCATAACATGATCCCAGTCAATGGGACCATCCCTCGGAGTCACCTCCACTACAGGATCAACCCCTTCTCCAATAAGAGTGAGATCCAAGTATGAGGACATTCCATAGATAATTTTAAGAGTCTCATGATACTAATAACAAGACATTAGATTAGATTCTTATTGTATGAGATATTATTTACTTTTCCAGAATGCTCTGGAGCAAATTGTAGTAGTATTGAGTGAGAGGAACCAGGAACAATATCTCGTAGTGCGTTCCTCATTTCAAATCCTTCTTGAGGATCAAGACAAGATGTAGAGAGCTACAGATGAACAGAAAAAGTATTGTCCTTCATTTTGATATGAACAAACCTTCAGTGTATTTGATGAAATGTTTTTTAAGGATATCTGTTTTGTTATTTTATCTCCTATATATTACATAAAATAGCATTATATATATGTATTATATTATATTATATTATATTATATATATTATATTATATTATATCATATTATATTATATTATATTATATTATATTATATTATATTATATTATATATATTATATATATATATATATTATATCATATCATATTATATTATATTATATTATATCATATTATATTATATTATATCATATTATATCATATTATATTATATTATATTATATATATCTTACCAACTCCTACATTACCAAAGTTGATAGTAGTTCTGCCTCCATTAGAGGTCACTAGCAGTGAGGGCCTAACAGCTGTGGCTGTAATATCAAGATAGATTGTCTCCTCAGCTCTGAAGAAAAGAACCAGTTGTCTAATAGATTATTCTTATAATCTCTAACTTGTAGTTAATTTGTCCATTTCTCATATCATTAGTTAGTGTAGTTGATATAAAGCAAGGAATAGAACATTGATACAGCACATTTTGATAGTCAGTAATAACACTGTTATATGCCTCACACCACAAATCAGATCTGAAGTAATCAAACAACAAATATAATCATTAATACATTATATATAAATACAATTTGTACATGTACTATAATATACATTGTGTATTATTATTATGACCAAATAAGGAATTGTTCGTGGCTATCCCAAATTATTAGGGATAACCAAATAAGGAATGTATTAATTGTATAGATTGCTGACAGTAAGAAGATGGCTGAAAGTAAGTACGTATGTCTTGTCAAAATAAATCATGTTATTAATATCACCTACTAAAATTAGTCCTGGTCTCAGGAATATATTAAAGATCTAAGTTCTGTTGTATTTGTTGTATATATGTCATTTGTCAGTAATAAATTAAGACAATACTCTATTAAATGATTTGTTTGCTTCTTGTATTTAGAACCAGAGCTAAGAGATCTTCTTGAAGCTATAGATGATGTCAATGACTGGCATACATTGGGTATACACTTAAGACTTGATATAGCTCAATTGGATCAAATTGAAGAGCAATATCTTACACAAGGCCATAGGAGGTGTAAAACTAAAATGATTGATCTCTGGCTGAAAGTTAAACCTGATGCCAGCTGGTATATGTTAATAAAGGCTCTTAAAAAGATCAAAGAAGAATCCCTTGCTGACAGACTAACAGCTAAATATCTAAGTGGAACCAGTTCAACAATAACAGCTGGTAATATTAGACTATGGTAATTTTCTGATATGAATTATATATTGTAGAAGAAATGAGAGTTATAAATGAACTGGAGAAGAAATTACAATCTAAAGAAAAAGAATTCCAACAAGTGAAAGTAAAATATGAAGAACTTGAAGCCAAACTAAAAAAGTATGAAGAAAGTAAGTTTATTTGTATACACATTGTGTTATTGATTCATTGTAATATAGCAAACATGACAGGACCTAATGATGAAGAATTGAGGAGAGTGAACTTTGGCATAATGCTTTCACGACTAACGAATGAAATGACGAAATCCCTTGACTTTGACATTAACGATTATCTAGATAATGTAACTCCACGGGAAAGTGGTCCATTGACTACAATGAAGGAGATATTACGTGGTCAATCAGATCCCACTGATCCCTCTAAACCTCTAGTACCTCTAGAGGTATATAACAAAACGAAAGATGTTAAAAAATTCATTTATAGTCTTGTCCCTCGTTACATCAATTATCGTAATACAAGTCTATTACACTCTCTTGTGGCAAAAACAAGCCCTCAACATTTACATTATGTAACTGACTATGAAAATGATCCAACTGGTGATGTGTTAACTCCTAAGTCTAAAAAAAGTTAATAGGTATTAAATTTAATGAAACAAGGTTGATGTCATATCATACATTATATATAAATATTGTTTTATATTATACTTTCTGTTATTACTACTAATAAGAAATAATATTTTAAATTCTATGACTATGATCACTGATTATACACAGAGTCTGAGCTAAGAGATCTTGAAGTATCAGTGTAAGATAACAATAATTAGCATAATGATTAAATGTAGTAGTATTCCAAGATAGAATTATATATTGTGGATGAGTTAATAGAAATGAAGATTCTAAAGATTTAAAAAGCAAAAACCAGAACAATTGTCTTTCTGATGTCTATGTGTTCATAGTCTCATTCCCAGACTACCACATTCTACTACTATAAATAGTCTAGGAATGAGACTAGTGTGTCTGTGTATCTATCTGAGGGAGCTTATAGACAAAATCAATACATTATGTTAGAGTTATTATTATGATTTATTTAAATACATTATAAGAAACTTCTATTACCACAAACTTACATGTAGTACATGTATATTATAAACAATTACCATATAAGGAAGTTGATGTGTAGGGATAGTTTCATAAAAATGGCTGAAAGTAAGACCTATTTCTTTCTTAATAATTGTGACTTCTAATTTTATTTTGTCATCATTTTAAGTATCACAATTGTCTCCTAAATTTAGTCAGTTCTATCTTCTGTAGTCAGAACCTTTTCTTCCATAGGAGGAATGATCTGGCTACATGAGACTAGTTCTACCTTATGTTAATGTTAACTGAAATTCTACAATAATTTATGTTTCATTTTTGTACTCAGAACCTGGGCTAAGAGATATTCTTGATGAAATAGAAGATGTCAATGATTGGCATGCATTGGGTATACACTTAAGACTTGATATAGCTCAATTGGATCAAATTGAAGAACAATATTTTGCAACACATGGCCATAGGAGGTGTAAGACTAAAATGATAGGTCTCTGGCTGAAAGTTAAACCTGATGTCAGCTGGCATATGTTAATAGAGGCTCTTAAAAAGATCAAAGAAGAATCCCTTGCTGACAGACTAACAGCTAAATATCTAAGTGGAACTAGTTCAACAATAACAGGTAATATTAGACTATGGTAATGTACTGATATGAATTATATATTGTAGAAGAAATGAGAGTTATAAATGAACTGGAGAAGAAATTACAATCTAAAGAAAAAGAACTCCAAGAAATGAAAGTAAAATATGAGTATGAAGAAAGTAAGTTTATTTGTATACACATTGTGTTATTGATTCATTGTTATAATATAGCAAACATGACAGGACCTAATGATGAAGAATTGAGGAAAGTGAACTTTGGCACAATGCTTTCACGACTAATGAATGAAATGATGGAACCCCCTGACCCTGACAATTATCATTATTATGAAGATGATCTATATATTGTACATCCATGGGAAGCCGATCCATTGACTACAATGAAGGAGATATTACATGGTCAATCAGATCCCACTGATCCCTCTAAACCTTTAGTACCTCTAGAGATATATGACAAAGCAAAAGATGTTAAAGAATTCATTTATAGTCTTGTCCCTCGTTATATCAATTACCGTAATACAAGTCTATTACACTCTCTTGTGGCAAAAACACGTTCCTATAACTTATCGTTTGTGACTGATTATGAAAATAATCCGTTAAAAAAACTCTGACTCTCCCAAGACATTTGAATTCAATGAATTGTTTTGTTGACAATAAATTAAGTTATGTACTTACCCTTCATTAGGTGGATTGGGCAGTGAAATCTTTGATTCATCCTCAATCTCATTCTGTCCTTGAGTTTGAGAATGAGTCTGGGAGGCACTGGAAGAAGCCATACTTCCTTTACTTCTAGAGGCTAAATTGCTCTTATTACTCAATCGACTGCCACCTTGACGACCCTTTTGAGATTTCTGAAAAGAGAAAAGTAAATTAATCTTGGCAATCATATTAGACAAACTAAGTCATTTGATCACAAGGTTTTGTTTTAATTTTCTAGTATTAGATAGTACTATTCATCAAATATTAATAACTCATCACTAACTAGCTACATAGTTCTAGTGTAATGTGTCTTTGTATGTACTATAATGTTAGCTATTACATTTTATTACCTGGATTGGTTTCTCTTCCTCCTTTGTTATATTCTCTTCTTCTTTAGTTAGTTTCTCAGCTAAACTAACAGCTAATTTAACTCCTTTCTCTTGTACTGTTTGAGGATTGATATAAGGATGGAACGATACATCAACTCTCACCAACTATAATGTAGGAAGTAGTTGTTTAAAATAGGAAGTAATTATTTAAAATAGGAAGTAGTTGTTTAAAATAGGAAGTAATTATTTAAAATACAATGAACTATTTATAAATTACAATGCATTGTGGAAACTATGAAACCTCAAAGCATTGAAATATAAGACATCAAAATTTAATTGTTCTAATTAAAGGGATATTATCTTAGTAAAATCATAAAGGATGTTGATACAATATCCTTAATAGTAGGAAGTCCTTATAGAGAGGTTCTACTGAATGTTGCTATTATAATAGATACCTCTCCTGGCTTGACTATTCCCACAGCAGGAGATACTGAGACTGGTAAACCTTGGGGGACACAAAATTCAAACATCCGCGGACCCTGTGTTGGAGCCATGCCTCTAATAACAGCACTGTCTGTACGAGATAGTGGAGGGTTATTGACAGTAATGTGTGCCACTGTGGTAGCATTTAAGGGTGTGGCTGCAAATGTGATAGCTGAATGAGAAAGTTGTAATGGTGGTAGAACTCCAATTCCATTACAGGACAACTTGAAATCTCTATTGAAAAAGTAACAGATCTATTTCTGGTAACATAATAATTGTTTTATAATTATTAGTAGTTATTAAGACACTGTATATACATTATGTCTAGAAGTCAAAAGATTGTAGTATAAAACTATTGTAAGTCTGTTTATTAAATGCTAAAATTAGAATGATACTATTTATAGAACATTACTGTTACATCACCAAACAATTGATATTGTAATTTAAAGTAATGAAAGCATTAAAATTTAAATATGATCTATTTTATTATAGCTCCTACTATATGACTGACTTATTGATTCCAGTTTTACAGATTATATCACATGAATATTGATATGGTTGATCAGGAGTAAAAATGACATCAAGAGACATAGTTTCATGAGGTAAGAGAGTACCAAATCCATCATTAGGTTGTACCGAGATCCACTATAGACAAAGAAAGAGCATTAAATCTTAAAAGTTACCATGAACTTATTTGAATATAATGTGACCACTTACTTACCTTAGGTAGATGAACAAAACCAAAGTCTTGTGGTAGACAGCTCTTATTGGTAAGTTCTATACTGGCTATTAGTGACTCATATATTGTGCAGTATCCAAACTCCAA
Organism: Xestospongia bergquistia; assembly: GCA_963965975.1. Lineage (NCBI taxonomy): Eukaryota > Metazoa > Porifera > Demospongiae > Haplosclerida > Petrosiidae > Xestospongia > Xestospongia bergquistia. Next base: position 671,484 of record OZ014416.1, read on the forward strand.
AACTGATTGTGATAGTTCAATATCTGAGTCTGTTACGACTGTAGTCACTGTAAATAATACTGGTGTGGTCTACAGAGAATATAGGCAACCAACCAGTGGGCTTATAATCCATAATGTCCTTATACTACATACCTGTCCAGTTACATGAATGCTGATAGGTACTTGTAGAAATCCAGGTTTGTCTTCCTTAAAGAACATCTCTCCATCATCAAAGATACCAGCCTGAGGAAGGAACTTAAGTTGAGCAGCAAATGATGACTCAGCTTGAACTAGACCATGTCTTGGTAATATCTCCATATAATTTTGAAGTGAAGGAGGAACAGAGAAGATAGCTTGTAGAGCTACAGTAGATCTGTGTAAAAAGTATATCATTAAGTACTACTGTATAAAGACTGTATATAGAACAGTCATATAAATGTATTTCATGGCTGTCTGTTGTCTATCTGTTAATGTTACTGTCTGTCTGTCTGTTTCACCTATTGAGTAAAAATACCCTATACATAATTGCAGACCTGTTAAATAATACAATGGAGTCTTGATATAGTCTGTCTACTAAGCATATTTTAAGATCTAATGACTGAGAAAAAAAGGACAGCTTCTTTAGATGTTTAATAAATTTAGTGTACCTCTTTCTCAGTATAAATAGGTACATCAATCCCATTACCAGTGGCTGTAATGATAATCTATCAAAGTAATAATGATTTGTTAGTTTAAAGGGTATCTATTGTCTTACTGGCTCAGCAGATGTGATCAGTTTAAATTGAGACTTGTACTCTCCTGGTAACTCTGGAGTGAATTGTAGCTCAATTGTACAAGAAGTGTAAGGTTGAAGATCATCTTTATCAATCTGTAAAAATTGATATTAAATTTGTCCATCCTACAAACATATTATCCATCCATCTAGGCATCTATTGATCCATCCATTTATCTATCCATTGATCCATTCATCCAATTCTTACCTCTCCTACAGTAATAGCAATAGGAAGACATTTTGCTGGTTTTTCTACAGACTCCATACTAATAGTATGAGTCACTGTCACTTCAGTGTCTTCATTAGGTACAATACCAACAGAGACAAGTGAATCATCATGTCCAGTAACTAATGTATCATCTTGTGGTCTGGTACTAGAGACCAGATTATCATCCTGTAGTTCAGTTAGAGTAGAGACTTGTATATCACCTTGTTGTCTGTTGATAGTCTGAAAAGTATCTTTAGTATGAAGAGGAGGAGATAATTCTTTAGTGTCTCCTAATCCATTGCCTGGTTCTGGAGTAGATATTTTAGAACCCTTTCCAGACTTTTTTCTCTCTTTTCCAGTTCCTTTGTGTTCTTTATCAAACTGAACTTTACTGGTAGTAAGTGAGTTTAGATCATTGACTGAGTGACTGTTTTTCTCTAGTGCCCCCAATGATATTAACTTCTCATCTGTGGCATATTCTACAGTGCTTAAGATACTTCTTTGACTATCATTGGATAATGGAGTTTTAGATTGAGCCATGGAACTGTCTGGGTTTGTTGGGGATGTCTGTAAAATGAAAATGTTCGTGTTAAAATTTAAGACTAGACAGATGACTGGATGAAGGAATTGGTATGGTGAATATATAACTCTATATTTTTAATTATAGCAGTTTGGTGGTATTGTTTCCTGTCTGTAACTATATTCACTAATGAAATCAATCATGAATTTCATTAAATATAGCATATCAAACAAACCCACAAGCACATGAAAACAAAATTGGCAGTAGCTATAAAAATCAAAAATTAGAAGGTCTATTTGGGGGAGAGCTGGGACCAAAAAAACACATAAACCATCCAAAATTGTGTTAAAGGTAAAAAAAAAGGTATCTGTACATGTAATCTAACATTGTGTTTGTGGCGTCGACTGTCAGCAGTCCACATGGCAATTGTAACTACCTACAGATACAGCTAAAAAACTGAAATCCACCAAAAAAAGCAGAAAACCCTACGAAAGCCCAGTGATCCCCCTTTTTGTTATATAAAAGCTTTAAAGCCCAGTGATCCCCCTTTTTGTTATATAAAAGCTTTACTATCTTAATATCTGTAAGCATAAAATCTATTGTAAATCTTTATAATAAACTCTATTGCATATAGTTATATCAGAGACATTGTATTTTAATGAATATGTAGTTTAATTATGCCTATAATCATGTAAAGAAATGTTTAGATAATGTTTATTATCTAAAGTCCATGACTATGAAGTGCAAGGTTGTTGGTGACTATTCTATGAAGTGCAAGGTTGTTGGTAACTAAAGTTAGTACAGATGCATTTTGTTATTAGTGTGCATCTGTGGCATAAGAATATTGTAGTTATATATTTGCACTATAAAAGTTTGTCACTTCCTCTCTTGTAATGATATTCATACTCTAAAGCAGTTGGTTGTCCCACAATACATTAACGAAAAAAATTGACTTAAACATAAAAGAGGTGTTCTGTGGCCTCAGCTGGGGTGATCTGGGACAACACAATAGTCATTGAATGAAAGGTTGCAGGCCACAAATAATAAGTTCCAGGGATCCCCTTTTTACTACCCTGTTTAAATAGGGTAGCTTTATTATGATCTTTGTAATCAATTGCATGTATAATTGTACATGTATTTGTAATTTATAATGGAATTTTTTATCTTCTGAGAGAATAGATTAAGGTATCTTACCGTTTGATGAGAAAATGGGTGTGTTAGTATAGGGACGAGTGTGAACTGTGTGGGTAGACCTCCCTTATTATGAACTGTGATAGATTTCTTGACTGTTTCTCCAATACAGACTGAACCAAATGAAATTTGTGGTGTTTCTATGGATACCTAAAATTGGATGAATGGATGGATCAATAGATGGAAAATGGATGGATAGACAGATAGAGCTAGTTACCAGACATTTCTTGGTAGTACAAACTACAGATATAGAGAATGGACCAGTTTGTGATAATAGATCTATAGATCCTACAATATCTTTGTTGATTTTAGGTTCAAAGGTCACCATCATAGGACAAGTCAGACCAGCTGACATTGCTCCTGGAGGATTAAATCTAATTGAGAATGAAAGATTGTGTAAATATTGTAGCATTTATTTGACTTACTCAATCTGAATAAAATCTTTCAAGTTTTCACTGACTTCAATGAGTTTGATATGGTTAACTGTATATGATACATTTGTTAACTGAACTCTCTTTCTATAAACCTTTCCCACGTCAAAATCCTAATATGGAATAGATGAATGTATAAAGTTTGAATGAATAGATAAATAATGGAATGGATGGACGTTGTACTTACTTTAAATATGATCTCCTCTGGTTTACTGAGAAATCCTTGTCCCTAATTTATAAACAAATAAAATAATAATAAAATAATATATTTTATTGTAGAGTTATTTTGACCTTGAATTCCTTTCCAGCTGCAACTTGTGTTACTATGACACTTTTCTTCAATTTACTAAGAGTCTTCTCCATAATAGCCTGGATGGATGGATGAATGAATGGACAGATGGATGGATGGATGAATGGACAAATGGATGGATGGAGTGATGAATGGACAGACAATTATTATTTATTGTTATACTTTTTCCATTTTTGTTTGTTTGTGCGTCTCCTTTTTGTTGTTCTCATTATCAATATCTCTCTTCTCCCATAGACCTGGTATCTCTGGTTGTAAGAGAGTCTTCTCACTGTTAGAGACAGTTAAGACATTATTAGTCAATATTATAACATACATAGTGTCTACTGATGTAGTCATTGGTTGGTCTACTACTGGTTCTATTGGTGGTAATGGTGATGATTGGTAAGTATCATTGTCCTCTTCCAATAACAGGTTTCTATCTTCTCTATGTTTCTTTTTCTTTTTTCTAGTAGTCATCTAATGGAACAATATAGTAATTAATGGATGAATAATTGAGTGTAATGTTTAAATAAATGGATGTACAGGCAATTTAATGGAACAATATAGTAATTAATGGATGAATAATTGAGTGTAGTGTTTAAATAAATGGATGTACAGGCAATTTAATGGAACAATATAGTAATTAATGGATGAATAATTAAGTGTAATGTAGTAAAATGTAATCAAAAATGACCTCCTTTGGTTTTCCTGATGTGTTGTTGGCGTCCATTCTTCCCTGCCAATGAGATTGAGAGGCTTTCTTGTTCAATTTTTCCTGTCTCTTGGTCTCTTCAACAATTCGACTCACTATATCAAACTAGAAACAAATACTTAACAATGACAATTATTAACAATGTAACTATTAATAGATATGAATGGAGGAATCATACTTGTTTTTGTTTCTGTCTCTGTTCAAAGTTTCTAGAGATAAAACATTCACTATAATAAAATATGGTATTGTCATTATCAACTGACTGTTTCTCTTTCTCTAGCTGGCGAAGTCTTTTTCTTCGTAGCAAAACTTCATCTGGATTACCACCTTCTAGAATAATTTTCTCTCTTTCTTCCTTCTCTTGTATCTTTATTCTCCTTTGTTTTTCATTCTCCAGTAATTGGTGAGCTTGAAGTGCACTCTAAATGAGAGAGAGAGAGAGAAGTATCTTGTAAATCCTCGTAGTCCAACTAACTTGACTAGACTCAATGTTCTTCTTCAAACTAAGCAATGCCTTCATTCTTTGCTCCATATACCTCTGATGTTTCTCCTTTTCAATCTCATCTTTGGCTTTTCTCCTGAAATATACAAATAATGAGTGACAAAAGAGTCACTGTTAGGAGAGAGACACGCACACACGGACATGTTGATCTAAGTCAACAATTCTACACATCAAACCTTGCAAAACTCTTTTGTAAGAACTTTTGACTATCTTCTTGAGCTTGTTTAGTTTTCTCTAAAGAAATATTTGCTAAGTCTTCTTTTATCTTCAACAAATGTTGCAAATCTTTTTCTTTCATTGTCTCCATTCTCTGTGCCTCTATTAGTTGTCTAGTTTGACTCTGGACTCTCATCATAGCCTGTCTGGTCTTCTGTTGTTGTAGAAAACATTGTTTTTCTTGTAGTGATGGCTGCAAACTGTCATATCGACTGTAGGTCAAGTGAGCCTCTGACACAGCTAATCTATTAACAAAATACACTTAACTTAATAAATAATAAACTATATTTACTCCAGTTTTGCTATTTTTTCTTCTAAGTCATACTCCACATTCTTCTCAGTTGACAATTCTAGCCTTATTTTATCCAATCGATGATTAACTAGACTCAGAGACGGTCTAAGAATCACATGACAGTCACATGACAGATGTAAACAACATACACTTACTTGTAACCTTGCTCATTTAAAGTTTCTAGAGTTGTCTCGTTTTCTTGACATTCCTTTTGAAGTATTTGAATATGTTCTCTGCATTGGAATAGTTCTTCCCTTTAGGGTGAAAAATATAGCTCAAGTAGAATGTAACTAACATGATATTAACACCATATTAACATAATCTATTCATATAATGTTAATGTAATGTTAACATGATATTAACATTATACTGACGCAATTACCTACATAATGTTAATATAATGTTAACACGATACTAACATGATGTAAATAAATTACTACTACAAACATTACTGACCTAGTTTGCTTTAGCTGGTATTCTTTCTCGTTCATATTGCTACGAAGTTGATTAATGCGAGATGTTAATTTTAAAAACTCTACTTGTTCCTAACAATATAAAGTTAGTGCAAAATACATGTATACAAATGTACTTGTTTAGTCATTTTAGATAAATTGTCTTCATTTAATGAAGTAGATGTAGTCTGTCCCTCAGATTCCTGACTGCTATGACTGTAAAGGTGCTCATCATCATCAGAGTTTACTGTACTCTCAAGACTGTTGCCCACTTCACTGTGTTCAAAAACTGACAAAAACAATACTATATTATTAAAATATTAACTATTTAGCTCACCTTCACTGTTAACATCTTCTTGTGATTCATACAATGATACTTCCTCACCCTCCATTGACTGTACAAGGCAAATCCTGCTGTTGTTGCTATGGCAACAGACTACAAAGGGTTAAAATTACAATAATGAATTATAACTTAATAATTATAATAATTAATTAATATTTTGGGCGTGGTCGTGCTGCTTTTCAAAAGTTTAAAAATTGTGAAATCATGAAGAGACACTTGTATCTTTACTCGATCAGCAGAAAGTAGTGTTTATTTGCGTTCATCTAGAGTATCAGCTGTCGTGAATCGACAATAGGTACTGTACAGGTGAGTATACCGTCTTTTTCTACATGTTAGTCAGTGCAAGTTGCATTATGTAATATTATATATATTAATATGTGTGCGTTATAATATGCTACCTGGATTATTTGCGTTGTTTGCAAGAGTTCATTAGCTGCAAATCTTAAAAGCTGGTAGATGTGCTTGAATAGTCTCAATTGTTACCACTTGTCACCTTACATTTTAACACAATTTAAGTGTCAATCAATGCCTGGTGATGAGTTCTAGGAAATATCAGGTGATATCACTAGTCTTTTTTGTCACTGATATATGATCCCTTTTAAGGAAAAAAAGTCTTATTCTTTTACATGTATACATAATAGTAATATATTTTATATGTTATTTGCTACTATGTGTGCTTATTCAACCGTTAAAATATTTACTAACAATTTTCGTTTTTATTTACTAAGCCCTGATACTCACTAGTCAAAACACAGCAATTTTTTGCAACAAACATATCCACAAAAGAGAGAGAAAGAGAGGGACAATATGACCTCTCAGTATAGGACTCAGCTATGCTACTCAACTGATATTTGTTAATTATATTAATTAGTTTTTGACATTTGGATTTAAATTGCAGCTGTAACTTAATGCATTAATTTAAGATATATTTTAATGTTTCTTAGTTGTAAGGGGGAGTCAGGATCAGGTTACTTAGTGTGTACAATCACTCTTATATTATCTGGTTTTGTTTACATTGCGTAAGTAGATTATTACAGTTGATAAGTGCTCACTCGATCATGTGTGCTATTGATAACATCTCTCTCTCTATCACACCTTTGTATAGAGTTATTTGCCTTTTTCCTCTTTTTTCCTATCCTCGTTCCATTTCAATGGACATCTAAGCTATGTTGTCATTCATAACATAAACAATGATAGAATCACTGTGTTCTTACATATTTTGATGGAATTTCGTAAACATATTCTGTGAGACAACAAACTAAACTATAATAGATAAACTAATTATCATTTCTTTAGTATAAACTTTACGAGAACATTAGAGTAAGATAATGACCGTTGCTATAATCACTATTAGTAAGTTTTAAACTAGTAAACATCAGTAATTACCACAGTGACCTAGGATAGAAACCATTAGTAAGCTCTAGACTAGTAAACATCATTACTTACCTAGCATAGAAACCATTAGTAAGCTCTAGACTAATAAACATTAATAGACTATTAACTCTACCACACTATAGGACAACGTAATCACATGCTTATCACATTCTTGTGGCTGCTCGTGCCACCATCCTTTTTTGATATGCTATTTAAGTTATGTCAAAAATTTAGAAAGTCACCTTAGAATAATGTGATTTTGATACTTGATCTGTCTTGAAGTCATTCTTTGCATATGGATGTGGTTTTTGATAGGATGAGGTCATTATTAGTCTTTTACTAGTTGTCGTCATGACTACCAAATCTTTCTCTCTCTCTCTCTCTCTCTCTGGATTCTCTCTCTCTACAGTCGAGACACTTAATATTGCTAGAAGTCATATCATATTTTAAGAGACATGTACTGACATATACTGACATGTACCGACATGTACTGACATATACTGACATGTACTGACATATACTGACATGTACCGACATATACTGACATGTACCGACATATACTGACATGTACTGACATATACTGACATGTACCGACATATACTGACATATACCAACATGTACTGACATATACTGAATCCATGTCAGGATAACAGCCTTACTACTAGACTTTATATTATTATTATATTAACTCTTACATCTTAGCTAGTACAACAATTATTACAATATAATTATAATTATCATTAATTAATAATAATAATAATAAAGCCTGTTTATATGTCCCAAATAGTAAATGTACTATAAAAGGGTTAAAAATATGTTACTCATTTCCTTTGACCTAATTCAGGATAGAGAATATAAACATATACATATTTTTGAACATAGTATGATTTGATAAGGTTTCCTTCCTAGAATTATATCAATTTGTTTCTATTTCTTTATCCTGACTAGTTGTTTATTATTTATTTATTATTTACACATTAAATTGTTAATTTATTTTATTTTATTCTCCTAAATAGATATAGACAATTATTATTAATTATTATTATTATTATTATTATTATAGTATTGGTCTGTTCTTAATTAGTTACTACTATAATTAATTAGTGGGTAGGATGACTGTCATGTGGTCATATTTGACCTCTAGGCATGTTTATTTTATTACCTAATAAGGACGTGCAATAACAGTGGGTGTGGTAATAACATAGTTAACTTCAAGGGGATCCTACCTACATGTAGTTCACATACATGTACATGTATTTGCATGTACATTAATTAGGACAATGCAACTAAATAAATTAAAGAAAACAAGATTAATGTAATTATGATAAATTTTATATTATATAGGTAGTAATATACAATGGAAAAAATAGATGCAGAAACATCAGTTAAGGTGGCCATAAGGTGACAAACACACACACAATCTCTCTCCCTCTCTCTCTCTCTCTCTCTCTCTCTCTCTCTCTCTCTCTCTCTCTCTCTCTCTCTCTCTCTCTCTCTCCAGTTATATCAATTTACATATTTTCCTTTAGAATAAGGCCACAAAATGCCAGAGAACAGGTAGACATGTGTCGTGTTTGTACTTTTGTTACACCAGGTGAACCTCAAGTCATCCTTGGAAAGGATAAAGCTTTCACTTATGATTATGTCTATGATGTGGGAACTGAGCAATTAGAACTTTACTCCTCTTGTGTGGAAAGTTTAGTAGAAGGGTAAGTCATATCTGATTGGTCTAGCACTGGTATCCTAGGTTACTGTGGTATGTACTGATGTTCACTAGTTTAGAGCTTATTAATGATAGCTATCCTAGGTCACTGTAGTATGTACTGATGTTTACTAGTTTAGAGCTTATTAATGGTAGCTATCCTAGGTCACTGTAGTATGTACTGATGTTCACTAGTTCAGAGCTTATTAACAGTATCTGTCAATAGGATATAGTAGTAAGTATTGTTGCTCATTGCTTACTAATAGTAGCTATCCTATATAGTGGTTCAATAAATTCTACATGAGTGTGGTCCTTTTTTGATGTTTTGATAACTATGTTACTCTCTTTATCAACTGCAGGTGTTTCAGTGGACTTAATGCTACAGTGTTAGCATATGGACAAGTAAGTTACCATAGCAACATATAAGATTACTGTTGCAATGTGTCAAGTAGACCTGTATATGTACACGTACATATTAAAGAACTATCCCAATATTTTGAAAAATTTCAAAAACTAACAATATTTGGCAAGAGTTTGTTAAGTTGATTGATTTCAATGTGTGACAATAATACAGTTAATTTGATGAAAGACAACAGTCTCCATTATAAGACTTTTTGTATAGTTAATCTTGTATTGAGCCATTATCCATATTGAGTCTTAATCTTTCTCTCTCTCTGTCTCTCTCTGTCTCTCTCTCTGTCTCTCTCTCTCTGTCTGTCTCTCTCTCTCTCTCTCTCTCTCTCTCTCTCTCTCTGTCTCTCTCTCTCTCTCTCTCTCTCTCTCTCTCTCTCTCTTTCCTCTTTCTCTTTCTCTCTCTCTTGTGCATGCACACACAAAACAGACTGGTAGTGGAAAGACATACACAATGGGTACTGGTTTTGATGTAACAGTTCTCCCTGAAGAACAAGGTACCTCATCATATTTACAAGGTCCATTTCACCACACCCATTTAGGTGCCATTCCAAGAGCAGTTCACCATCTTTTCAATGGAATAGATGCTCGACAAAAAGAGGCTCAAACATCTAATATACCTGCTCCACAATTTCAACTCTCCACCCAATTTCTCGAACTATACAACGAAGAAATCATTGATTTGTTTGATTCATCGAGAGACTCGTCCAAGAGACTCAGGATACACGAGTCACAAGATGGTAACATCTACGTTGATGGAGCTATCACTCATCAGGTCAAGAGTGAAGAAGAGACTTTAGAAGTTTTGAAACGTGGTGCACTCTCTCGGTCCGTGGGAAGCACTAACATGAATGCACAATCCTCTCGATCACATGCTATTTTTACTCTAATAATGGTACAACAAAGACCTATTGTTCAGGTGGTAAGTTTTAATCTAATTAAATATTCACAGACCACACAAGAAGTCATGTACATGTACCTATTCATTGCTATGGTTACAGCATGTAGTATACACTAGACTAGTACATGATAACATACTCATGTTCATACACAATCAGACTCGTACTCAGACACACAGAACATATTAATTAAATATTCATAGACCAAGTCATGTACATGTACCTATTCATTGCTATGGTTACAGCATGTAGTGTATAATAAACTAGTACATGAAAACATATAAACGAAAGATTATATTATTCTTTTAGAATTCCGATTCTGGGCCTGAAGTATTAGACTGGGAGACTTTAACTTCTAAATTCCATTTTGTGGATTTGGCTGGTTCAGAACGTCTGAAGAGAACGGGAGCTACTGGGGAGAGAGCTAAAGAAGGCATCTCTATTAACTGTGGACTGGTAAAGATGGATGGATGGATAGACAAATAGATGAATAAACAAATAAATGGATGGATAGACTGATCATTGGACAGTCAGAGGGACAGCTCAATCAATATATACATAGATAAACAATACCTGTATTACTAAACAATACAATATTGTATTTTTCTTTTAGCTTGCTCTTGGTAATGTCATAAGTGCATTGGGTGATAAAGCTAAGAAAGGATCTCATGTTCCGTACAGAGATAGCAAATTGACACGCCTCCTTCAAGACTCTCTTGGTGGTAACAGTCAGACACTGATGATAGCCTGTATTAGTCCTAGTGATAGAGACTTTATGGAAACACTTAATACTTTAAAATATGCTAACAGAGCAAGAAATATAAAAAATAAAGTCAGTACATCCCATAGTAGACAATCATCCATCCATTCGTCCATCCATCCATCCATTCATTCATCCATTCGTCCATCCATTCATTCATCCATTCATCCATCCATTCATTCATTCAGGTGACAGTCAACCAGGACAAATCAAGTGCTCAAATTTCTGCTCTCCATAAAAGAATTCAAGAACTAGAGTTAGAAATACAAGAATTTAGAGCTGGTCGTCTAGTAGTGACTGATGATGGCAGTGTTGTTCTGAATGATCTCTCGAGTGAGAACACACTGTTGAAAGCAGAGAATGACAAGTTAGTGTATTGTCTCTCTCTGTGTGTCTATCCACATTAATTCACTAATTCTAGTAATTATTAATGAGATAATCTTTCATTTCTAGACTTAGAATTCGTATTAAAGCAATGCAGAGTTTAATTGACAGTCAAAATGAGAGGCTAGCTACTTTACAATCCGAGAAAGATCTTGTAGCACTCAGACATCAAGATCAATCAACAGGACAAGGTAAAGATAACCTAATATAAATAATGCTACAAGTGTATAGTCCTTCATTAATGAAAACCATACTGTATGCATAAGCACAGCCCCTTAAATAAGCACGGTCCTTAATATAAGCACAGTCCTTTATATAAGCACAGTCCTTTACATAAGCACAGTCCTAAATATATAATATCTTTATAGTATCTGATTTTTTGAGTGAATAGCTGTAGAGCAAGATTTAGTTTATGTTCTTTGCACACAGTAATGAGTGTAGAGGGTGCAGAAGATGGCAGTCCTCATATACAAGGTGTACTACAAGAATATTTACAGCAGATTGAAGACCTGAGGTAAAGAGATAGATGATAAATGGATGAATGATAATCTCTCTCTCTCTCTCTCTCTAGATCTCAATTATTGCTCAGTGAGTCACAACGTGAACAGATCCAACACTCCTCGTTACCTCAACATCACCTTCATCGTCTCACCTCCACATCTTCCACAATTTTTACTCACACTCCCCCCAATTCTGCTGCTAGACAGAGAGGAGGGCCCGGTAATATTCTACCAGAGATAGAGACCACTGAAATGATTCAGACTGCTCGGAATCATATAGAAAGATTACAAGAAGAAATGAAAATCAAGGTACAAAATTATGACAAGCAAATACACAGAGAATTAAGACAGAGTTTATAACTTTTATTTGTCTAGTCCTCTGGTTCTAAAGATGCTTCTGCTGCAAAGACTATTAGATGGAGGAGGAGAAGAACTAGGAAGAGAGATCGAAGTATTTCTCCTGAACGAATGAGGTAGTACTTTTTATTTGTCAAGAAAATTATGCATTTTGTAAAGTTTATTTGCAGCTCCTACTAGCTATACTGTAATATGCTATGAGCTTTAGTTTTACTATGTGCTTATAATCAAGACATGGGCTTATATTCCCTTCACTATAATGTATAGACTCAAGTTTGATGTTGTGTTTTTATGTTTAGTACTGACGTGGAAGCATGGGTTTTGAAGTCTCAGAGTGAGACTGATATTTTTGCTTCTGCAACTGATGAAGAAGATGATGAGAAAGAAGAAGGAGAGGCAGGATCTGATACAGAAGTTAATGAGGTACAAGAGGTTGTTCCTACATCTCTTATCTTTAAATTATTGTATATTAGGACGAGGAGAATACTGAAGATGAAGAAATTAGTGATCTTGAAGCCATTAATCTCAGCTGCTCCTCAGAGAGTGAAGATGATGCAGAGGCTATGGATGATACAGCAAGCATTACTACAAGTATTGCTGAACTAACAACAGGTATAGTTTACTTTCATTGAACATTCAACACTTGTACACTCAAACACTGACACTTTCACAACACTCATACATTCATACTTTCATTCTAACATTCAACACTCATACTTTCATACATTCATTCTAGCATTTTTGATACTCATACAATCAATCAATCTTTCATACTTTCATTCATTCATACATTCATACTTTCATACACTCATACTTTCATACTTTCATTCATTCATACAGAAATCAATATCAAACAACAGTTAGTAGACCAATTAGAGAAAGCTCAAAAAAGTCTTCATTCCTTGAGATCACAATATGAAGAAAAAATGGCCATATTACAACAACAGATACGTGCAACTGAATCTGAGAGAGATAAAATGATAAAGGAAATATGTAAGAATGGATCCATAGTTACCAAATGGATGTATTGATGCATGGATATGGACATATAGTTACTAATGGATCCATGATATTATCAATTATATACGCATATATTTTATAGCTAACAGTCGTCATTCTGAACGTTGGGAAGATCAGATCAAAGAATTAAGAGAGCATTATGAGAAACAGTTGAATTCATTAAAACAAGAATTGAAACAGCTGCAAGTTGCCAAAAGAGAACATGCTAAAGCAGTGAAGAAAAATGTAAGATGGTAGTTTTGTTATGGTGGTAGTGATGGTGATGATTGTGATAGTGGTGATGGTGGTGATAATAGTGATGGTGATAATGATAATAATAATGATGATATTAGTAATAGTGATGGTGATAGTGATTATAGTGATGGTGACAGTGCTTATAGTGATGGTGATAATGATAATAGTGATGGTGATAGTGATTATAGTGATGGTGATGGTTGTGATAATAGTGATTGATGATGATGATGATATTGATAATAGTAATGGTGATGGTGACAGTGAAGGTGATAGTGATAACAGTGAAGGTGATAGTGATTATTACAATGTTATTTGTTTGTACTATAGATTCAACAAGATAGTGAATTGCGTAAATTAAAATCTGATCTTACTGATATGAAGAAACAAAAAGTAAATTTATTAAAACAATTGAAAGAAGAGACGTCAGTCTATAAAATGAAAGAACAGAAGAGAGAAAGGTATAAATGGATGGATAGATGATCAAATGGATGGATAGATACTGTAGCTAAGGAATATTGCATGTAATAATCTTATTTCTCTAGAGAGATAGCACAGCTTCGTAAAGATCATCGTAAAAAAGAGAACCTTATTAAAACACTGCAAGCAGATGCACGAAGGAAAGAAATGGTTTTAAAGAGAAAACAAGAGGAGGTACAAAATGATCATACTCTTTAGTTTCTCTATCTCTCCTCTTTCTTTCTCCAGGTTGTAGCACTACGAAGACAGCAATCTAACTCATCTAAAAACACTGCACAAACAAAACGGGAACGCCCCATGACAGCTCCACCTATTTCTCCCTCTATAACTCAGAAAAGTAATGGACCGGCTGCTAAAAAAGCACGACTCCAACGTCGCCAGTCCTCAGTGTACACAAGTGACAGTGCTAAGAGAAAATGGAGAGATATGGAAAGATTGGTAAGTCTGTCTGTCTGCTCATTTATCAAAGGTTCTTTTTATATATCTTAGATTAATGAGATAGTCAATCGTCGTCAGACAATGAACTGTTTTGAGAGTGATTTGGATAGATGGATACAGAAAAGAGAAGAACTATCTCATAAAGCAGATGAACTTAAGCTACAGAGAGAAGATTTATTACAAGCTTCTGAGGTATCTATCTATCATGTATCTGTTGTCTATCTGTCAATTCATCCATCTTGTTACTCTGTCCATTACTTTGACTATTCATTGTATTCTCAATCAATTCATTTATACATTTCCTCTCTCTATTCTTCTATTATTTCGTAGGAATATGATATGTTAGATAGCATTGAAGAAGAGTTAGAGGCACAGTTAGCTCAAATCAGTTGGGCTAATGATTGCATTGAAAAACTTCAAGAAGACATTGTTATATTTGAAGACACCAAGGTACCTCATGTTATAAGATCATGGAAGACCTATCTCCTCTTCTCTCTCAGATGGAAAGTGATACCGTCAATGCTATAGCTCTCATACATACCTGCTCTACACGAGAGGCTAAGTACTTACTAGAACATATTGTCAACATGGCCATTGAATCTGTGAGTGTAATTTGGCCACACCCACTGACCACACCCTCTTATCTCTGTATAGGGTACTCTGGCTTCACAGAAAGACATTGAAGTAAAGAGTTTAAAGATGAGATTAGCCACGTCAGAACAACATGCTGAACTCATAAAAATGTACAGTTCTCCTCACGTACCTCAATCTCCCCTCGTCATCAACTCACGTACAGTCTCCAAAATCACTACCACATTACATCCAATGACTCTTCCTCCCCCTCTTTGTATTAACCTTGATAGCCCCTCCCATTTTGATGACAAAAGAGCCAACGAGGCTATATTATTATCAGGTGATGATTGCATCGAAGAACAGGTCCTAACAGACACAGTGAAACCAATACAGGTAATAAGTGATTTCAAATACAAGAGACAATTACAGCTGGAGCCTAGAGAATACTTTTTTAATAAGTTAATTGATTATTAGTTATTTTATTTAAAGGTAAGAATATTGGACGTTGAAGATCAAGATGAGTTACATGACAAAGAGCATACTCCTGAGGAAATGGAACATTGTAATGTCAAGGTACATAATATAATCCAACCAACATTACAAGAGATTATCAAATCATATAATAAAAGATGCAGTTTATAATAATATCTTTCTAATGTTTCTTTTACCAAATATAGTATCGTCGTCGTACTGCTCTGCCTACTGAGATACGGGTCAGTTTGGGTCATCGACGTCAACTTTCTGATCCACCATCACCTAAGTTTCTCCATCAGTCTAGTAATGAAGGTACTTACATTCTAGTTCCTATCATTAGTGTGTTAATTGATCTTCTTTAGATAAACGTTTTGCTGATAATGTTGATGGGAGCAAAGGTCTTGATTTAGCTACTTCGTTACATGTTCGTACTCGGAAGAACAGTGGAGATCTATCAAGTCCTAAAAGACCCACTCAACCATTTCTCTCTAAGAAAAGGTAAAGAAATTCTTTGTTGATTCTTTGTATCATCATTTCTCTTCTTTAAGATCGGCTCCACTTCTCCCTCAAGTTAATAATGATAACTCTTCTGGTGAGAGGGGATTCCATGCTAGTGTGACAAGATTATCATCAGTTCAGGAGACTGGTACTACCTATGAGACTAGGTATCTCTCTGTCTGTTTGTGAACCCACCCACTCATTCATTCATCCATTTATTATTCATTTATCCATTTACAGAGGTTATTTTGAAACTGAACGATCCCTTTCCACTCGTTCTGGTAAATTCCTCATGTGTACACATACTGTCAAAGGACACTCTAGTGGAGTATTAACAGTCTATGCAACTGATCTCATATTATTTAGTGGATCACAAGGTATAACTACTGTGATCGATATTCTCATATTTAGTGTCTAGTTATAGAATCCATTAATATCCTATTAATATCCATCAATATCCTATTAATATCCATCAATATCCTACTAATATCCATCAATATCCTATTGGTGTACATCAAGTATCTATGAGTAGATCTGATGAATGAATACAAAAACTAAAAAGCTAAAATTAATTTATTTAAAACAAACTAAGACAATACTAATAAATGTTTATTTTATTTTCATTTCTTCAGATTGTACTGTTAAAGTCTGGGATCTATCCAGTGGTCAAGAAATGGCCACTCTGACTCGTCACCATAGTTACGTCAGAAAAGTCACTTATTGTCCAACATCTCAGTTAGTATTTACTGCCTGTCAATCTTTGATTAAAATATGGGACCTACGTGATTTGAGAAACCCTCAATTTATTAAGACTCTACTGTATGTGACTGGTAAATAATATAGAGGAGTTTAATGTTTTTTCTTTGTAGACCTCCTGGACAGACAACTACAGGTAGTAATCCACCATTATCTTCTCTTACCAGTGCTGATACTGTTGTCCAAGATATAGTGATCAATGGGGATATGTTGTTCTCAGCAGCTGGTAATGCTGTGAATGTCTGGGATCTGAGACAGTAAGGAGTGAGTGAATGAATCATTTTAGTATCTTTAACTTTTAGAATGTCTGCCATTGGTCGATTGGTGGGTCACAATGGAGCAGTGGGCACTATGGCAACTCTTAATGATGGTATCTTAGCAACAGGCTCTAGAGACCGATTAATAAAAGTAAATGTATTATTTATAAGATTTTCTAATAACTTGTCATTAATTATAACAGCTTTACGAAGTGTCAAGATTGTTATATAGTGAACAAGGCTTTAATCAAGTATTTTAACTCTTTATATTTAAAATGTACTTATAAAACTTGTACTCTATCCAGCTGCCTCAATCAACACTAAGCCCTGCCCACTATGATACTGTCTCTTCTCTGGCTGTCCATCAGAATATAATGTATAGTGCTTGTGGTGTGAGTATTAAGAAGTGGGATGTTGATAAACGTAGTCTCGTTCAGGTAAGAAGAAAGATAGATGTTTTTATGAGATCTTTATTATATTATGTATAATATAGGCTGTCGATGGTGCTCATCCTCAGAGTCGAGGGAATACCATTACTTCACTGGATGTTCTGAATCCTTCACTGCTGGTCAGTGCTTGTAAGAGTGGTACACTTAAAATGTGGCTGACAGACAACTGTCATAATATAGGTAAATCATTGAAGAGAATCAAATAGACTGATTAATAAATAGACTAGCAGATTGATGGACAGACAGACTGACTGACAAATTAATTACTTGTCCTTTTTTTAGGTGAAATTAGTGCTCATAAAATGTCTATTAATTCTATTGCTGTCAATCAATATTCTGTTTTTACAGCATCAAGGTTAGTTATGGTATTTGAAGCATCATTACTCTCTCTCTCTCTCTCTTTCTAGTGACAAAACTGTCAAGATATGGCGACCAAACACGTCACTCTTCCTTCAAAATTCATGACATCTATTATATAACTTAAACTAGATTGTACTATGATGTATAAATCTTTAAATCAAAGAAATTGTAAACTTCATACAATCTTCTCTTCTTGTTCAATATTTATTTAACTCTGTCTGATATTCTTTTGTTAATAGTTCACTTCTCAAACTTCTATTTCTTTCTATTTACAGTTGCTAATTGTTATCATTCCATTGTAAAACTAAATAAACAAATCAATAAAATCTGCAGCATGTTACCAATAGAACTATTACGAAATAAACTATTAAAATGACATACTTTATTATACTATTAGTAAAGATATTAAGTGATATATATTATGTTGGCCACTTGCAGTAAAGTTTTAACTATGGGCCCTTGTCTAAACTGGCGGGAAATAGAGCTTATAGCGAAGCATTGTAACAGGCTGTGGCATTTGCTTCTGCTTGCCACGTGATTCATACTCTTCAGCTACTTTGCGATTGACCTCAGTCAGCATGTCCATAAAATGATCACTTTTAGCTTTCTCGTACATTGTATCTGTCAATGCCTTTATAAACCAAGTACCAAAGGCTGAATTACGCCAGGACACAAAACCTGGTGTTGTTGCATATGCAAGAACAAAATCAGCTTCATTGGGGAGTGCAAGTTCATATCCTCCTCCGTCTGTTTCCTCCTGATCCAAAATTTCTTCATCAATTTCCCCACTATCCGTTTGTTCAACAGTCACACCTTGATCAAACGTACCTCCTCGACAAGCTTGAAGGATGAAAACCTTAGGTTTTCCACCTAATGTCGGACAAGCAGTCCCCATAAAATGCTTAGTAATATAATCCACTTTAACCAATCTCCCATCTGTGCCATATATCTCTCCATTAATTCCATGTGTCAATATGGCTACAACTAAACAGCTCAATTTTGAATGATCTTGATGTTGTATGTTCTCCATTAATTTGATGATTTGTCTTGAATCAAGATCCTCAAAACGCTCAATATGAAATCCCAAGTAGGTACCAAATAGCTCTTTCAATTCATCAGCATCCAAATGACTACCAGCTCTATCTTTCATTGTAGTAAAATGAGTATTGTTGATAATAACACAGTAACCACGTGGGACACTGTTCATGGGATAAGCATCTCGCTTCTTACCCCCTCCATCTGTAAATTCATGGTGAGGTGAAATAAAGTGTGCAGGACCAGTCAGAGTGAGATCAGTATCTTTAGGAGGAATACCTAGAGGAGAAACAAGGTATCCTTTAAAGTTGAATTTTAAGTTTTGACATTCACTTGGTTTCAATTTGGGAAGACCTTGAACTTCTACAAAAACTGGTGCTGGTTCAGCAGTCTCTGTCTGACCACGTGGGATCAGTGAGGGTTTTGTTGCTGAATGTACCTCACCAGTTGCTGTAAAGAAAAATGAAGTACAAATGTATAGTATTATAATATCAGCTAGCTAAGTAAGCAGGTACAATATATTATATATAGAGGTTGTTATTATTATTTATTGAATGCATTCTTGCCATATACAAGTAGCTACAATAAAATACCATCTAATTTACTACTTATAATTACATACCTCGTGTACCAGCAAACATTGTAGTATCTCTTATAGTTATATACAAAATCAAGCTAACATTCTATATGTATCTTGTATCAACAATTTTCCTATATTATTTTACAAGGTTAGTTAAGTCATTAGTCTAAACAGCTATATACTGAAACTAATATACAAGTATGATATGAGGAAGCAATAAATGTATAATGTGCACATTATATGATATCTGTTACCAATTCTATACACCACACAATAGAAAAGGAAAATTAAATGAATGACATGAAACTCAAATAAAACATTGTTGTGTTAAAATGACCCACGTGGTGGAGCATGCATGTAGTGCACTATGTATAGCAGTGTATATGTTAAGACAAACATATACTTACACAGAATTGGCTGGTCAGTTTCTTGAATGCCGGTTTCATAGCTGTATGGTGGAAATTCTAGAAAAATAAAAATACTTTTATAATTGCCATTCTTAGTAACATATATTTACAGTTGTGTGGCTGGTCTAACTAACTAACCTGCAGCAATGTCCCTCAGTATTTTTTCATTTGCTTCTTTCTCTTCCTCTAATACTTTAATAATTCCCTTTATTGCTTTGAGGTTGTCTCTGCGCCTCAAAGCATCCAATAATCTAGTGTTCTTTTCTGTCCGCGTAGAACCAGCGTCGATCTTTTCTTTCTCGATGGCGGTAATAAGATTTTCTGATAAAAAATCTGCAGCTGTATCTGGTTCTAAGCTTCTAGTTAGCTTAGCATACAGTTTCCTTAGAGCCTTTGATGCTTGTGACTTTTGATCTGCTGCCATTGAGCAATGTCTGCAGTATTACTCCTTAGGGAGAACTTCGCCTTTTTTCTGAGAACTTATCTCAGCCACACCCTCTCAACAAAATTTATCATGCGCAAACATATAGGCGTGGTCAATAAAATTAAAACAAGCATGACTCAGGGCAATTCAGAAAAAAGGACAAAATTTATAGACTTTTAAAAGAGCTACGCAATGGCCACTGGAGGACAACAAGACGGCCGAAGTTCACTTGTAGATAAAACCTCTGTGAGACTGTTCTCTGATGCTAAATTGACAGCCACAAGTCAAGTAAATGATGTAATGACTTTGATAGTGGATGGGAAACGCTTTTCAGTGAGTCCATCGTTATTTACAAGACATCCTAACACAATGCTGGGAAGGTATTGGTCCTTTAGTTAAGAGTGATGTCATAATTACATCATCTGTTTCTAGAATGTTTAGTACTCCAATGGAAATCAAACCAAACGAGAATGGAGAATATCGTATATTAAATGGTATATCATCACATGTCTTCAGAGCAGTACTGGTTAGTAGAAATGGATAAATAGGATAGAAAATGGACAGATAAAACATGAATATTGCCAATAAATACAAGCAGATGGATGGATAAAAAGTCAATGGATGAATGGCCAATATTATAAATGGACAGATAAAAAGATGAACATATATCAATGATGTTGTAATGGATAAATCTTTTTTAATAGGATTATTATAAGACAGGTTTGTTAATGTGTCCCTCGTCAGAATCCATCCAAGAAGTTAGGGAAGCTTGTGACTATCTTTTAATACCTTTCAACGAGAAAACAATCAAAACAAACAATCTAAGTAAGACACACCCACTATCACCATAGCAACATATGTTATTTATTACGATTCCATTGCTAGGGGACTTCCTTCATGAACTCTCTAATGACGGAGCTAGAGCACAATTTGAAGAATATCTTGAACCTTACATTATACCAGCAATGGTGCATTGTGCTAGAGTAAGACTAACTCATTATATATTCATTGATTATCATTATTTTTAATTACTTCCTTTTTAGAAAGGAGAAAGAGAATGTCAACTAGTTGTTTTAATGGAAGATGATGTCATTGAATGGGATGATGATTATCCTCCCTCTGTAGGAGAGGAACATATACAACGTAAGAACTGAATGATGGACAGATAGACATAAAAATGGACAGATAAATGAATAAATAAATAGTAATATTACAAATTGACAAATTATCTTTCAACTTGTAGAGGTTCATGCTACTGATCTTTGTCGGTTTTTCAAATATTTTGAAAACAGAGATATAGCCAAGGAAGTATTGAGAGAGAAGGGTCTCAAAAAGATTCGTATAGGTATTGAGGGGTTCCCGACAACAAAAGAAAAAGTCAAAATTAGACCCAATACAGGAAGAACGGAAGGTATAAAATATGTGTATCCATTTTACTTTCATGCATCCATTTTAGTTGTTTATAACTACATACAACGTCCATTTGTACGTATGTCGTGGGAGAAAGAAGATGCCAAGAGTCGCCATGTTGATTTTACGTGTGTAAAGATAAAGACTGAGATAGCACCAGATGCTGAAGCGGCCACATTAATGTCAGCTGAAGAGGAAGAAGGAGAGCTCTGAATATCACATGATATTGGCACTGTTATCACATGCTTGTCATGTGACTTAACCCTCGACTTATTTCTATAATGTGTAGCCTGGGCATTCCCACCAAATCATATATTATATTGCAGTATTTATCATTTATATATAATTATAATTATGACCTCGTTTAGATTGATAATTTGAGCCACACCCACTTTTTTTGCACAAATTTAGGGTGGGGCTATATTTTTGGCTGAAAGATAATGTTATATTTCTTGCTGCATCTCGCTTCTTTCATAATAGCAGGTAAGTTAAAGATGATGGTTTAAATATGTCTACGTTTGCTGTTTAGTCTCAGCTCAAAATAATGGGGATGTGAGACTTGTGGGAGGAACCACTGCAAGTCAAGGTAGAGTAGAAGTGTTTCTCAATGGTACTTGGGGCACTGTGTGTGATGATGGCTGGGATCTTAGTGAAGGTGATGTAGTCTGTAGACAACTTGGTTATGTTAACGCAAGTTTGGTAGGTCCTATGGCAAACGGATGAATAGATGGATGGAGAGATGAATGGATGGAATTATGGACAGTAACAAATAGTAGGTTATATTAGCATACTATAATGATAATATATAGGTTACTGTTAGTGCTTATAATGGACAAGGTAGTGGTCCTATTCATCTGAGTGGTCTAGAGTGTAAAGGAAACGAGACTAACTTGACAAACTGTCCTGTGAGACCAAGAATAAGAGTATGCGGTCATGAAGATGATGCTGGAGTAATCTGCTGGCGTAAGTTGCTAATCAGCATCTGTACTTATCTATTTATTCATCTATTTATCCATTCATCTATTCATTCATCCATCCGTGTATCCATTTATTCATCTATCCATTCATTCTTCCATCAATCAATCTATTACCTTTCTTCTCAAATTAGCTCCATCTGATAACAATAGTAGTGGTCTAAGTACAGGAGTAGTAGCAGCTATTGTGTTTATACCATTTCTTTTTCTAATAACAATTATTATTATCATTATTGTTCTCTTGTTATATTTCACATTAACTTATGACAAGTAAGTTCTCTTCACTCCTGCCTTCCTCACTTTATGATCTCTCTGCTCCCTCTCCTTTTCTTGATTATTTTTCTTTGTCCTCAGAGATGCTAAAGAAAAGGAAGAATTTCAATACCAAGAGAGAAGATTTCTTAAAGGGCTTCTATTAAAAGATCAGAAAAAACGAAAAGTACGTTCACGTAGGAAAAGTACTGACTCATATATATCAGAGAGGAACATCCCACGGTGAGTTGCTAAGATAAGTAGATATACTCAAAAATTAATTTTTATTTTAGTGACTCGCTTGGAGAGGGAATGGCTCATCCATGGCAAGAAGATGAAAATGCAGATAGTGAAATTGGAGAGACTGAAATATTTCAAATCGCAACAGACAAAGAGGATACTGAATACCAAGTGAAAGATCCTGACAATACTGGAGAAGTCAGACAACGAATTGTTAGTGCTATTAATCCAATGGTTATAAAATTGGAGGCAGAAATAGAGAGTGAGATTAAAGGTTTGTTAATAATGGTAGCTTTCTAAGGTCACTGTGGTAAGTAGATGTTCACTAGTCTAGAGCTTACTAATGGTAGCTATCCTAAGTTACTGTGGTAAGTATTGATGTTCACTAGTCTAGAGCTTACTAATGGTAGCTATCCTAGGTCACTGTGGTAAGTACTGATATTCACTAGTCTAGAGCTTACTAATGGTAGCTATCCTAGGTCACTGTGGTAAGTACTGATATTCACTAGTCTATAGCTTACTAATGGTAGCTATTGTGTAGATTCTATTCTTCTTTCTATAGCTAACACTGAAGAATCCAATAAAATTCCTGATCGTTACAAGAAGAAGCTAATCATGTCAGATGAGGAGATTGATGAAGAATTTAACTTTAGTCTGGAATATGATGATGACGATGATGATGATATAAATCCTTATGAAACTGTAGATCCTTATCAATAATATATTAGTATTATTAGTTATTAAACAATGATAACATAGATTATTTAATACATACTATAAATTAGAGATGTGTTTAATTGATTTTATAACCTGAACACTTCATTTTCTACTTGTTCTTATAAGAATGATACCATTCTTTGATATTTGAAAGTTGGTGTCATTTGAAACCTACCTTATTACCAGTGGACATAAATGTAGTCGGTGAACCAGGCAAGTTAAAGTGAGTACTGATATACGTATTGTTCGTACTTTGATTAGTCCCCAGACCTATAATTTAGATATTCTAAATGGAACAGATAATGGATGCTTGCGATTTTCAAAAATACCTAACAAACTCCATAATGTATAGTAAATAGAGCAGAGTAATGAATATATATTACTATTTAAGGTAAAATTAACATTACTCTATTTTAGTTATTGGGTTTCCAAATATGGCAGCAGATAGCCCTAGCTTGTCAAGGAAGAATTTGCAAGAGCCATGTATAGATGAGGAGACAGCTCTTCTCTCTAACTCCAATAGAGCCATTAAAAGAAAACGGAAAACTTGGTATACTTTTAAATGGATCATAAAATGTAAGGGAACCATTGTAGTTCTCTGTTGGGTAGCTTTAGCACAATCCTTTGATCCAATGGTAGCCATATCCATTGCTGGTTTAGGCAGTGAACATCAAGACGTTATTTTTACAATCTACGCAGGTTTCTCATTATTATTATATGTATTTTATCCTGTTATTGGCCTGTATGCTGACATGAAATTTGGACGACATCGTATAGCAACTGTAGTCCTCATCATCAGTTTGGTCTCCACTGTTATAGTGAGCATTGGCACATTACTGACAGACAACCATCTCAGCACAATCACTTCCCTGGTTATATTTAGTTTTGGATTCATTCTTGGAAGTTTGTCTCGGACAATATTTATAATCATCATGGCAATGTATGGCTTTGAACAACTTGTTGAAGCTTCAGCTGAAGAACTTAGTGCCTATGGTCATTGGTATTACTGGTGTCGTATTTTTGGATGGGTCATCACAGTACCTGCAGTATGTTCAGTTAACATACCCTATGGTGTTTTAATAATATATAGTCTACATATTATCTGTCTAATGGGTATCCTTTTGTCAAGTTACAAGACAAGAGGACTCATGATCTCCGATACTTGTTCCCACGTCAATCCCCTCAATCAAATGATCAAGATAATTAATTATGCCAGATGTAATAAGTACCCTCATAATCGGAGTGCTCTGACTTATTGGGAAGAGACCTCTCCCTCAAGATTAGATCTGGGAAAGGAGAAATATGGTGGTCCTTACACTGAAGAGTCAGTTGAGAGTGTAAAGACTTTCTTTAGAATTCTTCCATTGTTGGTTTGCATGGTGGCTTTTATCATAATGACTGATCAATTCAATCCTTACTTCTTTATGCTAAGAGATGGTGATCAATTCAAAATAGAAGATTGTCTTTTGTCCTCTGTATATTTCACTACTGGAGCTGTTTTATTGATCACCATGGTGATCTATCAAATCTTCAAACCACTCTTTGATAAGTGTTTGCGGACTATGTTACGAAGAATTGGCATAGGTATTTTCCTAGTCATGTTTGCACAATTTAGTTGGTTGGGAGTTGATATTGCAGGAAATTACCACTCTGACGAATTAAATAGCACCTGTATCTTCAATATACCTTATAACAACACAACTAATGTAGACTGGAGTATTAGTCATTTCTGGATTTTGTTGCCAAGGGTTCTTATGGGTGTAGCATTTGGAATTGTATTGCCAACATCATTGGAATTTGTATTTGCACAAGCTCCGTATTCAATGAAAGGACTTGTTGTGGGGGTGTGGTTTATGGCAGTGGGATCATTCAAAATGATTGGCTTCTTTTTGCACTTTCCATTTAAATACTTAGAAGGACTGCAGCTTAGTTGCTCTTTTTATTATTATCTAACGAAATCTGTTTTTATCAGCCTCTCTCTGCTCTGTTATATATGCCTTGCTCTGTGGTACAAACCACGACAAAGAGAACTCTATTTTAACCCTCATGCCACTGTGGAAGCTTTTTACGAGAGGGACTTTGTACGGAGGGATATGCATGAAGAGGAAAGAAAGAGACGAAAGAGATTAGGAGAGTTGGATGAATATCAAGATGTGTCCTCAATTGATATTCATGAATATTTAAGTAGTTTGTATAAACCTTCTTTGGAGAAATAATGTATGTTATATAAACAATAATAATAATTAAAAATATATATATTATTCATTTTAATTTTAGCCACACCCACCTAATAAATTATTCCAAAGATGTTAGCATTGGCTAGAAGAGCACTACTGTATTCAAGTACCAAGGCTATATCCAGGTCATGTGCTTATCACGTGAGAATTATTTCTACATGTATATAAATGTCATATAATGTACACACACAGCAATGTAATCGAGTTGTATCTGCTCTAAGAAGTAGGAAATCATATGGTTGTCGTGTGACTGTAACAAGATTTATCTCAAATGAAAAGAAGTCAATCAGAAAAGGGGTGTGTCAATTATAAATTTTGTTTGTATTTTTTTATTTGATTATTTTTAGCCAATTTCTTGGAAATCATTAGTCGTACTTTTAATCAGTGGGGGCGGAGTTTTATTGTATGTACAAAATTTGAAGAAGGAGAAAGAAAAAGGTAGACATCCATACTGATCCATCTATCACTACATCTATTAATTCATAAATTAATTTGTATATTAGTTGCTGAAAAAGAGAAAACTCGTTCA
Organism: Xestospongia bergquistia; assembly: GCA_963965975.1. NCBI lineage: Eukaryota > Metazoa > Porifera > Demospongiae > Haplosclerida > Petrosiidae > Xestospongia > Xestospongia bergquistia. The sequence continues at coordinate 698,119 of OZ014416.1, forward strand.
CTTGGTAAGGCAGCATTAGGTGGTCCTTTCTCACTGATAAATCAAGATGGAGAACGTAAAACAGATCGTGACTTCCATGACTCGTGGGTCCTTCTTTACTTTGGATTTACTTTCTGTCCTGATATCTGTCCTGATGAGCTAGAGAAAATGGCTACTGTAATCACTACAATAGGTAAGTACATTATCATTTCATCTAGTATACTTTATACTATAATTATATTAATTATAGATAACACAAAGGGGGTACCTGATCTCCAACCTTTATTTATAACTGTTGATCCCGAGAGAGATACACCAGCTGTACTAAAAAGCTACTTGAAAGGTGACTAAAATGGATGGATAGATAAATGAATGGATGAATAGGTGGACAAATGGACAAGATGGATGGATATGAATAACAGATAAATAAACCAACAAATAATAAAATCAATTATCAATGCATTTTTCTATTTAAATGAAAAAATTTGATATTTCTTTCCTAGAGTTTCATCCAAAAATAATTGGACTAACTGGTACCAACGAGGAAATACACCAAGCAGCTAAAGCATACAGAGTTTACTATAGCCCCGCCCCTGTTGATGACGACAATGATTACCTGGTAAGAACTAGTTATTACACCTGAGTCTCTATCCATAGTTTTAATACTAGGTGGATCATACAATTATAATGTACTTAATTGATCCTAAAGGTGACTTTGTAGACTATTACGGTCAAAACCGAACAGCTGCCGAAATTAGTTCAAGTATCGCTAATCACATGATCAGTTTTATGAGAAGTAATTAATAAACTGAATTAAAATGTACAAACTGCACATTATATATCTGACGTATCAAAATACTGTAATAGATAGGGGGTGTGGTAAATGGGTGTGTCAATAAATGGTAACCTCTTAGAGGTTATTGTCATCAGAGTCACTGCTTGATACATCATCCCACTGTGTCAAAGGAGCATAAATTTGTTGAATTCGGTTGATTCCAGAGTCAGGATGACGATATCGATATATAGCTATTAATAGATAATATATTGTACTTCCAAATGCGACAAAGAATCCCAGCCAGCCAATGGAATAAGACCAGGCATGCTTACCCCCTAATGAATTAATTTCTTTAGTATAGGACAAAAGCCCTATAAATAGCCACAGAGCTATGGAGAATGTGGAAGTAATGATTAGTAGTGGGTGTGATTAATATACTTTGTAATAAAAAGGCCATTCCAGCTGAAAAAAGAAAACGTGGTTTGTGTATCACCAAGGCAACCATACTCAAAGCCCACCCAATTAATGTACAGATTAATGCTAGACACATTAAAGCACGGACAGCAATAACTGTCGCTGTAAATAGAGAGAGAGAGGTGGAATGATCGTTTAACATAATAGTGTAGCACTTACATGAGACATTGTTCAAAGACTGACACTTTGTTGGAGTACCACCACACTGCTGCCATAAACCCTTATGAGTATCTTTATTATCTCCAACCTAAAGTAGAGTTGTAGAATTGTATAAAGGAATGTGTATCTAACTGACCTGGTCCACCCAGAAAGGACTTCCAAAACTGACAATTGTAAATATCCCACAGCCAAATGCCAAGAACACTTCTATCAGACGACAACAGCTTTGAGAGTGTTCTTGCCACCACTTCTTTGCTAATTCTGGATAACTAGCCATGATTGGATTTTAACCCTTTCTGTTATAAGTATACGGAGTTCGTTACCTTTTGTTCCATTGTTTTTCTACACAAATTTCAGAACCTTTCCGTTTTTTCCCGTACATGTTTATCACGTGACAGGAATAAAACAAGCCATAGAAAGTACAAGATGTCAACAATAATATATTCTCACCAAGACTCTACAATGAACGATCCCTCAGGGACAATCGAAGTAGACTTTCTTCTACCCACAGGGATTTTAATCACTTTCAAATGTCGAGGAAGTCTGACGGTAGCTGAGATAAAGGAACGCCTTTGGAAAGAGGCAGCTAATTATCCATTGTTCAATGTGTTGAGACAACATGGATGGTATGTTTTTGTTTTTGTCAATCGTAAAGCTGAACAAGAAGAGTGTCTTGATGAACAATTGCGTCTTTGTGATCTACAAATGTACAAACCATTGTTTAAAGTTGTCGAAAGAAAGGGCAATGAAGCTGAAAAGAAACTCAGTACGCAAATCAGCTGGCTTATTGGACATCAAGTCAAAGAATTTGAAAACTCACGGGATCCTGAAGTAACTGATTTTCGTATTGCTATGGTCAATGAGTGTCGTAAAGCCATCGAAACACGTTCCAAATTTACTTGGTATGATAGACTGATGTATTGTTACCCTCCCGCCTTGGACTCTGGTCCTCCACTTACACCACTTATTGAGGAAAAACTCAATGAGAATGGGTGCTATCGTGTAAGTGTAGACTTCTGTTGTCTTGGTAAATTAGGACAAAGTACAATGATATTAGTGAACAGTCTTGAGACACCATCTGATGTAATTGAGAAAGCGCTCAAAAAGATTCATCGTACTGAAGGAGAGCCGGAATTGTCGCAGAATCCTCATGATTATGTTCTTAAGGTAGTGCTTTCCTAAATAAAATGAGTTTTTGTTAGTTTTATTATTTACATATAATGTGTTTTCATAATAATAGTTATAAGTTAATTGTACTTTCAGGTGTCTGGTCTGGAGGAGTATATTTTGAGTGATGAATATTCACTCATTCAATTCAAAGTGAGTCTCTTATAAAGATAAAACAAAACATTAACTCTCTCTCTCTCTCTCTCTCTGTAGCATGTTCGTCGACCAGTTTGTAAGAACATTCCTCCAAAGTTAACGTTGGTTACAAAAACTAGTGTTTATGTTGACCTTGAACCAGAAGAATTTATACCACCAACTGTCCCAAGAAAGGAATTGACCAAGATACCTAAAAGTTAGTTGACATGTTTAATTTTCATATTAAACATTACATGTAGATTACATGACCTATCTTCCTGTTAAATTTGAGTATACATGTTTGCTTATACATATTGTTTACATGTAGTGATGTACATATTGTTTGTATGTACATATTGTTTACATGTACATATTGTATACATATTGTTTACATGTACATATTGTTTGTATGTACATATTGTTTATATGTACATATTGTTTATATGTAGTTACATGTTATTTACATGTACATATTGTTTACATGTACATATTGTTTGTATGTATGTACATATTGTTTGTATGTACATATTGTTTACATGTTATATTGTTTACATGTTGTTTACATGTACATATTGTTACATGTTATATTCATGTTCAGATGCTGTTGAGTTATGGGACATTGAGGGTAAATTTCAGATCAAGGTGGCTAGTGCTACCAATCTTAACGTCAGCAAGGATACTTCTGTGAGTATTTAGTTAGTCTATTTTTAGCTTTAGATGTTGCTATATTTAGTATAACTATGATGTCATTTTACTCGCTAATAGATTCAAGTTTACGCTGGGTTGTATCATGGCAGTGAGACATTATGTAAAGCTGAGAATACTCGCTCAGTACAACTAGAAACAATTGATTCTCGTCCTGTGTGGAACTGGAATGAAAACATTGAATTTGCAATCAATGTCAAGTAAGGAAAGATTCAAGTCCTCAATGACTCTCACTCTCTCTTGTAGAGATCTTCCTCGAGGTGCCACTCTGTGTTTGGCTGTGTATGCTGTCTTTAAAAAGAAAAAGAAGGAAGAAAAAGTAAGTATAGGAAAGTGTTTGGTTTGTCTACTCTACTCTCTCTCTCTCTCTCTCTCTCTCTCTCTCTCTCTCTCTCTCTCTCTCTCTCTGTCCCTCCCCCTCTCTCTCTCAATAGGTTCCTTTAGCCTGGGTCAATCAACTCATGTTTGATTATCGTACTCAGCTTTGCACTGGTATTCGTACACTTCCCTGTTGGGTGGCCAGCCCTGAAGATTCACTTGAAGAAAATCTTAATCCCATAGGTAAAAAAATCTACAACTCTAACCATATCTCTATCCTATCAATATTTGAGAATGGGAAGTGTAAAATTGTATTTGAACAATAATTTGTAGATACTTTCTTCAAACAAACTTTATATAAGGCATGATGACTAACTAATATATTTGTAAAATACTATAATTTGGTTCATCATCTCTCTCCTTCATCTCTCTGTTGCTTTATGACTTCCTTTTTCCTCAAGGTACTGTGGTAACAAATCCTAATGCAGCTGACGCTCCCTCTATAATGATTCAGTTTAAAGAGTACTCCAGTTATCCTATCATTTATCCCAGTCTAGAAAAAGTGCTAGAATTGGCCTCAAAGGAAATGACTAATGTGAGTATGGAGAAATAGGCTATGAATATTTAATATGACAATTTCTGTAACCATGGTGATTTTAAATTATCATTAAAACATATGTAATAGTTTCAGTTTCAGTTTGTTTCTTTTAACAGTACAAGGAAGAGAGAGTGGCAAAAGCATATGAGCAAGAACTCCAGGAAATTGTCGGAAAAGATCCTCTGGCTCCTCTTTTTGAACAGGACAAGTTACTAGTCTGGCGATTCAGAATGCACTTACTTGACAACTTGCCCTCCTCTTTACCTAAACTTCTCAATTCAGTGAAATGGCATCAACACAAAGATGTTGCTGTGGTAAGTGGATTTGTGTGACTATCTTAACAACTTAATATGTCATTATGATTACTTATAAACTTGATCTGTAATAATAATAATAATAATAATAATGATGATAATAATAGTGAAATTGCTTTAATTCTTTAAAGGTAGCAATTCATCACATATAATCTTATTATTATATAAACTACCATGTCAATTTGATGGCATCAAATACCACTGTTGTCAATATATACATTGATGTGATTGTAACTATTTTAATGACAATTCCTTTTACATTTAGCTTCAATCAATTCTTCAAGCATGGAGACCACTCCCACCTGAAGAAGCCTTAGAACTGTTAGACTATGCGTATCAAGATCCTTATGTCAGGGCTTATGCTTTACGGTGTCTTTCTGAAGTACCGTAAGTTTGAGTTTTCTCAACACATGATTGACCCTCTCTCTCCAGGGACACTGAACTTTTCCAATATCTGCTTCAGTTATGTCAAGCGCTGAAATATGAGAATCATTTAGACTGTGCATTAGCACGATTTTTGTTGGAGAGAGCGTGGAAAAATAAATGCATTGGACATTATTTGTTTTGGCATTTAAGGTATTAATTTTCAGTTACAAAAACTCACTTGATATTATTGTACATTCTCTCAGGGCAGAAATGGATGTCCAAGAAGCTGGTATGAAGTTTGGCTTAATGCTTGAAACATACCTCAGAGGTAGTGTCAACCATATACCAGAACTTCGTAAACAAATGGACGCCATTGGAAAGTTGAGGAGCATATCAGAGCTTTTACATTCTAAAGCATTTCGAGACAGGGTATGATATCTGATTGATAACTGAATGGATTATTTTTCTGTTAGGATAAAAAAGATAAAGCAAAGGAGGCTATGTTACAATTATTGGCTCAATATGGCTATCAACAAGTACTCAATAATTGTGTCTCCACTTTGAATCCAAAATTAAGACTTGGAGCCATTAGGTATAGTTTAAATTATTATATCTACTATTCAATACTTACCATAGTAACCTAAGCTCTAGTCTAGTGAGCATCAGTACTTACCACAGTGACCTAGGATAGATACCATTAGTAAGCTCTAAACTAGTAAACATCAGTACTTTATCACAGTGACCTAGGATAGCTACCATTAGTACATCAGTACTTACCACAGTAACCTAGGATAGCTACCATTAGTAAGCTCTAAACTAGTAAACATCAGTACTTACCACAGTGACCTAGTGTAGCTACCATTAGTAAGCTCTAAACTAGTAAACATCAGTACTTTATCACAGTGACCTAGGATAGCTACCATTAGTACATCAGTACTTACCACAGTAACCTAGGATAGCTACCATTAGTAAGCTCTAAACTAGTAAACATCAGTACTTACCACAGTGACCTAGTGTAGCTACCATTAGTAAGCTCTAGACTAGTGAACATCAGTACTTACCACAGTGACCTAGGATAGCTACCATTAGTAAGCTCTAAACTAGTAAACATCAGCACTTTATCACAGTGACCTAGTGTAGCTAACATCTAGTGATAGTAGTGCCCAGGAGTACCACCAGTGTAGTTATATCATATTGCCACATTATTTAATCAACTTATGGCGGTCAGCTTATCCTGTACACTGTACACACAACTAATAGATATCCTAAGAAGAAACCTGATATTATATATAATATTGAATGCTAACAAGTGACCCACAACCATTGATATCCTATATGATTATAAGGTATTGTTGTGGTCATCAAAATGTTCTTTCCTACATCGTTTATTGTACTACTATAGTAATGCTTTTATGTATTTGTCATCCATTAGGGAGAAGGAGTGTCGGTTCTATGATTCCAAGATGAGACCGCTCCAAATGGTTTATGAGAATCCTGACCCTTCAGCTGTACCCAATGATATCAGAGTGATCTTTAAAAATGGAGATGGTTAGTGGCTGAATAGAGGGACGAACAGATTGATAATATTACTATTATATAACTCTCTACCTTTTAGATCTTCGTCAAGATATGTTAACATTACAAATTATAGGAATCATGGACAATATATGGCAGCAAGAGGGAGTTGATTTAAGGTATTATAATTACTTCAATTTAGATAAGACTGTTCTATTAACATGATAGCTAGTATAGATAGATCCATTTCAATAAAATATAAGTCGATTTTAATAGACATACATCCATTTCATCATTCCATTTGTCCATTTGTGTTGTTATCTACACACAAAATGAGAATACTTGAAATTAAAGGTTAATAAAATAATCAATAAACTGGCTTCAGTAGTATCTACTGATAACTTACATATATACATATCACTTAGTCAGAAGCACTTATATAGCAATACTATTGGGCTGTCTATACATCATACCAAATCTGTTCCCAGAAATTTTTGTATGGTATCACGAATCAGTAGCTAGTTAAATATTCATTGCTATGAATATATAATGAGTGGTGCTTTTATTTAGGTTATTGCCTTATGGTTGTATCTCTACTGGTGCTCGTGTTGGGTTTATCGAGTGCGTTACACAGGCAGAGACTATTGCAAATATTCAGAAGATGTTGAAGAGTAAAAGTAAACTAGGTCTATGGGATAGCTCATTACTTTATCAATGGCTTAAGGACAAGAGTCCTACTGAAGCACAGTAAGTAATTACCTGTCATTCCATCTATTTTCACCATGTTTTATGTTATTCAGTTCTCTTTCTATCATTATAGTTTAAAAAGTGCAGCTGAAGCATTTTGTCTGTCATGTGCTGGCTATTGTGTAGCTACTTATGTGCTTGGTATCGGAGATAGACACTCTGATAATATTATGGTAAAAGAGAATGGACAACTCTTTCATGTTGACTTTGGTCACTTTCTCGGCAACTTTAAGGTAGTGTTATAATCACACATTATATTAGAGTATATGTACTTGTATTGCACAGGTAAAGTTTGGTGTGAGAAGAGAAAGAGTGCCATTTGTTTTAGCTAGTGATTTTGAGCACATCATTGACAAACATTTTGGATTCAATGCGTAAGAGCATGTGTATATCCATTGCATATTTCTATCTATCCATTCATTCTCTCCATATATCCATTTCATATTTCTATCTATCCATTCATTTCTTTTTATATCTATTCCATATTTTTATGTGTCCATTTGTGTTCCTTATAGTTTTGCTAATTTATGTGAAGAGGCTTATCTTATTTTGCGACGTCGATCACCACTTCTTATTAATCTTCTTGCTATGATGTTACAAACTGGTATCCCAGAGTTACGATCAATGGATGATTTGAACTATGTGAGGTAAGACAGTGTTACTAATTATAGCAAGAATGATGTCATTATTTTAATCTAAATATAGTACCCATAATAATATCTTTAATAGTGTTATTAAATGTAGAATCAACCTTGCTTTTTGTTGTTGTTGTTGTTGTTGTTGTTAGGGAAGCTCTTGTGTTAGGGGAAAGTGATGCTGTTGCTAAGGAACATTTCCGAGGGAAACTTCAAGATGCTCGTCGTAATGCTTGGTCTACTAGCTTAAACTGGTACTTACATGGTCTGGCAAAAGATAATCGCCAATAAAAATATGTTATGCTGACCATCCTGTTAATAAAAAATTGACATCTTTTTATTAGAGTTATTAATTCTTATTATTGCTGTTGTTTTGTTCATTGTTTCGTTGGATCCTAAAGCAATAACAATTAATTGTTATTATTATTTTTGCAATTCATCTCATCGATTAATCATTAACTATTAATTTACTGAAAACTTGAGTGATATAACGTCTCTATATAGATATATATATAGTCACTTCCGGGTGCGGAGGTGAAGTCGCTAATAACGGATATCGCGCGCCCAATAATAAACCCCAAATAATTTTTCATGCAGATTTGCTACAATGTTATCTCTCTGGTGTTATTGATTACTATTTCTCGAACTAGGAAAACACTAGACGACTTGTGGAGGAGAAAAGAATCTCAATGATCGCCGATATCAAGCGACAATGAAAATACTTTGTTATTGTGCATTATTTCTGGTCGAGCTTCTATCATTGTCAATATGCCAAGGTAACTATTATCTATATGAAGCATCTTTTGCACCATTAGAGTGACTACGTTTAAAAATAATCTGTTTTGACACTAGTTTCTTTATATAGTAATTATAAATTTGACTTTGTTAAATCCATATATAGTCCTAACTCTATATATAATTGTCCTCTGTATCTACTTACATAACAGTACCACAAAATATCAATCATAACACTCATGAAAAATCCACTGTTTTGTGGGTTACAATTTTGTGATACATCCCCCCATCCTTTGGACCCAAGATATTTAAGGCCAAGTCATAATATTAAAGGCTTGAATATTGTGCAAATATCTTGTAAGATCACTAATGGTCTGTAATGACCACAGGAGATTGATCGATAATGTTAGATAGAGCAAATTAAGACCACCTCAATTCCTATTCTTGCAAGACACTTAGTCAGTATATAGCATAGATTTGTGTAAATGAAACAAGTTATAATGATTAACAATGTTGTACTTTTATTTACTAATAAGGATATTATATTTAAATATTTCGAGAACTTATGAAGGAAATTATGATTAAATTAATTAGTTAGGGATTTTTCAAAGCATAGTATTTAAACACACTATCAGTGTAAATGTACTGTTACTAATTAAAATATTAAATGTTTCCTGGTTCTTACAGACCTTGTCAACAATATCATTGCATTCTATCTTTAAAATTTTATAATATATGACAAACATTCTAGATCATATAGTATCAATCCACTTTATAGGATCATATAAGTATTTAGTATTACAGGATATATATATATATGTGAATGAAAGATGGATAAGTGGACAGCAGGATGGAAAGATGTATAGGTGGGTAGAACAAGTTCGAGGGAGGATTGACCACTAAAAACTAATCTCTTAGTACTATAAGTCTTATCAGTTCACTAAGAAAATACTCCTAAATTAATTATATGACTGTTGTGTTTAAAACACAGTGCAGAAAGTCCCTCTACTAAGAGAGGAGGGGATACATAATAGTTGTAATTCCCTTTTCCTTTTGAAGAGGATTGTTCACTACAAAGTTATGAGAATCAGAATTTCATCACTACCCAAATTTTTAAGCCTGTGGCTCAGAAAAAAGCAAGTCTGATGAAAGACTGAGAGAAAGAGAGGGAGATAACTGAAGAATGTGCAGCTGTCTGCCTTTGAATCATAAGGCTTTATTGACTTTGCAGACTAATCTCTTTATAAGGCAATATATAGAAAACAGTATATTAAGTAGAGATACCAATTAAATAGCCAGGAGCATTATTGACTGTCTAATTTAATTATATGTTTCCCACTTCAAACAAGCATTTCTTTGACATAGAAATAATATAATATCTTTTTTACTGACAAGCAATCCACAATATAAAATGTTTATCATTATTATACAATATAAAGATACTTACTTTAATATTACTATTGATCTTGGTCTATTTAATCTAGGCTCACAAAATTTTCAATATGCAGTCCAAGTGAAACCTGTTACATTTCTTGTTGAGCCAAAATCCACAATAACCAGCCAAAAATCATCTATCACTTTAACCTGCCAAGCTCGAGTAGCTCCACTCGTACATTCCGCCACTTCTCTTCCGTCTATTAAATGGCGTTTTGATGAAGCAATGATCGTTAATGATAACAAAAGGCATCATATAATTACTAATACTAGTATTGGACTTAGTCAATTAACAATTAATAATTTGACTGTTATGGATGCTGGAAGATATCAATGTATTGCTAGTGATGCTAATGGACGATATATCACTATTAGCAAGCCAGCTATTGTAACTGTATTGAGTACAGGTAAGATGGATGGATGGATGGATGGATTAGGATAGATGGACAGATAGATGAATAGATGGACAGGTGGATGGATAAATGGATAATAATGATAACTACTATGATAATAATGGATAACTACTAATCAGAGTTCAAGAGGAAATCGTCTTATTTCATTTAGATCTTTATCATATTCCTGTCAAACTGCATCAACCAGTTTTACTGGATTGTCCTGTACCCGTGAATCAAGTGTCTCGTTTTACATGGAGTTATAAGAACAAAGAGATATCCTCATCAGATGTAAGAGATTATATGCTATGAGTATTAATAAATTATCTATATAATATATTATACTCATCTAAATAATGATGATCTAATGTTTAGACACCCTACAATATTATTGTGATATAATTCCTTGAGTCTTTAGATAGCATGGCTTCACTACTAGACAATGTAAACATATTATTATAACATCCTGACAAACAAGTCTAGAGCTTTCTATACATTTCATTATGATTACTTTCATTAATTTGAACTTTGATCTGTGACATGTACTAACATGTATGAAATCTAAAAATATCTAAATGTCTCTATAATAATTTATGCTATGTCATTTTAGGAGGTGTATCTTTTTTCAAATGGATCTCTTTTGATCTTTGATGTTACCAATAATGAACAAGGGGTGTGGCAATGCCATGTAAAACTTCTGTCAGATAATATAATCGATGGAACTAGGTATTATATTAATGTATCCAAAGGTGAGCTTAATGAATACTACATATTGTAACCATAGCAATGAATAACTACATGTATATTATGATCTATGAATATTTAATGAGCATGTTTTCGTGTATTCTATTATCCATTACATGTTGTAACCATAGCAATGAATAGGTACATGTACATGTCTTGTTATTGTGGTCTATGAATATCTTAACCTAATCAAGTACAATATGCTCTCATCATTCCTCTTATATTGATTTAATTACAAAGAACTGTTACTATTTTCTGTTTCTTTATTTTAGAATATTATACTGGATCACCTCTTGTATACATTGACCTAAATACCACACACCCTCAATTGGGACATCCTCTTACCCTCGTCTGTCTTATAAGTACACCCAAAGCCAATCAAGTTAAATGGTTACATAACAACCATAGTCTGTCAATGGACAATCAATATTCTGGAAGTGGAAGTGATCAAATTGGATACATTATAACTTATGTTATTGATTACGTAACTTTGCATCATGTGGGCAAGTATGCATGTCATGTGACATTACCAGATGGGGAAGTGATGATGTCATCAACAATAGAAATAGCAATTAAATGTAAGTTTGTTTGTATTATGCAATTAAGATTTTAATCTCTCTCTCTCTCTCTCTCTCTCTCTCTCTCTCTCTCACTCGCTCATACATAGCTACACCTACTTTTCTCAATAACTCAAGGGAACAAGATATTTATGTTGAAGCTGATTCACAAAATATTGATTTGTACTGCTCAGCAAATAGTCACACATCACAAACGATAACCTGGTTTAAAAATGGACACCAACTTAGTTTACAATATTATAACACTACAACTGGTCATTTTAGAATGAATATCAATGATGATGTTGATCACAATATATTTGGTATTTATCAGTGCTTCATTGAGAATGAATTAGGAATTGATTATATTGTCATCAGAGTCCTTGTGTTAGGTGAGTTAATTAAGTTATTAAGTAGATAATTTAGAGTGTTCTTTCTGAGAGATTTCATTTGAGAAATGAACTATAATTTGAATTAATGGAGGATTCAATTACCTTCAAAGTTACATGATCTTTCACTATAGGACTTTCTAATCCACCTGGTAATTTAACTGTTATACTAAAGACATCATTCAATATTAATTTTCATATTTCGTGGACTCCACCCATTCAAAGAGGAGGAGTGGATGCAGTTCGATATAAGATTAGGATCATATGTTATGATCCTTTCTATTATGAAACTAGATTCTCGGACACTAACTCTTATGATCTTTTACTCCTTAATGAAGAGGACTGTACGTATTATGTTCTTATAAGTATTGTAAGAGCTCCACTTTATCCAGAAGGACTGTCTGCTAATGTTTGTGTTGATACTAAGCTAAGATGTGAGTCAATATCCTCTCATATTGTTCCATGTCAGTGATGACAGCTGATAGTCAGTTCATCATCCTATATTCCATTACTATTGCTCCACTGGATCATTAGACCATTAGACCAATGTACCATATTACTCCACTAGATCATTGGACCAATGTACCATATTGCTCCACTGGATCATTAGACCATTAGACCAATGTACCATATTACTCCACTAGATCATTGGACCAATGTACCATATTGCTCCACTGGATCATTAGACCATTAGACCAATGTACCATATTACTCCACTAGATCATTGGACCAATGTACATATTGCTCTACTGGATCATTATGCCAATTCATTGGACCATTGCAGTATTGTTCCAATGGACCATTGGACCATATTCCATTGCTCCATTTGACCAATGTATCAATACACCATTAGACTATTGAATTTATATATCATTATATTTCCATATTGAATAAACTCAATATTGGAATCTATCCATTGCAGATTATTTTAAAAAAACATCTCCTCCTAATCTGAACTGTAAAACTGGAAATGTCAGTGCCAACTGGATTCCACCTGGTTCAAATCAATTGCAATATCCTGCTCAGTTTGTAACTATTAAGAGCATTTGTTTAAATGAAAATGAAAATGAAATGGTAAGTGTCAATAGTCAACCCATCTAACTGTCCATTCATCTATCTGTTAAAACCAGCTGTCCATCTATCTATCCTCCATTTGTCTGTTCATTTATTGTTCATTGACTAAATGTTATAATTATCTAGTATGTATTTTCCGAACAATCACTATCTACATTCAATGCTCAATTATTCGCTGATCTAACACCTGGGACTGTATGTCAGATATTTGGTCAATACAGACCAAATGTAATATCTACTTGTGTTGGAGGGACTTCTTTTAATCCTCTGAACTATATGGAAATACCTCAAATGACATGTCAAGTCCCCGTCACCATGGAGAGAGGTAACTCATTGATAACTTAGTAGAAGTCCCTTTAAAGAGTTGCATCATTAGTTACTGGAGGAAAAGCAAATTCTTTTTTCCCCAAGCTATGCATATTTTATAATCTTTTTTCCCACAGTACTAATTATAAGTGATGTCATTACTATACCATTCATTCTTTTAAAGCTTCCTTTATGTTTGTCTCTCTTAGTAGATAATTCATTGTCCCTCAATGTGACAAGTAGAGATAGGAATGTTTCCTTGTCTTGGGAAATTGAACATGATGTTGCTTGTTCGCTGCTCGAAGAAGAAAGGGAAGATTTGTTTCTGGAAATCTCTGGTTTGTGTCAGAACAAAGAGCAGATCATCATAAATGTAAGTACATGTATTGTTAATTGATTAATATTGTATTGTTCTCTCTCTCTTTCTCTCTCACACACAGTTTACTAGAGAGCTGAACATTACATCAACAGGTGGTGTCATTACATTTCTAAATATTCCTGTTGGATCCATATGTTCTTTCTCTGCTATTATTAATGGAACTAATATCTCTGATTCTGTACAAAACATTGTTGGAGAAGCAGTACCAGGTTTGTTCTATTCTAAATCACTAAATGTGTACTATAATTATAATAATATGTTGCTATTATGATGTGCTGTACATACATAGAGATGTCCTCCACACCACCATGCATTAAAATATTAATATGGAACTAAAATTAATGTCCTGAATATATATTAAGGATGTTCTTGATTCCACTAAGATACTAGATAAAAATTCAATGTAACTGTACAATTTTGTAATGTAAACACTAATTTTTAAATTAACTTTTTTAAATAACATTGTAACACTCTCTGTCCATGTATCCTTTTTTTTTCTCTAGCTATATATCATCTGAGGAATTTAGACTTCTCTAAAACACTTGGAGAATGCATGCCATCAACAGAAGGTCAGTATTCTATACCAAATATTGTAATATATCTCTCTCTATATATAAATAATTTAACATGATATCATTTGTTCTTTCATATTTAGTCACAGCAGCTACAACTCTTTCTGTACTTCAGACATCACCACTTCTTCCTGCCATAGCTGTTACTACTCTTAGTAAAGACATTGAAGGTAATTTTTTTTTTGGGGGGGGGGGGGGTAAAAATAAATGGATACTCTCAATATTATTTATTAGAGAGAGAGAGTCAATTTTAAAAGCAATAAGAGGAGATAACATTAAATCAGTTATTAAATATTTAATTGAATTATATTTAGCAGTTTTTTATAAGAAATTTCTAACAAATGTGATTGTTGAATTTGTTGTATTGATAATATTATGTTTGGCTCCATTTCAATTGACGTTATTAGTATAATTAGTAGTCATTTTGTCCTTTAATTATATGGTTAGTGAATTCATAATATTGTGACTTTGAAGAATATATACTAAGAATTTGTCATGTTACTCTTGTACAACTTATATGGAGTTCTCAGAATACGTTCATCCTCTTTAGTTGTGTGGTTACTGAATTCATATTTGCACAAAATTCAATACGATTGTATCCTCCAAATCTCTAATGAGTTACTGTTATTGTGGTCTATCAGTAGTTAATTGGCTACTATACTATGAGTATTTAATAAGTATCCTTGTACACAATTTAACAGTGACATAATCAAATATATTGTTAACTCTCTCTCTCTCTCTGTATATTCTATTTATTATTTATTATTTCATAATTAGTTACAACAACAACAACTCTTCTTATAAAAGTACTTCAGACATCACCAGCCATAACTGGAGGTAAAGTAATATTTTTGTTAGAATTTATTATTGTTTAAATGAAAGGCTTATCCTCAAATTACTACTTAGCAGGACATATACAATCATAACATACACATATACATACATATATATAATTATATATATATATATATAATTATATTTATATATATATTTATATATATATATTATATATATATATATATATATATATATATATATATATATATATATATATATATATATATATATATATATATATATATATATATATATATATATATATATATAATTATATATATATAAATATAATTATATATAATTATATATATATATATATAATTATATATATACACATACACACACATACTACAGTCATGCCATAGTTGGTGTCCCTTTTATAGTGTGGTTACTAATTTCTGCATAAAATTCAACACAATTGTCTGAATCTCTAATGAATTATTGTTATTGTTATTGTGTATGGTAGTGGTTAATAATAGTCATTAATTTTGAATACTTAATAAGTATATTTCAAATTATTACACAGGTGCTAAAAATTTTACGGTGACAATTTCTGTACTATTTGTTATTGTTATATTTATATTGATGACAGTCTTAATAATTATGACTCTCTTGTTATTTTGGAACCGAAAAAGAAGAAAACAATTACAAATAAATATTTTCAACTCAAGTCCACTGGTAAGCAAACAAATGTATTTCAACTATCACATTTAAATAAGAAAACAACTTGTTACTTGTTCTACTTTTCAAGCAACATTTGCCTGAGAGTCTAAGTATCTAACATTAACTTTTTGTTAAATTGCTAATTAGCTGCCCAACTGTTGTTGGTTACTGGTAATAGCAAACTAACAATACTGCATTATGATCTTAGTCTTGCTAGAATTATTTGCATTCTTGTGACAACTAAATTAACATGTTGATATCAGTGTAGCAGCTGTAAACAATTATCTTGTCAACCAGCATACAGTCAAATATTTTATTCAAACATTGCACTTCACATTTTAAAGGGTAATTTGTTTTCTTTGAATACATATGACATGCATGGTTTTGTGAGCTCACTAGTTACCATAGACACATTCTATTGATGTGAACATGATCCTAACTACAAACTTGAAATCATACCACAATCCGCTACAAAACGTATTTATCTTATAATGACCTTAATTTCATGGTATAAACCCTAAACTACTTACACAAGAAGCAAGTCAACATTTTTCAATAAAAACAATGATTGTCTAGTTGGTTCAATAAACCATACTTGTGTCTATGATCTAGCTTCCTCTGGAATGATATGGTGTAGTGATTTTAATGGTGAGATATTCAAGAACTATAACACTAAAAGAAAGTCATGACAACAAGCAAATTCAGTGTCAAGTTATCAGTGCAAATCATCTATCATGTCTATTGTTTAGATAATTGTTAGATTATATCCGTTATAATAACAATAGTTACCTTGGTAGTTGTGAGTAGTATTAAACTATTTACTCAATAATATATGGCTTCATCATCTTCTGTGAAAGCAGAGTGTTAATAGTGCCTCATCCAATCTTATTTATAATATGTAGTTTGGTTCTTGATATAAAGAACTTGTTAGCTTATAAGATTTGAAGGTACTAGGATCTAAAACATCAGTCACACCCATCATTGGATGTATGTAGCACCTGGAATGATTTTATAATTGCTATGTGTTTCAGTAATAGTCTTTTTGTATGAGTTTATTAATTATAGTTACATAATTATAATAATAATTGAATAAAGCAATTGAACTGAGTCAAATGGGACTGCCAGGTAGGCAGAAAGTATTCATTACAATACCAGCTGTCAAAATAGTTTGAAGTATATGAGTGACTAGTGATCATTAATTGCTACATACAAACTTGGTGGTATACAACATTGTTGTGTTTATGCATCATGTAATACAAGTACTCATGTATTTATTTCATTAACAGGATACTACCCTAAAATGGGACCAATTCTCAGATAACTTCTCAATCAAAACAGACATACAGTCGATCTATCTTGATACCTTACCTTCACCTCAACTGAGTGTCTCCACACATATCAGTGACATGTTTACAGAAGTCGAAATTACTCACAAGTTTAAAGAAACTGCTTCAGAATTCTCAAAAGGGACATGCCCACTCACTGAAATCAATACTGAAGAGGACAGTGGGACTTCTCCACTCAACTCTGAACAACAGCTGAAAGGGTTAAATTTTGATTCTTCTATCATTATAGATGACAGTGGCTGTGATATAAATGTGCAAGTAGCAACAAATGGACGAACATTTCAAGTAGACAATCAAAGACATTTTAATAATTCAAGAGATACCAGTGCCTGCAGTAGTGGTTATGGTGGTAGTGATGTAACAGCGTCATCAGTTGTATCAACCTCACAATCAAATGACTACCACGTAAGCTTAGAAGCTGATTTAATTGAAGCAGAAAAGGAACTATTGTTAACTGAGAAATTGGAACCACCTCACGACTGCTTTGCAACAACTGCACTTCACACCGAGAATGTTGGAACAGGATCTGAAGCAAGGACAGATTCCAGTCTACCCATATATAGTGTTGAAACTGACTCTCCTGAATCAAATCATCATGCAAACAGCTGGCCTTCTTTAGCTACATGTATTGTGCAAGAGGATACAAAAGAGAGCCGCCTCGATGATGAAATAAGAAGACCTATTATTACCTCAAGAACTAAAATATACAAGTCTCATAAACTGTCAAGTAGCCACAGTGTTGTAAGCCTTACTGATTCTCTTGATAATTCTAGTATAACAAGTACAGAAAGTCTGTCATCTGATAAATCATATGTAAACTGTCAAACTCCAGTCAATGTCAATGATGTATTTTCAAAAAAAACAGTTTATGAAGATGAAAAGGGTTATATACGTTTTATTCAAAATGATGAACAGTCAAACATGATAGAAACACATTGTTGACTTTATTAATGTATTACTTAAAATTTGTTTTAACCAGATTTTTTGTTGTTGAATATATCCAATAAAATTTTAATATTTAAATAAATTATTAATAAGCACTAGACCACAACTGCATGCTTCATTCCTCTCTGATATTGTCATAGTAACACCTGACAGTAATTGAATAATTATAATTAATTTATTACCCACAAACACTGTTGTATGTCTGATCAATGACGATACTAATGTGCCACTATGACTAGACAACTCTTATAATATTGAACTAGACTGAAGTTGCTAAGTTTTTCTTTGGAGCATAACACACCTGTCCTATTAATAAGTATTGTATAGACATTTCGGTGGGTTGCCAAGCAATAATATGTTCTCTTCAATTGCTTGTCACTGCACTTAGCTTCAAAAGGGTTTCAACATGTCTTTTTATGGGTGTGACATATTACTTCATATGGACTTTATTCTTTGGTTGCCGAGCAGTTGAAGTCAACAATAAGTTATGGTCCAGCAACATGAGGTGTGCATGCTCAGGATAAAGTCAATGAAGTTCATATGACGCATATTATGGATATATCATTCATGTCATTTTGAGTGTAACTCAGAAAAGAAAATTGTGTCTAAAGTATGTTCTCTTAGACATTTGTTATGATTGCTATCAGGGTTAGTTGCAATTCAATAAAGAAACATAGGACATAGAATTTTGCAACTAATCACACACAGAGGACAGAGAAAATGATCAATTGTAATACTAGCTATTTAGAGCTAATTGGAAGTGTCCTAACACAACATGTAGTAAAACATCAACTCATAGTTCCAGAAGTAGCAATGATTTATATTGCAAACAAATGCTATTTCAATGTCATATATCTGTGTATGTAAACTGTTATATTCAATTTCTTATAATTGATCTAATAAACAGATGTTTACACGATAATTGTGTGCAAATGTTTAACGAACAATTGCTCTTAATATTCACTTTGTCTGCCAATCATTCTAAGAAATAAGTCTCTATATGTACTGGCAAATTATTAGGATCTTTCAATGATATTTTGAAAAAAGACATCATGTTTAATGAAATTTAAAACAATTCAAAATTTAAATATGATATTTTGAAAAAGACATCATAAATTTAAACAATTCAAAATTAAATAAAAGAAAAATATATAGCTTGAATCATTTGCATTATTATAGACAATTCACAGGAATTGCGACTTTGCAGATTTTTTTGCCTTTAGGCTCAACACCAGCACAATATTAGAGAGAGCAAGAACACACACTGCAACTATAAGAACTCCCAACAGTCCACTAAGCAGTCCACTATGACCTACTGAATAGATTCCACTATGACTAACTGAATAGAATATGATCTATTTACTCTTACATTGATGAATTAAGGTGCTTCCAGTATTATGAGTGTCATCTTCTTCATTCTGCATTGTACTTCTCTTTTTTATTCCTGCACTTGTTGTACAGCTTGGAACAACGTTAACTTTACTTTCAGTTATCACAGAACAGGAACATACTGCAGCTGATGAAGGCAAAATTAACACTGAAGATGTTGGGGACAAAGAAATAGTGGGAGAGGGAGAGAGAAGCTCTCCAATTGTTATTATTTTTTTCTCAATAGAGTTGGCATTTCCCCAATCGTAATCAATATAACACCCAGAGATCTCACATTCCATAGATTCGTTGTTTGAATTGACTTTGATCTCTTGTTTCCCTGAAAGTCTCTGCGACAAAGGCACAAAGACAGTAGTTTTATCCTATATAATGCAAAGATAGTTAGTTACTCATACAAATAATTTGTAATGCAACTTACCTGAGTGTGATTGTCTCTTTGTTCTTTAGGATAGCATTTGTACTCCAAGTTAACTAGATCAACTTTATCTAAGTCATTAGTATGCCAACACACAGTAAAACTACTAGAAGAAGCAGTTACAGATATCTCCACAAGACCCTTGCCATCTCTTAGTTGTTCTGTAATAGAGAGAGAGCATATATAATAATGTCCTATATATGCAGTAAAATGCACACTTATAGAATTACTCATACTTGGGCATCGAAAATTAGCTTCACAAACATTGAATAGTAAAAAAACAGCAATCAGCACAGTTACTAAGATCATTTTGAAGGAGCTCTCAGTGAACCACTAATGATTATGCTTTTGAGGAAGCTAAGGCTTACTTTTATAGTTGTGTATTTCCTTTATGAAGCCATACATAATAATTATGCATGTTGCTGTGCTGTTGCTCTAGAAGCATGCTCTTGTACAAAATTATTTACAAATAAATTTTCCATTTCGTATTTAGATCACTAATTCTTTGAACTCTCTAATCTCATTTGCTAACCTGACCTTTGCAGTAGTCTTATTTAATAATCAAATTATTGCTTTCAATTGGTTTTTAATTGCTTAATTCCATTGTCAGTATTTGTTCACTATGAAAACATGGTTGTGATGATGTAAATGATAGTAACCCTCACAAGATATTGGTTATGAATTCCTTTTGTTTGATGGCACTATATATATATATATATATATAGTTAAGATATACTTACTGCAATTTGCACCTTTCAGGTAAATGAATGCATTTTTGAGTACAGTATCAAAAGATACAAGTGTAAATATTAAATGACAGAGTCTAATATTGCAATTTGAATTTACAATAGACAGAATGAAGCATACACATATATGTCTACATGGAATAGTCATTATGCTATTAATGCATAGTGATCTAATGTAGTTTGTAGTATCTATAACAAAGGATGATTTTCTCGGAGATTTGTATCACTGTTGCTATTTGAATTTCACTGTAAAAATTAAATATTAGTCAGAGTACACTGACAACAAATAACTTTCAGAGAACTATTACCTAACTGTACCAACACAGCTGTTTACTGTGCCATTACATGAATGTATTGATTTGATATCATAACCACTACAATGATTACTTAACAACATTCCTAAATATAGTTCTCATTGTAGTCTAGTCGATATCTTTACATTTGAAATCAAGACTGAACCTCGCCAAAGAGACTAATTACTATTATAGGAGGCAAAGCCACAATACATTCATGTAACAGAAGCCAAATTTTGTATTTCACGGAATTGTTATAATAGGATAAATCTGTTGCATTTAATTACACCTTCAGTTACTACTCATGCACAACAAGTAATATAACCTGGTGTATGTATTCTTTGCCGTCATGGCAACATACAATTATTAATTGAATTGATGATGGTGATGATAAAAATAGAAGTCAGAAGATTTGATTCATAAGAAATAGGTCACAGTTGAATATAGATATAATTTAGGAATGATAATGAGCACCAATCAATTATTATAATTATATAAATTACAGCTGACAATAATTATATCAGTGGACAATTACTTTAGTATATTGTGCAATCTTATAACTTTCAGTATCAGTTCTTACAAGCATAAAAGTTAATATGATAAAGATCAATACCATGGAGATGTAATCCCTATATATCACTATTTCCTTTCATATCATAACAACAGAACCATGTGACATCAATAGGCTTTCCTTTTATGATTTAGTACCTTATAATTAGCTGATAACATGAATATGTCAAGGACTCCACCACTTCCTATAAGCATGATGTTTGATGTATACTGCTTCCCACTAGGCGGTACTGATTTATTACATGTGTAGGAAACGAACTCTGATGCAACATGTATACTTCTGTTAACTGAGAGGAAACTATCAAGAGTTATCATCTTGATGTAATACTGCATCCCTCTGGGTACTGTTTTATTACATGTGTAGGAAACCAACTCTGATACAACATGTATGCTTCTGTTAACTGAGAGGAAACTATCAAGAGTTATCATCTTGATGTAATACTGCATCCCTCTGGGTACTGTTTTATTACATGTGTAGGAAACCAACTCTGATGCAACATGTATGCTTCTGTTAACTGAGAGGAAGTTATATAAATTACCAAGAGTTATCATCTTCTCCCTTTTTGCATAATAATCCTAATCTATTTCAGACACGAGACTTCATTCCATTTGCTTATAGGCTAAGGATGCATACACATTTCATTTATATACACTATTGTCCAAGTCAATGAGTCTGTTACTGATCTCTTTTTATTGATATGTGGTATGCCAACTAGAACAGTTAGTTTGTAAAACTACCGATTTGCTATGTAACTGACAACTTGTCAATACTTGGAATCCAGCTCATATTAGAACTGCATGGCCATAGGTACATATACATTGACATCACTAATTCTGAGCAGTCTAATATATATTATAATAGTGAGCCTCCTGCTGACTTCATGCTGTAGTAATATTGTTCAGTAATCATGCACCACTGATCAGCTGGCAAGGATTGCTGTGATCAATCGATCAGTTGGGCTGCATGTGCTTTGTAAGCTTACTTTAATTCTTGATTGACTTTTAGCTGTATATGAACCACTGAGTCAGTTAGTATGTATATGCCAGTGAGCTCAAAAAGCTCTGACAATGTTGGGCAGCCATTGTAGAATGGCCAGAATCATGATTGTAGTAACCTATAACAATACTGAATGGATTAATTTGAATATGACAATGTATTAAAATGTCTCTTGTATTTTACACTAAATTTTCTGCCTACATTGTCTCATGAATATTTATAAAATATACAACGCTCTCATCAAGGTGGAGTTGCTGGTCATTTATATTCATAATAGTTGCTGTCAGCATTCCATGCCTGGAGGCGCATCGTATTATATATCAATTTCATGCCCTCAAAGACGTAGCACTCATTGCTCGCTTTGCTGGACGCAGAAAATTTAGAGCAGCCTTCTATAATTGTTTTACAAGAACTACGTGTATTTGATGGTCGTCTACAAGAAGACAACCAGTGATTAAAGCTTTCAAGTTATAGTGATTCCCAAAAGGTCATTGTAACGTACAGCGATCAGAGATGAGACTGAGGTATGGTTGACAAAATAATTTATGAAACTTGTTAAACTACTGGGTTTATGACAGTCTAACGTACTGTTTTACTAATAATTCTTTCTGACAATTGCAATATTTCATTGTCATACTGAAAACAATATATTTCTACATTGTTTTAATTGTTAAACAATTTAATGGAATAGGAATTCTTTTTGGCATAATATTTCCATTACCAGAAGACAGTTAGCACTTAACATATATCATAAGAAGTGTTTTAGAAGCAAATTTAACAAAAAGAATGGCAAATAGCAATTGATTACATTTGATACACTGATCCAAAAAAAGAGGGCGGTAGACATCAGTGAAGTAAGTTGTTAAAAAATTGCTTTAAGTTTTCTTTGACTGTGAAAGTCTATAATACTCTATTACCACCAAATAATACTTTATTATTGGAAGCATAATATACATTAAGTAAGTTATGTGCCAAATTGCGTGCGATCCTACTGATCAGTATTGACTTAATGCAACTTGCGTGTACACCCACCATCTTATTAGAGATAAGCTAGACGGATGAATATCAATTAATGGTTGCTATTCAAGGAACTATGAAACTCTAACATATAACAGAAATGTTTTAATTATTATCTACAGAGCAGAGCTGTCTCTGACTAGTACATATGTTTATCTTTTAACTTGTAAATCAGATTATCCTTTGTTCCTAAGTTTTTATCTTGAGAATGAGTAATATACTTGAATAGAACTGTTCTTAGTAATAGATTGCATTGGTATGTGTATAATATGACATTAGATGCATCTGTAGTATATTTTCTCCCACATCTGTTCAGTTTTCTTATGATAAAGTGAAGCACAAATTGTTTTTATAGCTTATGAGGAAACCAAACACACTTCCCAGCTTGGCTTCATCCGTGATCATGAAACAAAGTCTAGAAATCAATCATCTAACATGGCTACAAACAGAATATGTTGTTGGTGTGATGAACTGTTAATTTGGGATTTAAGTTAATGCATTTAATTATCAATTTATTATTTATTATTATTACATGCATAATGTTCCTTCATAATTAATTACCTCTCCTTTTGTAGAATTGGAGTAGCATTGTCTACTGCTGTTTTGATTGTTTGTTTGGTTAATAAAACCTCATCATCATCAGAGACTACTTGCTTTACCAGACAACTAACACAATCAAAAACACGTAATATAGCAAAAGAGAGAGAGAGACAGACAGACACCCACACACACCCAAATGAAATATGATAGAGGGAGAATGAGCTGTTGATAAAATTATCTGTATAGTTATTGTCTCTTTTTTTGTAGCTGTAGAAATTGAACCTGTTTTTAATATATCGTGTGCAAACAATGGAACAATAACAATCCTTTGGAATGTCAAATCAGCATTATATCTATATATCCAAATAGAATACCAATGTTATAATGGATCATATAATGAGGTAATAAGAAAGATGATGAATAATCTAAGAGATGGGATGGATTTAATTACTATGTTTTATTGACCCATTTAATGATTGATAATTGGGATCGTTTTGCGTTTTTCCAAAGAGATCATGTATTTATGTCTGTATCTTTGTTAAATAATAATTTTAGTTATGTAACTTTCCTATCAAAATAAACAAACACAAATTCACATCAATCCATGAGATGCATACAAAAATAAACGTTAACAGCTGGAGGTGATAATTACATTAAATGTCTTGTACAAACCTAGAAGGTGTGTAATTTTAATTGACCTCAAAAAATGCGTTCTTTTCCAATTGTTATGCCTTCTGGTCTCTAGAACACTCCCCTGTGTACATAGAGTTCTCTCTATCTTGGGGTTTAATTACAGTCTCTATCTGCAGCTGTTCTAAATTATTTTAAAAGCTAGATAAAACAATGCAGACAATAAAATTGAAGCTATAGTTAGCAATTGTATCGAGTTACAACAACAAGCGAGTGAACCTCCTCTTTTTTTTAGCATTAATATGTAATATTTTAATACATTTATCTATTATATTTGGTTGAATACGCTAAGAACAATCATTTTAACATCAAGATATCTTGACATACCTCTTACAAGCAATACACTGTATCATGTAAAGTTACCAAATTTAATATGAAGCTTACGTTCCCAAGGTCCACTTAGCAGCTGTCTACAGATAATACAGCCATATTATATAGTGGATGACAAATTATAAATTAAAATAAAATAACCACAAATAGAAAAAGTGGCATGCCATATTACCATAGAGTAATCATGGTGTGAGCTATTATGTAAGAGGGTCTATAAAAATTGATGATAGCTTGCTAAGCACTTACTTAAATTGTATTAGTAAATTATCTGAGGACCAGGAAGAAGTTCAACTTTAGTTAAACAAACTTACTATTTTGTTTCAATAATAAGTAGTGATAAGTACTGAAAAGAAACATTGAGGTAGTATATTATATGTATTAAGTTGAATTAATATCATGTACAAGCTGAGTAAACAATATCACTATATGTCTGTCTGCAATACTAACTGTAATAGCTGTGTGAGAATGTCCAGTATAAGATTTAGTCCCTACATAGTGCAGGTGTTGCCTATCATAACTGTTAAGTACCTACCTACATAGATAACCTTCCTTATTTCTCATCAAAGCACATGGTATATTATTATATCCACCTTTTTCTCTACATAATAATATTTTGTTGTTTAAGTCCCATTTGTATTGTAATAATTATATATATAAGACAAAAAATAAAAATAATTATATTTGTTTAGTATCAGAAAATATATTAGGATTCAGTTATTTTTATCTAAACTTAGAGCAAGAGTTAAATTCATATGTTGACATAACGTATCTTTTAATATATCTTGTAGTCACAAAATGATGTTTACATTGATTGGGCTATTGAATCATTTGAAGGAATGAGAAGAATTGACGATCTAGTTGGTTATACATGTACTGTTGCTGGTTGTGGAATGAAAAGCAGTAGACTTCCTAAAATTTATAAATTCCGTCCAGAAAGCTGCCTTTTAAATCTAACAGGTAAAATAATACTATATAATGATAGTATAATGTTTAAAGTTATTCAGTTTAAGGTAGACCCTTTATTAAACATATAGGTCTAGTTGATGTAATCGTAGATAATAGAGTAAAAAAAATAATTTGCTCTATTAGATATGATGTTATCATGTACAATATATCATGTTATCATGTACAATATATCATGTTTTCTTGTATAAATCATGTCTACTTGTACATCAGTTTTGTTTCTTTTCTGTTTCATTTACCTCGATTCTGCCAATTACCAATTGATAAAACTGCTAATATACAAATGACTAAACTATAATACTTTGGGCATTAATGCTTTATGTGTTTGGTAATTACATCACCCATTATATGTATTAATCAATACATCTCAGCTGGCCAACTGGCAATAGTACAGAGGCCAGCTAGCAATGGCATAGAGTGTTATAAAATGTGAGATCAAGAAACACTTTTGTTATGAGGCTGTTAGATTTTATCATGTTGTGTTATTTTAGCTGTCCTTTCTTTCCTGATAAGTGGATGTATTGTTCCACCACTCTGTAACAATGGTCCTCCTCATTCCCAGCTGCATAATATTATGTGTAGTTATAAAATAATAACTGCTGAGTTTATGTGTTTCTCGGAATTGTTCCGAATTGCTTTGTTTTTGACAGCTGTTTCTCATGACGATTCTTCATTGCTATGAATATCGTAACATTTAGTAATCTGCTACACAGATAACAATATTCATTGCCTCAAATTGGAGGAACTGAATTATTGCAATTTTGTCACATGATTGCAAATCTAACATTATAAAGTATAAAATAATTCCCAAATTATTATTATTGAATTACTAATTAAACTGCCTATTTTTTTTAAAATTGGAATTAGTTGAAATAAATAATAATAATTCAATTCCAGTTTTCATTCTATTAATATTTGTAATCAGCTTTTGTCCACAGCTGGTCAGTGTTACCAGTCTATAGACAATGAGGAGAAAAGATGATATTTCCTAGGAATAAAGAACTATACAAATTCTCAAATTATGAATATCATTACACCTAACCTTACTAGAATGATCATCAAGATGTTTTATAAACTATTAAGTGAACTTTGCTACCTTATATGTTCATGTTTTTCCTTCACAGGGGGGACTCCTCCGACTAAAAACATGCTACTCCCTAGTAAATCAGAACATGATGATACAACATCTATATCAACAGCATTGTCATCAATGCATTCTTCCTCTGTCTCATTATCTTCATTCTCATCAATTAGTCTGTCATCTACCATTGCTATTGTGTCTGCAACTAGTCAGGGATCTACCAATAGCTCACCACCTCCACTAAGCAAAACCAGTCAAGTAAACTTAGATTCCACAGGTAAAGAACAATTTGTTCCAATCAACCATCGACCCACTCATTCACTCATCTACTATATTGATAACAAACACTTTATACCTATTTCAAAGCACTCTATTCATAAGATGTCATACATCAAAAAAGTTATTAGTTTTTCTTCTTTTTTACTAGCTACTATCATCATAGCTCTTGTTGCTTTGGTAGTTTCCATTACAATTGGTAGTATCGTTGTCTTTGTGACTTGTGCGTGTACTTTTGGAAAAGCCTGGATACGAAACCAATCAATGTATGTGGTACAGGTTACAATATTAAAAAAATGTTCTCACAAATTATATTGTCATAAACACAAATGTGAAGCTGATAATGTAGATACGTAAGTCTGTGTGACTTTATAATTCATTCTGTTTTTTTTTTCCATGCAGAGTAATTGCCGACTTGGATCAAGCAGATGTAAGTTTACTTATATTATTTATCTCTTTGTTCACCTATCAATCTATTCATCCATTTATCCATTCATCTGTCTATCCATCTAACCATCCATTCATTTGTCCATCTATCCATTACTATCGTTCATAGGTTTTTCAAAAGATTGAACTTAATAAATTTACCAGTATGGACAGCATAGTAACTACATTGGGAGTGATTCATCCCTTTTCAGATGCTGATATCTTACCAATGAATGAATCACCTCAGCTAAGAGCAAAATTTCCGAATAGAATTGTGTCACCTGATCCAGATCCTTCATTGTCAAAAAGCAAAGAAGACACAATTTCTGAATCTCAAAGTGATGTGTCACAAATTATTTGTGAAAAACCACTCCCTACTCCTGCTTATGAATCACCAAACAAATCTGTGATGACCACTGAATACATTACTATGGACTTCAGTAAACCAGAAGAGGATACCAGTATTTATAGACCTGACAATCATGAACCCAGTTATAACGACAGTGGTGTGTATGATTTTAAAGGCTCATCAGATTATATTCAGCTGTCAGACCAAGCCGCTTCACCGACTGTAACTTCTCAACTGTACATTGAATATGATGATTCATCATTTGGTTATATTTGTTCTGAGAATATAATTATTTGAGTCAACAACAATGATATACTGTTTATAATGAATGATAGCAATATGTGATATATATATTCTACAACAGACATTCCTGGCTAGTCCTGTTGTTATTGTACTAATGTTTGTTACATTGGACACTTACAATGTATTTAATGACCTTTGTTTTCCAATTCCTATGTCTGTTGCATTTAATAACCATAATTCACTTTTATTATTATAGATTTTATTGTTATTGTTAAAAATAATATTTTCAAACTTTGTCAGTTAATAAGTTATTAATTTTAATAATTTACTGCGCATGCTCAATACCTCAATTCGTCAAATTGGAGATCAACACGTTGTATCAGTAAAATGGCAGATGCTGGGTTCTTTCGAGTAAGTCTTTAATGGACGATTGTAGCCGTTATATAGAACTATTCACATATTATTGGCAATTATATTATGTTAGGGTACAAATGCTGAGCAAGATTCTCGCTTCTTTAACAAAGAAAAGAAGCTTCTCAAGTCCATCAAAGTTCCACCCGTTATAGAGACAAAGGTTTGAATTGTATCCTCCATGTAGCCAAGCTTTCTAACATTTATAGGTGGATATGAGTAAAGTCAATCTTGATGTCATCAAGCCTTGGATCACTAAGAGGATTACAGAGTTGTTAGGAATGGAAGATGATGTTGTTGTTGACTTTTGTTTCAATTTGTTGGAGAAGAACCAGGTATGTTGAAGTATATCTTGCAGACAGAGTATTATAAGCAAATTATGTCGCATGCACTTGTCTATCAGTGCTAGAATACGCTTGTGTTAAGTTGGCACTTGTGCCTCATTAAATATTCATTGAATTACGTAATTATTAAGTATATTCTATCTAGTAATGAATATATAATAATATACATACCTAAATATAGCCCAATATATAATAACATGTTTCGTCTTAGTAACAATTACCATAGTAACAGTTACCATAGCAAATCATACAAATATTACCTAATAATTATACACTGCTCTCAATGCAGTAAGCCTATCCAATTGTTTTAATAGACACATTTCATCTGTTCAGTTTATCAGTAACCAGCCATCTTGATTTATTGTTTCTTTGGTAATATTCAGTTTCCAGATGGACGGGAAATGATGATGAACCTCATGGGTTTTCTCTATGGGAAGAACACTCGTATTTTCATGCAAGAACTTTGGGGACATTTG
Source organism: Xestospongia bergquistia (assembly GCA_963965975.1). Classification (NCBI taxonomy): domain Eukaryota; kingdom Metazoa; phylum Porifera; class Demospongiae; order Haplosclerida; family Petrosiidae; genus Xestospongia; species Xestospongia bergquistia. The sequence continues at coordinate 727,935 of OZ014416.1, forward strand.
ATCAGTGCCCAAGAAAATGTTGGAGGTATTCCTACGGTGTTTCTCGAACAGAAGAAGGAAGAAATAAGACAAATGAAAGTAGGGTTATAGTAATTATTGTGTTTGTAAAAAGTTTAATAATATGCTATAGTTCATAACAGTATAAATATTATATTTGATGTTTATATTTCTTATATATAATTGTTTTGAATTAATATAGAGAGAAAAAGAAAGGATAGAAGCATCATTAAAGAAACAAGACGATTTGACACGAGAAGTGCTCGAGGAAAGACAGCGACAATGGGAAGAGAAGCAAAGACATGAAAAAGAAAAACTTCAATCATCAAGGAGTATTGAACGAGATACCGAGAGAACCAAACCTAAAAGAGAAGACTCTGAACGCAATCGAGAACTATCACACAATCACGATTACAATGACCATAAAAAGAATGCTGAGTCAGCCCCTCCTCTGAATGAAAGCAGAGATAGAGTCAGGTTAGTAAGAATTCTGTTAAATTTATACAGATGTTTGCATTCGCTTATATAATTTAGTGTTTTAATGATGACACGTTGTTAATTTAAAGGTAAGATCTGTACCTTTAAAGTATTACTGAATGTACTTGTATTGTACTTGTGTGTGCTACTTAAACTCTATGTATTAAATACCTGTTTTGCACGAGTCCTAGATCTGTTCTTTAAAAAAAAATGAAAATTGTGAGTACTTAGTTGGTAACATTTTAAAATAATTATTTTGTTGACTTGTCCATTGGATTTTGTTTTTCTAGCCTTCCCTCGCAGACTCAGAAGTCTCCTGAACAAGACACAAAACTTCAAAACCCAGATGACAATTCTAGTTCTTCTGACAGCGATAAATCAGTGTCATCTGATACTCCATCACCTCGTCCTCAATTGTCACCTCCTCGTAAAAGACGTACAAGTAGTCGGTAGGGTTGTTCCTCTAATTAAGAACTCTTAATTGTTTTTTGATGTAGTTCCCCAAGGCGATCACCCAAAAGAACAAAGTCTGCTGAGAGGAGAGTGAAACGATCTCGAAGCAGGTTTGACAGCGATAATAATCATTCTATTGTTGTTAATGATCCACTAGGTCACCTCGTGGAAGACATCGTTCACCTCCACCACTTCGCTTTAGGGACACTCGTCAAGAAAGCTATCATCGAGAACATCACGAAAGAGATTATCATGATAGAGAACGACCAAGAGAACGAGAAAGATACAACAGAAAAGATGATCGATATATTGAAAGAGATGGGAGAAGACACCAGACCAGTGGTAGAAGGGATGAACGGAGGTATTATTCTCCCAACAGACATCGACCTCCCTCTCCTTCCCGTCACAATCGTCAACGATCCATTTCCCCAAGGCGTCAACGAGTACCTTCACCTCCACCTAGAAGACCACGTCATGAAGAACATCAAAGAACCCCACCCACTAAACGTGGTGCTAAAAGTGATGATGACTCATCAGCTGAAAGTGAGCAAACAGATAGTTCCGTTTCTCCTTCACCAAAACAAATTAAAGGGGATAAATCTGACTCTTCAGCCTCTTCTAATTCTGAATCGGAACCTGATAATCCTAAAAAGTTAAAGTCTTCATCTACTGAATCTCTATCTCCATCTCCTCCTCGAAGGTAATTTTGTTTTTAAATTCGTTCATCACATTTAAACCTCCTCTTCAAAGGTCTCCTGAATCTCCAGAGAGAAAAAGAAAGCATAAAACAGACAAACGCTCTTCTGATTATCACCGACATCACAGAAAGACAGAACGCTATCGTTCTCCTTCACCTCCTCAGAAGAAAAAGAGAAAGGAGAGGACACCAAGTCCAGCTTCTTCAGATGAGGTTGTAAACTAAGCTAAAAGTACAATGTGTGTTTATCTTTATATACAGGCCCAATTGGAACAGTCTCTATCAACCGAAGAGTCAGAAGATGAGAAACCAAGACACACCAAACGACATCACAAAGTAAGTAATAGATGTATTAATCCTACAACAGCATTATTTTATTGGTGGAATGTGACATGATGAATTAATTCTATGCTTACCTCATCATAAATATTTTATTGATGAAATCTCAACCGGTTCTGCTACTGATCACTTCCGCCTCTTGCTAAATATCATGCTGTTGTTTGTACTTGTAATAAGAGACTTTATATTACAAGAAGTTGCTCATCAAAATAGTATACTGTGGTGTTACTATAAATAGTAACGTGTATCATGTGTTACTATATTTAGCAAGTTAGAAATGACTTTTATAATTATTTTTCCATTGTAGAAACATCACAGACATCATAAACATAAACATCACAAAAAACACAAGAAACATAAGAAACGTGAGTCTGATTCTAGTAGCAATGATGAAAGAGACAAAGACAAAGAGATGGCATTGAGACAGAGAGCATTGGAGTCATTAAGGAAAAAGAAAGGATTCTAAATTAACTATTTTTTAAGTGTTCTACTTTGTAAATCTTTTCCAATGGTATTATAGTTGAAACAACTTTAAATGACAAATTTTTGACCAAATGGGTGATTCACACATCACTTAAACAAATAAATTATCTACAAAATATGATATTACACTAACAAAAGAACTAGTTTAGTTGTTAGTGTCTTGGACTTAATATGACAAATATATAGGTACTTTTGAAATTATAATGAAAGATGTGGTAGTTAAGTTTATCTGTCTGCTGCAGTTATTTGTAAACCTAGAGTTGATATTATCGTTGAAGAATGTCTTGTGTGGACCATATTGTCTTCAGTGTGATCATCATCACCATTAATTACCTATTAACAATTAACAACAACTTAATCAGACATCTATTACTCACAAGTACAGGCGTGTTACCATGCCAACTATGATGCTCATTGTTACCCAACCATCTCTCGTAGCACTCGTGAAGGCTCTTCAGGTATGACTAAAAAGAATGGGCTTCAAAATTGCAACAAACACTTATTACTTACTAATTGAACTGGTTGTTCCTCTTGTCTTCCTCTCTCTTGTAATCTTTTGTAACAAATGTCAGGTGAAGTACGAAGATAAACTATATAATAAAGAAAATACATACTGACGCTCTACAAGGATGTTGCAGTACCTATTAAGTCGAGATTTGGAGGACTAGTGCTTATAATATGTTCAAACCAGCGACAATAACATGTATACTCAACATCATCCAGTACACCACTGTACAATGAAGAAAACAATTAAATTTTTGGTAACAAACCCATTCTAGTATGAATTGGAAATGAGAATAAAACGAACCCTTTGTGTAAGTTTTCTACGAAGCAATATCTAGCGCTAAATACACTTCTCTCCAACATACAGACAGGATTGGTCTAAAAGTGTATGAGAAACTAGAGGAACTTGTTAGATCATTATTACTTACAGTTTTTTTATGATGTAATTCCATCATTGTTAGCAGGACATAAGATTGGAAGAGATAACTCCAACGTTTTGGGTCTTGATACATCCTACCCTGAAATTAGGAATATTTGATACAATTATGTGGACAATGTCAACATACTATAAGGTTTCCACCTCCTATGTCACGCCATTGATCAACTGGTTCAATGAGAACCTGAAGAGAGAGGGAGAGAGAAGAGAGTATATGTGTGTGTGGTCAATTCTTCAACTAGATTTCAGTCAAGAGGGAACACACTCAGGTAGTATTTGTGTCAGCACTGACCTCTACATGCTGAAGTTGAGACAGTTTTTTCAAGAGAGTGGACTTGCCGCTAGCAATGTTCCCTTCAATTGCTACCTATGGAGGTGACAACACCATTGTATGAACCAATATAATTCTTTTACTAACTTTCAATTTTCTTTCTGGAGTCTTGCGAACTGTAGCAGGACTTTTGTTGCTTGAATAACTACCAATCATAGTCTGTTCTCTTTCTCTTTTGCCAGTTTGCCTCCACAGTTTGAAACCGCCAAATTTGTTTTGACCAATCAGATTGTATCTGATATAATTACATTCATTGATGTATTCATTTCTTCAGTATTCACGTTGGTATGCATTTGATGTAACTTAAACTAAATATTTTTACTTAACTTATTTACATACCAACGCATTTAAAATAGCAGACAGTTGACCACAGATATTAGAATTCTTTGAATTAGACCACTATAAAATTATGGACAAGCTACATAGAAGTGTGAGATACCAATCATACTTCAAAGAGAATGCCAATGCATGAAATTGTTTGTATATACAATTATTAGTTTTGTCATTCAACTAAGCAGTTCATTTGTACAATCTCCTTAGTCTGTGACTAACAATTTTTTTCATGGAGGAGGGTCAGGTTACTGCTGAGACTTGTAGTTCTCTGTACGTACCTGGATTATATACATTAAAACATTATTATTAATAAAATCACTATAATTATTATAAAATTAATCAAAAAATGAATAGTCTTTCAAAAAGGGATAGCTCTTGGATTTTATTCGTACAAGGTTTATCATGCTTGGTGTCCAGGTCACTAAATATCTAGAACGAGATTTGTTTTTGAATATTGCACTGGAACACATATCAATGTACTGTTTAGAACATTTCAATTCAAGTTGTTGACAGAGTCTTCTAATTGTACGCTTGGGGTTCTTAATAAGACCTGAATTATGTATTTCAATTACATTTAAGTTCAATTCATTTATCATTTTGACGACACTTTCAACTTGCTTGAAGTAGGAATTAATTTGAAAACTTAGTCCATTTAAATTTGAATATGGCCGTTCAGTGGAAACATCTTTTTTGCTAATGTGATTATTGAACAACAGCATTGTCGCAATGTTATCAAATGGATTTCGTACAACATGTATTGCAATAACAGGCACTTGTACTGTTGTGAGTATTTCGTTGTAGACACGTGGCATTACTTTGTGATGAACTTTATATGTTTTAGTGGTCATCCCACCAGATTTGTCTCCTATAAGTACAATATTGTCTTGAAATCTTCCCTGCCATGAGCCATTAATGTGTAGTGTATAGCCTTTCTTTAATGCATTATGACGACGTAGTCCTTTGTGTGAATTGTAGCATGAATTGTCATAAAGAATGCTGTACAAATTGCCTTTATTCTTCTCTTGTTCGGACATTTGTAGCCATTGATGGAAAAGTGAGTATTCATGTGCTATTACAACATTGGGATGTGCATCTAAAATGCTTCCAATAATACTGTGTCCGCTTCTGGCATATCCAATAAAGAAGATGAATTTCTGAACTGATCTTGTGGCATTTTCAGGAAGAGATTGCATACAATAATTCTTTCTCAATTTTCTAGTAGAATGTTTTACAGCCACACCAGAATTGGATTGCAGTTGTGTTAGATGTCTGTGCTGATTTGATAGTCCTGCAGTTTGGGTATCAAGTAATTGACTCTCTTCATCATTGATATCAATGGCAACTTCTTTGTAGTTCAGCTGTTGACCAAACAGAACAAGCAGCCATGTACTGACTATAAAGGCACTGCAGAGAACTCCTTTCTTTACATGCATATGGCTACTTGGTTTCTTCAAAGTAAATTTGGTCCTATAAAATTAACAATTACCAATGGTCTAGTGCAGTTTGAAGTACAAGCTTTATACACGAACCATGCCGAAATCGTAATCTCTCGTATATTCGCTGTAGCGTACTGCTAGTAATATACCGGAGTTACCGCGGACAATAGCGGTCGGTTTATTTATGGTTGTGGTTGAGTGTGGTTTTGAAGTGCTTACATATAAAGCATAAAGTTGAATGATCAGCATTAAAATAAAATAAATTTATATTCGATGTTTTTACTGTCATGGCTAACCAAAGAGACATTTCCAACAAGAAAGGAATAGGCTGCCTTGGCTTCTTCCGTAGAAGAAGCAACAGCACTTCAAAGAAGCAAGGGGAGAGTAGGAATGGACAGGTGTCAAGTCCAACACGCTCTGTTTCCATGCAAACTCTAGAGAGAAGTAAGTCCTCAGACAGTCTTATGAGTGTAACTAGTGCTGACATTACTTTTTCAAATACGACCGGTATGCTCGATAGTTTCGCCAAGATGATCACAGCCGAGAAACTACGACGGAGACAATCGGGAAATCTGCGTATTGAAAAAATGATCATGACTCCTTATTTTGGGCATTTTGCTGGACAAAAGTTGACCTTTGACTTGAAAAAAAATGCAGACTTTTTAGTCAATATCAAAGTAAGAGTTGAAGATCAAGTGCTAGCATCCTTACTTCATAGACAGGGTAAGAAAAAGGAGACAGTTAGAGATCAATGCATTAAATTTGCTCATGAAGTAGCATCTCAATTCACAACCCACCAACCTCCGTCACTTTCCTTTTGCTGTGAACAAACAATCATTCTACTTCTCAATGATCTCCCCTATTGGCACTTACCCCCTAGATATCGGCATCAATTTGATGGCCGCTATCAAACTGTATCTATTCAAGTTCATCCTCGACATATTCAGAATGATCCTATCATCATGAAACTAAAGCGAAATATATCTATCAGAGAAGTACAATGGATGCTTTCAAGGAGACTTAATCTTAACAACCCATCTGCTATAACCTTATACTCACAGGACTCCTTGGAGACACTGTCAGCATTATCTCCTTTACCAGAGAATCTTTCAGAACTTTTTTGTATTATAGCACCATCTTCACAGCAATTGAGAGCCTCAGTTGATCCTGGTCCATTATCTGTTTGTGTGTCTGTGATTGGAAAAGGAGTGGAGGAAGTTAGCGTCTATCATACAACAACGTTGTTTGAATTCGAAGAAACTGTTAAGGCAAAGTTTAGACTAGCTCCAGACAGTTTTCTTTACCTCCCTGATGTTCTCTTTCAACACAATGGTTCCTACAGCTCACATTGTCCACTTCGAATGCATGCAGTCATTGATCCAACATCAAGTACTGTCCTACTCCTTGATCACCACAAACGTAGTTTTCCTATCCTCCATGGACATCTTGCAGTAATCCAACAGCAAACTTTACAATCTCTTCTTCTTTATAGAATGACACTCAGTGAGTTGGATCTCCTCAAATCGGGACCAGTGATCGGTTTTGAAGTTACCGGACCCACAATTCCAATTGCATTCAAAACAATGAATGACTTGAACAGTGATCCCAATCGTTGTGTCATTTCTATTCGTCCTCATGCTGTCAGCATCAATCCCAAATGGAGTATCCCTGTTTTACTAAAATATTTGACACGCATCAGTGGCTTTCCTTGCAATTCCATCAAAATTGGCGAAAGACTGTTAAAAGGGAATGTAGCTACAGATATACTCTTTCAGAATTGGTTCATAATACAAGGAAAAGACTATATATTGCCACATGAAATTCCATGTGCTCAACCATGCTAATGTTACAAACAAAAGCAAATTGTTATCGTCTTTGTACTTTTTATATCATGTGTTGTCATTGTTTATGATTTATTGTATTTTATATTATTTATATTTTCATTTTTGATATCATTCTATTACTCCCATTGTAAATATAACTATTCCTCTGAATATAATTTTAAAGAAAATTCTTTTTAACACGTCATATTAATTACCTTATCATTGCTTTGAGTTTTTATAGTTAAGAGTATTAGTGAGTGATTGATTGACTCACGTGATCTCAAAATGGAGGCAACAAAAGAACAATCAGAGAATATTGCCACAGTAAACAGCCAAAACGTTAAAGAAGAAAGCACTATGGAGGACAGCAGTCCCGAACTGTCTTTGGTGGAGTTTTGCACTCAATTAGATGACTATACACCCACTGTGAGTTTTATTATAAACAAAAGTACCTCAATACTGTTGTATGTGTTATTACTTAGATACCAGATGCAGTCACTCTTCACTATCTCCAAACTTCTGGTTTTAACACTGATGATCCAAGAATGTAAGGAATTGATACATGTAATGTATTATGTTTATAATCATATGACACCAGTTATGTCATAATTGACTTTTCTAATAGTGTCATACTTGCTGTGTAAGCATGTCACCTTGAACTGTTGGTAATGGGTGGTCAGTCTGGTTTTTACCACAGACCTACCTATTATATCATTTTGCTGATCTGTTAGTTTGGTGGTCTACATGGCTCACCACTCAATTTACATTGTATGGATTCATTAATTACATGTGTGTGTATTGTATATACAACCTCTTAGAGCAAACAATTGTTTTTTATCCATTAGTACAACCTCATTCCCATGTGAATGAAGTCATACTTTTTTAACCCCTAATTCCCATGGCTTGTAAAACTTAAAGAGCATAATATATCGCTCGTTAAACTTGACTTGAATAGCTATGATTATTATTTATAAACTTAACACTTTTTAGCACCAGAACATTACAATTAAACATGACACTTTAGTCTCAGCCAAATGTGTCTCTTTTTGTACATAACACTTTGTCACTAAATGTTTGGTGTTATTTTGCAGTATAAGGTAACAATTAACCAAAAATATTAACAAGTAATTCATGATGTATTCGATATTTGACCTTAAAGCAAGCTGTATTATAGCTAGCCCGTATATTAACTGTTATTTGTGTTGGATGATTTATGATACTCTCTACACAAAATATTCACATAATGAACTATAAAATGGATGTTGGATTTGTTATTGATTTAATTACTATTGTGTCATGAACAGTCCCACATCACTTGAAGGCTTCTGTAGTGCTTTGTGGTCAATACTAAGTTAAAACTATATGACATACTCCAATTGTTGTGTATGTGTATGTGTGTGACATGTGACATATGAATGGATTTTGTAGTGTTCTGGTGCTGGCTTTGATTGAACCACAAAAGCCATAGGAAGTACTTCATAGCTGTATTAGACAGATAAAACAGCTGCATTGCTAAAAATAAACTTACATCCTCAACTGTGTTCTCTATTAATAATTGATATATCATTTGGTTGTCATGGTAACTGCTAATGTGGAATTAAGCATTACCAAGCAACAAGCATTCATACACTAATGAAGTGTGTCAGTTTCTTTTCAACATTATCTATCATTTCCTCGTATAAAATCTTCCAAAATTGTCTAATTCTGTGAGAACAACCCTTGTCATCTTGTGATAATGTTAAAAGAATTACTATTACCATGAGTTGTGTCCTGGTAAAGAAGTTTAACAAGTGGCTCAGGGCTATTAAAAGTTATATAACAATATTTGGAGTCAATATGACTACCAGTCGCTGATTTTATCATCCAATTAGAAAAGTGTAAATATCACACACAAACAATTCTAATTGGCTTCCCAACAATTTAATTTTAAAGTAGTGGTAACATTGAAAAGTCCACTTCTAATAAACAGACCATTTCAACATCAAGAAAAGAATCTTTTACCATTGATTTGACTTGAGACTAACTATTGAAGTCACTAACTGCAAAGTGAGAGATATACAAAGAGACAGTAAGGTTGCTTTCATTGGTTTAACAACAGTTGACCATATCTTCAAAGTAGATTTTGCAGATTGATTGTATGCCACGCCCATTCGTTCACGTACGGTCCAACCAAAATTCTGTATTTCTAGCACAATATAATAATCCACACTTACTTATTGCTACTTGTTATGTTGTGGGTAGATAACTTGATAATAATTAATAGAATATTAATTTGGAGTCGTCAGATACTATACTACATAAATGTACATGTAATGTCCGTGTCTACTACATGTACGTGTAGTATTTGTTTTTCATAGATGTATTTATCACTAGACAATCTACGCATTATAAAACCTGTTTTACTAGATTTTAATATTCCGCATGTTTTGAGGCTTTAGGCTGTTGTTAATGTTGTAAGGTTTGTGGTTAACCATATTTAATGTCCCTTTGTCAACAGAGAGTGGTTTCAGTTAGTGAACAAATGACATCAGAACAGGAAAATGTGGCTCTCCTAAATGATTGTATTGTTGTTGCTTTGTATTTTATATGATCCACCTGGATGTGTGGTTAGGTTGCCTGGATAATTTTTGTAGACTTACAGTCACTAGAGGATTATTAATGATTGGATTATGGTTAATTATCATTATTTCTTTATTGGATTATTAGGCCAAACATAATGAATGAGGGATTGATTGATGGTAATGGATCATCAGATGTTAGATTGATGGGTGGGGTTGTTAGTACATACTATTGAATTATATCAACAAAAATCAAACCAGTTTTGTTTACTAAGAAATAGTTTTATCTAATAATAAGTTAGTAGGCTTGTTCCTTTGATGTCCACTAAGATGCAAAAAAACACCTGCTATCATCATCCCCTTTTGAAACCGGAGAACACTATAGTATACATAAGTGGGTTATTCAGACATAGATAAGAAAACCAGTTCAACGTGATTGTCTAAACTTGATATATTATACTATCAGATAATCAACTAACATTAGCTGTATCCAATAATAGCGACATCTGTTTTTTGTTCTTCTCTTGCTTTATCTTACTACACCAGTGACCTACTCCCTTATGGCCACATGAAAGACTATCATTTTATCACATGTGATAGTTAACTAATTTTTGTCTCCCTCACCTTGTAATAAGAGAAACACTGAGATAGACTTTACTATCACTGAATAATAGTAGTTGTTAAGTTGTCAGGTTTCAATGTTACACTATTGTGTGTTATAGCTTCTGTAATGAAATGAGAGTAACATTTTGTTTTGTTTCTGAAGTAGACAGGCCTAGTTAATCTTTGTGCATTGTATGTTTGAGGAAGATGGTTGCTCAGACTTTATTCATGGTTGCTCAGACTTAATTACCAATTAATGATAATGTCTTGTTTCTCTAATTTTTGTGTGATAGCACTGACATGATAGCATGTGGATACTAAACAAACACACATTGCAAAGGCATTGCTAATTACATTCCTTTAGGGAACCTTTCAAATGATGTTGTGGTTTATAGCAACTTCCTTATTTAGTGTCAATACATTGATAGAAGTGTTTAGAATACTTTACCACATTATATTGTCTAAAGTTCTTAGACAGAAATCCTGAGGCTCCTTTGGACCTAAGCAACAGCTGCTTTGTCAAGTGTTGTTGAGACTGGACCTAGTGTTAATTAACCCTCAAGTCAGCCTCTCTCTTAGGCAGCTTATAGGAACCTCTCATCTTAAGCTAGCCTTTATAATAATATTCATAGTGTGTGTTATCATGGACCTTCCTAATCATAGGCTTTTTTTATGCACATACTAAAATTATGAGACTTACAGTTAAATATTAAAAATGGAGCAAGTGCAAAATTTAAATTATAAATGGAATTAATTACATTTAATAATTTAGTCTGAATTTGTTATCTTTATTAAATGATTGCTTTATTGTTAATGATCTATTTAACACACGTGATCTATCATTTACTATTCTCTTCACTACCCATTTCTATAACAATAGTGTTAAAGAAACATCAATTAATTAACAAAATTAATAATAATTAATTAACATCAATTAATAATAATCAATTAACATCAATTAATAATGATTAGTGGTTATCTTATTTATTCTTACATGGAAAGTGTTTTTCCATTGGTCAGTGATCTCATGGCAACTGTTCTAACCACAAATAATTTTTGTGTCAAATATTTAAAACCACTAAGTGTTTATACTAACCACTCCAGGTTAGGCTATGTCACCATAATCTATTGTAGCCAGCTGTCACAGAGTTACAATATACACCATATATTCATGTGTGTAAACTTCATCCAATATTTTCAAATGTATGGTAACAATTTTTCGTGTGAACAGTAATCATTACTTGACTGGTATTTCTGTATGATAGAGTTCGTTTGGTATCTTTGGCAGCTCAAAAATTCATTTCTGATATTGTTAATGATGCATTACAACATTGCAAGATGAGGGGAAGTTCACAAAACACCAGAAAAGGAACAAAGGTAGCTTTTCACTTCCATTCTGTTCAATGAATATTTAATAAGTTATTAGCAAGTTGTAACCATAGCAATGAATAAGTACATGTCTTGTTATTTGGCTATAAATAAGTTTATTTAATGAGCATGTTTTCTTGTACTAGTCTATACATGCTGTAACCATAGCAATGAATAGGTACATGTGCATGACTTGTTATTGTGGTCTATGAATAAGTTTAAATAGTAAGCATGTTTTCTTGTACTAGTCTATTGTCCATTACATACTGTAACCATAGCAACGAATAGGTATATATACATGTCTTGTTATTGTGGTCTATGAATATTTACTTGTGTAGGAGAAACGTTTTGTGTTGACATTAGAAGATTTAACACCAGCTCTTGCGGAATATGGCATTAATTTGAAGAAACCACTCTATTTTACTTAATGGAACTTAACTTGCAACTCTAATCTTTGATTGTGTTGTAACAAATTTCTTTTTTCTTTTTCTAAATCAATTTTTTTTCTTTAATTATTTATACAAAATTATCACAAATATTTACTCTCTATGACGTTACAATTATGTCATTATGATGTCACCAAATCACTTCTTTTTCTTATTATTTTTTTCTTCCAGTCTGGTAAGGCATCAAATTTAGCTTGTTTCTCAGTTTGTTCTCTCAATTTCTCTTCATCAATGGCTCTCTGCTTTGCTCTGGGTAACAAAGAGACAGCAAATACAAGAATAAATGAAAAGAGAAATGCAAGATCCATACAACAGTAAATTTTCATTCTTTTCTTAATTTCTATTGCACATAGCCAGTCAGCCCCTCCCACCTTGATGGTACCAATTTTTGTAAAATTATATCATCATTATACCTTTCTGCTTCTTTCTTGATTAATATATTTCTCTTCCACTCAGGAACATCAGACCACTTGTCATCATGTTGCTTATCCTAAATTAAATTGAACAACAATGATGTTAACAATAAATATAATTAGTTAGTTTGTTTATTTACTTCTTTTTTTGCTTCTTCTTCTTGTTCTTTTTGGCGCTTTTTTAGCAGCTTTCTCTTCCATAGTGGTATCTTTGCTTTGTCTTCATCATCAGATTCATTGTCATCATCTCTGTTGTCATTCACTGAGATGGTTGGTGGATTATTATGTGACATTTTATTTTGTAAAGATTGAGGGGTTGAATAAGGTGGTAACTGAGAAGTGGGTGTGGTTTTTGGCTTTGTTGGAAAGTTGCTTTGATTGTTCGGTAATTGTCTGTTGTTAAGATACTAAAGAAACATTAAACAATGTCAGTTAGTAATATTTTTATACATACTTGTAATGATTCTCTCTGAGCATGTTTGGGTGATGACTCATCATCCAACACTTTACCAACTTTGAACTTGAGGAGAGAGAAAAATATTGAACATTTTCAATCCATTATGTGAACACCCTACATCTCATTGTATCTACTCATCTTAGATCCATAATATTATAGGACTCACTGGCTGTAAATTTCGCTTCATTAATGGAGTGTTTTCAAGTATATCTCTATCAAACAATCTCACTTCTTCCATCAATTGAGGATTTTGTGTCTTCAAGTCTGCAGTTGACAACAGTCATATACAAATCAATTTAATATCATTTTACTTGTGTCTGAGCTTTCATCACTATCATTGTCGTATGTTCTCTCATCAACAGGTTTGGGACGGTTTTGTATTTTTTTAAACATACTACTCAATTCACTTATATCTTCTTCTCTCACTTGATCTGTTGTTGTTGATGATGTTTCTGATCGTTTCAATTGAAATGCTAATTTTTGTTCTGTACTTTTCATGGCTGTCTCTGTTGCTGAGTTCTTCAAAGGTCTTGATGGTATAGGCGGAGAATATCTGTTCTTTGATTGCTTAGTGACCTCTATGGCAGAATGTACTAAAGATGCTGAAAATGGTTCTTTGTTTGATGACAGGTTAATCTAAAAAATGACACAATTTGTATCCTATTATTAAAATTATTATTATTATTATTATTATTATTAATATTATTATTATTATTATTATTATTATTAAAATTATTATTATTATTATTATTATTATTATGCTCTCCAGTTTCAACATGACATTCACCTCAACTTCTATTACTGGATTTGGAGGTTGCTTTTTAAGGTATTCAGCACATTCATAAAATCCACCATCTTCTGCCAAGTCAGCAGGCGTCAATTGATCACTATCTCTTATATGTGGATCAGCATGCATTCCAACGAGTAGCTTCACAGCCTTTGAGTAATTATAACAAAACAAAGTTATAGTGATTTTACCATACCTCCATTTGTCCGTGTTCAGCTGCATCATGTAGTGGTGTCCCTCCAAGGTCATCTTGTTCCATAGTAGCTCCTTGATTTAGTAGCCATTGTAGCACATTGATATGACCTGTTTGAAGGTTTAATCATATATGAAGAGATAATTGTACTCACCTCTAGCAGCGGCATAATGGAGAGGTGTAGCGCCATCGTTATCTCTCTCCATTATTGGAATCTTCTGATGCTCTACCTGTATAAGAATAATCTTAAACAGTTTGACTCTGATATTGTAATTAATAAAGATGTGTCTGAAGTAACAAATGCCTTCCTCAATGGGAAATTATTATTACTCCTTTAATCTTAAACATTAAGTGCTTTACATTTAGGTATAACAACAACAACATTCATTTTCAGTACTCCTAAGGTATTAAGAATAATTGTTCTTCTTACCAACCACACCAAACAATCTAATCTTCCCATTTGAGCAGCTGCATGGATAGGTGCCATTCCATCTGATGCACGTAGACGACAGTTGGCATCTGCCTATAGCAGAGAAATAGTATCTTTCTCTCTCTTGTTATAAAACTTTTATGATCCTTAAGCATCTACAATAACTCACTTGAGTTGCTAAAAACTTTAAACTTTCCAGTTGTCCTTCTTGAGCTGAAAAGTATAATGGAGTAGCACCATTGTCTGCTCTCTTATCCACAGCACTAATAGAAAGTTAATAGTCAAATTGTTATCATTTCTTTCATTTTCTCTTACTTTTGTGAATATTGTGTCAACCATCGAATAGTTTCTGTACTGCCTCGTGCTGCTGCCAAGTGTAGAGGTGTAATTCCACCTTTGGCTCTCTCCATAGGATCACAGCCTTCCGATTCCACTAACCATACTACCACAGCAACTTTGTTAAAACGAGCAGCTGGAAAATAAAATTACAATATACCATTAATCTATTAATGATCTGTTTTGTCCATTTTTTAATCCATCTATCCATTCATCCATCCATCCATGTGTTACCAATCCATCCATTTGTCATTTACCTAAATGCAATGGAGTAGCTAAAGAAGCATCTCTACATATTGAGGAACATCCACCATGCTTCACCAACCATTGTAAGCACTCCAATTGACCAGTGGCTGCAGCATCATGAACAGGAGTAGCTCCATTATTGGCTTGTTTGCTGCCACTCAGACCTACAGCTAGCACAAGCCAACGTATCAAGTCAAGTTTGCCAGCTCGTGCTGCATAATGAACTATTGTCGCTCCATATCTATCCATACATCGACTCAGATCTATCTTCTTTGACAACAGTGTCTCTAATGTAGTTTTGTCTCCTTTGCTGGCAGAGCCAAGTGCCTTGTTAATCAATGCTGGAGTCAATTCCATCAAGTATTTTTCTGGTCAAGGGTGTGGCTGATTGTTGACCTGACAACTTGAATTTAATGAGCCACGCCCCAATGAATTGTAATCAGGCCTAGTGGGTGGAGATCGCCATTAATATTACCTATGATTATAATTAGGATCTCTTTGAACTAACAGTCCCCTTTAGTCTATCTGCACTCTTAAAAACGCAGCTTTTCTCAACTCCTAAGGTCATCATGACTTAATCAAAATTTTCAATTTTTTTTTTAAAGGAGAGTCAATAATATGTCATGTACAACATAAGATGGCATAAAACAAAAACAGAAAAAAATCAGACACTATAGAAAGTTAGCTGTTATTTGTTGTACATAACAAAAGACAAAAGGTCACAATATAGTGGATGTCATAATAAGAGCCCACACAAAATTAAAATGTGATTATATAATTTTTGCCACACAAGATCTAAGCAGCATGAAGCTCTTTTACTCTATATAATAATTGGATGGTTACAATAGCGTTGGCCTAAATTGATGTGTAATTGTCAAGGATAATAACAATGAACAATATAAGTAGTAATCACTGCTTGTATCACGCAGATTTTTAAGTGTGTGTCACGCAGACTATTGTTACGTAATAGCGAGTTTTTGTTGTGTTGAGTGGGTACGGTTTACTGCTCCTGGTTGGGATCATCCTCGAAGGTTTGCTCGGTAGAAGCATCTTCACCAGTCTGGGTCTATCAAAGAAAACAGACTTAATAACAAGTTGTTCATCAAACTTTGTATATCCATATTTCATGTATTATGTAATCAAGAATGGAACTCGACTAACCTGTCCTTGAGAATCTTGGTCTCTATCTCTAGGAGGACCACGGCGACGATAAGGCTAAAAATATAAAGATCAACAAACAAGCTTTAACATCTAAATTCTTTTACCCTGCCACGAGGACGATAGATACGGGAGCGTGAATAATTGCCTCCACCACCCTCTCGGGGCTCATTAGGAGGACCACGAGGTGGTCGACGGCCTGGTGGACCACGGCGATATTGCTAACAAAAAAAATATTTATTTTTCAAAAATATTATCATTCTTACTGCAGGAGGTCCATCTTGAGGTGGTCCACGAGGAGGTCTACGAGGGGGCCCACGAGACCTTCGAGGAGGTCCATAATATGACTGTTGATAGTTTCGTCTGGGAGGACCACGAGGACGACGTCGTTGGACTTGTTGTGGGCTGTCCTCATTGTCTGCTGAGAAAAATATTACAAGGAGAAGTACCATAAGTAATTTACCATCGGAAGGTCCTCTCTCTTCTCCTTGGCTATCTTGTCCAGATTGTGCTTTCCTACGAGGACGTCCACCCCGTCTTCCATAATTATTACGATCAGCTACAGAAAATTACAAAACATTAAACAAAAATTTTATGTTAAAAAAAGATTATATTGTAAAAATTGTCTGTACTACTATTGCTATAAAGGACTGCACTTTACCAAATCTAAAACTGGAGAGTTAAAAGATATTGTATAATTTTAAAGACTACTTTTATTTCAGTCACTTGTGGTAGCACTAATTAAATTCATTGTTTGCAAAGTGCATCAACAAGTTACTTAATAAGGTTTTGATTTCAGTCATTAGCTTTAAAAAAAGTCACAACAATATAATAAAATGATGCAAGCGGACATACAAGTAAACACATACATACATACATAATATGTGTGTGTGTGTGTGTGTGTGTGTGTGTGTGTGTGTGTGTGTGAGTGTGTGTGTATATATATGCAGTTACATAACTATGATCCAAAACAATGTTAGGAGAGTCCCTTGTATTGACAAGTGGCAGGTGTAAAATTTAAACTATGTTATTTCTAATTCGACATATTAACACTCACGGGCATATTTGCTGCCTTGTACATGGCTACCATTTGGACCAGTCACTTGGGCTGCTTCGGGTCCTTTTGCTCCCTGGATCACAATGAATTCGACAACTTCTCCATCTCCAACACTGCGTAGGTATTTACGAGGGTTGTTCTTGATGATGGCTGTTTGGTGGACAAAAATGTCTTCACCATTATCATCACTAAAGAGAAAGAGGAGGAAGTTGACAGTTGTACCACCTTCAGTGGGTGTTACATAGAATGATGTGCTTATATAGGGTGTTCCACAACAAGGAAAGGCGTGCCTTGTATAATAAGGGGTGTTTTTAAGTAGGTATAACAAAGTAAATATTCATTGTTTACAATAATGCTTACATACTGCTAACAAAGCAGTAAACACTACACAGACAGTTGGCAATGAAGACAGTGAATGTTAAAGTCACAAATGTGTCACTATGTTAATTATTTGTTCTGACTGCATATGAATGCCTTTAACAAACCGTTTGATGAACCCATATCCACTTCTGACATTGAACCATTTCACAGTACCAGAAATAATGTTGGCTAAAAGGAGAAAGAGAGAAAGAGAGATCATCTATATTTCATATCACGAATTCTTTCACTATGCTCTTTTAGAATACAAACACCTATCACACCTATGAATGATATATCTATCACTACTTAGAAAATAGATTTTAGAACTGGATGTGGCTTTTAAAGCGGGTAAAAGTATAATCCTTAAAAAATATTGGAGATAGAATACACTATATGTGCTACAATACAAGATAAAATGAAGAGAAGCTCACTTGTAACTGTGCGGCTTTGGTCTGATAGTTGTCCTTCTCCGTCACTCATTCTGGAATCTTCTCAAATGATGGTGAAGAGATGGCTAGTTGAGTTGGCGGTGTGGTAGATGGCGATTGAGTGAGGGGCTTCTAAGATCTTTCTCTCCCCTTTGGTGTGCGTCTAAGGATGTTGCTGTGGACCTTTTATATATACCGTAAAGGTATGAACAGCGTGGTCATTTCTAATTATTCGTAACACTAGTATATTACTTTCTGATGACAAAAGTCAAAAGGTATTATAGGAATCTTATTATTATTTTTATTATAAAATAATACTTTTCATTACAGCTCGATAAACCATAATTTGGTAACCTGAAGTGAGGAGAAAAATATAAATTAATTGTATGTATATTAATGCTATAAGATTAATACATTATACTATGGCCATGTCATTGCGAAAGCGTTCAACAAAGGAAGACTTAACACTGGCACCTAAGCTGCCAAGACTGTCTTCTAATAAAGGGAGTTCTTCCAGCACTACCAGTAGATTGAGAGATGATACAACTTCAGACCTCCCCCAAAACAAAATGTCTGATACCAAGACTAATAAAAAACATATCAGTTCATCAGAAATTAGAAGTGAAGACAACTCAGAAAGCGAAGAGGAAGAAGTTGATATGCTTTCAATAACATGGCCAGTTGATACAAGCATGAAAGAGAGTCGTCGTAGAGATAGGATATTGAGACCTTACATTGAAAAACGTAATTGGCATCCATCACTTGAGTTTCAACTGATAAGAAAACTTCTTATCAAACCCATACCAACATGGTGGAGCTCTTATGCTAAAGAATTTCCACTACTCTTTGATTATGAATGGCGCAATCCACTTGGTTTGGGAGATCTAATATTCACTGATGGACATAACAATTTCCTTATTGCAGAAGTGAAGACTTTAGAAACTGAAGTTGGTATTCGTATAGGAAAAAGAAACCGGGAAAGAATCAGGAGAAAACGTCGACATGTTGAAGAGCAGACTGAATGTTACAGTAGAAAATGGCATGAACTGAATCCTCAAGCAAAGAAAACTGTTGGTGTGTGTGTAACTGAACGTGGGGTTGATGAAGTAATACAACTGACTGAACGATTAAAACATGTCATTAATGAAGAAGAGGATGTCAGTAAGCCATGACACAAGTTACATTGTCGGTGTGTTTGTGTGTAGTGGTATCATTGTATGATATAAAAATATGTAAATTTAGTTTATTTTAAACTTGACATTCAGTTCATAATTATGAAGTGTATATATTTTTATGCAATCATCAAGTTATTATTGTCAAGTATCTTAGAAATAAACGTTGTCACTGTAGTTTGTACATCTAGTATGGAAGAGTTCCACTAAGTTTAGAGTAATCATAGCTTAAACTAGCCAGGTCCATACATTATGGGAGTCTGGCTACAACCACTAAGTAAAAACCATGACAAAATGTACTTCGACGTACCAGTCTCTTAAACTAAGAAACCATCATTTGTATATTAAATTGAGACTTGACTGAAGATTATCATTATAGATCTTTCTCTCTTCTAACTAAGTAGTTCTGAATAATTCTTACTTTGATCAAAGTGTATTAACCAACGCCTTCAACAGGTGTAACTATTAATTGTTATTAAAATTATTTATGAGGAGGACTTTTGTCTCTACCTAGCGGCGTTGCGCGTATTAGCCACACACTCAAAGACTTGCAGCAGGAGTGACGACAACAACAACATCTGTGTTACCAAGGGCATCTCTGTGTTCCAAGAGCAATAGAAAGTGTTGTGTCTGTCGACATCGTTGGGGGTGAGTAATTATACAGTAAACATATAATAAGTTGACTGAATGGCATTGGTAGTTCAAGTAGTATATTATTGGATTATATAAGTTCATTTAATTTATAATTATAAAGCTATAAAGCTAGAGGAGAGAGAACTACTGTACTGATCAATATATATCCTTTTTGCATTATGGGTGCTAGTCACAATGTATTTAATATAGTTCTTTAACTTTTAATACTAATTGTCTTTAGTGATAGTGTATCTGACATTTATCTCCAGGTCATGATGCAACATGTAATGAAATTGAAAAGACCTCCTCATTCATTGATGGTCTTAGTTCTTGTTCTATCATTAAATTGGGTTTTAGTATCACATGGACAAGTACGTTTGACCATTATAATCAAACCTACACCACTATTATACATCAAGCTATGGAGGCTGTTAGTAATTCCTCTGCATTCTTTCCTTATGTTTTATTTCCACACAAATTAATATCAAATGCTTTGTTTTGGAGGGGTGTAGTACATTCAAAGCAGCTAGGAGGTATCTTCCATAGCAACAATCTTTAAATGAAGAGAGAAAAATTTCACATTATTTAAATGATGATGATAGTCAGCTGCAATCAGATACTTCTCTCGTGGTGTGTGATAGTTGTAATGTTTGTTGTGGTGTGCCAAAGGTGTGGAAGATCAGTATTTTAATACAAATGACAGCAATGTGTGCATGTTTGTAAGTGTGTGTGATTTCTATGTCACTTAGTCCATGTACTATAGTAAATTTAGTTGTGCATAAATTTTGACTTAAATATAAAACTGTTATAAATTAATGTTTTATATTTATAAGTGTTGTTTAAATCACATAGTGATTATTTTTTATGTAACTGTGTTATAAATAGTCCATTGATTTGTTTCTCTCTCTCTTTCTTTCTCTCTCCCTCCCTCCCTCTCTCTCTCTCCCTTTCTCTCTTCTCTCTCTTTTCAGAACCAACCTGGTAAGTTAATTTCAGTCAATACACAAACTCTTATTCACTTCAGCATTAATGTTTGTACACAAAATATAAATAAACACTTTGTATAATAGATCATTAATTCCTCCTTAACTCTAGGTACATAAGCTTACCAATTTTGCATTTAATATTTCACACTTTTCAGCCCACTACAGCATAACTCCATTCAAAGATCAAAGACAATGTCAGACATTCTTTTAAGCCTTGATCTAACCATGTATTACATGCACTCTTGATCTCTTTGATCTGGTAATAAGATACACCAAATGATTAATATGTCCACTATGATTTTATAGTTACCTTTTCTATTGTAGTATGTTTGAAGGATGAGTTCAATTGTCTTGATGGTACTTGTATTTCTGATAGACAGCTGTGTGATGGCAATAATGACTGTGCTAATGGTAAGTGATGTATGAAGATGATAAGATTGTTCTATCTTATACTTTCATAGTTTCGTAGTTTAGTAATATATGTATACATTGTCTGTTGATATGTTTTATTATAATCCTATTTTTTTGAAAACTGTCAGTTTCTATATTTCACTGATAAATTATGTTAATGTTTATTTCAATATCCAACACTTCTTGTGTGAACACACAGTATTGCTGTGAAGTTGCTGTGTTTTTTGTTGTTTAGGATTGGATGAGTTAGTGTGTATTATACCACCCTTATCTGGATGTCCTCCCCATTTGAGACAATGCGGCAACAGAAGAGATGTTTGTGTGGATCTATATAGAATCTGTGATGGCATAAATGACTGTCCAGTTGGAGAAGATGAGGCCAACTGCCGTGAGTATAGATATCATTATAAATAAATGATTTCTCTCTCTCTCTCTCATACAGCAAGGCGAGCTAATTCATCTTGCCTCGTTTCACAGATAGAATGTCCATTAAATACAACTCTTCTCCCAGCTAATCGGCTCGTACCTTCTCCGCAGTGCATACCATTGGCACGTGTATGTGACTGTAGCCTTGATTGCTATAGTGCTCAAGATGAAATGGGATGTAGTAAGTAAACTAATTCTTATAGTTACATTTGCTGTGTCCACTTAATGTACCAATCTATTTCTTTCCATTGCAGCTGAACCAACTATTAAGACTCCACCAGTATCTCAACTTATGGTCTTTGCTGGTTCTATTGCTACTCTATTGTGCACTGCTGAGGGTTACCCAACTCCGACAATAACATGGCTTAGAAATTTGAGAGAAATTGAAGTCAATCCTCGATATCTTATTACGTCTAATAACGGAATGGGAGTACTTTATATTAATAATGTTACTGTGTTTGATGAAGGAGAATATTCTTGTGTTGTAACACAGTCTCTAAAGACTACTATTGTGCTACAATCTACTAATTTAACTGTTATTGACTGTAAATGAATGATGGATGGTCAGATGGATGAATAAATAGATATATGGATGGATGGACAGACAGACAGATGGACAGATGGATGAATAAATGGATATATGGATGGATGGACAGATATATGGATGATGAATTGACAACAAGTAAGATTTGCTTTCTCTTTCTCTCATCAGCTGATCCTTTTATTTGCAAAGACTACAAAGGAGCAGAATACCAAGAGGGACAACAATATTACAACATTGTTAAAATGATCTCAGGACAGGCACTATTTGAAGCAGCTGATGTTGTATTCATTGTAGACGAATCAGGATCGATGACAGATGCACACGAATGGATAAGAGTGGTAGTTCCCCTCCTGGACTCCTCCCTAAATGATGCTGGTATAGGAGTAGGGAACAGATCCAATATGTATGGTCTAGTTGGGTTTGGTAGGGATGCTGACCCAGGTCGTGGTGGTATTGTCCTAACCCAGTTAACATCAGTTGAAGGATTTCTCAATGCCACTCATAATCTGCTTCTAAATGGTTTGTTTGAAGATGGTTATAGTGCTATTGAAGTTGCTTTAAATCAAGTCCCTCTTCGTGTTAATGCATCTCATATCTTTGTCTTGGTAACCAATGAAGCTAGACAGCCTCTGCGTGGCAAGGAGACGCTCACTCGAGATATCATTGAAGAGAGAATGAAAGAAAAAGGAATCATTCTTAATTCTGTGGTCAGACAAGGATTCCTCTATGATGCTAATGATACCAATTCTTTTGCATTCGGACTCAATTTCAATGGAACTGCCTTCTCATTTGATCCAACATCTCCTAACAACTACACTACTTTTCCTAACGGTGTACGTAATCCCGACCCTGCATTTAACGAGGGAACAACATACGAGGACTATGTTGTACTTGCTTTCAATCTTAGTGGTGCTGCATGGCATATTGATCAAGTCAGACAAGCTCAACTGTCTAAACCATTTTCAGAAGCTTTTGTTTCTGCCAAAATTGATGAAGTCAAAGGAGTTGTCGAACAATGCCTTCGCTGTTTGTGTATTCAACCTCGTGAGCAATGCCAAGGTGATCAGTCGACATCTTTGGAGGATTGTGAAGGAATAGCTCCAGATATCAGTGAGTAATTTTGTAGTAATTTCAGAATCTCCTTATCTATGTAATCTATGTTCTCTTCCAGAATCAATATCAGTCCAACTGGTCCCCTCAAAATCTAAGGTCTTAAAGGGAGAAGATTTAACACTCACTTGTGTAATTCATACCGTCCCACCCAATCTCGTAACAACTATCACATGGGGGCTTGATATCTGCTCCTCTAGAGCTAATTGTACTGACAATAAAGCCTTTATTAATAACTTTGACGTGATGGATAGTCGAACTTATTTTTGTTCTGTGGTTCATGATGTAAATACTAATGGGTTTGCTGTTGCTACCATTGAAATGATCAGTATGTAACACAACCATCCATTCATTCTTCTATCCATTCATCTAGGCCTTCCTATGGTTAACATTACCGAGGCTCCTGTGAATGGCATCATTAAATTGGGAAAACCCCTGGAGTTAACATGTACAGCAAGTGGAGTTCCAACACCTGCTATTGTATGGAAAAAACTTGATGATGGAGCTAGTCCTAATCCTAATATCATAATAGTAAGGGCCAATAAGAATTGTATTGTACATTTGAATGTGTATTGTATTAGATTGAAGATACTACTCCAGGAATGTCTAAGTTGATCATTGATCCTGCGTCAACTGACCATTCTGGACAGTATCAATGTATTGGTGTAAATTGTGCAGGACAAGATAATGTAACAATTGACATCAAGAGTATGTTAAATATTTCCCTACCTACCTCCTTTATCTCTCTCTTCTAGCTGACTGCATTCTACCTGATGGATCTTCTTTATCTCAAGGTCAACAAAGAATCTTTCTCCATACCCTCACACTTGGAGCAGACGTAGTACTCATAGTAGATGAATCAGGGTCTATGGACATGGAACACCAATGGATTGGAAACATGACAAAGATGTTGGATGCTATGTTGAAGAACTTGAATATTGGAGTACAAGATCCAAACCTGTTTGGAGTTTTAGGATTTGGATCAAGTTATGAAGGAGATGAACTGAGTCGTGTTTTAACACACAATGGGAACAGATTTGTCAATTCCAGTGATATCACTCACTTGACTGATCAACTAGTTATAGGTGGTCGACATGAAGATGGATATGCTGCAATACAATATGCTTTTGAACAGTATCAGTTTAGAAATGGAGCCAAACAGTTCATACTGATTTCAGATGAAGAACGAGATATTCGACATCCAAGTATTAACAAAAACACCATTTTGACTCTTTTCAAGAATCAAAATACTGTTTTAAATGCTGCCATCTCTCAATCCTTTCAGAGTGGGAAAGGCATTCGTGCTTTTGGGATCGATGATTTGAATAAAACCTATATTTATGATCCTCTCTCAGTTAATTTATTCCACGTGAGTACTCAAGGAGGTCCAGTTAAAGACTCTGCCTATGGCACCACTTATTCTGATTATACTCATCTTGCATTTGCTAGTGGAGGTGCAGCCTGGGACCTGAACCTCCTAAGACAAGGAGGAGATGTAGCGACTGGATTTACTAAGGCATTTGTGCTAGTAAAGGCAAATGAGATATTTCGACAAGTGTCAGACTGTTTGAATTGTAGCTGTAGTGATAATGGTTTGCGTTGCTCTATTCTCAGTTTAACTGAAGACACTCCAGAATGTAATCTTACAAAAGGTCAGTTAACAAGAAGAGAGTAAGTATTAATATTAAGGTTTCTTTTAATAAAGGCATGCTCTTAGATCCCTTCTTCACATAAGAGTAGTTACTTTATGATGGTTTGTTAAAAAAGCTTACAGATAACAGGGATCCTCTAGAGTTTTCATTTATTGTCTGTAAATCAACTACATGGATGTTGGTTTCCTCTAGAGTTTTCATTTATTGTCTGTAAATCAACTACATGGATGTTGGTTTCCTCTAGAGTTTTCAACTATATGGACATGAGTTTCTGGTCCATACAGTTGATAATGTAACTATAAAAATGCAGCTGTATTTGAATAGTTTCCACTGTAGTTTTTTGTTTGTTTAGTTAGTTTTTCTCCTTTTATTATATTCAGCATTCATGTTTTTAACAGTGGACACACCAGATGACACCATTGTCGTGACAGTCGAGCCCAAAGACCCAGTTCATATTGATGGTATCAGTGATGTCACATTAACTTGTACAATAAAGGGTGGACAAGGAGAAATTGAGTGGACTTTTAATGGAGGGTATTTACCCAGAGAAGCAATTGTCGTCACTATGGCAACTACTTCTACATTAACATTTTCTCCTGTCAGGACATTTCATAAAGGTTTCTATACATGTATTGTACGAAGTTCTGATAAGAAACGACTCGGAGCTGACAGTACCTTTGTGCAAGTAATGGGTGAGTTGCATGTCCAAACTGAAATGGACACATATAGTGATGATGGATGCATATTGTCTATAAATGGATATATTAGGCAATAAATGATGTTAACTCTCCTTGTTAATTGTAGGTAAATTTCTATATGGACTTATAGTAGATCCACCTACTTCCTCTGTCTTTACCAGCCAGAATTTAACTTTAAAATGTAACATAACAGAAGTAGGAGGGACTTTGACGTGGGAATTCAACTACGGTCCCCTTCCTGATAACACTGTCATATCAGGTGACAATATGATGACATCATATTTGACTATTATTGGAGCTAATGATATTTATAATAAAGGAAGATATACTTGTATTGTAAAAGTGAACACTTCAACATTAACAACTTCAGCTGATGGTATTGTTCATGTAGAAGGTATCAATAGAGGGATGGATAGATGAATGGATGGATGGATGGACAGATAGATGAGCATAAGAATTATTAATATGTAATTTTTTATTATTGTTAGATGAACCACTAAAAGTAACTGTTATTAACAGACGTGTTTTTGCTTCTACTGGTACAACAGTTCGTCTTATTTGTTTATTAAACTGTTGTCCTGGAGCTACTTTGACCTGGAGTAGAATTAACAGACTCTCCCTACCTAACAATGCTATGGTATAGAGTACTTACAATCATATACACACTATGTATCCATCTCTTTTCAGGTGTTTCCAGCAGATAATGGCAAGAGACTCATATTGGAGTTTACTAATGTACAGGTGGATCAATGTGATTTATATATTTGTACAGCAGAGTTAAGAGGGCACTCAACAGCTACAAGTGCTGAATTACGTGTGTCTGGTAAGATCCAAAAATCACCTATGCATCCATTTAGAGTTCTATGCATCCATATGTTTCCATTATATGTCCATTTAGAGTTTTATGCATCCATTAATTCTCTATTATATGTCCATTTAGATCCATTTCAAGTAATGCTGTCTGTTAATTCAACTATCCAGCTGGACTATGGAACTGATCTAACTATAATTTGTGATACTAAAAACAATGAGAAAGTTTCTAACTGGCAATGGACATTTAATGGCAGGAATGTTTTACCTCCTGGAAGTCGATACCATGTCCTTTCAGAGACAAGATCAGTTTTGCTTATTTGTGATATAACGTTAGCCAATGTTGGAACATACACATGTACTGCTAACAATGACAGAGGAGGTACTGCTTCTGATGAAACAATTCTATCAGTCAGTAAGTTATCATAATAATACATATCTCTATTAATTCATTATGATCATTATTAGCACTATCACCCTCTATGACTTCATCAACACCGCTCCTTGTGATATCATCAGTACCACCCCCTGTGACCTCGTTGGTAACGCCCCTTGTGACTTCCTTGATACAACTCCCTGTGACCTCATCACTACTATCTCTCAACATGACATCATTATCACTCTCCGTGACATTGGGACCATCCCCCATGACATCATCAGCTCCACCCACTATGTCATCATTAGTACAATCTTCAGTAGTATCATCAGCTCCACCCACTATGTCATTAATACAATCCTCAGTAGCATCATCAGCTCCACCCACTATGTCATCATTAGTACAATCCTCAGTAGCATCATCAGCTCCACCCACTATGTCATCATTAGTACAATCTTCAGTAGTATCATCAGCTCCACCCACTATGTCATTAATACAATCCTCAGTAGCATCATCAGCTCCACCCACTATGTCATCATTAGTACAATCCTCAGTAGCATCATCAGCTCCACCCACTATGTCATTAATACAATCCTCAGTAGCATCATCAGCTCCACCCACTATGTCATCATTAGTACAATCCTCAGTAGCAACATCAGCTCCACCCACTGTACCACTTATCTCTACCTCAGAACCAACCACTGCAACACCATTAGTACAACCTTCAATATCACTACCTATGACATCATCAGTCCCACTCGTAACTACCTCAACACCACTGATAGGTAATTAAATTATTGTTTAATGGTTCAAAATTTTAATTATAATCAGGAAAACTTTTCATAGAAATTATAATATAATGTTCAGTTAATCATAAATTTATCATGTCAATCAAAAAATTATATTAGATCATTAAAATTTGAATTTTATATTACTTACATGTTCTTTCATTTTAGCCACACCTACTCCAACCCCTATACTCAGTATAACTCTAGACTTAGGTGATCGTATTTATGTTGATCCTAGAACCAATGTCAATGTCACATGTCGTACAAATACAGCTGCTACAATTACTTGGCAATACAAAGATACAAACACACTTCCTACTGGTGTTGAATCTCGCAAAATAAACAATCAGGCTTCCGTTTTAATCATCAAAGAATTTGATCCCAAAACACAAGAGGGATTGTATCATTGTAGAGCTGTTATTGTTATGGGTGGTGATAATGTTGATATTAAAGATTCAAAATCTATTGATATACGAGGTCAGTGTACTGTGTGTAATTCTATCTCCATTCAATAGCTTTTTCAATAGATGGAACGCTATCAGTATCTGTTGAATCTGAGGATTACACTTTCGATCTTGGAGCTAACATTAGTATTCCATGCAATACCAGTGTACCCTCAACAATTGTATGGATCTACTCCCCACTTGGTAACCGACTACCTCCTAATTCCATATCCAATCAGATAGATGAAACGTCAGCTGTTCTTTTGATAACTAGATTTATAGGTAGCAACCAAGGTACTTACCAGTGTAACGCTAACACTGGTACAATGACTGATTCAAAACAAATTCAAATTAATGAGAGAGGTATGTTTGTTTCTATGTTTGTCTCTCTAGCTCTATTCCTCCATTCATTTGTCTATCTCTGTTAATCTATCCATCTTAATATTATATATATATTATATCTTTTCTCTGTCATTTGTTTGATTTTCATTTTAATTTTATACAGAAATTCTTAAGTTTGCAGTCGGACCTCCTTCCATTATTCAAGCAATGTCAGATGTAACATCAGAGCGACCAATCAAATTCACTTGCAATGTCACATGCAAATGTGGCGGAGCTAAAGTCAACTGGACAACCGACAATGGTCGCCCTTTCCCAGCTGGAACAATCATTAATACTGGGTTCACAGGTCGAGAGGCAAGTTTGAGATTTTCTTCCAGTAAAAACATTAATGGCGGTTATACTTGTGTGATCACTCATCCAACACTGGGTAGATTGTCTCGTAATGTGTCGGTTTTAATATTACCAGATCCAATGATAACAGTTACCCCAGAGGAGGCAACAGTACCAAGAGAATCAAATTTTACGTTTGTTTGTGAGGCTAATCGTCCAGTGAGGACATTTATATGGACTCGGGGACCCTCTGGATCATTACCTGTTAGTGTTATTGTGACAACTATAAGTGATACTGTGTCACATTTGACTGTTATAAGTGTTATTGATGATGTCAACACTGGTGTTTATTATTGTCGTGCTATGTTTGATATTGGTAGTACACAGACTGATACTGGAAATTTAGCTCAACAACGTAGGTTGATGGATGGATGAATAGTTGGTTAATGATAGATGAATGGATGGATAGATAAATAGATTAATGGACAGATATTTTGAGTGTTGACATTTTTCTTTAAATTTATAGCTTACTTGGGCGTCGTATTCACTCCAGATTCACCTTTGATAGTTAACCAAGGAGAACAAATTAATATTGAGTGTACCTTTGAATGTGAACCTATGTGTGGTGGCTATCAATCTAAATGGGATGAAACAAATCTTCCTACTGGCTTGACAGCAAGAATGGACTTTACTAGACGAAGGGCTTTTTTAGAAGCTACCTCAGCTACCAGTGAGATGTCTGGATTTTATACATGTAACATAATACGTAATAGTATGACAGAAACCTCTGGTCGTTACGAAATTAAAGTGTCTTGATGTTATTAAATGGACATTGCTATTTTTCTATTCTTTCTCTGATGGTCACTCCCTTCCTCTCCCTCTTTCACAATTTTAACATTAGTTGCATCATAATAATAGCAGGTAGACATTGTTTTATTAAAAATTGAGTTTTTTCTACTTTTATAAATCATTAACTTCTCTTTCTTATTCATGTAATGAGTTAAAAGTGAAATACAACAGCTTTTGTCTAAGAATTTCATTTGGTAATTATAAAAAATACAAGGTTGGTCTCATATTAGAATATGTGTATTATCTTAACAAGTTTAATTTTGTTCATGAAGAGGACCTGCTGCAGTAGTCTCTACTACATCTGCTGTAATGTTGTTTTAGTAAAGAATTTGTATATAATGTCTTGTTCAGCTTGTATAATGTTAGTTATAATAATAAATAATGAAAACGTGAGCTTTAAATTTAGTTATAGTTAACATTGAATACAATAATTCTGTGATATAATTTATTATAGTAATCTATTTGCACTATGTTTATCATGTCACAAACTATGGCTCCCTGTAAAGCATAAATGTCACAAACTATGGCTCCCTGTAAAGCATAAACGTCACAAACTATGGCTCCCTGTAAAGCATTATGTCACAAACTATATCTTCATGTAAAGCATTATGTCACAAACTATGTCTAGTGATAAGAATGCAATGTCATCAAATGTTAATGTTAGTTGAAACAAAACAAAACATTATTTACAATATTAATACAATGGCTGTCTTTCACAAGTTTGATGTTCAAAGGTTAGTTAATTGAAATTCTTTTAGTTGTATTTGACTATATTTAAAAGAGGCCTTTATTAAATTAACTTCAGTTTTTATTAAACATAAACACTAAATCTTTGTTTCCAATGGTATGTACTTCTCTTTATAGCTTAACTTCTTTTTTCTTCTCTTCAACAATTTATGAACTATACATATAAAAATGATAGCAACAAGTAAGAGAAGACAAATGGAAACAACAAGACCCAAAGAAACAGATAGTGCTCTATTTGAAGAGGTTTGTGGCTCTAAAATTAAACATTTAAATAATATATTAAGTAATTATACATGTACCTTCACAAAATCCATTGTTACTTAATTCATAACCAGGATTACAAGTACAATTAGTTGCACCAGATATAGTGGAGGTACTGTTACCAGGACACTTCTTACATGAGTCATTACCTTGAGATAACTTGAAGTAACCTTTTAAACAAGCTATATGTGCATAAGATATAACATACTAAAGATTGAAATATATCATACTTACCATCACAAAAGCCATTGTTACTTAATTCATAACCAGGATTACAAGTACAATTAGTTGCACCAGATGTAGTGGAGGTGCTGTTATCAGGACACTTCTTACATGAGTCATTACCTTGAGATAACTTGAAGTAACCTTTTAAACAAGCTATATGTGCATAAGATATAACATACTAAAGATTGAAATATATCATACTTACCATCACAAAAGCCATTGTTACTTAATTCATAACCAGGATTACAAGTACAATTAGTTGCACCAGATGTAGTGGAGGTGCTGTTATCAGGACACTTCTTACATGAGTCATTACCTTGAGATAACTTGAAGTAACCTTTTAAACAAGCTATATGTGCATAAGATATAACATACTAAAGATTGAAATATATCATACTTACCATCACAAAAGCCATTGTTACTTAATTCATAACCAGGATTACAAGTACAATTAGTTGCACCAGATGTAGTGGAGGTGCTGTTATCAGGACACTTCTTACATAAATTATTACCTTGA
The DNA here is from genome assembly GCA_963965975.1 of Xestospongia bergquistia. Lineage (NCBI taxonomy): Eukaryota > Metazoa > Porifera > Demospongiae > Haplosclerida > Petrosiidae > Xestospongia > Xestospongia bergquistia. The sequence goes on from OZ014416.1 coordinate 759,404, forward strand.
AATGACTTAAAGTAACCTTCTAAACAAGCTATTGTGTATAAGATATAACATACTGAACATTGAAATATATCATACTTACCATCACAAGAGATAGTGTTACTTAATTCATAACCAGAATTACAAGAACATGAGACAGCTACATTATCCCAAACTCCATTTAGTCCACATGTTAACTGAAGATTAGCTGACACTAGACTAGCATTATCTACACAGCTACCAACAGTGTCAATGTCTTGAGAGTAGCCTAATGTTTGTGGATAAATGACCAAGTTTTTCACTTGAGATAGACATTCGTTAGGAGTAGTGACAGTAATACTGACAGTCCTGTTAACATCATTGACAGAGTCTTGATCAGATACTCCATTTCCTGCTCTAACACTCACAGTATAAGTTGTAGAAAGATTTAATCCAGCGAAAGTATATTGTGTATCAGTTATATTAACTGTTTTATTAATAGATCTACCAGTAATAGTTACAATATAGAAGATATCTGTACGACCTCCTGTATCACTGGGTGCAGTCCAAGTTATGTTGAATGAGGTACCTGTTGTGCTAGTATTATGAAGACCCAAAGGAGAAGTAGGAGGAGCTAAGATAATGGAAGGAGAAAGTGAAAATATTAAATTGTTTCAGAAATTGAATGAAAACAAAGTAGTTATGAAACAATGCAATGATTTGTGTATAATTGAAAAAGTCATACTAATATTATATAACATTTTATCACTTGACACTATATCTAATTAACTAATAAGGACAGATCATGAGTACAATAATCACAATAAAAGGTTATATTCAATTAGGACTACACACCCACATACTGTTAGTTTAAGTTGAGTAACAATTTGCTCTATTAAATACTCACCAGTACAAGCTGTAGTAACATTTTCATATCTACTTCGATAATAACCTGTTAAACAGGTACAGTTAATAGCACCAGATGTAGTGGAGGTACTGTTATCAGGACACACCTTACATGAGTCATTACCTTGAAATGACTTAAAGTAACCTTCTAAACAAGCTATTGTGTATAAGATATAACATATTGAACATTGAAATATATCATACTTACCATCACAAGAGATAGTGTTATTTAATTCATAACCAGGATTACAAGTACATGAGACATCTACATTATCCCAAACTCCATTTAGTTCACAAGTTAACTGAACATTAGCTGACAATGGACTAGCATTCTCTGCACAACTACCAATAATGTCTATGTCTTGAGAGAAACTAATACTAGGAGCAACTGTTTGTGGATAAATGATCAGGTTTTTCACTTGATAAGGACATATGTCATAGTACACTACAAGACGTTGTATTGCTGTACAAGATCCTTTATCTATTATTGCTAGATATAGACCAGTAGAAGTGACTTTAAATCTGCCCTGACGAAAGGAGAATCTATCTTGTCCAGCAGTGTGAATAAGTCGTACTCCTGTATCATAATAGGCACTACTATTATTACGAAATGTTTCATTGATCTCATTAGTTTGAAAGGCTGAAACTGAGTATGACTGTTGACAGTTAGTACAAGTGCTATCAGTAGCAAATGTCACATTAATGGTCAGTTCTTTAACTCCAACATCAGTGATATTGATATATTGAGTTATTAACCAATTGTCTTGTCCTGATTGATCAGTGCCACAAGCTAAAAGATAATGCTTACATTCAATGCCTTGATTATTGTCATACCACTGTAAGTAGAAACATATATATGTTATTGTATTATAGTATGTACAACTTACTCTTCGATAGAAAGTACTATTAGGTTCATCAAAATCAACAGATAACCAGATACCATTACCTCCTGTAGCAGTCACTAGAGCACCAGATCTATAATTCTGTGTATCCACCAATATATGTTCAGTATTAGAGGTAGGTATTCTACCACTCTGATCTAGACAATAGTTATCAGCATCACCAGGAGCCACTGACTGAGTAACTACCACTGTAGTAACATATATGGACAACAAGAGAGACAGATAATAACTAGTAACACCCTTCATTACTGTGCTGGTTACGTAATAATAATTATTAATATTCATAAAATAATTCTTAAAATTAATTATTACTACAAAAATAAACTAAGAAATATAATTTTTCCAAAAGTTTCCTGCAAATTTATATAATTATTAAATATATGACTTTCTCTTTTTGTTTTTTCAAAGAGACATCATTTTGTTTGTCATCAACAGATTCATAAGAAGGACCAGTATTTATGGCAGCTGTAGAAGTCTCCTCTACTTTAGTTTTAATGTAGTCACGGTGACCATCTTGTCTTTGTAGGAAAATATCTTGAGTTTTGTGAGAATTTGATCCCAAAACACAAGAGGGACTGTATCATTGTAGAGCTGTTGTTAAAATGGGTGGTGATGATGTTGATATGAAAGATTCAAAATCTATTGATATACGAGGTCAGTGTACTGTGTCTAATTCTATCTCCATTCAATAACTTTTTCAATAGATGGAACGCTATCAGTATCTGTTGAATCTGAGGATTACACTTTTGATCTTGGAGCTAACATTAGCATTCCATGCAATACCAGTGTACCTCAACAATTGTATGGATCTACTCCCCACTTAGTAACCGACTACCTCCTAATGGCATATCCAATCAGATAGATGAAACGTCAGCTGTTCTTTTGATAACTAGATTTATAGGTAGCAACCAAGGTACTTACCAGTGTAGCGCTAACACTGGTACAATGACTGATTCAAAACAAATTCAAATTAATGAGAGAGGTATGTTTGTTTCTATGTTTGTCTCTCTAGCTCTATTCCTCCATTCATTTGTCTATCTCTGTTAATCTATCCATCTTAATATTATATATATTATATCTTTTCTCTGTCATGTGTTTGATTTTCATTTTAATTTTATACAGAAATTCTTAAGTTTGCAGTCGGACCTCCTTCCATTATTCAAGCAATGTCAGATGTAACATCAGAGCGACCAATCAAATTCACTTGCAATGTCACATGCAAATGTGGCGGAGCTAAAGTCAACTGGACAACCGACAATGGTCGCCCTTTCCCAGCTGGAACAATCATTAATACTGGGTTCACAGGTCGAGAGGCAAGTTTGAGATTTTCTTCCAGTAAAAACATTAATGGCGGTTATACTTGTGTGATCACTCATCCAACACTGGGTAGATTGTCTCGTAATGTGTCAGTTTTAATATTACCAGATCCAATGATAACAGTTACCCCAGAGGAGGCAACAGTACCAAGAGAATCAAATTTTACGTTTGTTTGTGAGGCTAATTGTCCAGTGAGGACATTTATATGGACTCGGGGACCCTCTGGATCATTACCTGTTAGTGTTATTGTGACAACTATAAGTGATACTGTGTCACATTTGACTGTTATAAGTGTTATTGATGATGTCAACACTGGTGTTTATTATTGTCGTGCTATGTTTGATATAGGTAGTACACAGACTGATACTGGAAATTTAGCTCAACAACGTAAGTTGATGGATGAATGGTTTGATGGATGGATGAATAGTTGGTTAATGATAGATGAATGGATGGATAGATAAATGGATTAATGGACAGATATTTTGAGTGTTGACAATTTTTTTAAAATTTATAGCTTACTTGGGCATCGTATTCGATCCAGATTCACCTTTGATAGTCAACCAAGGAGAACAAATTAAAGTTGAGTGCACCTTTGAATGTGAACCTAGGTGTGGTGGCTATCAATCTAAATGGGATGAAACAAACCTTCCTACTGGCTTGACAGCAAGTATGGATTTCACTGGACGAATGGCTTCTTTAACAGCTACCTCAGCTACCAGTGAGATGTCTGGATTTTATACATGTAATATAGTACTTACAGCTAATAGTATGACAGAAACCTCTGGTCGTTACGAAATTAGAGTGACTTGATATTATTAAATGGACACTTTTCTGTTCTGTCTGTGATGGTCACTCTCTTCCTCTCCCATCTTTCACAATTTTAACATTAGTTGTATCATAATAATAGCAGGTAGACATTGTTTTATTAAAAATTGAGTTTTTTTCTACTTTTATAAATCATTAACTTCTCTTTCTTATTCATGTAATGAGTTAAAAGTGAAATACAACAGCTTTTGTCTAAGAATTTCATTTGGTAATTATAAAAAATACAAGGTTGGTCTCATATTAGAATATGTGTATTTATCTTAACAAGTTTAATTTTGTTCATGAGGAGGACCTGTTGCAGTAGTTTCTACTACATCTGCTGTAATGTTGTTTTAGTAAAGAATTTGTATATAATGTCTTGTTCAGTTTGTATAATGTTAGTTATAATAATAAATAATGAAAACGTGAGCTTTAAATTTAGTTATAGTTAACATTGAATACAATAATTCTGTGATATAATTTATTATAGTAATCTATTTGCACTACATTTATCATGTCACAAACTATGGCTCCCTCTAAAGCATAAATGTCACAAACTATGGCTCCCTGTAAACCATAAATGTCACAAACTATGGCTCCCTGTAAACCATAAATGTCACAAACTATATCTTCCTGTAAAGCATAAATGTCACAAACTATGTCTAGTGATAAGAATGCAATGTCATCAAATGTTAATGTTAGTTGAAACAAAACAAAACATTATTTACAATATTAATACAATGGCTGTCTTTCACAAGTTTGATGTTCAAAGGTTAGTTAATTGAAATTCTTTTAGTTGTATTTGACTATATTTAAAAGAGGCCTTTATTAAATTAACTTCAGTTTGTATTAAACATAAACACTAAATCTTTGTTTCCAATGGTATGTAGTGCTCTCTATAGCTTAACTTCCTTTTTCTTCTCTTCAACAATTTATGAACTATACATATAAAAATGATAGCAACAAGTAAGAGAAGACAAATAGAAATAACAAGACCCAAAGAAACAGATAGTGCTCTATTTGAAGAGGTTTGTGGCTCTAAAATTAAACATTTAAATAATATATTAAGTAATTATACATGTACCTTCAGTGCGGACATATATCTGAGAACTAGACACTTCACCTGGACCATATTGATTAATAGCTCGAATCTATAGTACATTAATATTACATACAATTATTAGATTTAATACTACTTACCCAGATATAATATGTCTCTGGTTGGATATCAAGATTATCTAAATCATATCTAGTTGCTGTATTGGGTAATGTAATTGCCACTCTAGCCTCAGCACTATTGTTAACAATGTTAATGAGTATATGATATCCCTGTAGAGTCCCATATATATTAGCAGGTGCTGTCCATGTTAAAATAGAGGCAACTCCAGTAACCTGTGATGTCATCAAGTTAACATCCAGAGGTTTTGTTGGACCAGGGTTAGCAGTAGTGACAGTAATACTGACAGTCCTGTTAACATCATTACTAGAGTCTTGATCAGATACTCCATTTCCTGCTCTAACACTTACAGTATAAGTTGTAGAATAATTTAATCCAGTGAAAGTATATTGTGTATCAGTTATATTAACTGTTTCATTAATATATCCACCAGTAATAGTTACAATATAGAAGATATCTGTACGACCTCCTGTATCACTGGGTACAGTCCAAGTTATGTTGAATGAGGTAATCAATGTACTAGTGTTATGAAGACCCATAGGAGAAGTAGGAGGAGCTAAGGTAAGGGAAGTAAAAATATTAAATTGTTTCAGAAATTACAAAGTAGTTATGAAACAATGCAATGATTTATGTATAATTGAAAAATCATATTAATGTCATCATGACTCCTGTTATAAAAACGTGATAAGAACTTTTCATGAATTAATTTTTGCATAGTACAAGTGAGTAATGGTTTATGAAACTACAATAAAACCATACTTTGACAATTAACTACATCATGGATTTACCACAGTAGTTTACATAAAATGGTGTTTGTGGTCCAAATTAAAATATAATATTAAGTATGGAGATAATATACACAATGCTGACACTTACCAGTACAATTTGTAGTAACATCTTCATATCCACTTCGATAATAACCTGTTATACAGGTACAGTTAGTTGCACCAGATGTAGTGGAGTTACTGTTATCAGGACACACCTTACATAAGTCATTACCTTGAAATGACTTAAAGTGACCTTCTAAACAAGCTATTGTGTATAAGATATAACATATTGAACATAGAAATATATCATACTTACCATCACAAAATCCATTGTTACTTAATTCATAACCAGGATTACAAGTACAATTAGTTGCACCAGATGTAGTGGAGTTACTGTTATCAGGACACAGCTTACATGAGTCATTACCTTGAAATGACTTAAAATGACCTTTTAAACAAGCTATTATGTAGAAGATATAACATATTGAACATAGAAATATATCATACTTACCATCACAAAATCCATTGTTACTTAATTCATAACCAGGATTACAAGTACAATTAGTTGCACCAGATATAGTGGAGTTACTGTTATTAGGACACAGCTTACATGAGTCATTACCTTGAAATGACTTGAAATAACCTTCTGAACAAGCTATTGTGTATATAAGATATAATATATTGAACATTGAAATATATCATACTTACCACCACAAGAGATAGTGTTATTTAATTCATAGCCAGGATTACAAGAACATGAGACATTTACGTCATCCCAAACTCCATTTAGTTCACAAATTAACTGAAGATTAGCTGACACTGGACTAGCATTCTCTACACAGCTACCATTAATGTCTATGTCCTGAGAAAAACTAATACTAGGAGCAACTGTTTGTGGATAAATGATCAGGTTTTTCACTTGATAAGGACATATGTCATAGTACACTACAAGACGTTTTATTACTATACAAGAACCTTTATCTGTTACTGCTAAATATAGACCAGTAGAAGTGACATTAAATCTGCCCTGAACAGAAGAAAGGTTGCTTTGTCTGGCAGGGTGAACGAGTTGCACTCCTGTGTCATAATAGACATTACTATTATTACGAGATGTCTCATTGATCTCATTAGTTTGAAAGGTTGAAATTGAATATGACTGTGAGCAGTTAGTACAAGTACTATCAGTAGCAAATGTTACATTAATGGTCAGTTCTTCAACTCCAACATCAGTGATATTGATATATTGAGTTATTAGCCAATTATCTTGTCCTGATTGATCAGTGCCAAAAACTGTAAGATTATGTTCACAATGATTACCTTGATTATTATCATACCAACCCTGTAAAAAGAAATTTAAAATGTGAGACAATAAAAAGAATAAAAGTTAATTTACTATTTGATGAGAAAGATTGGTATTACTTGGTTCATCAAAATCAACAGATAACCAGATACCATTACCTCCTGTAGCAGTCACTAGAGCACCAGATCTATAATTCTGTGTATCCACCAATATATGTTCAGTATTAGAGGTAGGTACTCTACCAATCTGATTTAGACAATATCTATCAGCATCACCAGGAGTCACTGACTGAGTAACTACCACTGTAGTAACATATATGGACAACAAGAGAGACAGATAATAACTAGTAACACCCTCCATTACCGTGCTAGTTACGTAAAAGACATAAGAACAATATTATTGTCTTGTAATAATTAATATTAATAACTATTAATATTATTATATAATTATTAATAATTATTATTACTACAAAAATTTGCTAAGAAATATTTTTTCCAGAAGTCCCTGCAAATTTATATAATTTTTATATATGTAACTTTCTCCTTTTGTATTTTAAAAGAGACATCATATTGTTTTCATTAACAGATCCAGAAGAAGGAGCAGTGTTCGTGGCAGTTGTAGAAGTCTCCTCTACTTTAATTTTAATGTAACCATAGCAACCATCTTGTCTTTGCAGAGATTTCTTGAGTTTTGTGTGATGATGAGTAGATCCGTATGATTGTTGAGGGTACACTGGTGTTACATACATTAGCTCCAAGATCAAAAGTATATAATCTTCAGATTCAAGGGAAGCTAGTGAATGGAGATAGAATTTCACACAGTATACTAACCTTGTATATCAATATGTTTGATTCCTCAATCTCAACAACATCACCACCCTTTTCAACAACAGATCTACAATGTAAAGTGCCTCTTAACCAGATACCATTACCTCCTGTAGCATTCACTAGAGCACCAGATCTATAATTCAGTGTATCCACCAATATCTGTTCAGTATTAGAGGTAGGTACTCTACCACTCTGATCTAGACAATAGCTATCAGCATCACCAAGAGCCACTGACTGAGTAACTACCACTGTAGTAACATATATGGACAATAAGAGAGACAGATAACAACTAGTAACTCTCTCCATAATATGACACACCTTACATGAGTCATTACCTTGAAATGACTTAAAGTAACCTTCTAAACAAGCTATTGTGTATAAGATATAACATATTGAACATTGAAATATATCATATTTACCATCACAAGAGATAGTGTTATTTAATTCATAACCAGGATTACAAGAACATGAAACATTTACATCATCCCAAACTCCATTTAGTTCACAAGTTAACTGAATATTAGCTGACACTGGACTAGCATTCTCTACACAGCTACCAACAATGTCTATGTCCTGAGAAAAACTAATACTAGGAGCAACTGTTCGCGGATAAATGACCAGGTTTTTCACTTGATAAGGACATATGTCATAGTACACTACAAGACGTTGTATTCCTGTACAAGAACCTTTGTCTGTTACTGCTAAATATAGACCAGTAGAAGTGACATTAAATATGCCCTGAGCAGAAGAAATTTTGCTTTGTCTGGCAGGGTGAACGAGTCGCACTCCTGTGTCATAATAGGCACTACTATTAGCATGAAATGTCTCATTGATCTCATTAGTTTGAAAGGTTGAAATTGAGTATGACTGAGAGCAGTTAGTAGTACAAGTACTATCAGTAGCAAATGTTACATTAATGGTCAGTTCTTCAACTTCAACATCAGTGATATTGATATATTGAGTTATTAGCCAATTGTCTTGTCCTGATTGATCAGTGCCAAAAACTGTAAGATTATGTTCACAATGATTACCTTGATTATTATCATACCAACCCAGTAAAAAGAAATTTAAAATGTGAGACAATAAAAAGAATGAAAATTAATTTACTATTTGATGAGAAAGATTAGTATCATTAGGTTCAACAGATAACCAGATACTATTACCTCCTGTAGCATTCACTAGACCACCAGATCTATAATTCTATGCATCCACCAATATCTGTTCAGTATTAGAGGTAGGTACTCTACCACTCCAGTGGAGTAGGAACTATATTTACTTTATGGGAGCAAAATTTTTAATGTACATACTATAATATTGTATATAATATAATCAAAAAGATCCAAAATATACAGTATGGCTGCTGCATATTTTAGATAAATTGAGATGTAATGTCCTTAGTGTCAATACTATCAGTTCTATCTATGTGTATATGTAAAAGCATGCAGTGATTCAGTCTAGATTGTGTCATTGAGTTTCTTAAGTATGTCTTGATGCATTTAAGTGCTGAAAAGTTGCGTTCATATGTCTTCAGAAGTAGTACCAATTTCTTCCAAGGTTTCCTCACGAGAGATATTATCTTCGTCAAAATCAGAAAGTGGTTCTTCTTGACCATTAGAATTACAAGTGTCTACAAGATCAGCGGAGGATATCAGACTAGGTGATATATTACAATTATTTACCTTCTTGAATGACATCATTTGATTCACAAGTATGATCATCATTAATTCAGCAGAAGATTGAGATAGTTGAGGCTGATTCACAAAGTATGTTTCAATTCTTGGTGTTTGACTACATCTAACTACTTTTCTCTTTTTACAAGGTTGACTCATGATATCAAGAATAATCTCCAGTCCAGGCGTTCTTCCACCATATAAAATAATGACACTGTCTAGTCGTGTGCTTTTTTAGCACCTGGCCTTAGTGTTAATTGTATGCATGATTAACCAGCTTTCCAAGCCTCTACTTCATTGTTTTATTGCATCATATAGAGGCACATACACACTGACAGAGCCACTGACTGAGTAACTACCACTGTAGTAACATATATGGACAATAAGAGAGACAGATAATAACTAGTAACTCTCTCCATAATATGGTACCTACAGTATATGAAAACATCAATGAATATTACTATAATGAAATAATATTAATATAATTAATTATATTATCTAGTCAAAATTGAAAGAGAAAGTAAAAACATCTTATTTAAAAAAACATTGAGTATAATTAATAAAAATATGTAAATCTTGGACTAATTACTACAGAATCCTTTAAAGGTTTATCTGTTACATAATTTTCAAATATTCCTGTTCATTTTTCAAAGTACTATCACTTTGTTTATCACAAACTGGCTTATAAACAGGACCAGTGTTAGTAGTGGCAGCTGTACAAGTCCTTTGTTCTTTGCAGAACTAGGAAGAGCTATAAAAAGGGAAGAAAGAGAGTGAGAGAAAAAAATGGAATATTATGTAATAGAAAACAATTTGTATTAAAATACTAATATGAATATATAATAACAACAATAGTAATATTGTTATTTTAAATTAAATATACATAACAAATGTTTACTTAGTCTCATATATTATATAACATTCTATCACTTGACACTACATCTAATCAACTAATAAGGACAGCGATCATGAGTACAATAATCACAATAAAAGGTTGTATTCAATTAGGACTACACACCCATACATTATTTTTTAGTTTAAGATTAGTAGTAATTTGCTCTATTAAATACTCACCAGTACAAGCTGTAGTAACATCATCATATCTACTTCGATAATAACCTGTTATACAGGTACAATTAGTTGCACCAGATATAGTGGAGTTACTGTTATCAGGACACTTCTTACATAAGTCATTGCCTTGAGATGACTTGAAATAGCCTTCTGAACATGCTATGTGTGTATAAGATATAACATATTGAACATTAAAATATATCATACTTACCATCACAAGAGATAGTGTTACTTAATTCATAACCAGGATTACAAGAACATGAGACAGCTACATCATCCCAAACTCCATTTAGTTCACAAGTTAACTGAAGATTAACTGACAATGGACTAGCATTATCTACACAGCTACCAACAATGTCTATGTCTTGAGGGAAACTAATGCTAGGAGCAACTGTTTGTGGATAAATGAGCAGGTTTTTTACTTGATAAGGACATACGTTGTAGTACACTACAAGATGTTGTATTGCCGTACAAGATCCTTTGTCTACTACTGCTAAATATAGACCAGTAGAAGATACTGTAAATCTCTCCTGACGAAAGGAGTATCTATTTTGTCCAGCAGTGTGAATAAGTCATACTCCTGTATCATAATAAGCACTACTATTAGCACGAAATGTTTCGTTTATCTCATTAGTTTGAAAGGCTGAAATTGAGTATGACTGTAGACAGTTAGTACAAGTACTATCAGTAGCAAATGTCATATTAATGGTCAGTTCTTTAACTCCAACATCAGTGATATTGATATATTGAGTTATTAACCAATTGTCTTGTCCTGATTGATCAGTGCCACAAGCTAAAAGATAATGCTTACATTCAGTGCCTCCATTATTGTCATACCACTGTAAGTAGAAACATATATATGTCATTGTATTATAGTATGTACAACTTACTCTTCGATAGAAAGTACTGTTTGGTTCATCAAAATCAACAGATAACCAGATACCATTACCTCCTGTAGCAGTCACTAGAGCACCAGATCTATAATTCTGTGTATCCACCAATATATGTTCAGTATTAGAGGTAGGTATTCTACCACTCTGATTTAGACAATAGTTATCAGCATCACCAGGAGCCACTGACTGAGTAACTACCACTGTAGTAACATATATGGACAACAAGAGAGACAGATAATAACTAGTAACACCCTTCATTACTGTGCTGGTTACGTAAAAGACACAATAATAATTATTAATATTCATAAAATAATTCTTAAAATTAATTATTACTACAAAAATAAGCTAAGAAATATAATTTTTCCAAAAGTTTCCTGCAAATTTATATAATTTTTAAATATATGACTTTCTCCTTTTGTATTTTCAAAGAGACATCATTTTGTTTGTCATCAACAGATTCATAAGAAGGACCAGTATTAGTGGCAGCTGTAGAAGTATCCTCTATTTTAGTTTTAATGTAGTCACGGTGACCATCTTGTCTTTGTAGGGAAATATCTTGAGTTTTGTGTGATGATGAGTCAGTGTATATTGGTTTCCTTGGAGGAAAGCTTGCAATCTCATCAATGTGTATATATCTGTGATTTCTTTTTTCCATTACATGATAGTTAGACCTAATGTTGTGTGATATGTCAAACTCCATTAGTGTGTCCTGGACTGTGGACCTTAATGATTGCTGTGTTAGTGATGATTCCTTTTTTTTCCATAATCTGTAAATTATACACACAGTACTAGAGACAATGATCAGTAAAAAAAGAGAGACAACTAAACAAATGATTGTCAAAGAGACTGATAGCATGGAGCTTGAAGATGCTTGTTCTGAAAATAATAACAAATAATAATAAATATAACAAAATATAATAAATATAACAAATATAACAAATATAATAAATAAAATAAAAATAAATATATTAGTTATATACCTTCCAAAGTAGTGACATTAATACTAACAGTCCTGTTAACATCATTACTAGAGTCTTGATCAGATACTCCATTTCCTGCTCTAACACTTACAGTATAAGTTGTAGAGGGATTTAATCCAGCGAAAGTATATTGTGTATCAGTTATATTAACTGTTTTATTAATAGATCTACCAGTAATAGTTACAATATAGAAGATATCTGTATGACCTCCTGTATCACTGGGTGGAGTCCAAGTGACATTGAATGAGGTACTCAATGTGCTAGTGTTATGAAAACCCAAAGGAGAAGTAGGGGGAGCTAAGAGGGTGAAAGAAGATAAACAGCAAGTATTTTGACAAAATACTATAAATTTGGGACCTTGAATATAACAACTGGTATAATATTCCAATTTGTAATTCCCAGGAGATAGAGTGATAGACAAATACTTTACTGTATTACTGAATTTATAGTCTGAAAAGTTTATTAAACAATTTACACAACAACACAAAAAGACTTCACAAATTTATAAATAGTTAAATTAAACATCCTTTTGTCTATAGTATCTTCTAGTATTATATATTATTTACAGTTGTTAATTGCTATTCCTTTGACATTAATATGATATATAAATTAAAATACTCACCAGTACAAGCTGTAGTAACATCTTCATATCTACTTCGATAATAACCTGTTAAACAGGTACAATTAGATGCACCAGATGTAGTGGAGTTACTGTTATCAGGACACTTCTTACATAAGTCATTCCTTTGAGATGGCTTGAAATAACCTTCCAAACAAGCTACATAAAGAAATACATGACAGTTATAACAAAATGTTTATTTACCATCACATGATATGTTGTTACTTAATTCATAACCAGGATTACAAGAACATGAGACATCTACATTATCCCAAACTCCATTTAGTTCACAAGTTAACTGAACATTAGCTGACAATGGACTAGCATTCTCTGCACAACTACCAACAATGTCTATGTCTTGAGAGAAACTAATACTAGGAGCAACTGTTTGTGGATAAATGATCAGGTTTTTCACTTGATAAGGACATATGTCATAGTACACTACAAGACGTTGTATTGCTGTACAAGATCCTTTATCTATTATTGCTAGATAGACACCAGTAGAAGTGACTTTAAATCTGCCCTGACGAAAGGAAAATCTATCTTGTCCAGCAGTGTGAATAAGTCGTACTCCTGTATCATAATAGCCATTACTATTATCACGAAATGTCTCATTGATCTCATTAGTTTGAAAGGCTGAAATTGAGTATGACTGTGAGCAGTTAGTACAAGTACTATCAGTAGCAAATGTCACATTAATGGTCAGTTCCTTAACTCCAACATCAGTGATATTGATATATTGAGTTATTAACCAATTGTTTTGTCTTGATTGATCAGTGCCACAAGCTAAAAGATAATGCTTACATTCAATGCCTCCATTATTGTCATACCACTATAAGTAGAAGCATATATATGTCATTGTATTATAGTATGTACAACTTACTCTTCGATGGAAAGGACTATTTGGTTCATCAAAATCAACAGATAACCAGATACCATTACCTCCTGTATTAGTCACTAGAGCACCAGATCTATAATTCTGTGTATCCACCAATATATGTTCAGTATTAGAGGTAGGTATTCTACCACTCTGATCTAGACAATAGCTATCAGCATCACCAGGAGCCACTGACTGAGTAACTACCACTGTAGTAACATATATGGACAACAAGAGAGACAGATAACAACTAGTAACTCTCTCCATAATATGGTACCTACAGTATATGAAAACATCAATGAGTATTACTATAATGAAATAACATTAATATAATTAATTATATTATCTAGTCAAAATTGAAAGAGGAAGTAAAAACATCTTATTTAAAAAACATTGAGTATAATTAATGAAATAAGTAGAGTATAAATTTTGAACTGTAATTACTACACAATTCTTTAATTATTTTTTTGTCTGTTACATAATTTTCAAATATTCCTCTTCATCTTTTGAAATATTATCATTTTGTTCATCACCAACTGGTTCATAAACAGGACCAGTGTTAGTAGTGACATCTGTACAAGTCCTTTGTACTTTACAGTCAATATCATCAATATATAAGTATTCATAATGACTAGTTAATGGATTAATAGATGTTGGTGTCTTTTGAGGAAAACTTGCAATCTCATCAATATAATAATAGCCATGATCTTTTTCTTGTCTTAAATGATAGTTAGGTCTAACATTGTATGAAATATTTGATTCCATTGGTGTGTCTTGAGCTGTAGACCTTTGTTTTGATGACAAGGACTCTCTTCTCTTAAACAATCTATAAATTAAACATATGAAGATGATAGTAACAATTAAGAGAAGACAAATGAAACCAACAAGACTGAATGAAATAGATAGTACTATGTTCAGAAAAGTTTGTGGTTCTAAATAAAAAATCAATTATAGATCATGTGATTATGTTATCATATTATACCTTCTGTTCGATGATATTTGAATGAGGTAGAGAGTTCCCCTGGACCATATTCATTGATAGCTTGAATCTATAGTGCATTAATATTACATATAATTATTATATTTAATGTTACTTACCCAGATATAATATGTCCCTGGTTGGATATCAAGATTATCCAAATCATATCTAGTTGCTGTATTGGGTAATGTAATTACCACTCTAGCCTCAGCACTATTGTTAACAGTGTTAATGAGTATATGATATTCCTGTAGAGTTCCATATATATTAGCAGGTGCTGTCCATGTTAAAATAGAGACAACTCCAGTAACTTGTGATGTTCCCAAGTTAACATCCAGAGGTTTTGTTGGACCAGAGTTAGGAGTAGTGACAGTAATACTGACCAGCTTGTTAACATCATTACTAGAGTCTTGATCAGATACTCCATTTCCTGCTCTAACACTCACAGTATAAGTTGTAGAAGGATTTAATCCAGTGAAAGTATATTGTGTATCAGTTATATTAACTGTTATATTAATAGATCTACCAGTAATAGTTACAATATAGAAGATATCTGTACGACCTCCTGTATCACTGGGTACAGTCCAAGTTATGTTGAACGAGGTACTCAATGTGGTAGTGTTATGAAGATTAATAGGAGAACTAGGAGGAGCTAAGGAAGAGAGAGGGAAAGAGAGAGAGAAATATGGATCATGGTGCAATAATAAAAAAAATATTAAAACATTTTTGTGAACATAATAATAATAGTTATATTGTTATTTTAAAGTAAAATGTACACAACAAATGTTAGTCTCACTCCTTATAATAAACAAGAGATATATGTATGTGAACATTTTATCACTTAACACTACATCTAATCAACTAATAAGGACATGTTAAAATGAGTGGTTGTGAATATCACAAATATCATAGTAATAGCAGTAATGATTATAGTGTAAACTTTATATTCAATTCAATGGCTAGTTAATACTATATTATAGTACAAGTTAGTACATTCAATTTGGCACCCACATACTGTTAGTTTAAGATGAGTAGTAATTTGCTCTATTAAATACTCACCAGTACAAGCTGTAGTAACATCTTCATATCTACTTTGATAATAACCTGTTAAACAGGTACAACTAGTTGTACCAGATGTAGTGGAGTTACTGTTATCAGGACACTTCTTACATAAGTCATTACCTTGAGATGACTTGAAATAGCCTTCTAAACAAGCTATGTGTGTATAAGATTAACATACTGAACATTGAAATATATCATACTTACCATCACAAGAGATAGTGTTTTTTAATTCATAACCAGGATTACAAGAACATGAGACATCTACATCATCCCAAACTCCATTTAGTTCACAAGTTAACTGAACATTTGCTGACACTGGACTAGCATTCTCTACACAGCTACCAATAATGTCTATGTCTTGAGAGTAACTAATACTAGGGGCAACTGTTCGCGGATAAATGACCAGGTTTTTCACTTGATAAGGACATATGTCATAGTACACTACAAGACGTTGTATTGCTGTACAAGATCCTTTGTCTACTACTGCTAGATATAGACCAGTAGAAGTGATTTTAAATCTGCCCTGACGAAAGGAGAATCTATCTTGTCCAGCAGTGTGAAAAAGTCGTACTCCTGTGTCATAATAGGCACTACTATTAGCACGAAATGTCTCATTGATCTCATTAGTTTGAAAGGCTGAAATTGAGTATGACTGTTGACAGTTAGTACAAGTGCTATCAGTAGCAAATGTCACATTAATGGTCAGTTCTTTAACTCCAACATTAGTGATATTGATATATTGAGTTATTAACCAATTGTCTTGTCCTGATTGATCAATGCCACAAACTAAAAGATAATGCTTACATTCAATGCCTTGATTATTGTCATACCACTGTAAGTAGAAACATATATATGTCATTGTATTATAGTATGTACAACTTACTCTTCGATAGAAAGTACTGTTTGGTTCATCAAAATCAACAGATAACCAGATACCATTACCTCCTACATAATTCAGTAGAGCACCAGATCTATAATTCTGTGTATCCACCAATATATGTTCAGTATTAGAGGTAGGTACTCTACCACTCTGATTTAGACAATAGCTATCAACATCACCAGGAGCCACTGACTGAGTAACTACCACTGTAGTAACATATATGGACAACAAGAGAGACAGATAATAACTAGTAACACCCTCCATTACCGTGCTAGTTACGTAAAAGACACAATAATTATTATTAATATTTATAAATTATTAAAATTAATTATTACTACAAAAATAAGGTAATTTTTCCAAAAGTTTCCTGCAAATTTATATAATTTTTAAATATATGACTTTCTCCTTTTGTTTTTTCAAAGAGACATCATTTTGTTTGTCATCAACAGATTCATAAGAAGGACCAGTATTAGTGGCAGCTGTAGAAGTATCCTCTATTTTAGTTTTAATGTAGTCACGGTGACCATCTTGTCTTTGTAGGGAAATATCTTGAGTTTTGTGTGATGATGAGTCAGTGTATATTGGTTTCCTTGGAGGAAAGCTTGCAATCTCATCAATGTGTATATATCTATGATTTCTTTTTTGCATTACATGATAGTTAGACCTAATGTTGTGTGGTATGTCAAACTCCATTAGTGTGTCCTGGACTGTGGACCTTAGTGATTGCTGTGTTAGTGATGATTCCTTTCTTTTCCGTAATCTGTAAATTATACACACAGTACTAGAGACAGTGATCAGTAAAAAAAGAGAGACAACTAAACAAATGATTGTCAAAGAGACTGATAGCATGGAGCTTGAAGATGCTTGTTCTGAAAATAATAACAAATAATAATAAATATAACAAAATATAACAAATATAACAAATATAATAAATATAACAAATATAACAAATATAATAAATAAAATAAAAATAAATATATTAGTTATATACCTTCCAAAGTAGTGACAGTAATACTGACAGTTCTGTTAACATCATTACTAGAGTCTTGATCAGATACTCCATTTCCTGCTCTAACACTTACAGTATAAGTTGTAGAGGGATTTAATCCAGCGAAAGTATATTGTGTATCAGTTATATTAACTGTTATATTAATAGATCTACCAGTAATAGTTACAATATAGAAGATATCTGTACGACCTCCTGTATCACTGGGTGGAGTCCAAGTTATGTTGAATGAGGTACTCAATGTACTAGTGTTATGAAAACCCAAAGGAGAAGTAGGGGGAGCTAAGAGAACGATGATGAATATATAGCAAGTATTTTGACAAAATACTATAAATTTGGGGCCTGGAGTATAACAACTGGTATAATATTCCAATTTGTAATTCCCAGGAGATAGAGTGATAGACGGATACTTTACTGTATTACTAGAATTTATAGTCTGAAAAGTTTATTAAACAATTTACACAACAACACAAAAAGATTTCACAAATTTATAAATAGTTAAATTAAACATCCTTTTGTCTATAGTATCTTCTAGTATTATATATCATTTACAGTTGTTAATTGCTATTCCTTTGACATTAATATGATATATAAATTAAAAATACTCACCAGTACAAGCTGTAGTAACATCTTCATATCTACTTCGATAATAACCTGTTAAACAGGTACAGTTAGATGCACCAGATGTAGTGGAGTTACTGTTATCAGGACACTTCTTACATAAGTCATTCCTTTGAGATGGCTTGAAATAACCTTCCAAACAAGCTACATAAAGAAATACATGACAGTTATAACAAAATGTTTATTTACCATCACATGATATGTTGTTACTTAATTCATAACCAGGATTACAAGAACATGAGACATCTACATTATCCCAAACTCCATTTAGTTCACAAGTTAATTGAACATTAGCTGACAATGGACTAGCATTCTCTGCACAACTACCAACAATGTCTATGTCTTGAGAGAAACTAATACTAGGAGCAACTGTTTGTGGATAAATGATCAGGTTTTTCACTTGATAAGGACATATGTCATAGTACATTACAAGACGTTGTATTGCTGTACAAGATCCTTTATCTATTATTGCTAGATATAGACCAGTAGAAGTGACTTTAAATCTGCCCTGACGAAAGGAGAATCTATCTTGTCCAGCAGTGTGAATAAGTCGTACTCCTGTATCATAATAGGCACTACTATTAGCACGAAATGTCTCATTGATCTCATTAGTTTGAAAGGCTGAAATTGAGTATGACTGTGAGCAGTTAGTACAAGTACTATCAGTAGCAAATGTCACATTAATGGTCAGTTCTTTAACTCCAACATCAGTGATATTGATATATTGAGTTATTAACCAATTGTCTTGTCCTGATTGATCAGTGCCACAAGCTAAAAGAAAATGCTTACATTCAATACCTTGATTATTGTCATACCACTGTAAGTAGAAACATATATATGTCATTGTATTATAGTATGTACAACTTACTTTTCGATGGAAAGGACTATTTGGTTCATCAAAATCAACAGATAACCAGATACCATTACCTCCTGTAGCAGTCACTAGAGCACCAGATCTATAATTCTGTGTATCCACCAATATCTGTTCAGTATTAGAGGTAGGTACTCTACCACTCTGATCTAGACAATAGCTATCAGCATCACCAGGAGCCACTGACTGAGTAACTACCACTGTAGTAACATATATGGACAATAAGAGAGACAGATAACAACTAGTAGCTCTCTCCATAATATGGTACCTACAGTATATGAAAACATCAATGAATATTACTATAATGAAATAATATTAATATAATTAATTATATTATCTAGTCAAAATTGAAAGAGGAAGTAAAATCATCTTATTTAAAAAACATTGAGTATAATTAATGAAATTAGAAGAGTATAAATTTTGAACTGTAATTACTACACAATTCTTTAATTATTTTTTTGTCTGTTACATAATTTTCAAATATTCCTCTTCATCTTTTAAAGTATTATCATTTTGTTCATCACCAACTGGTTCATAAACAGGACCAGTGTTAGTAGTGACATCTGTACAAGTCCTTTGTACTTTGCAGTCAATATCATCAATATATAAGTATTCATAATGACTAGTTAATGGATTAATAGATGTTGGTGTCTTTTGAGGAAAACTTGCAATCTCATCAATATAATAATAGCCATGATCTTTTTCTTGTCTTAAATGATAGTTAGGTCTAACATTGTATGAAATATTTGATTCCATTGGTGTGTCTTGAGCTGTAGACCTTTGTTTTGATGACAAGGACTCTCTTCTTTTAAACAATCTATAAAATAAACATATGAAGATGATAGTAACAATTAAGAGAAGACAAATGAAACCAACAAGACTGAATGAAATAGATAGTACTATGTTCAGAAAAGTTTGTGGTTCTAAATAAAAAATCAATTATAGATCATGTGATTATGTTATCATATTATACCTTCAGTTTGATGATATTTGAATGAGGTAGAGAGTTCCCCTGGACCATATTCATTGATAGCTTGAATCTATAGTACATTAATATTACATACAATTATTAGATTTAATACAAATTACCCAGATATAATATGTCCCTGGCTGGATATTAAGATTATCCAAATCATATCTAGTTGTTGTATTGGGTAATGTAATTACCACTCTAGCCTCAGCACTATTGTTAACAGTGTTAATGAGTATATGATATCCCTGTAGAGTCCCATATATATTAGCAGGTGCTGTCCATGTTAAAATAGAGGCAACTCCAGTAACCTGTGATGTCATCAAGTTAACATCCAGAGGTTTTGTTGGACCCGAGTTAGCAGTAGTGACATTAATACTGACAGTCCTGTTAACATCATTACTAGAGTCTTGATCAGATACTCCATTTCCTGCTCTAACACTTACAGTATAAGTTGTAGAAGGATTTAATCCAGTGAAAGTATATTGTGTATCAGTTATATTAACTGTTTTATTAATAGATCTACCAGTAATAGTTACAATATAGAAGATATCTGTACGACCTCCTGTATCACTTGGTGTAGTCCAAGTTATGTTGAATGAGGTAATCAATGTGCTAGTGTTATGAAGGCCCATAGGAGAACTAGGAGGAGCTAAGAGATGAAAGGGAAGAGAGAGAGAAAAGAGAAGGTGAGAGTGAGAGAGAAATGTGGAACATTGTATAATAGAATACAATTTGTATTAAAACACTAACATGAATGTATATGAACAACAATAGTGATATTATTATTTTAAACTAAATGTACACAACAAATGTTAGTAACATCCCCCATAATAAACATATATATATATATATATATATATATATATATATATATATATATGTAAACATTATATTACTTGACTCTACATCTAATTAACTAATAAGGACATGTTAAACTGAGTGGTTGTGAATATCACAAATATCATAGTAATAGTAGTAATGGTTATAGTGTAAACTTTACATTCAAATGATTACTATACAAGTTTGTACATTCAATTAAGAACTACATACATTAAAGTTTAAGATGAGAAGTTATTTGCTCTATTAAATACTCACCATTGCAAGCTGTAGTAACATCATCATATCTACTTCGATAATAACCTGTTAAACAGGTACAATTAGTTGCACCAGATGTAGTGGAGTTACTGTTATCAGGACACTCCTTACATAGGTCATTACTTTGAGATGACTTGAAGTAACCTTCTGAACAAGCTATAAAGAAATTAGTAAAAAATTAAAGTATTAAAGCAAATATAATACAATTAAAAAATAAGAAAATTTTGTTTGTTTTAAAGGTATGATCTGTTTTGAAATAGTGACATAAATGTTGCTTTTTAGAAGTAGCTATACTGATTACATAAATGTATATTACATGATCAGTAACTACAACAGTTATAAATTAACTAAATATATTAAATTGTGCAGTCAACTAGGTCTATGAACTAAAGCCATTATGTTCAAATCAATTAAGTATTAATACTGTAATAGCTAGCATTTTATTTACCATCACAGGTAATATTGTTACTTAATTCATAACCAGGATTACAAGAACATGAGACATCTACATCATCCCAAACTCCATTTAGTTCACAAGTTAACTGAACATTAGCTGACAATGGACTAGCATTCTCTATACAGCTACCAACAATGTCTATGTCTTGAGAGAAACTAATACTAGGAGCAACTGTTCGTGGATAAATGACCAGATTTTTCACTTGATAAGGACATATGTCATAGTACACTACAAGACGTTGTATTGCTGTACAAGATCCTTTATCTACTACTGCTAAATATAAACCAGTAAAAGATACTGTAAATCTCTCCTGACGAAAGGAGAATCTATCTTGTCCAGCAGTGTGAATAAGTCGTACTCCTGTATCATAATAAGCACTACTATTAGCACGAAATATTTCATTGATCTCATTAGTTTGAAAGACTGAAATTGAGTATGACTGTTGACAGTTAGTACAAGTACTATCAGTAGCAAATGTCACATTAATGGTCAGTTCTTTAACTCCAACATCAGTGATATTGATATATTGAGTTATTAACCAATTGTCTTGTCCTGGTTGATCAGTGCCACAAGCTAAAAGATAATGCTTACATTCAATGCCTTGATTACTGTCATACCACTGTAAGTAGAAACATATATATGTCATTGTATTATAGTATGTACAACTTACTCTTTGATAGAAAGTACCATTAGGTTCATCAAAATCTACAGATAACCAGATACCATTACCTCCTGTAGCAGTCACTAGAGCACCAGATCTATAATTCTGTGTATCTACCAATATATGTTCAGTATTAGAGGTAGGTAATCTACCACTCTGATCTAGACAAAAGCTATCAGCATCACCAGGAGCCACTGACTGAGTAACTACCACTGTAGTAACATATATGGACAACAAGAGAGACAGATAACAACTAGTAACTCTTTCCATAATATGCTGACAAGACAAGTATGATAGTTAGGCCACAACAAATACAAAAATTTGTTCCTCTAATCTGGTTGTTTATAAATTTGGACAAAAAATGACTACCTTCATTAATATTTGATAATGTACAATTGCACGCAAACAGACCAAACTAAATAAACAATACATTATGACAAACATTTTGAAGTACAAAAACAATCATACAATATTTACAATACAAACAAGATACTTAATGATTAATAAATTAAATATAAAGTTATATTCAAATTGTTGCTAACACCATCATTAGATGACAATTCTCTGATGCACTACTAAGAAGATCAGGAGCAACATGAGAGAGATAAGATTGTGAAAAAGGACAAGGTGGAAAAATATGAAGGACCTGCTGAGTACCCTGGGGAGAGAGAGAGAGAGAGAGTATTACAATCACTATGTCCATCTGATCATTGTACTCACCTGAGTAGTTGGTAAGTTGATAATGCCAGCTGCCTGTTTTTGCAGTAAGTAAGTGATAATACTATTTTTAAGAGTATTTGTTTGTTTTTGTACATCAGATGCATCCAATCCACATGGTAATCCCAACAACAGACAATGGTCGTTAGTATTTTGAATACGTTTCTCAACACCTTCTAACTGTGTCTGTTCTAGTCTCATTCTTTGAGAAATTCGAAGATTAGGCATCTGTCCTTCGGGTACTTGAGGTAGACCAATTACAGCTAAATTATCATTACCTATCAATAAAATTAATATTCAATTATATGTACTACAAAACAAATGGATTAATGGGTTTAAGAGGATAGATAAATGAACAGATATTAGATAGTGACCTTGTCACATACCAGAAAGAAAATGTAATTGTATAGCTGCTAGTTCATTCTTTAACATGAGATGTCCCTGCCACATAACAGGATAACGACGTAATAAGTCCATTAAATCTGCTTGTGGAGGCTGTGTAGGTTATAAATAGTTATGAATAGTTATTAATAACAATAAATAACATACTTCATTTTCATTAGACTGTGGGGGCAGTGGTGGTGGGTGTGGCTTAGCTTGTTCCTGTGTTGTTGATTGGGACTGCTGGATTGGAGGAGGAGGTGGTTGTTGTAATGATTGAGAAGTAGGTGGAGCTTCTGACTGAAGTTCTGATGTCTGTGTTGATGGAGGAGGAGAACCAGGTGGAGTTCTGGGACGAGAATAGTGACCATCTTTGTCTCGTTCATCATATCGCCTTCTCTTTGAGTCAAGAGGATCAATTGGACGAGTTGTCCTCCGGCGAGATGGAGAGGGTGTACGACTATGAGGAAGATATCGATTTGAATGAGAAGGTGGACTCTCACGTCGCGGTCTATCAGGGCCCCGCCCACCAGGACTGCGGTCACGGAAATGTCTTGAACGTGAGTGTGATGGTGGTGGAGAGGGTGAGTGATGTCGATAGTGATGATAAGGAGAGGTGTGTCCATGACGATTCCCACGGGAAGAACTGGCATCAAATGGAGGACTAGAATGCCGATAACGTCCTGATTTTGGAGGTCTTTGAATTGGAGTACGAGGACGACCATGTCCTCGAGAAGTAGGAGAGAGAGGGGAGCGTGGACGAGGGGGGGATTGACGATAAGGTGCTGAGGGTGACAGTTGGCGTCGACGAGGATGATGTCGATCATGTTCAGAAGGAGGATGTCGATGATAACGATCATGACCAGAAGGAGAGAATTGATAAGAATCACGAGTATGACGTTCTCTTGAATCTTTTCTACGTTCCTCTTCATAACGATGGGGTAACCTCCTGTGACGTTCTTCATCTCCGCTACCTTTGTTGTCCATTTCATCCTCTGCTTCTCCAACACCAGATCGATGAGTGTCCCTCTTTTTTTCGCTAATACCACTTTGTTCCTGTCTCTTCTCATTACCTTCACTGCTGGCATCAGAGGACAAAGTATCACGACATTTTGCAACAGGCACAAAATGAGTTTCTTCTTTTTCTTTGAGTTTGGTTTGCAAAGTAGACTTGTCTTCTTTAAATACTTCATCATCACCATGTTCTTTCTTTTTCTCTTTGAAAGTGTTCTCATCAACCTTATCTTCTATAATCTCTTCCATTATTATCTCTGTCTTTATTTCATCTTCAACATGATTAAACTCATCTCCACTGCTAAAATCACTCTCAATACGGTTCTTTTCCTCAAGATCTAGTGCCAAGAGTCCCTCAAGTTTCAATGGTTTCTCACGCTCTTTCCATGCTATAGAAATCTTGGGACGTTCGGAAGACTGTAACATATCAACCTCATTATCAGGAAGTGGCACTTCCTCTTCCTATTAACAAAAGCAAAACAATTAATACTAATTAACAATGTGGGTGGCTAATACAATTAGAGTAAAAATTCATATGACCCTTACTGTTAGTTTGTTAGTAACCTCTAGTTCTGTTTCTCTCTGTGTCTCTGTTTCCTCCATAATCTCTCTATTCGGTAACAGTTCACTACTATCATTGGACTCCTTCTTCTGTAGTTCCTCCATTACTATAGGTTCTGGCTTCACTTCAATTGTATTTTCTTTCTTGTCATCATTTCTATCATCATCATTGTCATCAATATCTTCATCGTAAGTAATAACAACTTTAGGTTTGTCTCTTGTTATTTGTTCAACTTTCTCTTCTTTTCTTTCCTTTGTTTTTCTGTCCTTGTCTTTTACAAGTTTGTCCACATCCTCATTGACTGTTTTCACTTCCTCTCCATCTTTCTCCTTCTTGGTTTCTTTTTTCCTGTCGTAACTATCCTCCCTTGTCTCTCTCTCTGCTCCCTTTTCTTCTCTGGGACTCCCTTTAGATTTGGTAACATGTTGATCTCCTTTCTTATCTTTGTCACGATCATCTTTCTTATCATCTCTCCTGCTCTCATGATGACTCCTGTGTTTAGAGCGTTGTCTATCATGATGTTCTTTAGACTTAGTTGTCCCTTTTCCTCGTACATCTTCCCCACTTTGATCATTATTGTCAGACATTTTGTCACCTCGTTTCTCTCGCCTACTATCATCACTTCGTCTTTTCTTATCTCTCTCTCTTGATTTTTTAGAACTCTCATGAGTGTCATCGCTCCTGCTACTAGTGGACCGTCTTCTTTTCCTTTTTGACTTGGTCTTGGAACTTTGTTTATCATTATCACTATCAGATACATCACTGTCGCTGGAACTGATGTCTCTTGAACCTTTTCGTCGTTTCCGTTTCTCATTCTCCTTGTCTTTTCGTCTCTCTCTTTCACGTCTTCGTCTGAATTCCTTCAGATCATCTTCGTAGTCTCCAACGTATCCACGAGAGTCATAAGGATGAGGATAATGTCGCATTGGACCAGGAGGAGGATAGGGTGAGTACCCATAGTAATCTGTCTCCATGTAATGGTAACCATAGTAATCAACAGGAGGACCATGAGGTGGCATAGGACTCATTCCAGGTATCATTGGTATGGGTCTGGGACTGTACATAGAGGGATGTCCCATTGAGTGATCAGGATACATAGGTCCTGGACCTGGAAAAGGACGAGCTGGACCACTTGGATTTTCCAGACGAGTAAAGAAAGCAGCTTTGGCATCTCTATTAGCAAAATCTGCCTACAGAGATTTATAAGACACACCTTTTAATAACTTAATTTAACCCTCAAAACTCATGTCCTCTAATTAATTAACTATTAATTAATAATTACCATGATTTTGGAGTGATTGTTTCCAATAATACTTCCTTTGACTCCGCCCAAAGCTTCTTTTGCTTCCTCCATTGTTTCAAACTGTACCATAGCTGTGTATGTCTGTCTATCTACTCCAAGTCTGACAACTTTACCATATTTGGAAAAATACTTTTCCAATTGAGTCTCTGAAAGTGAAGGGTCAATCCCATCCACCCAGAGCACCTTACTGGGTGTTCCCTTACCAAAGCCAACCTATTATAAGAGGGTGGGGTCATAGAGAGTGCTATCATGTCTTATCTCACTCTAATCTTGTTCCCTCCTATTTGTGCGCCATCCATGTGTCTTTTAGCGGAGACAGCATTGAGTAAATCATAAAAGAGTATGAAACCATATGTTGCATTGCCAGACATCTTTTTAATCTCCACATCCTATGGATGGATGAATAGATAACTGGATGAATGGGTAGATAATGAATGGATCAATGAATAGAATAAATGGACAGATACATTAAATGGATGGATTATAGAGTGAATGGACGGACAAACAGATGCACAAACAGTACTTACCAATATTGTTCCATATCGTTGGAATACGTCCCTCAATTCATAAATACTAATATTTTTAGGAATATTTCCAACAAACAAAGACCTTGTTGCATTGGGGTCAATATCCTCAGTGGTAAGAAAAGGGTTAACACCTCGACCAAATCCCATGGGATGTCCCTGTGACATGGATTGATGAGGAGGATAGGGAAGATCACGACCTCCGCTAGGAAATTCTGGAAACGAGGAGAACAGATAAGTACCAATAGTAATTATAGTAAATAGTTTAAAATAGACAGTGTGATGGTCTAAATTTTGACATTGGTATATAGGATATTAAGGATAGTGGACTATAAGAGAGTATTTTTACAAAAAGGTTTTACTAAATGTTATGTTTTTAGTACTGAGCATTAACAAACATTGTATTAATTCTGGTATCATTCTTACCATCTTTGCTAAATGGAGATAATTTCAATTTCAATCCAAACAAACTCATTCCTTGAGTACCTTTTAAAGCAGCCTTACTCTCACTATTACTATATTAATTTGTGATAAATACTCATATCAACAAACAAAATATGCACTTTTTAAACTTTACTAATGCATAGTATTTCTCTCCTTCAGCATAAAGACGAACTTCAGGTCTAGTACTGTAATTGTAAAACTCATAGTAAAGAGCTTCATGTACAGATAGCTCTGAGAGGAGGAGGAAAGAGAGGAGGGGATTTTAACTTTCATCAATACCACACGTTGGTATTTACCTGGTCGTTGTTGAGACAGATTTGTAACTTTCAGAATCACACCAACTCTTTCCTTGTCTTTTTTCTTCTTTGTTTTTTCTCCATCTCCTTCTCCCTCAGAATCAGAGGTACTCGTTGAACTAGAACTCTCTCCATTACTATCACTTGAACTGCTGTCAGCGTCACTCGAGGAACTAGAAAGACTAACAGTTTAACATGTTTACTATTTTATACACAAGTAAGACACCACAGTCTGGTGTCACATCTTTTGTATCATAAAAATAATAATACTCTTATTCATGTCATTTAAACCTCCTATTACATAGACAATGCTACCAATACCTCATCTTATAGATATTATAGTTATAAGATACTTTCAAATGATAGTGTCAAACATATACAATCAGACTGTGCATATAGGAGCCAGTCTTCTCCAGCTTTAAAAACACTCCTTGAGTTCAGTCTCATTATAACTATACTACTAGTTGGAATGTATGGGAATGGGACTATGTGAGAGAGTATAGGACTGAGGATATACAACTCACCTTATCCAGTTCTAAACTAACATAAGATACAGACAAGCACAGAACAATAACTATTAATCAATACAATATACAATAGATGAACAAAAAGATGGAAAAGAGAAAAGTCATAATCAATCAACGATGTCCTCAGGGCATTCTTGTCCACATCAATACTGTGATTGTCAATTAGTGTAGAAGATAGCAGGGGTGTCCTCTTAAAAATTCCTTACAATAGTCACCACCATGAATAATGTGTGATTATTAATTAGTGTGTAAACAGCAGGGGTGTCCTCATAAAATTCCTTACAATAGTCACCACCATAATCACTGTGATTTGTGATTATTAATTAGTATGTAAACAACAGGAGTGTCCTCAGAACGTCCTCATCAATATTCTGATTATCAATTAATACATTAACAGCAAGGACATCCTCATTCTCATACAATCACGACCAAACACATTATGTTAACCTACAGCTTCCTCTTCTCAAAAGTTGTTGCACAAAATAATAAACATGTCCCCACGATCTTCACACAAATAGACAAATACAATGATACAAACAATTAACAGGAGGATATCCCCACAACAATCATCATCAAAACTGCCAGCAAAAATCACACGTTGTACCAGTAAAAATCACAGCTGTCAAATACTAGAACACACGTGTACAAAACACACACAGACAACTAACGCAATAATCAAATAATCTCAGATTTCACTTTCTCCTCGCTGGAAACAAAATATGATATTACTGCTCTTTCACATATGTCTAATAGTTACCATGGTAACAAAATCACCAAGGTAACTATATCAACAGGATCAATTCAAGTGTTTCCATGATACAAAATGCAAAAAAGTAATAGCATTTAAAACAGATTGGAAATGGTCTTGAAAATTTTCTCAAACTCAAAAGCACCGACATGACAGTGATATACAGAAGGACTCATCACCTGGTTAGCAATGAGTGTATCTTGTAAGGTACCAGCCAATGAAGTAACAATCTCAAAGTCTCAATACTAAATTGATCTTGATCTATGCTTTACAAAAGCCACACACACACACACACACACATACACACTAATACACTATAAGGACAACATTAACACTTTATAGCTACACAATAAAAAGGGGAGGAATAAACTATAACTGACAAACAATCTATTTATTAATGATACACATAATATATATATACAGTTTCAATATGTAGTTACTTTAGGGGTAGGATCTTACCTGTTGTTTTTCTTGGTATCTTTCTCTGGTCTTTCAGGACTACTGTAATAACGACGAGAATTTTCCGCTTTGTCACGAACAGACTTATAATTTGTCCTAATTTCACATCCCTAAATGAGAGAGAGAGAGTACAATAACTAACATTAGGCTCAATGGCCATAATTTACCTTGATTTTAATATCTGCATTTCGTGCTTCAACTGCAGATTCCAACTCATGAAAATCGATGAATGCAGCCAAGCCCATGTTCGGATGACGTTGTGGGAGGAGCTTCACCCCATCAACCTTACCATATCTGCTAATGAAAGGTATAGTCAATTAATCATAAATACAAGACCTATCATTATGTATTTTAAAATTATTAACCAATATGGTTAATTAAATATTAAACTATTAAAAGGCAGCAATTTTTAAATAGATATCTCTTCAATTTACTTGGAAAAGTATTCTTTAATATCTTGCTCTGTCATGTCTTCAGGTAGACCACCAACCCAAAGATGTCGAGAGCTAGTAGAAGAGTTACCTGCAGACGACGTGTTACTACCTCCAGTGGCCATTTTCTCAGTTGTAGTATACGGAAATAAACGGAGCACAACAGCTCATATCGTTATTGCAAAAAATCAACAATAAATTTAAAATTGAGATTAAATAAAAAAAATTTGATTGCTGAGGGGAGTAATTAATTAATAAAAATAATTAATTATGATGTATCATGATTGTGGGTATCAGATTTGTCCTCAATAAAATTATTGTAATACAAAATTTTCAATCTCTCTAGAAATATGAATATCAACACTGTATGAGGACCTAGTCGAGCATAATAAGGTGTGAAACCTTTCCACAGACTAAAGAACCCTTCATTTCGTATTATTTTGAAAAGAACATCCAAGACTCCTCTGTATTCAGGAACACCGTTAATTACTTTCATGTTCTGGATTCTAACATAAGTAATAATACATTTTTACATGTACATTTAATAGATGTACCTAGTCTTAGTGATATCGACTGGCATTGAGCTAGCTGTTGTTACAAATCCACTGATCATACTGGCAGCAAAATGCAGTTTAATATCATCAACGAAATAGGCTAAGAAAGGAGATGGGAAGCAATGAATGATGGACGAATGGATGGATGGATAAATGGTTAAATGAATTTACATGTTGATAACAGGAACTGTTTAGCCTGTGAATAGGTAGCTAGCTGAGCAGCATTGACAACCATAGCTCTGACAACAGTAGGAGTACAACCCTGTAATTAAAGCAATCAAAACATACAACCACATACACACATTTGGCAAACATACCCTCCACAAAGTCAGGACACCCTCCTCTCGAGCAATTCTAAACATAGCATCAAAAACATTCCTGTAACCTCGTTTTAATTCAGCTGGTAGACTAAAAAAGAACGCATAATTTTATAAGAATATAATAGATTATGGCAACCACCTACCGTCCATCCAGTGTCATTCTTACTAATGATACTTCTGTGGGGTTACCAAGAACAGCTGCAGAACCACCAGCTGTCATTCCTACCAAAAGGAGGAACAAATAAATGTTTACAACAAAGGTATGTACAGCAAGTATTACAATAAAACTTACTACAATAATAATAATACAGGTGCTATGTACATATAATAATTAACCCAAATGTAGTAGTAATTAACAGTTAACAGTTATTCTAACAGTTGCTCAACAGAACACTTTGAAATGTGAAACAAATCAAGCCTTATATACATAGTATGTCATCATAATATTACATAGTGTAGTATTACATGTTTACTACAAGTGTCTTAATATAACTTAGTATCTATAAACTATTATTATAGGATTCAAATATGTGTATACTGCATATATTTGTTGTAAATTTTAAACAACATTGCTGACAAAATACCTACCTAATAACAGCTTCATTATAATGCCAGGTGGTGTACCATCAGCACTAGAAAAAGAAAAAAAAAGCATTAGTTTATATATTATTGTTAGTCTTCAATGCTAGGTTTGAATTTTACTTCAGCATGTCAGAGCTATCAGTGATGGAGACATCGTGTCATAGAATTCAATATGGCTTTCTTATGTTTACAAAATACTGGTGCTATGGTAACATGATAGCCATCAAATAGAGACAGGCAACCTGAACCATGTTTTTAAAATATGACTGCTAATAAAATCATCACACTGACAGACACAATATAATATGTGACCATTATATGCGAAAAGAGCACCAAAGTTGGGATTTGTATATTTTTAGTTTTTGTATAGGCTGTAATCCGTTGTCTTGGCTACTGAATGGCGTTTGTCCCGTATGAATTGGACTTAGCATTTTGAAGTTACGCTATGTCAAAGTCGGTCACTAAGAGATATAGATTTTTAGCCTGTACTAAAAATTACATAATAGTGACTTTGGTGCTTTTTTGTATCTACAGTCACTTATGTTAATCATTACTTACATTACTCAAAAGATCAGTTTTTATTTAACTTACCCAGAAAATTGATCAAACAAAGCTTGATAAATTCCTAGACGGCAAGTACTGTAGGTAGCCTGTCTCAAGACACCAGCTGATAATCTAGAAAACAAATATAATATATTTGTATTACTAATATCTACTGTAGGGGCTTACCCATTGTAAATACCAAAGAACCCTTCATTTCTGAGTACCCTTCCAATTGCATGTAAAGATGTTTTGTGCTCACGAAGTTTGCCTCCTTCACCTAAAAATGTTGCAAGATAACTCTATAGCAGATGCATATGTAAATAAATTTAATTCAGTAGAAGGAGTTCTGTATTTAATGGCAGCTAGACTTACCACTCATTTGCATACGATTTTTCACAAGATCCAAAGGCTGAGTGAAAAATACTGCTCCAACACTAGAGAGTAAAAAGTCAGTCAGTATTACATTTAATAAACATAAGTGCTGTCATTCTCTTTAATTTAAAAGGAGCTCTGTCTCCACTCTTACCCTGCCATTCCTCCAAGAAGGAAGTTGACTGACTTAGGAATAACTCCAGGTGGAACATGGCTTTTGGGAGAAGCTGCAGTTATTCGTTGCTGATCTGAACTCTGTACGAGTTTAGCAGACATCTTTCTGTACTAAAAAAAGTGTAGTACTATGAGCTATGGCCAACAAGTGAAGTGTAGATAGACCTTGTGGTACGAAGCTGCAGGAAGTTTAGTACAACCCAGTTTAGGAAACGCATGATAGATAGTACATATACGGCGTGTTTTAGGGTGTATTGAAGGTGTGTATTATCATGTGATGGAGATATCTTAGCCAAAACAAAATAATTTACACGTTGCAAATAACTCGTGATACTAGTTAAATTAGAGATCAGTTGATCTTCTGTTAATACTTAATTAATTCTACAGCTGGCAAAACTCTACTTGCTCTCAGTCAAGCCAACAACTTTACCTATGTTCCTCATATAGTCATATTTGACCTTTGTCACTTTTTTTTGATGCATAATAGTTATTAAATAGTAGAAAAAACTGACAATATATATAATATTGTCGTAATGTGAGGATATTATACTCCTAATCTGACTGCCTCATCTCTGACTATAAGTATAATACATAAGTCGGAACTGCTCTAGAAATATAAATGTCAATACTGTATGAGGACCCAGTCGAGCGTAATAGGGTGTGAAACCTTTCCATAGACTAAAGAACCCTTCATTACGTATTAATTTGAAAAGAACATCCTAATGGATAGATAGATGGGTAGAAAAATGAATGAATGGATAGAGAAATGGACACAGATCAATGATGAGATGGGTGAATGGACGGACATCTTAACAATATGTACATAACATTATATTTACCAATGCTCCTTTATATTCTGGAACACCATTAACAATTTTCATATTCTGTATCCTATAAATGATGCACACACAACATAGCAACCATATAGCAACCATATAGCAACCACATAGCAACCATATACATATTAACTATGAACTAATATGGGCATTTCAATACCACTATGATCTAATCAATCTGGTGACTGGTCTGATAAATCAGCTGCACCTTGCAATAAATATATAGTTAATACTAGTATATTACATATACTCTATATAAAATAGAGCATCTATATAGCAACATCTACTATATAATATGACCTCACATGACATGCTTGGCTGATGACAAAACATTATAAACAATCTCCATATATGGGTATGACAATAAAGGTCAAATTCAGACTAATGAACAAGTGATTAAAGCATTTGTTTAGTTGTTTCTATGGTAACTAATTGGCTTACAGTTACTGAATTACCTGGTCTTTGTGATATCTACTGGCATTGAAGCTATTGTAGTCACTAATCCACTGATCATACTGGCAGTAAAATGACACTTAATATTGTCATAAAAATAAGCTAGCCAAGAAAAATGGATGAATAAATAACTGAACAGATAATAGAATGGATACATAGATAGTAGAATGGATACATAGATAATAGAATGGATACATAGATAGTAGAATGGATACATAGATAGTAGAATGGATAAACTAATATAGAGCCATTACATGTTGATAATAGTAATTGTTTAGCCTGTGAATAAGTAGCTAGCTGAGCAGCATTGACAACCATAGCTCTGACAACAGTAGGAGTACAACCCTGTAATTAAAATAATTAATTGAATATATCAATTGATAATGGAAACTCTACCCTCCATAATGTCATGATCCCTTCTTCTCTTGTAATGCGAAACAAAGCATCAAAAACATTTTTGTATCCTCTTCGTTGTTCTGGTGGTAACCTCCCATCAGAGGTCATTCTAATAAGAGATATTTCGGCTGGTGTACCTACTACAGCACCACACCCCCCAGCAATAATCCCTAGGAGAAAAAGGGAGAGCAATAGATAGACAAGGAAGGTACCCACCATCATACCAAATAAAATCTTATTAAATAGTCCTGGTGGAGTTCCAGTGGAACTAACAGGAGTGGACAAAAGTAGTCATTTTAAATAAACTTTCAACAATAAATCAAAATTCACCTTACATGTCTGTCGGATAATGTTTGAAATACTCCTAAACGTGTTGTACTATATGTTGCTTGTCGAAAAAGACCAGCTGATAATCTTGAGAGAGAGAGAGACAAAGAGATGATGTATGTCATTAGTTCTTTACTTACCCAGTATATATACCAAAAAATCCTTCATTTCTAAAAATCCTTGCTATAGCATGTAAGGAAGTTTTGTGATCTTTACTAACACCTCCTTCACCTATAATAATAATAATAATAATATTAATAATAATAATAATAATCACCCAGTAATTAATTATTAATGAGCTCCTTAATAATAATAATAATAATAATAATAATAATAATAATAATAATAATAATAACAACATAATAATAATATATATTATAATAGAAACAAAATTACAACTGTAATTGTTTTAATGTTGGTTTAGTAAAGAAGTGTGGTTAAGGATCTGACAGGTTAGCAGATTTTGGTGGTACGATGGAAAATGAAAAGACCATTTTGTTTACATCCAACATCTTAGCATTTGCATTAGGTCAAAATAAAATTCATTGGTTGTTAATGTGTTAGAAGTAACTACATCACTGAAAGCTTGATAAGTTGTAGCAACAATTAATACAAAGTGGACACAACCATGTACACAAGAACTGTCCAAAATCTTAGTCTAGCATCCAAATAAATTATTATCCCCAACTCATATTTCAAATAATTTCAGACCCATCTTCCAAATAATTCTAGACCCATATACTAGAACATTACTATATGACTGGTACACTTACCACTAAGTTGCATTCTATTCTTAACCAGATCCAATGGCTGAACAAAGACAGTGGCAGTCATTCTATTCAAATAACAAGACAAATGATGATAGAAATAACACTCGTCACTACTCACCCTGCTAATCCTCCCAGAACAAAATTCACTCTTCTTGGAATAGCTCCTGGAGGTATTCTGCTCTTTGGAGATGCAGCTGATAAAACCCTAGCATCACAAGTACCATTGTTCCTACCCTCCATCTTTGTACACGCCTCCTTCTAGCACTTAATACGGTAATGAAAAAACTAATGAATTATCATTAATTTATTAATTAATAATATCCAATTAATATTATTTCTTAGCTTGATGTACTAACCTCTATTACTTATTATGGTTTCATGAACCAGATAATGATTTCTTTTTGCAAGGTTCTAATTCATATGTAACTATAACTTGAGACTACTTGTATTAAATGAACAAAATATGTAGATAAAGCTGAAAAACAGGCAGTAGTAGCAGTAGTAGTAGTATGTGCTCAGAAATAACAAAAAACAAACTCAAATCTTCAACCATTGCAGTTGGAAATCTGACAACTTGGTGTAAACAAAACAATTCTTAAATTGATCATTAGTTGAAAACATATGCAAGTTCTGCAACAAATTATGAATACAGGTAAATATCAAAAGTATATTGTTAACTAAATTATTACTATGACTTCATACATACAACATTTGTGTTCAGATAACTTATAAATGCTAAATGAATTGTTGTATTGTAATGTTTTTATTTTTCTGTAGAGTCTTCAGTAGGTTTTATTCCAACGTCGTAATCGTGGTAACAAACCATCTTTACAAACACGAACAAGATCATCCTCACTGCTTGCCTTTCCTCTGAGATAATCACATGCTATACCTTTGATGAGCTCCTTACAGAAGGGACCACCTGTCTGTGGACAGGGAGCTGTGTATGTGAGAGAAAGAGAGAGAGAGAGAGAAAGAGAGAGGATTTGCAAAACATGGGCAGGTATAGTACAGTAGTAATATCTCTTCTTTTGTAATATAATTTTATTAGTGGAAACAATTTTCTTAAATACAAGAATGTTAAACTTGATGTATGAAACCATAGATACCTGTAAGTTACAGATATTAATGAGAGACACAAACCTACTAGTCTCTGTTACTTACGTTCTTCATCATCTAGAATAGTTACAGTAATTACATCTTGGCCTTCAGCAATGGCAGTGTTAAAGAGCCCGTTTTCAGGGAGGTACGGACGAGGATTACCATTTCGGTCTACAAATCCACCTCTACATCTACATGTTCCATTTGGTGGTGGGAATGGATCGGGAGTGAAAGGATGCAGTTTTATTGTAAATTGTTCGTTGCCTTCAAATTCATTGTCATCTTCAGTATGAAAATGAAAACAGGTATAATTATAGCCTTCCTCAATGTAATAGTATCCTCCATATTGATCAAATGATGGATACGTCTCATGATCGTATTTGAGATCGTAGTGAACTATAATTATTATATGAAATAAATAACTTTAATTTAAAATGTTATAGAGTATGCGTAACAAGATGTAATGTTTGTTACTTTAACTTCTGGTAGTAGATGTCAGTATAATATATTTACTTTATTGTGTAGTGCGCTTATCACAAGATGAACTTACTGTCAGCTGTGCCATCTTCAAAGTCAGCAAAAAATAGTGCATCGGTATCTCGAGCTTCTTGATCAGATGTGACACAGATGTATTCATAGTCACCTTCATGAACTTCAATTTTTGTTGTGTTTGGGGTAATTATGAGAACTGTGTAGGTATGTTAACTTTACTTTAATTATATGAAATGACTTAGTTAATACACAGACACTATTTGAAAAATCACAATTTAACAAATATTGGCACACCCTCCCTTCTTAGGTCATACATTGCCATGACAACATTTAGCTAAGTAGCCATGACAACAAAAAAGTGGCTTTGAAGTGCTTGACATGTTTGTAACAATAATTATAATAATAATTAATTTACAATTTCAAAGAATTGTGGCTACTTTGGTAGCCAATTTTTGTAAAAGCTGAAGGAAAACACATAACCAGTGCCTCTAAAACCATCTTAATTACATACCATCATTGTCTTCAATAGGTACGAGAGAGTAACTATAGGACGTTCCATTAATGTCGTAATAGTAATCATAAAAGACAATATTATCATCAAATGAGGCCCATTTAACTTCAAATGCCTCCAAATCCTCTTCTCCGGCAATATCATCATCATAGATATCAAGCTCAATGCATTTCCTTGTCTCTCCAGGTTGAAATACTAAATAATTATCTAAGTAGTTATAATCTGAGTGAGTGAGTGAGTGAGAGAAAGAAAGAGAAAGAGAGAGATGCTTTATAACTTACAGTTACTCATAACAAATTAACACTTATATTGCACAATAACTGTATGTCTCATAATTTCATATATATATTTTACTTAGTACAATAATCATATTTGCAGTTATATCGTGTGAACAGACCTTCATTAACTTCAGTTGTATAATAATAAGAATAATAATACAAATAGAATGGGTCAGTTTGAGGTTCACTGAGATTAGCACACAAGTGTATAGTATCTCCTTCTGCTGCCCTCATATAGTAGTCATGATAAATGTAGGTATAATTGTTGTTCAGTGTACGATTGCGATGTCTGGCATCTGTGTGGAAGAATAAGTGACATGAAATTTATTCTCATTTTGTATAAAGAACTGTTTTTGTTGCAACAACATGCATTGCAAACTACACAGACATAATATATAAACTGAACTATATATAGCAGATAGCTCAGTTAGCTCTCATATAACAATGTTATTATAACAATAATAACATCTGAAAGTTCTTTAGACTTACGCACTAATCCTTGAGAGAAGAGGACAGTCAGCACAAACAGGACAATACATGCTTTAACAACTACCATTGCCATCTCATTCCAGCACTAAGCCTGGAGAAGACTCTGCAGAGTCAATATAAGGATTCTGTGCACATAATTTTTGCAAATTACATATTTTAAAACATTCACATCCAACAACTGTTTCTTTGAATCTTTCGTAGTACATACTAGACATATGACATGTACATAAATTCACAGTAAATGTTGATTCATATACTACCTACTAAGAAATGTATACCTTTAAATAATACTTAATAATAATACCATAGATGATAACATCATTACGTATGTGAGGTCATTTATAATCCTTTAGGTACATTGTCATGTATTTAACACTGTTAGTAGTAATTGTGTAGATTCAAAAAGATATTAAGTTTATAAGGGAGAAAAACAAGGGAAAATATTGTATTTAAACTAACTAACAAAAGTAACCAAAGAAACAGAATACAATGTTAACAATATATGCACTACTAGAAACAGCTGTTGTAGTTATTCTTCTAAAAGTGGGTGTGTCCAGCTCTCAGCTACTTCCAGCCCAGGAAGTGTTCCAACATCCATACCAATAAAATGGATCCAAAGTAGATGGAAAATACAGGAAAGATGAGAAGCAGCTACAAAAAAGGTGAAGAATAACTGACAAAACTCAAAATCACAACAAATATTAGGTGTAAATATGATAACAAATCTCTTTAACAAAAATAACAATAACAAAGACGACAACAGGTTGTCTCATATATAGTATTCTCAACTCATCAATCTATGTAATATGTCACATTTTTCTCATAATGATGTTACTTAAGTCTCAATCTATTTGTATTAAGTATAATATTCTAGAATAACAAACTAGTAAGGTCTTCTTCCCTAAAACCCACTCTGCAAGGAAAGGACACCTGACAAATGTAGTTAGCATTAAGGGTTGTTATTTCACATGTTAAAAATGTAAACAATAAAGACTATAGCTGAAGCAATTCAAAGGAAGCTATCTTTAATAATAATTGCAATGCTGCAATTTGATTGGCTACATACAGTAATGCTATAAAAATTGACAACAGATACCTTTAAAAGACAGAGTGGGTGGGTATCTAGGAACAAAACAATATGTTATAAAACATCTGATATTTGATACATCTACGCTTTAAAGATTACCATATAAGTATGTTTGTACAAGAAACCATAGGATAAAGCAATGACACCCATGATGACTTCAACTAGAAGAATGACTGTCACCTCGGCAGAATATTGCCAAGTGAGACCACGAAAAGCAACAAGAGCAGCAAAAATACCAAGGCATAATGTGTTGTTCATTGTAGCTGCTCCGTAGAGCTATTAAGAAGATATTGTAAATTGTGTTTATTCAATGTTAGCCATACCTGAGAGAAGGTCATTGAGGAATTTATTTTCTTTTTTTTGGAGGCAAATATGAGTGAGGAGACCAGCTCACTAGCATTAGAGCATATCGGTGTGACCACAAAAGAGAGATAAAATACTACACAAAAAGAAAACAACAAAGTAATTTTTGTAAGAGAGATAATACTCTATAAGACATATATGTAATTGAAAGCTCCTATCCTATGTGTAAATTATTACTAGAGAGAACAATTGATTTTAGTAAAAAAAGTCAATTTTGACAAACTTCAAAATTTAATATGATTATTTTAACCACCTGGTATTGGTATATGTTGTCCATAATGTCTGTTACCATCTTTCTCGTGAAAATATTTTGAGTTATCAGGTTCAACAAGGTTTGTAAGAGCATCTACCATAGGGTCTGAAAATATTGTTACCTATACAACAAAATATTGAATAGTTACCAGAACGCTTAAGGTATTCCTTACCAGTCCAACTCCGACAATCAAATAGACAGCAGATTTCAAAGCAATTTTCCATTTAGGATCCTCAACCTACATGTGAATATCATGTGAGTATCATGTGATTAGCATGAGAGTAGTTATTGTTTTGTTACAGCTGGCATCTGTGCTATTGGCTTGAAGCTTGAGCTATATATGTATAGTTTGAAAACATGCTTAGCCAACCTCCTTCTCCCCAGACTCAGACGAATGAGACTCTGTCATTTTCTTCTCTACCTTACTCTCTTGTATTGATTCTTCTTCATCTGTTGATGGTTCAGGTGCCTTCTTGTGGACCTTCCAGGCACTAAAGTACTTCTTCTGTAAACCAGTCTGACCTGAAATGCATTTCAAATATAACTGTTATTTTAGCAACAGTTAAAATCATAGCTTATGATTGATGTATTTTTTATCTATCTATATTTTTAAGAACTACTAATAATTATCAATTATTATTAATAATTAATAATTAATTATTAATAATTACCCAAAAGAGGTTTTGTCTCCCCTCCTTCAGTTTCATCTTTGTCCCTTGATCGGTTTGATGGCTGGAGACTCAATAGCATCTGTTTTATAACTTTACGTTTTATTCTATAAAATAAACAAAGTGTAATTATAAATGTTTTCACATGTCAGATGCCTTCCACCTTTCTTGACGACGAAGTTCATCTTTTCGTTTAGAAGCCACACTAAAGATGACCAAGTAAACAAGATATAAAACAAAGAAAATCATGCAAATAACAAAAGTTGCAATAGCTGAGTTTTTTATGTATGCTGGGGGCACGTTTTGAGTTAAATCTTGTTTACGATCGGGTCCATAATACCAGTCTGCACCTTGTACTATTCTAATGTGTGAGGAGAGCATGAGAGATATTTAAAAGACTATATTGGGAGGTTAAACGTACAGATAAGGTAGAGCAGTGATAAGCATGACAATAGAACTGTAAGTGACATCAGGAGTAACAGAAACACCCTGCAAAGAGAAGACCAACTTAATAACTTTATAATAACTATTAAAATTTTAACTCTTTCTGTATAAATCAAGTGACCGTAGCATCTTATTTAGAGCATAATTTGAATGTTCGAAATTTCAAAAAAATATAGTCAAGTCTTTGATTATATTAGAATATACAAATTGTGACCAGCTGGACCCTTAATCAAAATCATTTAAATAGTTTGTATACCTGCTTCCATAGACTAGAAGGTCTCAGTTTGGAACACTTTTCATCAACTCCTTGACCTCTCTCAATGTCAACACGCCCAAGAATGAGACCACCTACCCAAGGAATGGTCAACAACATGATTGTACTGCCAGCAAGTGTGCTACAGAGAGAGAGAGAGAGAGAGAGAGAATAAGATTATAAGCATTGATTATATAACAAATCACTAAACAAGTATATAAAGGTTGCTTTCTATTGTGTAAAGATTCACTGCTCATAAATAGGTTATCCATGTATCAGTTGCTTAGATACCAATACTACAATTATAAATAATTATATAACATGACTTTAATATATGTAGCATCTGTTTATATTTTAGGTAGTTAACAATTAGTCACTTATTACTCACATTAGCAGCTGCCAAATGTATTATTAAAACAATTAGTATTATTGCATGTAAAAGGCTTAAAAACTAATTACTTCCTCCCCTTGTCTCCTCCTCTTACCCCATGCCAACTGCTATCTGTTTGTCAGCTGTTTCTGGACTTCCAGAACTTCCAGATGCTATAATCATAGCTGAGTCAGGAACAGCTCCCAAAAGAGGAAGAACTATACCACCTGAATTAAAAGATTAACAGATTAATGCAAATGGATCAACATTTATACTAATGAGATAGTTGAATCAACATTTATATTAACGATGCACTCTATATTTACCTATAATTGTAGGAGGTAGACCAAGATCTAATAACATTTCTGCACCATCTAATTAGAGGATGAACACACATTAACTGAAATCCAAGTTTAATTATATAGAACATTTAGTACATGAAATAGTGGCCATTCTAATTACAATATTCATAGCATGTATTGCAAGTACCACCCACTCTTACAATTAATTAATAGTTAATTAACCTGAGATAATTTTTGCAGAGACTCCCAGTATTATACCAAAGAATAAAATAAGTTGTATGTTGCCTATTATCTATAAAATCAAATAATACACTTAGCAGCTGTGTTAAACTATAACTTACAGAGATTGAACAAGGTTCTAAACCAAAGACACAAGTCTAGAGAGCAAAGAGAGAGAGAGAGAGGGAGAGAGAAAGAGAGAGAGAGAGAGAGAGAGTAAACAATAAAGATTTACTTTTTTTAAATTAACAGTTCCTATATATACACATAAATGATAAACAATATCATCAAGAGTTTATGAATTACTATATAAACACTCTTACAACATAAGAGCACTAAATTACATACAAATCTATAAATACTTCATTCAGTTCTACTATCACAATACAAAATACAACGAGGCGCTAATTATTACACAATACTTCCAAATTCATGAAATAGTTAATACTTATTGAGCATGATCTTTTAGAGTATGTGGGTCTTCAGTTATTGTATGATGATCTAAGTGAATTGTTCCTCTTAACTAGCCAAATTTATAATAGTATTACAGCAACAAACTAATATATGATATTACATGTATTATATACAAAGAGTATTTTCATTGTACTAACAGTTATTATTGTTAAGTAGTTTGTTATAAATTTTGATCAATGTAGGCTGAAATTATAGCATGTGCTATAATAATTATGATTGTAAAAAATGATAACGACATTGTCAAAGAGCAACTGTAGCAAGATTCTTTAAGTGTTAACATTCACACATATACATGTCAACTTTTTCTACCCATTATATTTAAGCGTGATCTTTCAAGAAATTTTATATTCCTCCCTTCCCATCCACTCTTAAGATATTACATGTGTACAGTATATCATGAAGTTTATCATAACAGGACTTTACAGTGTGGCTATCATAATGTCATTACAATAAAATGAAAACTTCCTTTCTTTACATGATCAAAAAAGGTTTAGAGTTTAATATGACATCATAGTATGGTCTATTACTAACAAAACAGATTCTTTACAGTTCAAACAAAGATAGGATTATTGTAACATACTAATTTAAGAATATAGTCAACTAATTTTTTCCTCATTTCAACTTCCTACAAACACCTTGTCATAACACGTTATCTTAATTAATTGAATGTATTCATTTTAACAATTTAGCAATTACTTTAATAATAACCAAAATTAATATACAATAACAATTAATGAAATTAAGCAAATAAAACAATCATTGCTATTGTTATAAGTCACTAGAGAATTGTATATTAATTTTAACTTATTCACAGACTATATGAATTGATATACCCACTAACTAGTTAAATGTAACTTATAATGGATACTAGTTAGCCATCAGGACTTACCAATCCATCTGTCATATTATAGAAACTCCTATTTTCATATTCATCACCAAAGTCACCATAATCTTCTGAGAAATCAAAATCGCGCCCAGCAGTCTCACCACTGCGAACTGCATACGGGAAAGCAACTGCAACGAGTGCAACTACCAACAACGGCGACAAGCCTTTCTTTTTTCCCATAGCTAACTGACAGACAGCAAAGAGAACGAAAATATGGGGTGAAAGTCAAATTTAATTTTTTTTCCGCTATCAGCTCCTCCTATACAATAGAGAGTACAGACACTTAATACATGTATGCCTGTACTGTATCGCGCGTATACGTATCTAATTTTTGCGCAATCACCTCCTCCTATATTGTGGGTGTGCCTGGGTCCACCCATTCTTCATGTTCTTACCACGTGTTGAACTCCTGAGATGGCTGGTGGTCCTGTACAGGAACGGAATCAAGGTCATTAACTTAAAACTATAGGCATAAAAATCATACTCTTAAATAGAGCATGTCAGACTATAATACAGCAACACAGCTAATGTCACTAGTGCTTCTTTAATTTACCATTAATTGTACTCATAAAGATGCTACCATCTACGTGGGTGGATTAGATGAGAAAGTTTCAGAAGCCATACTATGGGAGCTGTTTCTACAAGCTGGACCTGTTGGTAAGGGATGTTATAGCTAATTGACGGAGTGACATATAATTCTATTTAATGCCCTACAGTCAATGTCCATATACCACGTGATCGGATCACACAGACACATCAAGGTTATGGATTTGTTGAGTTTATGAGTGAAGAAGATGCTGATTATGCAATAAAAATTATGAACATGATTAAGTTATATGGAAAACCAATACGTGTCAACAAGGTACCATAATATTTCTAATTATGAGTAGTTATAATTTCAACCACATTTCGGTTATATACTATGTCACCTTAAATGTGTTATTTTATCCTATAAGGAAACTCCACCCCTAAACCTTCCAAAGCCTGATGGATA
Source organism: Xestospongia bergquistia (assembly GCA_963965975.1). NCBI lineage: Eukaryota > Metazoa > Porifera > Demospongiae > Haplosclerida > Petrosiidae > Xestospongia > Xestospongia bergquistia. The sequence continues at coordinate 803,991 of OZ014416.1, forward strand.
AATATACTAAAAGTATTATATCTTAATGTACACTACTCTGAGTTTGAAATTATCTTAATTTATGTCTCAATAATATTCCACTCTAAGAAAAAATTTTACATTCCATTAATTAGAATTATTATGGTATTTTTCCTTTACTCGTTAGGCAGCTTCAAATATGAAAAGTCTAGATATCGGAGCTAATTTGTTTATTGGCAATCTAGATCCTGAGATTGATGAAAAAATGTTGTACGATATTTTTAGTGCCTTTGGCGTAATCTTACAAGCTCCTAAGGTACTATGTAATAGATCTTACTAGATACATGATAAGTTTTCATGATAGATTATGCGTGATTCAGAAGGGGGTGGATCAAAAGGTTATGCATTTATAAATTTTGCTAGTTTTGATGCAAGTGACGCTGCTATCGAAGCGATGAACTCGCAGTACTTGTGTAACAGACAGGTCTCTGTCTCTTATGCTTTTAAGAAAGAGTCTAAAGGAGAAAGACATGGAACATGGGAAGGTAAGTGAAATGATTAGACAATGTGCAGGTGTGGTGTTTGAATGGAGATGCTATCTTTTTTTTTAGAGCGTTATCTTGCTAAACAAAATCCACTCTTGCAAACTGACAGACCTCATCAACTCTTTGCAGATGCTCCACCCAAACCTCCTGGTTAGCCACACCCATTTAGTAACAAAACTACAAAATATGTCTTTTATTAGTACCTATAGCTGCTGCTTTTCCAATGGCTGCCAATGTTCCTATGGCACCTGCTCCTCTCTTTCCTCCGATGGCAAATCCGATATCTATCCCGTCTCTCTTTCAAGGTGGTCCTCCTAATCAATCGTTTGCACCTCCTCCTCATCAAGGTGTTTTTCCACCTCGTCAGCCATTTCCTCCTCCTCCACAAATGATGCACGTAAGATATAAAGCAATCGTAACCATAGTGATTAATAAATGAGTAGATTATGGATGGATGGACAAATAAATGGACAGACAATTTTGAAAGATAAAAATGATTTTTTTCTCTTAGTCTTTTCATGGACCTCATGGAGCTCTGCCTCCTCGACTTCCTAATAATATGAGACCCCCTCCTCCTCCTCCTCCAATGCATGGTGATCCTTTATTTAACTTGTCCATCACTTTTGTTAATTTTTTTAGATCAAATGCATCCTCCATTCCAAGGTCATCCTCCTCCTCCTCCTCAACATCCTCCTGAAGGTCTATTACCTCCTCCAGGTCCTCCCCCTCCTCCACAGTATGTAATTATGAACCAATAGTCACATGATAGTCACATGATATTATTATACTTTCCTATAGTGATCAAATGCATCCTCCACCACCTGGAATCCTGCCACACCATGGACCTCCAGGACCTCCCATGCACAGAGCCCCACCCCCTCTAGGACCTCCGCCACCTCCTGGAGTTCCACCTCCTCCAGGTGCTCCGCCTCCTCCAGGAGCTCCACCTCCTCCTCCACCACCTGGTCCACCTTCAAGTGAGTTTAAAAAATTTATTTTGTGAGCTTAATTTTTTATCTCTTATTTGAATATATTTTAACAATATGTACTTTAAAAAAAGTCTTGTCTCTTAGCCATCAAGTAGAAACAATTAATAGTTGTTGCACATAATGAAATTGATATTATAATAAATGAGTTTATATTTTAACTACTCCTAATATTGAACCTATTATGATAAAGGATCTAAATAGGATATGATATGACATGATATCTATGTTTCCTATTAGGATATCCTCCTCCATAGCTCATTTCCTGTTGCTTATTATTACATCTTTATTGAGAACTCATTGAACATTATTTGTTAATTATAACATTCTTTTTGATTGCAATAATATTCGTTTGTAATAAAACTATCATTTTGGAAAATAATTTATGGTTCAAGCAATCAACAAATTCACCAAGGGTTCATAGAGAATTTTTTCTGGGGGTGGGGGGTGGGGTTTGGGCCAGTAGAGTTACACATGTAACCTACTATGATGACACTATTTAAAATTTAAAATTTAAAATTAACAATTCAATTAACTAATTGACACTTTCTCAGTGCACGAAATATTTGACCAATCAAATAACACTTCACTGAACTGAGTGAGCACAGGAATGGAATATCTCATTAGATCCATGATTTTATGTTGAAGAATTAAGTACATGTATTTCAATTATATAGTTATTGTAGTACATGCATTTGGAATGATAGATGATGACCAATGAAATGCTTCAAATATTACACAACAAAGTAAAGATGATTCAAAGAGAATTATATTATAATAATCTAATTACTTGAGGAAGGAATTAACATAAGAAAGAGTCATAATGTCTAATTAACTGTTATATTATATTTATTAGAAGGGGACTACCTCTGTTCAAGAACTGATGTAGAATTAGATAACGAGATAAGAGGATAACGGTTGCTATCAGTAACATTCTGGGAATCACATGACTTTAGTTCCTTGTTGAATGGATACACAACAAATGTAATGAGATTATACAATGAACTCACTTTTGTGAATTTCTCCAAAACAATTTCTTTAATGTCTCTTGGCCAGAGAGGACCTTGTACAGATCCATCACGTCTTATGAACATCTATGGATGTATGAATGGATAGATAGATGGATGGATGAAAAACAACTTGATAGATAGATAAATAGATTTTAAATCCATGTCATTATAATATGTACTACTTACCTTGTCTTCTCTGTCAACGTAAATCTCATTATCGGCACCAGATCTTATATGTAGTTCTAAGACAAACTTGTCGTGTTCATTTGTAGGTACAAAGTGGATTCTATACAATGACAATACAAGGTCAAAGTTCAAATTATTATTGACTTTGTTGTCATTGTTAAGTGGATGTTTTTGTTTAATAAGTTAATAAATGTACATTAATTATTGTGTATACTAACTATTAACAATAATAATACCAATTAAATACGAATAATAATCATAAAAGAATGGGTGTGGCTCAAAAATTGTAAAATATTTAGCACCTGCTAAATTCGAGCTGTTTAAATCATCAAAATAACTTGATACTATTAATAGTCTAGTCCTGAAATATGACATTCACAGGTGCCATTAATATTTAGAAGTGGGGTTACTACTGTACTGATATTATCTCTTACTCGTAGAACTCTTCCGATACCGAAGGTTTGAAGGCCTTAAATTCTTGCTTAATAGTTCTCTTTATTGAATTCTGGACGTGGTCTGGTGCACGTATTCCCACTACAGACCCTAGGGGAAATAGTATATTGTTCTATTTTTAGAAGTTAGATGATGTAATTGTTGTTACTATAACTGACCATTGTCCATCACTCCCAATAGAAGTGTCCCACCACCAGAGTTCAAGAAAGCTGATCCATACTTTCTGACATGCTAAATACAGAAAGCACATTTGCATGCACTTAATTAGTTTTATAACAATTAATTACCAAGTCTAAATTTTTGATTGCATAACCACCTGTCTTGTATTCAATGTGACGTGTCTCCGTTGACGACAGAACTGAACCAACAATGTACTTATAACTAAATGAGAATATATATCACATGACTCATCACATGATAGATCATATCTCATGAATGTAGAAGCTAATAATGTCATGTGACTTACTTATTTCTGGCCAAAGTGGGAGAGAAGGTAACTTGAGGGGTCAGAGTATAAACTAAAGACTCATCATGAGATGGCTTGGTAGCCATAACTACCACATTAATTAGTGGTTATGAATATTTAATTAGAACATCACAACTACAATTTATCTTAATTTTAAAATAACAATAAAAGATTTATTTTGTGTCCAAATGCAAACTTCTAAATTCAAAGAAAATTATCAAAAACTAATTTTAATATAATAATATCAATAATTTTAGAATGAATGGATAGGAAAGATTTAAAAAACTAGGAGTGCAAACTTTGCACATAAAAGAAATGATTTTAAATTTCTTGAAAGAAGAAAAGCTATAGATAAAAAGTACTCAAAGGTAATCACATAAATCGTTACGAAAAAGATCACAGGGTCTTCCCACTACACCATATATTCATTCTCTTTATCTCTTGGATCAGTTGGCATTACAGTTTGTGATTGTAGGGATCTCAGAGAGGCAGAATATCGGAGCATTTGAGGAGCATCTCCTTTGTCTTCATATGTGGTATAAAACCCTTGTCTGTTGGTCCGCATTTTAACGCAAAGAATGACAATAATTAGCACAATGAAAAAGAGAAGACAAGCCAAAACCACACCCACAATTACACCCACTATTACAAGTAAGGGGAATCCAGAGGAAGTTCCTGGGGTTGAGGTAGAAGCTGAAGAGGGAGGAGATGGTGTCGAAGGGGGAGAAGATGATGGCAAAGGTGTGACTACAAAATACAACAATTAAATAACATTTTACAATTAAATGACTTACTGTCATCATCATTAATAGTAACATTGGTCACATTATTTTCTAGTATAACTCCTGGAAGAATGCCACTCTCCAAAAACCAGTTAACAAAGAAATTGCGTTGTCCTTCCATCATGTTATTGTGTGTTATATTAATAGATATACACTGACGAGAGGTACTCCGAGAAGGAATATCTACTTGTCCTTTAGAGACAGGAGTATAATCCCTACCAGCTGCATCAAGAAAACAAACAAAATAAAACAAACACATGTTATTATATCATGTGACATCATGTGATCATCACAACACAAGTACTGACCCATGGCTTTATCATCTTCAGTCCTATAATAAAGTATATAGTTAGAACCATTAGGTTTAGGTGCAATCTGTAAAGATGGTGTGAAACATAACATCACTGAGCCAGCAGACTCAGAGACATCTTCAGATTTCGGTATCGACAATATAGACATATCTGAAATAAATACAGTATAGTAGACAATGAAATTAAATCTTGACACTTTATAGTTCAATATAATTAAATATTCATAGACCACAATAAAAAGACAAGTACATGTACCTATTCATTGCTATGGTTACATCATGTAGAGTACAATAGAGTAATACATGAAAACATGATTATTAAAAAGATAAAAGAACTATACAAATACTTACAACAATTTAGACTATAGCTTACCATTATCAACAATAGTGACATTGAAATTAGGAGTATTAGTAGTGATGAAATTAGAATTGACAATTAGATTTAAACTAAATCTCTTGTCACCCTCCACTATATCATTGCTTAGTATATCAATTAATATTACTGGTGGAGATTTCACACTCCATATATATGGATTATTACCAGTAAAATTGAAGTCAATGCCAGCTAATGTAAATATGATAACATCATGTATAATATTGCTGTTACTAACTGACCTTTAGCTGTGTCATTAACAGCTATAATATTAATAGTAAAATTAATATTTATTTGACCTTCAAATGTAATTAATTGTGGTTGGAATGTACTATTTTCTTTAACAGAGTTCGTTGTTGTATTGAAACCAACAACAGCAGCTGACAGAGAAGTAAAGACATGTGAATTAATGGATAGATAGGTGGAAGAAATGGATGGACTTTTCTAAACAATACAATAATTATAAAACTAACTGCTGTTGTCTTCAATAGTAACAGTAATTATGTTTGATCCATTAAAATTTGCTCCAATAGAATTAAAGAACGTGAAAGTAACCACTTTAGAGGGTTCAATAATTGAATTGTCACTGGTAGTAACTTTAATACATTGTTGTTGAGTACCATTTTTAAATGTTATTAAATCCTTAGGATCTGGTGTGACATCTGATAGGGAGGAGAGAGAGAGACAGAGAGAGAGACAGAGAGAGAGAGACAGAGACAGAGACAGAGAGACAGACAGAGAGAGGGAGAGAGAGAGAGAGAGAGAAAGAGAGAGAGAATGTATAGATGTATTGATTTCAGTAAATGGATGAAAAGATGAAAGATTGTACCGATAATAATAATAGTAATAACTAACATACTGGTAGTGTCTCCAGTAAAAGTAAAGTTAATGCTGACAGTAGCTGAACCAATAAGTCCATTAGACATGATACACAAGTAGAATGTATCTCCTTCAGTGACAGTTATAGTTGTATCATTGACAAGAGAGAGTATCAATTGAGCTAGAGAACATTACTTATAAAACTGTTTTCATCAAATAATATAATTACTCACATTCAATAGTAATGACTGTCGAAGTAGGAGGAGTTATCCTAACATTGGGTGGTGCTCCAGACAGGGACCACTCAATTTCAAACATTTCATCTCCTTCAAGACTATCAGTATTGCTAATATTAATACTAATACATGAACTGTTATTGGGTGGCATGAACTCCAGTGACTGAGATGTGAATGAACTTATATCATTAGCTATAAGAAGAAACAGAAACATCAACTGAAAATGTACTCTCTCTTTCTCTCTCCTCTCCTCTCCCTAAGAACACTTACAATTAGCTGTCATGTTCTCAATTGCAGTTGCAGTGACATTAAAAGAGAATTCATAATTAGAAGAGGAAAGATTTGCACAGAGACGAAGTGTATCTCCTTCATTGACATTTCTATTCATGTTGTCCACTGTTACATCAAGTTCATCAAGTGCTGTAGAGGAAGGGAGTAAAACAATTTGACATGTGAGTTGTTCCATTGCAGCTGGTCAGTTCAGTATACATATTAAATTGTTATAATGCAGCTGTGTTTTAATTTAAGAAGTTCACATGAAGTATCAACTTACAAATGATGATCAATTGTGTGCTATTATGTTCAAAGATCAACTCAGAATCATCATCACTACTAAATATGATCAATGCTGATTCATTACTTCTCTCAATGACATTATCATTGATTATCGAGACATTAATACAAACTTTTAAAGTATTTTCTTCTAATCCCACTTCTGAAGGTATAATGAAATCTAAAAGAAAATAAAAGATCAACAAGGAATAACATTAATAGTCAACTATCACATGACCCCATAGATTTGAAATGATAATATATAATCAATAAATATTATAAGCACCACCCACCAATTATATTAATGACAGTGTATAAGTTAAGTGTATCTTTTTTAACTCTTCCAATACTTCAGTACTTACCAGTGCCATTTTTGGCTTGTGATGAGTGATCAACTGCTATATTAATAATAGTATTGTTTGTTAATGAGTCATTTAAATTCAAACAGATATTAAAATTTCCTACTGTTTCGTCCACAACCACAACAGAATCAAACGTAACATTTACTTGACCTAGGAAAATGGACAGACAGAACAGCAAATAGATAAATGAATTAAATGTATCAATGTATAAAAACAATATAATAATAAATAGACAGGACACACCTCTTACTAATGATATTGACCAAAGTAAAGATGCTATAGTAATTGTTACCCATCTTGACTCAGCCATATTGTTCTGGGGGAGGGAGGGAGGGAGAGAGAGAGAGAAAGGAGCAAGCTAATCACATGTTATCATTTTGTTAATCAAACTAGTACACACACATGTACACTTGTTATCAAACAAATTACTATATAATGTTCCTATGTGATAACAACCACTACTCCACAAGAAACAATACTTGATACTTACATTAATTATATAATGTTTTCATTTACACACACACAAGTTTATCTATCCCATTTGTTACTATAATTGTGTGGGGGAGACCCCTCTGAACATACTGTTAGTACCAGCTGTCAAACATATCATTAATAATTGAGTCTTGTATTAAAACTTCAGATATCATAACAAAATGTTTTACAATTGCCATAGAGACCAAAGCTTCCAGTTAATCTGTTAATGTGTAGTATGTTTGCGTGTATATGTGTGTGCAGGGACCATACAACTTATAACTTATACAGAAATATAATTTCCAATGGTTTCTTAATATAACAACACATTACAATAGAGTATGTCATTAATGGTGGTTGATTTTGTGGGATGAACATCCATTAATTAAAATTTTTGAAATTCTTTGGTAACACAAAACTATATTATTATAGTATGTTCCTTTCCTTTTAATGTCTTCTCTCTCTCTCTCTCTCTACTTATAATATTATCGTCATCTTAATAGAACAACAATTGTTAGTACAAACACTTACTAATGACACTGATATCATACAACAATTATCTACAACCAAATAAAGAAATCCCGGTTAGCAGCTGACTGATAGGTTATGTATAAATTAGACAAACACACATCATATATATAATATATTAATGTAAAATGACACTTTCTTGGAAAAGTAAAAATTGTTAAACTAATTGAATAATATAACTAAACTAATGGCCACAAGGAGTACAACTAGTGAACTAACAAACTAAATTTATATCTTTATATCCAGTTATATGTACATAATTGAATCATCTACATTGAAGTCAACACACGACTATTGGTAGAGGTGTCACAAGAGAGTTGCATTTACAACTAGTTAACTTAAGTAGTCTAGCGTCCACGCTTCTAAACACAATATATTGATTATTATATACTTGTATTAGTAGTCTGACCTCAACTTCAAAATGGAGTCCGGCGCAAAGATACTACTGAGTCTCTGTAAATCGCCTCCTTGACCCTTATTATAAACAATACTAATGCTGCAAGTTATGCGATATTAATAGCGAGAACGGCCCCCTCGGTATTAAAATATTGTAATATTTTGTATTATTAAAATAATACGGTATTATGGAATTTGTTGTTATACAATAAAAATATATTTTAAATCATAATTATAATATTTAATCAAAAAAAAATTCCGAAGAATATAATCAATGTAAGAATAGCATAAATATGATTTGTTGTGGTACATATTAAATTGGTTTTGAAATCATTTTAAGTGAAAGATAACAAACTGACTTAGTTGATTTATAACTTTAGTGGTAGTGTTGCTGTGATATTGTCTCTCCACATGCCCAATATGGTATTTTAACTTGGAAAACATGATGTAAAAACTGCAAAGCCTGCACTATTGTTTTTGTCTACAGACTAGAAGATATAGTGAACTCATTAGTCCTGCAGGAGATCCAGTAAAGAGAGCTCAGTATGAACTAACAGCTCTCAACCAGTTGACTATCATTTCCAGTAGAATAGTAAACAGTCTACTATAAAATGAAAAACAGTTTAGTACAGGACTGTCCATATTATCATAACAGATATAACTTACAGTAGTCATCAGTTAATGTAGATCAGATCATCATTACCAGTGACTATTGATCTGCCATACTATTATAAAACATAATTTTAGACATTGTACCATTTAATAATTCAACTTACAGTGGATATTAAACAAATGTCATCACATCATCTCTAGTAGTTGTTATAAATAGACCTACTAAATGTAACAGAATTTGTTTTGTTCTAAAATTATAGTTAATATACAACTCACAACTATTAGAACATTATATCATTATACTATAGAACAATATATAGTTAATAAACTAGCAATTGATAATAGATATGACTTACATATAGTATATCATGGACTAAACTAGATCTAAGATCTAGATAATCTCAAGTTAGTAAAGAATAACTTGCTGGCAAGAAAGATTTTAGATGCCCATCAAGAAACCAAGTAATAAGTAATATCCTAGATTCCTGTAACCTGATGCCAGCAAAAAATCTCAATGCCAGAAATAAGAAAAATCCTAGATGCCATTAAAACAACCAACCAAAGAACACATCAAGAAATGATCGCTGTGAAACAACAAATTGGTTTGAATATGGTGAAAAAAACACTTCAAAATAAAAACATTGTAATATTATTGAGCATTATTTTTGTGATTTAAACACAACAAAACTGACCTACAGCATATCCTCTTATTTACAGGTCAGCTTTAACAACACTGTGCATTAAAAGTTATAAAAAATAAGAAACAGAACATGGATAGGGCACAAAAAAATGAAAAATAATTCAAAAATGGGTTTAATAGAAAACGTTGATTGCCAATAAAGAAATGACACTCATCAGAAAAAAAACCTAAATGGGAAGTGAGTTAACAATTCACAAATCAATATACAACAGACACAGTGGGTTAACAAATTCACAAATCAGACACAGTGGGTTAACAATTCACAAATTAATATACAACAGACACAGTGGGTTAACAATTCACAAATCAGACACAGTGGGTTAACAATTCACAAATCAATATACAACAGACACAGTGGGTTAACAATTCACAAATCAGACACAGTGGGTTAACAATTCACAAATTAATATACAACAGACACAGTGGGTTAACAATTCACAAATCGGTATACAACAGACACAGTGGGTTAACAATTTACAAGTCAATATACAACAGACACAGTGAGTTAACAATTCACAAACCAGTATACAACAGACACAGTGGGTTAACAATTCACAAATCAGACACAGTGGGTTAACAATTCACAAATCAATATACAACAGACTAACAATTCACAAATCAATATACAACAGACACAGTGGGTTAACAATTCACAAATCGGTATACAACAGACACAGTGGGTTAACAATTCACAAGTCAATATACAACAGACACAGTGAGTTAACAATTCACAAACCAGTATACAACAGACACAGTGGGTTAACTATTCACAAATCGGTATACAACAGACACAGTGGGTTAACAATTCACAAGTCAATATACAACAGACACAGTGAGTTAACAATTCACAAACCAGTATACAACAGACACAGTGGGTTAACAATTCACAAACCAGTATACAACAGACACAGTGGGAAACCTTTTTAGGATCTTATTTTTAACAATTCAGGATTATACAATACACAAAATGGGAAAAATTACAAAAAGAGGTTTGTCATGAGTTACTAAGATATATAACATATTTCAAGAGAGACACAGAGAGAATATTTCTGAATTACTACAACAAAGGGTTTGAAGGGTATTTAAAGGTATCAGGTTTAGGATGGGATGTCCCAGATCAGTGAACAACCTACAATCACATTATGATATCCATATGTACAGCCCACAAACTGATGCCTGACCACACTAAGAAATAAAAATCCATTAACTTCAAGATCTAAGCTTATTAAGCTACAACCAGTGATGAATGTCATATAATTCTCCAGATCCATAAGACACAAGCATTTTTTGATATCCAGTGTTATTGTAGATAAACCTACAAATGAAATAAAAATAGTTAGTAGTATTGTATATAGAGCGTAGTATTGTATATAGAGTATATAGTAGTATTGTATATAGAGTATATAGTAGTATTGTATATAGAGCGTATAGTAGTATTGTATATAGAGCATATAGTAGTATTGTATATAGAGTATATAGTAGTATTGTATATAGAGTATATAGTAGTATTGTATAGTGGATATAGTAATAGACTTACTATATACAACCATCATAATCTCCAGTAGCAGTTATAAGACACCTAACTAAAACAACTATAGAATGAAAATGATTAAGAATTAAAAAAATGGTACACACAAATGTGACACAAAGGTCAAACTTACATAGAGTAGTTGTTATTGCTTATTGGAATAGTTAGTTATTAAAGAACCTCACTAGATCATCTCCTAGTCTAGTTATTAATATCCCACTATAGAATTATAAGATTATTTAGTACAACATTAACAAATTAATGATAGATCAAACTTACAGTCTAAAATAGTAGAGAACATTAACACTGTGTACACGTATATAGTAGATCGAAGTCCACCTGAAAAATGAATATGTTTAGTACAGGACACTCCATATTATTATAACAGATATAACTTACAGTAGTCATCAGTTAATGTAGATCAGATCATCACTTCCAGTAATCATCCTACTATAGAACAACACAGTTCAGTAGACAATTGTAATATTAATAATTCAACTTACAGTAGATATTAAACAAATGTTGTCAGGTCATCTCTAGTAGGTGTTATAAATAGACCTACTAAATGTAACAGAATTTGTTTTGTTCTATATAGTTACTATACAACTCACAACTATTAGAACATTATATCATTATACTACAGAACAAGAAATAGTTAGTAAATCAATAATAAATAATAAATATGACTTACATATATAGTATATCATGAGAGTCATTAGTTGATGTAGATCATTTCATCACTACCAGAGATCACTACAGTAGTCATCAGTTAATGCAGATCAGATCATCATTACCAGTGACCATTAAGCCTGTCCATCCTATTAAATGTTCATTCAGTAGACAATTGTATTATTTAATAAGTCAACTTACAGTAGTCCTCAGTTAATGTAGATTAGACTGTCACTACCAGTGACCATTAAACCTGTCCATCCTATTAAATAGTTCATTCAGTAGACAATTGTATTATTTAATAACTTACAGTAGTCCTCAGTTGAAGTAGATCAGACTGTCACTACCAGTGACCATAATACCTGTCCATCCTATTAAAAAGTTCATTCAGTAGACAATTGTATTATTTAATAAGACAACTTACAGTAGTCCTCAGTTGATGTAGATTAGACTGTCACTACCAGTGACCATTAAACCTGTACATCCTATTAAAAAGTTCATTCAGTAGACAATTGTATTATTTAATAACTTACAGTAGTCCTCAGTTAATGTAGATTAGACTGTCACTATCAGTGACCATTATACCTGTCCATCCTATTAAAAAGTTCATTCAGTAGACAATTGTATTATTTAATAACTTACAGTAGTTCTCAGTTGATGTAGATCAAACTGACACTACCAGTGACCATTATACCTGTCCATCCTATTAAATAGTTCATTCAGTAGACAATTGTATTATTTAATAAGTCAACTTACAGTAGTCCTCAGTTGATGTAGATCAGACTGTCAATACCAGTGACCATTATACCTGTCCATCCTATTAAAAAGTTCATTCAGTAGACAATTGTATTATTTAATAAGTCAACTTACAGTAGTCCTCAGTTGATGTAGATTAGACTGTCACTACCAGTGACCATTATACCTGTCCATCCTATTAAATAGTTCATTCAGTAGACAATTGTATTATTTAATAACTTACAGTAGTCCTCAGTTAATGTAGATTAGACTGTCACTACCAGTGACCATAATACCTGTCCATCCTATTAAAAAGTTCATTCAGTAGACAATTGTATTATTTAATAACTTACAGTAGTCCTCAGTTAATGTAGATTAGACTGTCACTACCAGTGACCATAATACCTGTCCATCCTATTAAAAAGTTCATTCAGTAGACAATTGTATTATTTAATAACTTACAGTAGTCCTCAGTTAATGTAGATTAGACTGTCACTACCAGTGACCATAATACCTGTCCATCCTATTAAAAAGTTCATTCAGTAGACAATTGTATTATTTAATAAGTCAACTTACAGTAGTCCTCAGTTGATGTAGATTAGACTGTCACTACCAGTGACCATTAAACCTGTCCATCCTATTAAATAGTTCATTCAGTAGACAATTGTATTATTTAATAACTTACAGTAGTCCTCAGTTAATGTAGATCAGACTGTCACTACCAGTGACCATAATACCTGTCCATCCTATTAAATGGTTCATTCAGTAGACAATTGTATTATTTAATAAGTCAACTTACAGTAGTCCTCAGTCGATGTAAATTAGACTGTCACTACCAGTGACCATAATACCTGTCCATCCTATTAAAAAGTTCATTCAGTAGACAATTGTATTATTTAATAACTTACAGTAGTCCTCAGTTAATGTAGATTAGACTGTCACTACCAGTGACCATAATACCTGTCCATCCTATTAAATGGTTCATTCAGTAGACAATTGTATTATTTAATAAGTCAACTTACAGTAGTCCTCAGTTAATGTAGATTAGACTGTCACTACCAGTGACCATAATACCTGTCCATCCTATTAAAAAGTTCATTCAGTAGACAATTGTATTATTTAATAACTTACAGTAGTCCTCAGTTAATGCAGATCAGACTGTCACTACCAGTGACCATTATACCTGTCCATCCTATTAAATAGTTCATTCAGTAGACAATTGTATTATTTAATAACTTACAGTAGTCCTCAGTTAATGTAGATTAGGCTGTTACTACCAGTGACCATAATACCTGTCCATCCTATTAAATAGTTCATTCAGTAGACAATTGTATTATTTAATAACTTACAGTAGTCCTCAGTTAATGTAGATCAGACTGTCACTACCAGTGACCATAATACCTGTCCATCCTATTAAAAAGTTCATTCAGTAAACAATTGTATTATTTAATAACTTACAGTAGTCCTCAGTTAATGTAGATCAGACTGTCACTACCAGTGACCATAATACCTGTCCATCCTATTAAATGGTTCATTCAGTAGACAATTGTATTATTTAATAAGTCAACTTACAGTAGTCCTCAGTTAATGTAGATTAGACTGTCACTACCAGTGACCATAATACCTGTCCATCCTATTAAATGGTTCATTCAGTAGACAATTGTATTATTTAATAAGTCAACTTACAGTAGTCCTCAGTCGATGTAAATTAGACTGTCACTACCAGTGACCATAATACCTGTCCATCCTATTAAAAAGTTCATTCAGTAGACAATTGTATTATTTAATAACTTACAGTAGTCCTCAGTTAATGTAGATTAGACTGTCACTACCAGTGACCATAATACCTGTCCATCCTATTAAATGGTTCATTCAGTAGACAATTGTATTATTTAATAAGTCAACTTACAGTAGTCCTCAGTTAATGTAGATTAGACTGTCACTACCAGTGACCATAATACCTGTCCATCCTATTAAAAAGTTCATTCAGTAGACAATTGTATTATTTAATAACTTACAGTAGTCCTCAGTTAATGCAGATCAGACTGTCACTACCAGTGACCATTATACCTGTCCATCCTATTAAATAGTTCATTCAGTAGACAATTGTATTATTTAATAACTTACAGTAGTCCTCAGTTAATGTAGATTAGGCTGTTACTACCAGTGACCATAATACCTGTCCATCCTATTAAATAGTTCATTCAGTAGACAATTGTATTATTTAATAACTTACAGTAGTCCTCAGTTAATGTAGATCAGACTGTCACTACCAGTGACCATAATACCTGTCCATCCTATTAAAAAGTTCATTCAGTAAACAATTGTATTATTTAATAACTTACAGTAGTCCTCAGTTAATGTAGATCAGACTGTCACTACCAGTGACCATAATACCTGTCCATCCTATTAAATGGTTCATTCAGTAGACAATTGTATTATTTAATAAGTCAACTTACAGTAGTCCTCAGTTAATGTAGATTAGACTGTCAATACCAGTGACCATTATACCTGTCCATCCTATTAAATAGTTCATTCAGTAGACAATTGTATTATTTAATAAGTCAACTTACAGTAGTCCTCAGTCGATGTAAATTAGACTGTCACTACCAGTGACCATAATACCTGTCCATCCTATTAAAAAGTTCATTCAGTAGACAATTGTATTATTTAATAACTTACAGTAGTCCTCAGTTAATGCAGATCAGACTGTCACTACCAGTGACCATTATACCTGTCCATCCTATTAAATAGTTCATTCAGTAGACAATTGTATTATTTAATAAGTCAACTTACAGTAGTCCTCAGTTAATGTAGATTAGACTGTCACTACCAGTGACCATAATACCTGTCCATCCTATTAAAAAGTTCATTCAGTAGACAATTGTATTATTTAATAACTTACAGTAGTCCTCAGTTAATGCAGATCAGACTGTCACTACCAGTGACCATTATACCTGTCCATCCTATTAAATAGTTCATTCAGTAGACAATTGTATTATTTAATAAGTCAACTTACAGTAGTCCTGAGTTAATGTAGATTAGACTGTCACTACCAGTGACCATAATACCTGTCCATCCTATTAAATAGTTCATTCAGTAGACAATTGTATTATTTAATAACTTACAGTAGTCCTCAGTTAATGCAGATCAGACTGTCACTACCAGTGACCATTATACCTGTCCATCCTATTAAATAGTTCATTCAGTAGACAATTGTATTATTTAATAACTTACAGTAGTCCTCAGTTAATGTAGATTAGACTGTCACTACCAGTGACCATAATACCTGTCCATTCTATTAAATAGTTCATTCAGTAGACAATTGTATTATTTAATAACTTACAGTAGTCCTCAGTTAATGTAGATCAGACTGTCACTACCAGTGACCATAATACCTGTCCATCCTATTAAATGGTTCATTCAGTAGACAATTGTATTATTTAATAAGTCAACTTACAGTAGTCCTCAGTCGATGTAAATTAGACTGTCACTACCAGTGACCATAATACCTGTCCATCCTATTAAAAAGTTCATTCAGTAGACAATTGTATTATTTAATAACTTACAGTAGTCCTCAGTTAATGCAGATCAGACTGTCACTACCAGTGACCATTATACCTGTCCATCCTATTAAATAGTTCATTCAGTAGACAATTGTATTATTTAATAAGTCAACTTACAGTAGTCCTCAGTTAATGTAGATTAGACTGTCATTACCAGTGACCATTATACCTGTCCATCCTATTAAAAAGTTCATTCAGTAGACAATTGTATTATTTAATAACTTACAGTAGTCCTCAGTTAATGCAGATCAGACTGTCACTACCAGTGACCATTATACCTGTCCATCCTATTAAAAAGTTCATTCAGTAGACAATTGTATTATTTAATAACTTACAGTAGTCCTCAGTTAATGCAGATCAGACTGTCACTACCAGTGACCATTATACCTGTCCATCCTATTAAATAGTTCATTCAGTAGACAATTGTATTATTTAATAAGTCAACTTACAGTAGTCCTCAGTTGATGTAGATTAGACTGTCACTACCAGTGATCAAAATTACATTGAGTAGTTATTAGAGAACCTCACTATACCATCTCCCAGTCTAGTTATCAATGTCTCACTATAAAATTAAAGGAAATAGTTTCGTATAAAATTTTGAAATTAATAGTAGATCAAACTTACAATCTAAGTTGTCAGAAAACATTAAAATTATGCACACCTATATAGTAGATCAAAGTCCCTCTAAAAATTAAAATACATGTTTAGTACTGGACTGTCCATATTATTGTAACAGATATAACTTACGGTAGTCATCAGTTAATGTAGATCAGATCATCACTACCAGGGATCATCCTACTATAGAACAACACAGTTCAGTCGACAATTGTAGTATTAATAATTCAACTTACAGTAGATATTAAACAAATGTCATCAGATCATCTATAGTAATTGTTATAAATAGACCTACTAAATGTAACAGAATTTGTTTTGTTCTAAAATTATAGTTAATATACAACTCACAACCATTAGAACATTATATCACAGAACAAGTAGTAATTAGTAACTTTAGTAGTATATCATAGGACTACACTAGATCTAGATAACCTCAAGTTGGTGTAGAATAAGTTACTATAATATTATAAGAGAATAAATAGTAAAACAAGTGTTTCTACTAACTTACTCGAAAAAGAACTACTCATCTCCAATAGATCAGCAAACAGTCCTATCCTAAAATAGTCCTAAAAGGCAAATTGTCGAGTTTGTAACAGCTCTCAATCATTTCCAGTAGACTAGTAAACAGTCCTACTATACAATGAAAAGTAAGTTATTATAACAGTGAAATAATTATTGTTAATAGACTGACAAGAGTCTGTTGTATACTAAAATTAATTAATAATTCTAGTGTACAACAGTCCATGTCAGTTATTAGGGATAAAGAGAAGAGTCTAGATTTTGTAATAAAAAAATCAAGATACCAGGACAATTCCAGATGCCATAAAAAACCTTTGACTCTAGAAATGACTACAGACACTTGCTATAAAGTCAGTAGAATCCAGGAAGAATCTTAGATGCAAGCAAAGAAGCAAGAAAGTATTAGATACCAGCAAAGAAGCAAGAACTCCTAAATGCCAGCAAAAGAAGCAAGAAAGTCCTAGATACCACCAGCAAAGAAGCAAGAAAGTATTAGATGCCAGCAAAGAAGCAAGAAAGTATTAGATGCCAGCAAAGAAGCAAGAAGTCCTAGATACCACCAGCAAAAAAGCAAGAAAGTCCTAGATACCACCAGCAAAGAAGCAAGAAAGTCCTAGAGGCTAGCAAAGAAGCAAGAAGCCTAGCAAAGAAGCAAGAAAATATTAGATGCTAGCAAAGAAGCAAGAAATTATTAGATGCCAGCAAAGAAGCAAGAAAATCCTAAATGCCAGAATATAGAAGAATGACAATAACAAAGTATCTCCAGTAGACCATCAAAACTGTCTGACTTGAAAAGACAGTATCTAGTAGAAAACTATCACTTTGGTACAACACTGTACTGAGTGAACAGAAGATGTTGTAATGTATGTAATACTCAACAAACAAAGCAAGACATGAGAGAACAAGACTATGTAGGTATTATAATACATGAACGCTGTAGGTCATACACAACAAGACAATAATATACAAGATTAGAACAACCTTTAGTCTACAAAAATACTACAAAACTAATGAAGGAGTACACACACACAATAATATATGATATATATAATAGAAAGTTGAAAACAATACAATATAATACAGAGTGTTACAGAACAGTGTCAGGAGATTGATAAGTAAAATAAGAGTTATTATTAAACCAAGTCAGATTAAGTATCAGAGTTGTAACAATCGCAAGAGATAGTAACACTAGATAGAACCATTATTTAATAAAAACTCTGATCTCACAGGACATTATGTGCTATGGATAATAAGACATAATATATATGTACATATCACTGGACAATGTTATATAGGACATTATGTGATAAGAACAGGTCACAGGTTTAAATTATATCATAAGGGTCACAATAGGTTTTGTGCATGTATATCACTGTATGTCACAGAGTTAGGATGCATCGCAGGACTTTATGTGGTATGGGTACCACAACAAGAGATTTATATATAAATATGTCAAGTGTATGTCGCAGGACTAGATTGTATCACAAGACAGTATATGACATGGATAACAACACATTTGTGTTATGAAATATGTCAAATGTCAGTGTATGTATGTATATGTCACAGGGATAGATTGGGTATTAAGACATTTGTATATATTAGGTTGTATGATAGGACATTATGTGGTATGGGTAATATGACACTTATGGATGTGTATGTCACTGGACAATGTTATATAGGACATTATGTGATAAGAACATGTCACAGGGTTAAATTGTATCACAAGGGTCACAAAAGGTTTATGTATGTATATCACATGGATAGGATGTGTCATAAGATATTATGTGGTATGGGTACAAGACATTTGTGTATGAATATGTCAAAATGTTCATGTATGTATATGTCACAGGGATAGATTGTATCATAATGTATTATATAGTTGTAGTATGGGTCATAGGAAGATAGAAGTTTGTATTTGTATGTGTCATAGGGGTGTGCTTGGGTGTTAACAGGTTGTATGTGCAGGATAAATATTATAATGTAGGTCTTGGAAATATTGTAATGTACATGTGGTAGGTAGATTATATGAGTATCTGAAGGTTACCATAAATTTCAAGTAAGTTACAAGTGTGTCTGAATGTACATGTTATAGGGTTCACAAGAGGTTGGTATATGTAGGATGTTGTAGTGTGATAGGATTAACAAAGGGTGTGTGTATGTACATGTTAACAAGGGGTATGTACGCATACATGTTATAGGGCGTACACGTTGATCACATACATGTTATAAGGTGTACATGTTGATCACAAGTGTTACAACAATCAATGAAGTGGTTTTATAACATAACTCAAGACAGAATAATTTACCAGGACATGCACAGTTTTCTATCTGATAGTACCATATATAGTAACTAGACATGTGTACATGATATGGGGGTAATGTTTATGACCATCATTACAATGTCATGTTGAGTGGAAATGAAAGCTATTCAAGTATCTGTCACAAAATTTGTGGCTTAACATAGAAATTATTAATGTGTTGAATTAAGGATCACTTAAAATTGATCTCAAAAGTTTGCACAAACTACAGACAGCTCTTGTACAGTAGTTATCCAATAGACACATATCACAGCAAAAAATATTACAAGGGGGATGCGAGCATGTTCTAAAATTAGACACTTGGACCCACAGAGTTCATGTACTTAGCAGGGAGGCTCTACTAGTCATTATAGTTAACAAGATGACTCCTCATTACCTATAGACTGTGGTTGTAAGCGAATACAAAGAGGAAAACTAGCCTGCTATATTAGAACTGCTGGTATAGTCAGCTGTAGTCTTTGCTGTTTATGATACAAGCAACTGTTTAGACATTGAGTGGTTGAGTATCATAAAATCATAAAAGGCTCTCCTCTAATACAGGTGGTACACAAGAAGAAGCTGCTTATTATGCACAACTTTTGCATTAAGGAAGCAAGGAATTGTACATATTACAAAGACTAAGTGCTATAGCTAGTGGGAGCCATAGAAACTGAACTTGTTGCAAATAAGTTGCATATTCTATGCAAGTGCCTAGGTATATTCCAGCTTCTAATCAGATCCTCAACATGTAGTACAGCTACTCAGCTTGTCAGTTAGCTAGTTGTCAGGGCCATTTAATACTTATTATCAGTTGTAGCATTCATGAAAAAGTTCATCCCGTCTGAGAAGAGATTTTCACAAGCCATTCTAGTTCTGTTCAGGTATTTTAAGTCACAAAAGCAAAAATCTCTCTACTTTGAATTG
This sequence comes from Xestospongia bergquistia, assembly GCA_963965975.1. NCBI lineage: Eukaryota > Metazoa > Porifera > Demospongiae > Haplosclerida > Petrosiidae > Xestospongia > Xestospongia bergquistia. The sequence continues at coordinate 824,589 of OZ014416.1, forward strand.
AATACATTAGTCTATAGAGTATAACAGCTTTCTCTACATGTTATAGCACAAGGATGTCATACTGCATGGCTCAAATAAAGGCTGACTTAAATCGAGCTAGAACTAGGGTTTGCTAAAATACTATAGAATAAGACTGCCTCAAGATGTCAAAGACTCTCTAACTCACAAGTAAAGTAACTAGAAGAAGCTATGTACATATGTGAAGTGATAGCAACTATCTGGGTCAGGCTTTCCACATATACATATAATGTATGTTTACTCTGACCTGAGTACTTTATCTTTCTCTTTTGCTTGTGTGCGTGCTGTAACAAAAGCATTTTTGTTTTGTCGTTGGCCTCGGCTTGACTGCAACGTTTTCTGCATCAAAGGTTAACGAGAACTGAAGGTAGATATTTGAAGACAATGTAGTGTATACGGCAGCACCAACAGTTATTCTCTTCTTCTTCAAACATGTCGACCCTGTGAAAGCACTGGTCCACCTGGTGTAGTAATCTTGCAGAATGAAGCGGCTATAACTAGTGCATAGTATTTTTAGGACTAAAATTGGCGCCACTAAGCGGTTTGTTAAACTGAGCATGCTCAGTTCACTAAAATTAGCGCTATTTAAATGTTAGACTGAGCATGCTCAGTTCATTGGTTTATTACAGTGTGATAAGATCATGAGGAAAATAGACAGATATTGACCACAACAAGGCTATCTGTTAGTATATTGTCTATCTGTATATGTTCATGTTGCATAGTGATATAACGACAAGCTCCACCCCTTTTGTTAGTACATCAACACATAGGTATGTGGACATACAATCGATTCCCTGTAAGGTGAACTGTAGCCATACACATACTACATGGGCAACAGTTTCCTTAACAAGAAGTTCCTTTTTATTACGAAGGGTATGTGGAAACCAAACCAAATTCAAATGTATATTACTAGCATCTCCGTGTAGAACTGTAACCACAGTACCACACCAATAGCTTCCTAGCATCAAATTGTTATAAATTACTCATTTTATAATTAATTTTTGTTGTTTTGCAATAATACAGCATACTAAAAAATTATAGTAATCAATTAACATGAATTCCAGATTCCGTAACAATCCAGCCATGTAAACTTAATTGTTATAGCAAATTCGTGAAATATTCTCTGAGGACCAGTTCTACTGACAGATAGTAGTTCCCCAGTAGTTTAAAATAAACCAGACAATCATTCTCTTCTCAATATCATGTTAACACAGATTGAAATTAAAATGACTCCATAAATTTTATAATTATGATGTATACAAATAGAACTAAAATTATAATATTAACTATTATAATTTTAAATTATATATTTTTTGTCATAATTATAATATCATATTATTGATTGTGTAAAAGTAAACAGCTCTAATGTTGGTACTGATATTGCCAATTAATTTTGTTTGTTATATCATATTCGTTTGAGACAGTAATGAAGCGAGACAACTTTTTACAGTTCATATACCTGGCATGATTTGGTATATATATTTATGATGATTGAAATATACAAAAGTATTTTAAAATCATTTCAGTGATAGGCTAGATATTATAGTACTGTGATAGCTTGTGTAGGGATGGTTCCAGATTGTCCACTTGTACTTTGAAAATTTGAAATGCTTATAATACTACTGACCCATTGATTAATTATTCATTAATTAGAGCTTATTAATATTCATTACACGTGCTAATAGACAGGCAGAACTTGGTAGCCATAGTTTTAATATCTCCTTTTGTCAGACTCCCCAGTTGGGCCAGTTCCCTTCCTTACTAGATCAGGACGACAATAGACACATTAGTCTATTGTTAATGATGTACCTCCTTCACTCGGTTTTATTTCTGTTGTTGATATTGTTAAAATGTCTTGCTCAAGCTCCTGGCGATACAGGCACTTATTGTAAGGATATATCAGCCCTCCCAGACTACCCTGATACAGTTAAGCCACTAGTTGACTCATGGAGCTATAAAAATTTGTTGATTGCTAATGGAGGACCATGGACTTCTTTAGATCTTGATAATGATACTACCCATCATGTGAGTTCTTCTATTTTAAGTTATCGTATATTGTATATAGGTATGACTTAATAACATATTGGAGACCCCCATCTAAATTATCATTAATATTATAATATTCATTTCAATTTAATAATATTTAACCCTCTCCTTAATCACCTGCTCTGCATGAATTTTTTTCTTAAGAGAAAAATGGATTGATCATGAGCAAATGGATCAATCTAGATGGTACATTTTCTTAATACTTAACATTATCTGTATAATAACATTATGATTACAACTAGAAGTACTATGTCAGCTGTTTCAATAAGACAAGGGAATGATTTGGCAGCTGCTACGAACTAGTGTGTATACAGTGACACACACTAATTGTCATTGTCAGCATATCTAGTTATGGATAATCAGAGGAGCACACATCAGCACATTACACACAATATTATATTAATACATGTACATGTACACAAGTTAGAGGAACATACAACAACATGTTATTAATTTGTTGATACAAGTATATAATTAGTACATATAGGATAATATTTATTGTTTCTGTGTTTATTCATCTGTTACAGTACATTTAATGATGTTTACATTATAATGTATTGTTGTTTCTTTTTAATATACTCTAAACGGGTTAGTATAATGATGTTTATAAATTCTGTTTGATGTTTATACATTTACCTTTCTCTCTTTCTGTCTTTGTTCTTTAGTGGTCAGCTGTTCCAGGAGAGGAATGCCGTGAGAAATTACGAGTCAATGAACCACAAAGTGTTCCTCAAAACAACTGGATTATAACACAATATATTAACAAATCTATACCCTCACAATATAACACTAATACCATAATTATCTACGTTAATATCAGCTATATATTGGACTCTTCTTGTAGTGTTATGTGCTCTACTAACTTCCATATCCTCTATCGTCTTGCTAACCAAACCAACCAGTCTGTTGCCAATGATACTAAAGGATATACAATGCTAGCTAACGTGACCTCCTCTGATGACACCACCATACACTCTGCAAGGTTCATGTTTGAACTTGAACCACAGAACCAAGGGTTTTATATTGGGTTACATGACAGAGGTATGTGTTTAATAAATTAAAAATTAATCTCTCTCTCTCTCTCTCTCTCTCTCTTTCTATTTCAGGCGCTAATATTACCATAACTCGTCTTTTTGTCTATCTTCTTATCGGTCCAGCAATGCAAGTTTACCTTACTCTCTTCCCAGAGACACCTGCTCCCGCAAGTGATTGTGTTAGTGTTTTAGGGACATGTGTTGCTAATGCTAACACTAAAAGTGGGAACCCTCCCACACTTCGTTTAGATCCTAATGGAAATTGGACATTTGGTGAACAATGTTTTTGTATTGAAGGTCACGAACCTATTGTATTAGAGAATGAACAACAATGTCAAGGTATGAAAGGGTTTAGTTTATAAAGGGTTAATTATGTACATGGATGCAAACACATGCTCATGTGTCCAATTGCAAAGCATTAAAGGGTTAAATATCACAGTATTCAAGGGGTTAATTATAAACATGTTCTTGCCCTTGAACAATTATAATTGACATTTTCTTTTGTTTTTTTAGCCTGTTCTGTTAATACATATAAGTCAATGTTAAGTAATACTGCTTGTAAAAGTTGTCCTTCTAACAGTGCAAGTACTATGCAGGGAGCTAGTATATGTCCTTGTAATAACAGATACTATAGAGCTCCAATTGAGACTGCAGAAGTTGGTTGTACAGGTAATAGATAATAATTGAACTACAAAATATATAAATAACTAAAATAAATTAATATATACTATTATTGAAAGTTATATTTTATTTATGATTGCTATGTCTTTTTCTTCCCCTTAGCTCCTCCCTCAGCTCCACAAGGTGTTATAACATCCCAAAGAACCAACATATCAATAGTAATAACATGGACAAAACCCCAAAATAGTGGAGGACGCTCTGATGTTTTCTACAACATTCTTGTTAGAACTTCCCAAAATTTTTCTTATCCCCGACAAGACAATACGGAGCCTGTTATTAATACTTCTTATCATTTGACATCTCTTATTCCTTTTACATTTCATTATGTGGAAGTAGTTGCTGAGAATGGAGTCAGTAATCAGTCAAGTAATCAAGAGAGAAAAGTATCTGTGTCATTCACTACCAATCCAGGAAGTAAGTCTAGAATTATTCTATGTACATAAAGGGTTAATTTTCTTGGGAAGAGGAAGAGGGAGCATGTATGCTATGCAATTGAAAAGTGCAATTTAGCAGCTGGTCCCAATCCAGTAAAACTAGCCACAGCTCCTTTTGACAATTAACATTGACTAGTTATTTAGACTTAGCTAGACATTATGTAGTTGTTAACTATTCCTTTATAGTTATTAACTATTCCTTTGTAGTTATTAACTATTCCTTTATAGTTATTAACTATTCCTTTGTAGTTATTAACTATTCCTTTATAGTATTCCTTTGTAGTTATTAACTATTCCTTTATAGTTATTAACTATTCCTTTGTAGTTATTAACTATTCCTTTGCAGTTATTAACTATTCCTTTATAGTTATTAACTATTCCTTTGTAGTTATTAACTATTCCTTTATAAAGTGATAAATAAAAGATAGTTTATATATTATAACTACTAATGTTTGGCTGGCTCCAGCTGCAAGCTAAGAGGGGAAGGGAACACATTGGACTCATTGTTTCTGTAACCACAGATATAGTTATTGTATCTCTTTCACTATTACTTATTGTGTTATTTACAGTACCTCTTCATGTGACGGGAGTCAGAGTGGTCAATGATGAGTTTGTTGAGTGGTCTCCTCTGGTAAAAAGTGATCGAGGACCCATTATTAAATATCAGGTCAAGTTTTTCTCAACTGCTGCCAATGAGAACATTATTGATGTAGACAGTAATGATGTATTATATCAAGTCAATATCACAAAGGACTTTCCACCACATGGACAACCTGTACATGTAGCTGTAAGTATCATTACATTTGTCCCATTAATTCATTTACTAACTTAATGTATTAAATATCAACTTATCCATACATTGATTGTATTCATGTATTTGTCTGTTATACATGTATATATTACTCATTAGGTACGTGGGTTTACTTCAGCTGGAGGTGGTCCATGGAGTAGTTCTGTAATATTTGCTGAAAGTAAGTGACATATTTTATAATAATTTATTTGTTTATACTTGATTTTTTTTTAGTTAATCCACTAGCTCCTTCCGTTGCTATTTCTAGTACTACCACTTCAAGTACAGCACATACAACAGTTTCCATGACAACAAGCTCCACCCTTTCTGTTGGTGCATCAATATCAGGTATGTGGATATACAATTGTAACAATTCTATAGTACATCTATATAGGTGGAACTGTACCCACACCCACTAAAACCACACCCACCACCAACCCACCATCAGGTGGCACAAGTCCATTAGTTAGTATAGGAGCAGTTCTAGGAGGTGTGGCCTTCATTATAATTCTACTCACTTTGGGTGCTTTGGGATATTATGTTTTCCGTAAAATCCGAGATAAAAAGACAGAGGAAACTGACTATGAACAACTTATAAAATATGAGGTTCCTTCAGGAGATGACGATGAGGGTGGAGCAGTCCATATTAATCCGTTTGGTGATAGTTAAACGATTGGTTTAATTAACCCTTTAATCTCTGTAATGGTGAGAGTTTAATTAACCCTTTCACCACTGCATTTAATTAAGCTCTGACATCATTTTCTGGTGTTATTAACATTTTAAATAAAAGATTTTGCATAACACACTGAACCAATTTACATCATACCACATTATATAACACATGATACATATAATGAAAGTTAATTTTTAGGTAATACCTCCTCTCCTTTAATTGTTTTAAATTTTTTTATTTTTATTTTTGACTGATATTTTGTTATATTTTTGTTAGTTTCGTTACTTTTAGCCACAACACTTCAATGAGTTATGAAAACATTTCAATCTCAATACATTCGTGATTATCACAAGCCACATTTGTCCCAATCTCATGATAATACAATGTGCTCCTAGAAATTAGGGCCAGTAATTCTATCTATACTTACTACATCTAATGTATCAAAATGTATACGTGTTGCTATGATACATTGCTGCTTACTGGTGTGATGCAATTTTAAATGGAACCAATTAAATGAGAATTCAAATTTCAAATTCAAACTTTTTGATACAAAAAAAGAATACTAACTAAAAGTAAAATTATAATTTTTATTCCACAATTCTTGAGGTACATTATTAAGTGTTGTAATATTTGATGTGACTCTTGAATTAAGTACTATATAAGAATACAAATAATTAATGTTTGGATACTTCAGTATACTAACCTTCGTTGTCTTTCAAAGTCTTCATATCGTTTCTTCATCTCTTCAACAGAATCATTACCAGGAATTAGACCCTAGGAGAGAGAAAGAGAGAGAGGTGCTACAAAAAGTGGCTTTTCTCTTTACCACTGCTTCTAACTGTTCTCTCCATAGAAAAGCTTCATCTTCTTGAGATGGAGGTGCTGGGCTGCTCTCCATTGCCATCCTTTTAACAAATTCCTCACTCTCCTTAAATATTTGTTGATTGATCTCCATCTGAAGTGCTCTAGCATAAGCTTCATCTTTATCAATCTGATTATGTGTGAGAGAGAGAGAAAGTGTGACTATAAATGTTTTAATATGCCTTACTTCTTCTGCTCCAATATCAGCAGGTGTTATTTCAAAACCAACTGAAGGCTCTGTTATATTGGTTTTTCTAATTACATCTACTCTTTCAGTTCCTCTTGGTTTACTTTCTATGCTATTCTTTCTTTCTTGTTCCTCAATGCCAGCAGCTGCAGCAGCTCTATATAATAATACAGCTGCTAACAATGTCTCAATTATAACAGTAACTATTCTAGTTTATAATAAATCCTGAATATCACCTTTGTATAGTATTAGTAATCTAACTATTCTTAAGATTAATTATTAACAGTATCCATAACTACCTTATCTTAATAGTATTCATTACTTAGTAAATTTTAAAGTCAATTACAGTATAATTAAAGGGACTTCTAATGGCAATGCTTATAGCTAGAGTTTACATCTCATGTAGAGTTAATCCACTTTCATTGAAGATATACTGACCCTAAAACTTGTGCTTCAAGTTTTTTAACTTCAGCCAACATTTGAGCAGCTGTTTTTTGGTTTTCTTGAACTCTATTATCTTCTTCTTGTAAATTCATTTGCCATTGTTCAAGAGAGTTATTTTTCACTACAAGTTCTTTGTGCCATTTTTGTAGTTCAGTTTCTCTCACGAACAGACTTTGTTCCCTAGAGTTCAAGTCTCGTTCCTTGATGTCTAACTCCATTTGTCTCTGATGAGTGCCATGTTCAAAATCAGCTGGGGAATGAGCCTAAAAGAATAATTGAAAGCAGTTGTATATGACACCCCTTCATTTAATTCATAGCATTTAAAAATTGAGGTATTTTATGCAAGAAAAATTTTATTTATTTTTGTGAGATTAGAATCCACTGATATAAAATTTAAGTAGTTCAAACACAATTTTTAAAAGGAAATACAAAATTTTGTTAGAGAGGTAAAATATAATTAAATAAAATATTTTATGAATACTAAAGCTACTACCGAGAACATCCATGCAGTAATGCCATTAGGAGATGTCCCTAACACATATAAATTACATGTTGTTACTACTATAACTAGACCCCTCCCTCTAAATGTTAAGCCTTTAACACTGATCGCAATACTAGACATGTATGATGCCTCAATGTGGCGTGAGCTACTCACAGGTTTTCCTCCAGAGAAATTCTTCATGTCGTATTCTTTTAACTTCAATTCTTTAGCACGTTGATGTAACATATCAGCCTTGACATAGAAGAACAGGGTATGTATTAATTTAATTGTCACCAATTTACCTCTGTTTGCAGCTGTATTTCTTTCTTCTTAATTTCTGCCTCTCTTTCTCTAAGTACCATTTCCAGTTCTTCTATTCTGTTTTGTTGTTCCTAAAGAAAAAAAAAGAAAGAAGGAGAAAAGAAGAGGTAATGAGAAGGAAAGAAAAAGATAGAGGAAAGAGATGGAAATAGAACAGTTACACAATATATAACCTTACTTGAACTGTAGTATCATTAACAGCTGCTTTATCTTCATTCTGTCGCCTTTTCTGCTCTTCTTTTTGTTGTATTTGTTTCATTAAATCAAGATTTTGCTGTGCTTGAGCTAATCTGGTTTTAAATCTGCTCTCTTCTAACTAAAAATACAATAGATCCATAACGTGTGAAACAGATAACTCAACAAGTACAAAGAAGACATTATATATATCATATACTTCATTTTCGCTGGATTTAGTATTGTTTTAGTTAATTTAGTTTTAGAAAATGGTTTGTTATAATTAAATATTGTGATTTGTTAATATTTAAATATTTTGTGACTGTCATTTTGTGAGCGTAAATTATATAACAGGAGTTAGTTAAAACATTTTCAATCTTGACCTCAATAACATCTATTTGACCATTTACAAACATACACTGTAAATACATCAACATTATCTTTGTAATCTGATGATATAATAATGTTAGCTATAGTTTATATATATATATTTTATTGTAAAATATATAAGTAAAAATAATTATACAATGAGTAAATATGACCTTTGGTGTCCATATTAATTCACTGATGTAAGCTACAAATTGCTTGTCAATATAACAAATTATTTTTACATTGCAACTTCCGGAATTTTAATTTAGTTCACATCTCAAAAAATGTTTTAGTTGCTATAACAACAACTATATTGGGATTTAATTTTAGCAAATAAATTAATAATTAACTTTACATTAATTTTATAGGAGAATTGAATCATACATAAATTTTTAATGTGAATATTGTATTTCTGGGGACGTCCCCTCCCTCTCCCCATATATGGTACTGTGTAATGACATGTAATATAACCAATGAAGATAAATGGATGAATGATAGCAATATGGATACATAGTAATCAATGGACAAAGATATACCAATTAAATAGTTTAATAATGTGAAATAAAAGATAAATAAACCTCAAAGTAGCTAACAGCTGTAATATAATATAAAAGGCTATACAGTTCATAGGTGTATGAGAGCCAGTAATATTGGGAAGGAGGGGTTGACCACAGAGTATAAATCTTAATTAAACTGCTGACTGTGCAGGTGGAACTACAAAGAATGTGTTGATGTATTGTACCTAAGACTATAGACCCAATAAATAATATTGGGGGGGGGGGGGCTCTGCCCCCTTTCAAAAATATTGGGGGGCTTCAGCCCCTACAGCCCCCCTTCCTATGCCTGATTTGTAAATGTACAATAGACAAGTAAACAAAGGTTCCTCCTATCAATACTATTGGGTGGAGTTTATAATCCATGTTACTACTGTAATAACATGGAATGATAACCATCATTAAGATAATTCCTAGTTCATCCCATTAGCGGGATCTTGTACAAATACATTATATTCCAGCTGTTATCTCTGGATCAGCATTAATAGATGAATGGATAGATAGATGAATGAATGAATGGATGGATGAATAGATGAAGAAACGATAGACACATACAAACATACTTTCAATTTTTCCATGTTTTTTGTTAGTTCCTCTTGTTCTTTTTGCAATGCTACTTTCTCTTCTTGAAAATTTTTTATCTCCTCTTGTAATATCACTTTTTGTCCGCTGAGATGAGCTACCTCTTGTATTAAACGAGATTTGGACTCTGTTTCTTGCTGATTCTGTGTCTCATCTAGGTTGTTCTCATGTCCTCCTGGGGGTGTGGCTAATGATACCGAGAACTTGATACTGTTGGAGGGATTTGAGTTAGGAGATTGATTACTTGATGTACTGTCTCTCGAATTTCTGTGATCAAAACAAGGATCATTCTGAGGATTTGATACTGGACTTGTGGGAGTCTGAAACTGTTCTGGAGTCTGAAACTGGTATTGATCTGGTATGGGTCTGAAATGATGAGAATCAGGACGTTGAGATGTTTCTGATGCTTGATATGGAATTGAGCTTGGATTAGAGAAATTTTCATTGGTGGATATACAATTGTAACAATTCTATAGTACATCTATATAGGTGGAACTGTACCCACACCCACTAAAACCACACCCACCACCAACCCACCATCAGGTGGCACAAGTCCATTAGTTAGTATAGGAGCAGTTCTAGGAGGTGTGGCCTTCATTATAATTCTACTCACTTTGGGTGCTTTGGGATATTATGTTTTCCGTAAAATCCGAGATAAAAAGACAGAGGAAACTGACTATGAACAACTTATAAAATATGAGGTTCCTTCAGGAGATGACGATGAGGGTGGAGCAGTCCATATTAATCCGTTTGGTGATAGTTAAACGATTGGTTTAATTAACCCTTTAATCTCTGTAATGGTGAGAGTTTAATTAACCCTTTCACCACTGCATTTAATTAAGCTCTGACATCATTTTCTGGTGTTATTAACATTTTAAATAAAAGATTTTGCATAACACACTGAACCAATTTACATCATACCACATTATATAACACATGATACATATAATGAAAGTTAATTTTTAGGTAATACCTCCTCTCCTTTAATTGTTTTAAATTTTTTTATTTTTATTTTTGACTGATATTTTGTTATATTTTTGTTAGTTTCGTTACTTTTAGCCACAACACTTCAATGAGTTATGAAAACATTTCAATCTCAATACATTCGTGATTATCACAAGCCACATTTGTCCCAATCTCATGATAATACAATGTGCTCCTAGAAATTAGGGCCAGTAATTCTATCTATACTTACTACATCTAATGTATCAAAATGTATACGTGTTGCTATGATACATTGCTGCTTACTGGTGTGATGCAATTTTAAATGGAACCAATTAAATGAGAATTCAAATTTCAAATTCAAACTTTTTGATACAAAAAAAGAATACTAACTAAAAGTAAAATTATAATTTTTATTCCACAATTCTTGAGGTACATTATTAAGTGTTGTAATATTTGATGTGACTCTTGAATTAAGTACTATATAAGAATACAAATAATTAATGTTTGGATACTTCAGTATACTAACCTTCGTTGTCTTTCAAAGTCTTCATATCGTTTCTTCATCTCTTCAACAGAATCATTACCAGGAATTAGACCCTAGGAGAGAGAAAGAGAGAGAGGTGCTACAAAAAGTGGCTTTTCTCTTTACCACTGCTTCTAACTGTTCTCTCCATAGAAAAGCTTCATCTTCTTGAGATGGAGGTGCTGGGCTGCTCTCCATTGCCATCCTTTTAACAAATTCCTCACTCTCCTTAAATATTTGTTGATTGATCTCCATCTGAAGTGCTCTAGCATAAGCTTCATCTTTATCAATCTGATTATGTGTGAGAGAGAGAGAAAGTGTGACTATAAATGTTTTAATATGCCTTACTTCTTCTGCTCCAATATCAGCAGGTGTTATTTCAAAACCAACTGAAGGCTCTGTTATATTGGTTTTTCTAATTACATCTACTCTTTCAGTTCCTCTTGGTTTACTTTCTATGCTATTCTTTCTTTCTTGTTCCTCAATGCCAGCAGCTGCAGCAGCTCTATATAATAATACAGCTGCTAACAATGTCTCAATTATAACAGTAACTATTCTAGTTTATAATAAATCCTGAATATCACCTTTGTATAGTATTAGTAATCTAACTATTCTTAAGATTAATTATTAACAGTATCCATAACTACCTTATCTTAATAGTATTCATTACTTAGTAAATTTTAAAGTCAATTACAGTATAATTAAAGGGACTTCTAATGGCAATGCTTATAGCTAGAGTTTACATCTCATGTAGAGTTAATCCACTTTCATTGAAGATATACTGACCCTAAAACTTGTGCTTCAAGTTTTTTAACTTCAGCCAACATTTGAGCAGCTGTTTTTTGGTTTTCTTGAACTCTATTATCTTCTTCTTGTAAATTCATTTGCCATTGTTCAAGAGAGTTATTTTTCACTACAAGTTCTTTGTGCCATTTTTGTAGTTCAGTTTCTCTCACGAACAGACTTTGTTCCCTAGAGTTCAAGTCTCGTTCCTTGATGTCTAACTCCATTTGTCTCTGATGAGTGCCATGTTCAAAATCAGCTGGGGAATGAGCCTAAAAGAATAATTGAAAGCAGTTGTATATGACACCCCTTCATTTAATTCATAGCATTTAAAAATTGAGGTATTTTATGCAAGAAAAATTTTATTTATTTTTGTGAGATTAGAATCCACTGATATAAAATTTAAGTAGTTCAAACACAATTTTTAAAAGGAAATACAAAATTTTGTTAGAGAGGTAAAATATAATTAAATAAAATATTTTATGAATACTAAAGCTACTACCGAGAACATCCATGCAGTAATGCCATTAGGAGATGTCCCTAACACATATAAATTACATGTTGTTACTACTATAACTAGACCCCTCCCTCTAAATGTTAAGCCTTTAACACTGATCGCAATACTAGACATGTATGATGCCTCAATGTGGCGTGAGCTACTCACAGGTTTTCCTCCAGAGAAATTCTTCATGTCGTATTCTTTTAACTTCAATTCTTTAGCACGTTGATGTAACATATCAGCCTTGACATAGAAGAACAGGGTATGTATTAATTTAATTGTCACCAATTTACCTCTGTTTGCAGCTGTATTTCTTTCTTCTTAATTTCTGCCTCTCTTTCTCTAAGTACCATTTCCAGTTCTTCTATTCTGTTTTGTTGTTCCTAAAGAAAAAAAAAGAAAGAAGGAGAAAAGAAGAGGTAATGAGAAGGAAAGAAAAAGATAGAGGAAAGAGATGGAAATAGAACAGTTACACAATATATAACCTTACTTGAACTGTAGTATCATTAACAGCTGCTTTATCTTCATTCTGTCGCCTTTTCTGCTCTTCTTTTTGTTGTATTTGTTTCATTAAATCAAGATTTTGCTGTGCTTGAGCTAATCTGGTTTTAAATCTGCTCTCTTCTAACTAAAAATACAATAGATCCATAACGTGTGAAACAGATAACTCAACAAGTACAAAGAAGACATTATATATATCATATACTTCATTTTCGCTGGATTTAGTATTGTTTTAGTTAATTTAGTTTTAGAAAATGGTTTGTTATAATTAAATATTGTGATTTGTTAATATTTAAATATTTTGTGACTGTCATTTTGTGAGCGTAAATTATATAACAGGAGTTAGTTAAAACATTTTCAATCTTGACCTCAATAACATCTATTTGACCATTTACAAACATACACTGTAAATACATCAACATTATCTTTGTAATCTGATGATATAATAATGTTAGCTATAGTTTATATATATATATTTTATTGTAAAATATATAAGTAAAAATAATTATACAATGAGTAAATATGACCTTTGGTGTCCATATTAATTCACTGATGTAAGCTACAAATTGCTTGTCAATATAACAAATTATTTTTACATTGCAACTTCCGGAATTTTAATTTAGTTCACATCTCAAAAAATGTTTTAGTTGCTATAACAACAACTATATTGGGATTTAATTTTAGCAAATAAATTAATAATTAACTTTACATTAATTTTATAGGAGAATTGAATCATACATAAATTTTTAATGTGAATATTGTATTTCTGGGGACGTCCCCTCCCTCTCCCCATATATGGTACTGTGTAATGACATGTAATATAACCAATGAAGATAAATGGATGAATGATAGCAATATGGATACATAGTAATCAATGGACAAAGATATACCAATTAAATAGTTTAATAATGTGAAATAAAAGATAAATAAACCTCAAAGTAGCTAACAGCTGTAATATAATATAAAAGGCTATACAGTTCATAGGTGTATGAGAGCCAGTAATATTGGGAAGGAGGGGTTGACCACAGAGTATAAATCTTAATTAAACTGCTGACTGTGCAGGTGGAACTACAAAGAATGTGTTGATGTATTGTACCTAAGACTATAGACCCAATAAATAATATTGGGGGGGGGGGGGCTCTGCCCCCTTTCAAAAATATTGGGGGGCTTCAGCCCCTACAGCCCCCCTTCCTATGCCTGATTTGTAAATGTACAATAGACAAGTAAACAAAGGTTCCTCCTATCAATACTATTGGGTGGAGTTTATAATCCATGTTACTACTGTAATAACATGGAATGATAACCATCATTAAGATAATTCCTAGTTCATCCCATTAGCGGGATCTTGTACAAATACATTATATTCCAGCTGTTATCTCTGGATCAGCATTAATAGATGAATGGATAGATAGATGAATGAATGAATGGATGGATGAATAGATGAAGAAACGATAGACACATACAAACATACTTTCAATTTTTCCATGTTTTTTGTTAGTTCCTCTTGTTCTTTTTGCAATGCTACTTTCTCTTCTTGAAAATTTTTTATCTCCTCTTGTAATATCACTTTTTGTCCGCTGAGATGAGCTACCTCTTGTATTAAACGAGATTTGGACTCTGTTTCTTGCTGATTCTGTGTCTCATCTAGGTTGTTCTCATGTCCTCCTGGGGGTGTGGCTAATGATACCGAGAACTTGATACTGTTGGAGGGATTTGAGTTAGGAGATTGATTACTTGATGTACTGTCTCTCGAATTTCTGTGATCAAAACAAGGATCATTCTGAGGATTTGATACTGGACTTGTGGGAGTCTGAAACTGTTCTGGAGTCTGAAACTGGTATTGATCTGGTATGGGTCTGAAATGATGAGAATCAGGACGTTGAGATGTTTCTGATGCTTGATATGGAATTGAGCTTGGATTAGAGAAATTTTCATTGGCCCAAGCTTGACGAGGGGCAGGATGATAAGAAAGGTGTTGATCTGGTCTAAACTGTGGGTTAGGGTAAGTCCTAGTATTCTCAAATGGACGATCATCAGCAGGACCAGCATAAGGTCTTTTAGTAAGCATTGGTTGTTGTAGATCTGCTTTCTGAGGAGATACAGCTGGCCTTTGATAATAATACTGATCTGGTCTAGGGACATTTCCAATATCCCCAAATCGGGATAACTCATTGGGATTAGAATTAGACTTGAAAGGGGTTGTATTTTGTGGGGTACCAATGCCAGGATATTTTGCACTAAATTCAATGGGTTGGTTGGCAGGAGATGGGTGTGGTCTATTAGTCTCGCTATCATTGCTATCTGAATGTGGACGTGACAAGATGTCTTCTCTTCTACCAGTATGAGGTGATCTAGTTACAGGTACAGATACCTGGGATGTAAGCCTGCCATGATCATTGTATGGAGAGCCTTCATAATTGTTTGAACGAATTATTAAACTAGGTGAACTAGCGCTATGATAACTAGGGCCTTCTCCTGAGAACTCTGTCCTGGAAAGAGGATTAGGATGTGGTATGCCGGCATAAGTTGGCTGAAGAGGGTGTGGTCTGTGTGAGGGGTAAATAGGTGCGGTATGAGCAGACCTGTTACTAAACTGCTGGTCTGAATAAGATGGATCAAAAGTACTCATTTGAGAAGGATTTTCAGAAGGACGAGTAAAACCAGTTTGAGAAGCTGGTTCAGGAATATAACCAACATAAGAAGGTGGTTCAGTAGGACGAGTGTAACCAGTTTGAAAAACTGGTTCATTATAGCTGGTTTGATATGAGCCAGTGTTTAAATATTGAGAATATGAGTACTTGTCTGGAGCTCCAGTATGATATTGACGTTGTGGATTAGAAGACCCACCATCAGCCATGATCACCTGTTCTGTGGACTCTTTTCTCTGGAGAAGGCAAGAAAGCATTCCTTTTTTAAAATATCATATAAAAGAACTAGTATGTGTGTAGTAGATTAAGTTATATTAGAAACAAGAACTTACATCTTGTGATTTGAGCAGTTGCTAAAGTTGGCGTTCTTTCAGATTTATCGAGCAACCTTACAGTAGTCCAAATTAAGCCTAACAGCAAACAAATGGCGACTGACAACAGCAACTTTCAATATGGAAAACGGGAATTCCAAGGAAGGCGTGGCACTACCACTTCTAGTGGGTGTGGCTGATGTATTTAGCTCTTTTGCAATTGGAGTATTTTGCAGAGTAGAAATGGATGACGAAAAGCACCCCTTGGCTACGGACGCCTCTGAATCCAAACTATCAAGATCTACTAAGATCCTTATTGGTTGCGCTATAGTAATACCTATTTGTCTTTTTCTTATTAGTCTTGGTGCTGTTATCGGTTTAAGTGTAAAACTTGCCACTGTTAACCGTAGCCCCGCTGATAATGTCTGTACGACGTCAAGCTGTGTCGAACTGGCATCTACAGTCTTAAAGACTATGAACCCATCAATTGATCCTTGTAAAGATTTCTACAACTATAGCTGTGGAGGTTGGGAAGCGACTAACATTATTCCATCTGGGAATGGAATATGGGGCGTCTTTGAGCAATTGGATCGCAGTAATCATATCGCCATTAAGAAAATTCTTGATGGAACTAACATGAATGATGTGATGGCTGTTGAGTTAGCTAGACAGCTGTACAGATCATGTATGGATACCGACAATATCACCAGTCAAGGTGCAGAACCTTTATTGAAATTATTGAACTTGACTGGCGGCTGGGATTTAATTGGATTACACAATGGTAAGTTTAACTGGTTATTAATCAATCCATCTATCCTCCGTCCATTAGCAATCTATCCATCCATCTGTCCGTCCATTCATTCCATCAGTAATGTGAATCACGACATCTTGTTATTTATTTATTTATTTGCTTATAAAGACATCAGTTAATGTTGTTCTGTTTGCATGATAATAACATTTTAATGTATTTAATTGCGTTAAACAAACATGAGTAACGGTCAGTAACCACAACATGAATCACTACATAACTTCCTCAATTATTCTAGCTTCAGCCCCAGCCTGGAATATTTCTGGACCCAATTTTAGACTATCTATGGAACTAGGCAATACTGCTTTTTTCTCCTTTTCAATTGGTGTGAATGACAAGAATTCATCGGAATATATTGCCCAAGTGAGCACTACAAATATAATTTTAATGACAATCTCTCTCTCTCTCTCTCTCTCTCTCTCTCTCTCTCTCTCTCTCTCTCTCTCTCTCTCTCTCTCTCTCTCTCTCTTTCTCTCTCTTTCTCTCCCTCTAGTTACAACAATCTGGTTTAACACTACCTAGCTCTGATTCTTATTCTGATCCAAAACAAATTAATCAGGTAGAGAAAATTTAGAATTTGGTGAATGTAATTGAAAAAAATAACACAAACAAAACTTCTACATCTCCTCTATTGTATTCTCTGTTTCTTTATTTGCTTTTAACTACAGACCCTTCCAGCTCTTCGTAAATATATTTCATCTGTATTAAAGTTACTGGGTCCTTCTGGTGATGATAGTGCCTACACACAAGCAGCTAATGAGATTGTTCAGTTAGAGACGGACCTAGCAAGTGTGAGTCTGTCTGTCCATCCATTCATTATCAACCCATTCATTGATCTATCCATCCATCCATCCATCCATTCATCAATCTATCTGTCCATCTTTCTATTTGTCCATTAGATTTTTGTTAGTAATGTTGCTTTAAGAGATCCAGAGGCAACATATAATATATACACTTTGAATGGTAACCTTTCCAATGGAACACTATGGAATCAGGTGTGTTTTAAATATAGTTAAGAACAATGAATATAATTAAGAACAATGAATATAATTAAGTATAATGAAATAATTAAGAGCAATGAATATAATTAAGAACAATGAATGTATTTTATAGTTACCATTTCTACTTTGTACTTTAATAAATGAACTGTGAAGATATTAATATTAATTTTATTTTCTAGTTTAATTGGACTGTTTATGTATCTGAATTGTTTCAATCTGCTGGTGTTGGCAATCTACCTAGTGATCTTGTTGTTATCGTGAGGACACCATCTTATTTTGCTAATCTTTCTGAAGTCTACACTAAATATAATAGGAGGTAAGTGTGTTCATCCATTATATTAATTTTGTTATTTTCTTTTCAAAATACTATCTCTCTCTCTCTCAAGTGTCTTTGAGAACTACTTTAAATGGCAGTTAGTTAACCAGTATATCTCTTATCTTGGTGATGATTTCCTTGATGTCTATTATGCTTATACCAGTGTTGTTTTGGGAAGTGGAAAAATAGAACGTTATCTAACTTGCATCTCGTCGTTGGAGACATTTGTTCCCATGACTATCTCTCGTCTCTATACTGACTATGTTCTTGCTCCTGGAACTAAAGGAAATGTTAGTGAAATGGTAGAAGAAATTAAAAAAGCATTTCAAGATCGTCTTCGGGCAAATACTTGGTTAGACACTACCACTATACAGAGGTCTATTTGGAAAGTGAGCTGTCTGTTTCTGTCTGTTTGTATGTTCACTTGTTTAACTCTTCATCCATCTATTCAGGTTGGTAATATATCGGAGATGATAGCCTATCCTGACAATATTCATAATGATACTTACCTTTTGGAAGAAAGTGAAGCTGTAGTCAAATCTGGTGGCAGTTATTTTGGAACAGCTGTCTGCTTTTCTGTTCTTAGTAATAGAGAAAACTTAAACAAATTAGGAAAACCTGTTGATAAAACTGAGTGAGTTACACTTCCCACATTGAGAGCAATTGAAAGTACAAAGTGTGAACATCATATTGTGTACACTAATACATCATATCATGTACACTAGTACATATCATGTACACTAATACATCATATCATGTACATTAGTACAAGCTCTGTTTATTGTTAAATACAAGGAAACATGAGAGAACATGTACATGTACATGAAGACAAGGTAATTATTAACATTATTTGCTCTAGATGGGAAATAGCACCTACTGCTGTTAATGCATATTATGAACCACTTTATAATGAGTTTGGTTAGTATGAATGGAGGGATGGATAGACAGATGGATGGGTTGACGAATAATGGATGATATTTTCTATTATGTAGTGTTCCTGGAAGGTATCCTCAATCCGCCATTTCTCCAATCAGAATGGCCATCGTATGTTACCTTTTTGAGTGTACGTGAATTTATCATTTCATAATTTTAGATATTTCAAATATGGTGCATTTGGTGTAGTCATTGGACATGAACTGACTCATGGATTTGATGATCAAGGTATTTCCGATTTCCATCTGTTCTGTCTATCAAATACATGTATCCATTCAAGCTATTGTTTATCCATTTCAATATCCTCTGTCCATTCTCATTTATCAATTACATTTATCACCCGTCCATTTCTTATTGTTTTAGGTCAACGTTACAATCAAGATGGTATCCTCACTCCATGGTGGACCAATCAATCTGTGAAAGCTTTCAACGAAAGAAAAGCCTGTTTTGTAAACCAGTACTCCAAGTATTCCATGTTTGGATATCCTGTAAGAGATTAAACTTATAACTTGTGAGCTTTCTCTTTCTCTCTCTCTCTCTCTCACATAATACATACACACAGATCAATGGTAACCTTACCCAAGGAGAGAACATTGCTGATAATGGAGGAGTAAAAACTGCCTTTAAAGCTTATCAAAATGTTATAACCAATGAAAGTCCACAATTGCTTCCAGCAATCGATCTAACACCAGAACAACTTTTCTTTGTGGCTTTTGGACAGGTCTGTCCATCTTCTTCATTGCTTGTTTGTTTATTTATTTGATTTGTTATCTTTAGGTGTGGTGTTCACTCTTTACTCCTGAGTTTATAGCTTCCAACCTTAAATACAATCCACACAGCCCTGGACCTTACAGGCAAGAAGAAATGACATGTTTTTTCTTGTGTACCCTTTGCCACTAAAGAAATTAAATTACAATTTTAATATTTTCTGTTCTAATTTTAGGGTAATTGGTGCTCTATCAAACAGTGAAGAGTTTGCAGCTGCATTTAAATGTCCCTCTAATTCTCCTATGAATCCTACAAACAAGTGTGATCTGTGGTGAACAGTCATTAATTATATTCATTGGTTAATAAATTAATAATACTTATTAACTATATTCATTGCTTAATAAATTAATATTGCTGATTCAGTGATCTGTGGTGAACAGTCATTAATTATATTCATTGGTTAATAAATTAATAATACTTATTAACTATATTCATTGGTTAATAAATTAATAATACTTATTAATTATATTCATTGGTTAATAAATTAATATTGCTGATTCAATGTTTTACAAACACAAATTTAAAAGGGGTAGCAGATAAAGTCTAAAAACAAACAAATAGAATATATGATCATCATATGATCATGTATGATTCTGTGTCATGTGATCAAATTATGATTTAATGTTTTTTACCACTTTGGACAGCTGCAACCAATGCAACTATAGAGTTAAAAGGAAAATATGAGTCACTCTCTCTCTCTTTCTCTCTCTTACTTATGAGGACTATTAAGATGACTACAAGAACAAAGAGTAGTATGAACCACAACTTGACGTTTTTCCAACACATTTTACGCTTTAATCTTCTTGCAGTGAAATCAAAGTCTCCAGCAGAGTCATGAAGGACTTCTAAATGATAAAGTAACAAAACAATAATAACAATCTAGTTATCTCATTAATTAACATTGAATTCTCACTATGATTCCTCGCTAAAGTCTAGAAATGAGTTGTCAATTCATATCATGGATATATACAGTGTGGAATTTTGTGATTGCGGGTATATGACATTTTGTACCTGTTCTTCTCTGCAAGTCATCTAAGTTGTCTCCTCTGTTGAGTACTTTAGCAATGTTCTCTCGAGTAACACTTTCTACCTATTGAGGTGGAATAGTTCAAATGACAAATATCATAACGAAAGACTGAATTATAATTTCAATCTGATTAACTACTGTTCTTACCTTTCCTACCTTCTCTCTGGTTGATAATAGACGATCAGTTTCTCCAGATTCAGTAGCCCTAAAGTGTAAGAAAAGAGAACTATGAAAAACTATTATAAAGTGTACTTACATCCTTGAGAAATTTTCAATTTTACTTTTGTAAGTGTACTTTTAAATAAAACATTTCCGTTTGTACGGTCTGAACTTTAGAACTTAGAAGCTGCTGGCAGTGTGCAGAAGAAAGTCAGCTACAATCTGAGCTGTTAATTGTTAAATAATTAATTTGTCGATTCAATCAAGATGGCTGCTGAAAGAAAGTTCTTTGTGGGTGGAAACTGGAAAATGAATGGCTCTAAAGCATCCATTGATGGCATAATTGTTTTCTTAACACAGGGATCTCTTTCATCAGAAACTGGCAAGCCATTAGCCATTAAGATATAGATGAATGGATATTGGGAGATACAAAAAATTATACTGAATATTATGCATAATATAAATTTATCATTTTAGAGGTCGTTGTAGCTCCACCCACCATATATCTGCAGTATGTTCAAGAAAGAGTGCCACAGACAGTTGCAGTAGCTGGCCAGAATTGTTACAAGTGTGAGAAAGGTGCTTTTACAGGAGAAATCAGGTATAATATTAAGGACCTCAGTAACCTTTGTACTTATGTAATTAATTATATTTGTTGTTAGGGTTAAAGGTTAGTTCAAGGTTGGATTAAATTATTCTAGCATGCGTTAATATTCTGCAGCAAATAACGTGTAGATATTGTGGAATACCAGCTGCTATATTTTATTCTGACATTACTTTTATTAAGGACATTCTAATTAGCCCAGTACCAATCCAATGTCTTGAGCAATTTTATAATATTATTTTCTATTTCACAAGTCCACAGATGTTACTGGACATAGGATGTCCGTGGGTAATTCTAGGTCACTCAGAGAGACGAAATATTTTTGGAGAGTCTGATCAAGTATATAGATTTACATCTTGCATTATAATAAATTTGTTATAACATAGTTAGTTGCTGAAAAGGTGGGTTACGCTCTATCAACTGGTGTTAAAGTTATTGCTTGTATTGGTGAGCTTCTCAATGAGAGAGAGGCAGGTCAGACTGAAGCAGTAGTTGCTAGGCAAATAGGAGCTATAGCAGGTATGTATGTAAGATGGGTCAAATCTAATATAGCAGTGTATCCAGCTACATACATTATTAATGTTATTATTGAGTCTAATTATATTATATTTTATATGCAGCTCAAGTTAAAGATTGGTCTTCTGTTGTGATAGCATATGAACCAGTGTGGGCCATTGGAACAGGTAGGGTCACAAAGACTTTGAGTTATGATGTGTTCAACTATAATACTGTATTGTAGTTTGTTTAAAAAGACTCTAGGAGTCTAGGTTATGTCTTAGGAAAACTATCTTTTTTGTCTCTATTTAGGGAAGACAGCTACTCCTGAGCAAGCTCAGGAGGTTCATAAGTTCCTTCGTAAATGGTTAAACGATAACATATCATCTTCTGTTGCTGAAAAGACAAGGATTATTTATGGAGGTACATTGTTCATTCATCCATCTATCTGTCCATCCATTTGTCTGTCTATTTTCTGTAGGTTCTGTCAATGCTAATAATTGTAAAGATCTAGCTGCTAAACCTGATGTTGACGGATTCTTAGTAGGCGGAGCATCATTAAAACCAGACTTTGTTCAAATTGTTAATGCATGTCAATAGTTTTTGTATCACTTGACATCATGGACACTATCTTACATATATATTGTAGAATTAAATAGCTATTACCATGATTAAGGATGTATATTGTTTGTAGTTTCCAATTGTACTATTAAGCATAACTTTGGAGAAGTATCTGTCATGAAAAGATCAGGACATTAAGTTGGATTAGAATTGTCTGAATATCTTATACCTACTGAAAAGAGATAAGGTGAAGCCTCACCTCCCCCTCCGGAAGGGAATTGACCCCTGTCTCTCGTTGTGACTGATAGTATAGTTTTATTAGTTCCAAAACCTATCTAACTGATATTTTAACATTACCTATATAATATAACCTATAATTACATAACATATACTGTCTTTATTTAATGTTATTATAATCAGCTGCAGATCAAATTGGACCTATATAGGACAATATTTTCCTGCCTAAAGTGGACCTATCTCTGGGAACAAATTTTGCATGCAAAAAATGGACCTAGGTCCAATTTTAATGGGAACAAATTTGCTGTGCATCTATGTTCCGTTCATCTTCGGATATTGACCGTGTAATAGCAGTCTGTGTCTCTGTGATAGTATATTTCCGTATAACGATTAGTGAACACAGCGGGTTTGTATATTTTAAATTTTGTGTATCTATAGATATTAGAAGAAGACTCGACTCTTTTCTGAATCCATTAACTAGAAGATACAAAATATGTACGTATGTTGTAATAATTGCTTATAAAGGCAGTAGAAATATGTGTTTGATTTATTGTCACCATAGCAACCAAATAACAATGTCCTCTAGGGCCTATCGTCCTCCAACTGGTTCTCGGGCTCTAAGAGTCCCTACTGGTAAAAATCTTTGTTTTTTATAAAAGTATATTGTATGTTATTTTTATTAGGTGGTAGGCCCCCCACAGGTGGTCTCAGAACAGGAATGGTATGGAAATTGAGTCTATTCTTGTTTTAACTTCTCTCTCGTACAGCGTCCAGGATCTCGTAGTGGTCAGCCTCAATTAGGTGGCGCTCTTAATGCGCAAATAACAATACCTGATCGACCAGTTACCCAACAGGGCCTTGGAGGAATGGGTACTTCCACTAGAGGTAAGATAGATAACATGGACATTGTTTATACCATCTTCATTATTCACCTACCCTTTCAGATTCATTAATCTGTCCACCCATTAATTCATTGATTTTATCTCTCCCTTTCTATCTGTCTGTTTATTTATTCATCACTGGCTTAGACATAGGGGGGCAGGGGGGCTTGAGCCCCCCAAATTTTTTATGGTGTCTAAGCCACTGTTCATCCATCAATTCATCTATCCATGTATCAAAGTATCCATCCTTTTATCAATTATTTTCCTCACTCTTTCTTAGGTCCATTTCGACAGATTCAAGATAAGTCATATTATTTGGGTATATTGAGGTAATACTAACAATAATGTAGTCACATCATGTAACACGAACATTGTACTAGGAGTAAAATAGGAGAACTAAATAATGAAGTGATGAAGTTAAGTCGAGAATTAGACCAACTTCAACAGGAGAGCTCCACTTACCTGACCTATGAAAAAAGGTTGGATGAATGGACAGATGAATAAATAGATTGATAGATGAATCAATGATTGGATGGACAGATGAATTAATGAATGGATGGATGGATAGATGAATTAATAAACAATCCATTAACCATTCAATGTACATGTACATGTATTTCATAACCCATCAACCATTCAATGTACATGTACACGTGTTTCATAACCCACCAACCATTCAATGTACATGTACACGTATTTCATAACCCACCAACCATTCAATATAGAGCTGAGGTATTAGCTGCTGAAGTTGAGGATTTAAGAGGAGAATTAGCTGATTATAACACAGTAAGGCATTCCATTACACAAACTATAATATCTGTCTTCACTAGCTCATAGACAAACTCAATACTGACACAGAAATGGAAGCTATCTTAGAAGATTACACTAAAGTAATTACTTGTCTGTCGGTTAATGTTATAATCTATCTATCCATTCATCTGTCCATCCATTTATAATTAATTAACCATTAATTAATAGTTAATTAACCATTCATTTATCCATTTATTAATAACTAGTTATGTCATCAAAATGAAGTAGAAACTCGTGCTATTGATGCAATATTTGCTGAAAAACATAAACACGAGATGGAACTCAACCAATTGGAGACGGCCATTGAACAAGAAAGACAACTGACTGACACATTAGTAGAATCAATGGTAAGATTATATCAGTCCAAATTAAGAATGCATAGAAGTACCAGATAAATAAATAAATTACATGTATATATATATATATTATTATATATATAATATATATATATATATATATATATATATAATATATATATATATATATAATATATATATATATATATATTATATATATATACATGTTTATTATGTTATAGGATGAAGGTGTTCGTGAGAAATATTATAAGTTGAAGATGGAGAATGCTCAGATAAAAGAAGTTAGTTGAAGAGTTGTATTTGTGGCTTTGGTAACAGTTTATTAGGAGTTAGCAGAGAAGGAGAAAGAACTAGAGACTTTGACATCCAAAGCAGCAAAATTAGAAGAGGTATACCCTGTGTTATTGCTTTATAATTGAACAATTAATTTTCCTATTCTTGATTTCTTGTATAGGAAGTTGCTAGTTCTGAATTGAAGCAAAAATCATGTAAGGACAAGTAGATATAATAATACACCATTGTCATTCTTCTTGTGTTGAATGCTGTTTCTTTCCAATATAATTTGCCATTAGAGTTTTTGTTTATTTTTCTCAGTTCAACTTCATCAGCATTTAGCAGAGGTCACTGCCAAACGTGAGGAATGGCGTCAAAAGGAACAAGAGACTCCTGATCAAGAAAGAGAAAGACTTTTGACAAAAGTCAGACAAGATAATAAAGAAATTGCATCATTAGAGAAAAAGTAAGTGATTAACAAGACATAATAGATATGGAGAGATGAATAGCTAAAAGAATGGATGGAGTTTTAGATTATTATTGTCACTACTCATTGCTGTGTTACTATATTACAGGTCTGGAGAACTTCAGGATAAGTTAGACAGATATCAGGAACAGTTGAGACAGATTGAAGCAGACCTTGATGAAGTTCAAGGAGAAAGAGCTGAGAAATTGAAAGAACTGAAAACAAAAGAGAAAGAAAGAAAAGGTAAGTTCTTCTGTCTGGTCTATTTATTCCATTGTTATTCTTCTGTAGCCTTTTTGGACACATTTGAAGAACAGAAAGATGCAGAACTAGTATGTAATGAAATGTACTAGCATATATTATGTTGTATTCTTTAGGAAAGGATTCATAACTTAGAAGAAAACATTATAGTTATTTTAGAGCACATTAGTGAGGTAGTGATTATTGATATTATAACTAAAGTGCCTTATTACAATGCCTTTATTCACTCTAGACTATAGTTCAGTCAGAGAATCTACCTTCAACATCAGAATTTCAAGAACTTCAAGAGGATTTAGTTATTAAACAAGATGAGGTTAAAAAAGCATCTACAACAGCACAATCTTTGGAATCTCGTGAGTTGAAGATCCATCTATCCATCCATCAATTCCTATCTTCATCTGTTCATTCATCCATTCCTCCATCTATCCATCCATCAATTCCTACCTTCATCTGTTTGTTCATCCATTCCTCCATCTATCCATCCATCAATTCCTACCTTCATCTGTACATTCATCCATTCCTCCATCTATCCATCCATCAATTCCTACCTTCATCTGTTTATCAATCAATTTATTCATTATCAATTCATTTGTTAATCAATCCACCTTTTGTTCACATTTTAGAAAACGAACAACTACAAAAGGACTTACACAATATAGAAGAGGTACAATTATAATAATATGATTGTATTACTAAATATAACAAATTATAATAATATGATTGTATTACTAAATATAACAAATTATAATAATATGATTGTATTACTAAATATAACAAATTATAATAATATGATTGTATTACTATATATAACAAATTATAATAGTTAGAAGAAAAAATAAGGAAAGAATTGCAAACACTTCAAGAAAGCATTGACACTATGGGACAGGTAAGAGTGAATTAATAACCTGTATTGTTATTTATGTATCATTCTTCATGTAATTAGTTATATTACTGCCCCTTTAATTACTTAGGAAATTAAAGTCTTTAGTAATTTACAACAATTACAGTCTGATGAATCTGATAAGGAGAGGGTGAGTCTTATACCACATGGGTTACTGATTATTTAATGACTCCACCCTTTTCTTTAACCTATAGACTCTCATCAGTGAACAGGAGAAACTAAAACAACGAAAGGAAGTAGCTATGAAAAGTGAGACCAAATGATATTCATTACTTCCTATGTGTTGTAAACCCACAATGGCTTTTATTGTCATTATAAATATAAGAACACTTAACACTTAATTTAATTATCGTCCTTATTTGAGGGATGCACAACATGCCAGGGATCGCTAAGTGAGGCATGTTCTGCTGACACCCTATATGCAACACAAAGAGGCGTTTTACTATAATGTGAAACGTCTCAATTTTTGGAGGCTCTTGGGGCCACAATCACCTAGTTCATGTCGTTATTGTCCTCATTGAAAAAGCTTGTTAGTTAAGAATGTGTATTCCTTTCTAGACACACAACAAATTCAAGAGCTATATGAATCAGAGCACAACAAATTGTCAAAGGATGACACTTATATCCAGGTAAGTAGACAGATGGATCACTGGATAGACAGTTAGGTTGGAATGGATAGGAAAATAAATAGATCAGTTACTATATAATTATGTATTAATTTTAGTTGGGGAATTTGGAACGTAAATTGCAGTATTTAGAGCAGAATAACTTTGTCATGAAAGAGTGTATCCTTTGAATATTATATTCCCAAGCAAGTGCATGCCACACCCATTTTCCTTAACCACACCTTCTTCAGTTATTGCCACTCGTAAGACAGAGGGTAATTATCAACAGATAGCTCATAATGTCTACACTCTACAACAAGAATACAATGATTCCTTACTGCAAACACTCCAACCAATACTGTGATGTTATGGAATGTATTGAGATAATGTAATATGTGAAAATAAAGAACTACTCACTAACTTTAATGCTATTTTCCTACAGCTAAATGAAGTTCTTATTATACCAAAATACTTTTGACACAGAGAACACACCATATTTTCCTGACATCAACGTATATCTTGAGTTGAGATATAAGATTTTGGATTTTTGTGGATGTAGATTGTTCCTTTCTCTACTCTTTTTTAACTTCCTTTTGGTTGTTCAAGACTATAGTATATAGATTCTTTTGCAATTTATAAGCAACCTAGGAAAGATCCATATTATGTACAACTACTAGCCATTTTAACTAGTAATATGGTTGTTAGGAGAGCAGTATCTAGTGTATTATTAACAAAGCTTTTGTTGACTACTTCTCATTGTCCTCATATTATGGACTTATGGATTTCCTAGAACCTCCATTTTACTTACATTGACTACAAATATCCTTAATACCATTATGTGATCAAGACATTAATTCAACTTACAGTACTCTGTACTTTTCAATCATTCTTGTACACATTACCTTGAAGTTTTTAACAGACAAAAGATGATACTTACATGTATATATTATATATTACATTAAGAAGTTTTGCTTTCAATATAGAAACTTGGACCAAAGCCTTTTGATAAGTCATCAATTATTTTAATAATAATTATATAAACTATTTAAAAGGATAATTACATTAATTTATATTTAACACAAAAAATAATGATAATTCCACAATAACAACAAGAACACATCAAGTATGCTTGTGTGGTAAATAATAATAAATGATACTAATATAATGACTCCTATTGATATTATTAACTTGTCTATAACTTGTCTGATTCATCATCTTGCCATCTAGTTTTTTGTCTATGTTGTTCAATCATTTCTTGTACACACTCTTCTATCATTTTCCTAGTTAGTTTACCATCTCCAGAACCATATGCAGCTGCCTATAAAATGAGACAACATTAATACATTGATAGATCGTTAGCTAGATAAGATAATAAAATGGATGAACTTTGACCTGCCAAGCAATAGCTAGTTTTGCTATTTCTCGTCCTGAAAACCCTTTCACTTCATCGGCCATTGTTTTAAAGTACTTTTCCCAATCCACATCTGATGGTATAGGAATCATTTTCTGACGACGCCACCATGATGTACGAGGTGGAGAAATGACATACTGGAGATAAATTGTGGGAGTTTTAAAAACATAAACACATACACAAACCTCAGCAAAATATTGTTTCAACAACCGATATCTCTCCTCGCTACCAGGTAATGAAAAGGGGACAAGATCATCTAACCTGTCATTGATAGCCCAGTCAAACTGGTCTGGTTGGTTACTGGCTAAAATTAACATAAATCTGAAGACAACACAAACAAGTAACAACATACAACAACTCTCTCATTTACTTGCTACTAGCCTCTCCAGTACGATATAAAAATGCATTTAAGGTACTTCTTAAGTCCTCACTAATGACAACCTAGAAAATGTTATAATTATAAATTATTCACTAATAGTCTCAAACCCACGTTCTCATACTAAATACTTCATGCTCAGATTTAGTATGGGAATCTGGGTACAAGACTTCTCTACTTACTTTACTTCTTTTCCTCAAAAAAGCATCTGCTTCATCCACAAACAACAGCACACTATACAATTATAATAATTGTAATATTACAGGGGCATACCCTTTGTACAAATAATTGCAATATCACAGGGGCATACTCTTTAATTGTAATATTCTAGGGACATACCCATTCTACAGTACCAGTAAAAGCAACTTCAAAACTAAAATTAACAAGTGCTGTAATAATTGCTAAAATTAATATATTAAATCTGAATGTTTTAAAATTGCTAAATTTAGTAAACATATTATGATAATACAATTAAATATGGAATACGTACCCTCTTCTACTAGCGTTGGCCCAATCAAAGACACGATGAATAGCTGTCACTCCATCTTTAGCCAGAGGCACTATATCTCCACCTGTCATTATAGCATAATCCATACCAGAATGACGAGCAAGACTCTATATATTGATAAGACTGAACTGTTTATTAGTAAATCACAGTTACCTTAGCAAACATAGTCTTTCCAGTACCAGGTGGACCATACATGAGTACATTTCTATACACCCCTCCATTTCTTTTTGTATTAATAGTAGCTTTAGCTAAACTACGAAGTCTCTCTTCAAATTTTGGCTAGAGAGGGAGAGAGAATGAGATTAAAGAGAGGGAACGTTCTTTATACCTCAAAAACAATTCTTTGTAGAGGGTCTTTTGGTTTAGTGAACAGTCTTCCAAAAGCCTGTGGGTACATGATACTGTTATTATGTTATTGTTTTAATCATTTACTTTAAATGGATGTCTTAATGATTGTAACAAAGACAGTCGTGACGTTTCTCGAATAAGTGAAGGCTTGCCTAAACGTGCCTCAATGAAACGACCAGCTATCCCAGTGCCCATTTTAGCAGCATAAATTCCAACAGCTATTATAGTGAGACCAGCAGCCTGTAGATGGATACATAAATGAATAAAAGGATTAATAGATGAATAATGGAAGGGGCAAGTTGACTTACAGTGGCAGACACTTTATCCCAGTCAGTTATAAAATTAGTCACACCTGCTCCAATAATACTGCCAGCAGCTCTATTTGTGCATGCAGAGAAAGATACAAAATGTCAGCATATTGTTCTTACTTAACACTCTCTAATACTGTCACTCTTTGCTCAGCTGCTTTCACTCGAATTTGTTCCAAATTTAAGTCCTGATTTTCACGATCTATTTTGGCTCTATTCAGATCAGACAATAAGTCACTACATAAACTATGATTAACTTACTTTCCCCTTAACTCTGCCTCAAGACGGTGCATTTCATTTTTGTGCCTAAGTTCAGCTTCATACTCAATAGTGGCTACAAAGAATAAAATAACATCCATTCATCTGTCCTTCCATTTATTTCACGCATACATCTTCTCATTTGTTCCTGTTTTTGTACAGACTCTTCTTGTTTTCTAAGATTCTCTTCTTGCATACGACGCTAATCCACACACACACACATACAGAGGAGAATACAGCAATTATTAATATTGTTACCTTACTTGTTGAGCCAGCTGTTCATCATAACGTCGTCTTGCTAACTGATCTTGGTATTGAGCTCGCTGCAATTAAAGATTAAGACTTCTGTCATAAAAAATAACAACCTTTTGATGTTGTTCTGTTTCAGCTGCTAATGTTTTTCTTCTTTCTTCTTGTTCCATGCGTATTTTTTCTCCATCCATTTGTTTGATAGCTGCCTCATACTCCTAAATGAATGAAAAATAAAATGAATAAACTAGAAGTTAGTCTCATTCCCAGACCTACATACCATAATAGGTCTGGGAACGAAACTAACAAGAATAAACACAGAATGATCCTATTCATTACAATCACTATAATTATTACAAAATAGATACATGAGATGAAGTGGTGCAGTCTCATTTCCAAAATCTATTGAAGTTTGAGTATCTGGGAATGAGGCTATAAGTAACCTTGATCTTTTCTTGGTGTTTTAGGTGTTCAGTTTGTTCTTGAAGCCTCGATAACTCTAGTGCTTCTCTGGCATGAGCTGTGACATGATTAAACAAAATTTAGCATATAAAATTAATGGATTCTCTTACTTGATTGATCAAGTTCTTTGGCTGCTTTGGCTGCACGTTCTAATCCTGTAGGATCAAACCCAACCCATTTACGTCCTTCCTACATCAAGCAAAAAGTGCATGCAAATTATATGTCCTATCTTATATGCTATGCTACGAATTTGATAAAAGGATGGAGTTGGTAAGCAATACACAGTACATTTATAATGATAACCTTAGTTTCTTGAACGTAGAATGATTCTTTATCATTTTGACTTCCACTCTCTTTATCTGACCCTTCACCTTGATCACCAGGAGGGGATTCTGGTTTGGAAAATCTACCAAGAAGCCAAGACATATTTCGTCATAGATGCTTACTACACGTGGTACTGTCACGAAAAATTTGGTCCTGGTGCAAAATTTGGACCTAGGTCCAAATTTTGCAACGAAAAGGTTGCAAAATTAATTCCATCTTGGACCCAAGGGTATCAGACTTTATAATTTGGTGAAGAGAAATGGAACTCGACACATACAAATCATTTTATCACTTCTTAGGCTGTGTCTACTTAAATGGAGAGTTTTAGCCACCTGGGGAACTTTTCAAGTGTCAAAAAGACAATGTCACAGCAGAGAGAAGATGGGAACCTGACTAATGAAGTAAAAAGGAAAAAGGCTGACAAACTAGCAATGAGAGAAGGAGAAATGTGTTATGAGAAGAATTCGGGATAACTTTGTAATATTTTTTCAGTTTCTTTTACTGTCTTACAATTAATAAGTTATAATAGTGTTTCTATTTTCAGTGGGTGAGGTATGTACAATTGTTTCTTGTAAAACTAAAGGAATAAATGATGCATAATGTTATGTTGTAATAACAATCAGTATAATTATAATAATACAACAGCAATGGTAAGTAAACTGATTGTAATTGTAGTTGCTTATTAAAGAAGTAATATTAAAGATAAAAGAAATTAAACTTATTCAACAAATTGAATTCTAATTGAATTGTATAATAATTAACTTTAATATCTTTGAAACTAAAGTTAAGATTGACTTTAAAAAAATGTTTTTTTAAAAAAAAAAACAATTAATATAAAAGATAAAAGAAAAATAACAAATAAACAAGCTATAATAGAAATAAATAACAAACTAAAAAACAAGCTATAATAGAAATAAATAACAAACTAAATAAACAAGCTATAATAGAAATAAATAACAAGCTATAAATGAGAAAACAATATATAAACCATAAAAGAGAAAATTAAGAAAAAAAATATAAAAGAGAACAACAAACTATAAAAGAAAAATAAATATATATTTAAAAAAAACTAAAAACTAAAGTTAAGATTTTTTAGAACAAACTATTAAAGACATAAAACTATTTAAATTTTAAAAAAACTTTGAAACTAAAGTTAAGATTGACTTATTTTAGTGAAAACTGCTTTTTTAGAACAAACTATTAAAGACAAAAATACTTTGAAACTAAAGTTAAGATTGACTTATTTTAGTGAAAACTGCTTTTTTAGAACAAACTATTAAAGACAAAACTATTTTTAAAAAATTCGAATTAAACAAACTATAAAAAATTTACAGAAAAAATACAAATGAAAAAATTAAAAAATAAAAATTAAATAATTAATATATATATATATATAAAATAAAATAAAAACAAGTTCCACCAAGAAGTCCAGTGAAGGTCTCCAATCCACCAAGAAGTCCAGTGAAGGTCTCCAATTCAACAATAGTAGGAAAGAGAAGATGGAGAGTTCCCAAAAGTCCAGTCAGTCCGGTCCAGTCAGTCCGCAAGTTGAGAACATAGAGGGAGAAAGAGAAGAATAACAACTGAATACTAAAGAATGGATAAAAAGTGGATGGATGGAAAGACAGCTCACCTTTTTCACCAGTGCTGCTCCTGCAGGGAAAGAAAAAGAGAGTAGTCATGAACTGATGGTGACAATGAGTGGATAGAGAGTGAAGAGAGACAGAGGAAGTGAAAAAGGACCACCAACACACACACACACACAGCACACACACACGCACCCTAGAAGATCAGAGCTTCCCCCCGCCACCTGGCGGCCTTGGATATTAAAAAAAAAATTTTTTAGGCCACCAGGTGGCAAGGGGGAAGATGATTAATAGAGTTTGTATGAGTGTGTGTATAGTGTATGGGCTGAATGGCCCAAAAAAAAATAAAAAAAATTAAAAGAAGAGGAAAGAAGGCTTGAAGGAAGACAGAAGAGACTAGGCAGGAGAGCGACTCACCTTTTTCATCAAGAGAACATCAGAGAATTGAGAACAATCAATCCATTAGAGAACTGCCAACCAATAAAATATCTGAGAACTGCCAACCAATAAAATGTCTGAGAACTGCCAACCAATAAAATGTCTGAGAACTGCCAACCAATAAAAATATGAGAGGACTGCCAACCAATAAAAATATGAGAGAACTGCCAACCAATAAAATATCTGAGAACTGCCAACCAATAAAATATCTGAGAACTGCCAACCAATAAAAATATGAGAGAACTGCCAACCAATAAAATATCTGAGAACTGCCAACCAATAAAATATGAGAGAACTGCCAACCAATAAAAATATGAGAGAACTGCCAACCAATAAAATATCAGAGAACTGCCAACCAATAAAATGTCTGAGAACTGCCAACCAATAAAATATCAGAGAACTGCCAACCAATAAAATGTCTGAGAACTGCCAACCAATAAAATGTTTGAGAACTGCCAACCAATAAAAATATGAAAGAACTGCCAACCAATAAAATGTCTGAGAACTGCCAACCAATAAAAATATCAGAGAACTGCCAACCAATAAAAATATCAGAGAACTGCCAACCAAGAACTGAGAACCATCAACGACGAGTCGTTGCGACGAAGACCCACGGGGGTCTGTAGACCTAGTATAAGGTTGTAACATGAAGTTCTTATATGTTTTCAAGACATCTCTTTCATGCTTCATTTTGGCAAACACATGGCACAAACTCGTGAAAAACTCTAATTAAAAATTTTTGGCTCGTTAGGCGTGTCCAAAATATGGATATTTTCCCGCCATAATTGTTGTCACGCGTTTCCTTGCTAGGTGTGTACATGTGCTCAAGATATTTTCCCGCCCAGACAACGTGGTTTAATTTATGTTTAATAATTAATTCTATATTAAGTTTTTACAACAGACATAGATATAGAACATTTCAAGACAAACATAAAGGGAACATTTCAGGATTACCATGATACACACATACCCTCAAAGCGTTTGAAGGATGATGAAGGGGTTAATATGTATGAAAGGGTCGACATCATCTTTAGTATCAAGAAAATGGGTAACTTTTATAGGAAGTTATACTGGCGCAGTTTGTATATAGCTACAAAAAAGACAAAGATGAATAAAATGTGAGGTAACACAAGACAAGGAGGACTACGTGATTATTAGAAAGTAATGACAAGACAATACATGACCTGTTGTTTCATGTCCAAATTTGCCATTGATG
The DNA here is from genome assembly GCA_963965975.1 of Xestospongia bergquistia. NCBI lineage: Eukaryota > Metazoa > Porifera > Demospongiae > Haplosclerida > Petrosiidae > Xestospongia > Xestospongia bergquistia. Next base: position 859,355 of record OZ014416.1, read on the forward strand.
TCTCAGACTAGCAAACCATTTACAATCACATTACAATGTCCATATGCACAACCCACAAACTGATCCTCGACCACTCACAAGACACAAGCAAAGCCAATCAACCTCATGATTCTAAGCAAAACAACTACCAGTGATCAATCTCCAGATCCTTAAGACACAAGCAGTTATTAATGTCCAGCATTATAGAAAACTTATTAATGATCATGAGACAAAAAATAGTTATTAGTATTGTATATATAGTACATGATATCATCCCCAAAAAATTAAAGAACACTCAATTAGAATAACTACAGAATAAGATGATCAATTAGATAACAATTATTAATTATATAAATGATCTATCTTATATTGAGTAGTTATTAGAGATCCTCACTAAAAGATTTATATACACAAAGGTACATCTGATTCAATGAGATGTCAGAGAGAATTAATTATTAGTATCATTATAGTTGATCATTATCAGTCTAAGAACATCCAGAAGTATGGATTTTACTCAAAGACATCATTCACAACTAATACTAGACACTTCATAATATTAACACAACAAAACAATATAATTTTAATATGTAAAAACAAATAAAGTAATGAGTGTACCAACCAAATTTAACCCCATTTGAACTTAGTTTTATTTCTCCTTCACAAAAGTGAACTGGGAATATCACATAAAATTAAAAGATGATAGAGAGAGAGATCAATAAAAAACTCCTTAAATATCTTACTAGAATTTCATCATTAGCATTAGATACAAATGGAGGAGGTGGTATATACTGTGCTTTGCCTCATAAATTTATTAGAGGACACAACAACAAATTAATAAAGTATTGTCCTGATAATGATTACCATAAAATGACAGAGGTCCTGGATCTATTGCTTCATACTGTGGAGTAGTACAAATCAGATGATAACTTTTATCACCAAAATTAATGATGATATTTGAAATGTGCATTATCAACTCACTTGTGGTAATGGTGGTGGTACTCTAGCTAGATGACAGAAAAGGAGTTTGGCCCACTATCCTTGTTGTAATGTCCCTCTAAGTGTCTGTATGACTAGCTCTAAAGAATATAATGTTTTCATTCATAGAAAAATCTGCTTATTCCAGGAGTAGTCTGACATTGCCAACACTTTGCTAATAGAGGAAGGTCAAAGGGTTGGCAATACCAGATTATTCCAGGAGTGGGTAGATAAAGTAAACTAGGGTGGAACTGGGGACAAATTTGTCTTTTACTGTTTACTAGTACTATTGTTTTACAATGGTGTAGTATGATATACACCATAACAATGTGATTTAAAGGACAACACTGCATCAGCAAATTAGAGTGCACAATAAGATATAAACTATTAGAAATAGCATAAGGATATAGCTACATGTAACAGAAGAAAATCTCATAAGTTATCTGTGTAATTCAAGGCAACAAATCACATTATGATATAATTATATCATAATGTTAGCTCTTTTCCAATAGAGTGTGTGGACCCAACAAACAAGAAAAATGTCCCAACCATATATTGGATACAAGAATTAACACATTGTTTCTGTCAGACAGAAAATCATTGATCAATGATAGGTTGCTGAGTAACACAGTCATTACTGCTACACAGAAGTTTCTGAAAGATGTCTATCCAAACATTGGTGGACGTTTTGCAAATGTTTGTGGGGTTTTTCGTTAGCTTTTGCCACATCTCTTTGTGGTGGGCAAACCCCAACACAAATAATCTATATTCAACATCAATTAAGTCACTGTCTTGAAAATAAGACAATTAACCCATTCCCCTGCCAGTGGTGAAAAAAGAAGCAAAACAATGTGTTGCTGATATTAGTATACTACAAGTGTTGTCAAGCAGAAGGGGGTAGAATGATTAAGTGCTAAGGCTGCAAAGACTGATATTATGAAGATTGTGTTGAAATCTCAAGAGCCACTTGGCAGACCAAGAGGCACATATCATGGATATGTGGCACTTGTGTAAAAACTCTTAATTAATTGTAACATTACCTATATTATTATATAACCTATAATTGCATAACATATGCTGTCTTTATTTAGATTACATGCTGTCACAAGGATACCTAGGACCAAATTTTGCTGCCAAAAGTGGACCTATCTCTGGGAAAAAAGTTTGCAGTATAGGTCCAATTTTAACTAGGAACAAATTTGCCCATGACAGTACCATAAAGATTGTAATTATAAGAATCTTAAAAGGTTGCTAGGGAAAATTGAAATGTACAAATAGCTAGGAATTTTTATTTAGTACATCTTTGACAAATTGTGGCAGTACAAAGGAGGCTCTATGGATTTCACTGTTGTAATATCGTAGATCCATCTGCTTGACTTCTTCTTCTGTTAATTGACGTAATGGCTCCTGAAATATAGTGTCCTAAAAGAGACAGATTTATAACACAGACATGACCTCTTTGTCTAGATTTGCTAACCTTGTTTTTACTAGCTAGAAAAAAACCAATTTGCCCTGAAGGATAGCTTGGTATTGTCGTATAAGCATACTTGACAACTGGATACAAGGAATAGATGCTGTTTAAACACGATTCAATGAAAGCCAGCTCTAGCCATACACACTCTCCTAATAAATTTTATTTATGCACTGCTACAGTTAAAAAATGCATTACCTTGACAACATAAAATTCCATCAGGTTTCAAAGAGTTCTTAACTTTTTCATAGTATGGTTTTTCAAATAGGGGCTCTGCTGGTGAAGTTGGTCCTATAGAAGAAAAATGATAGGTGATAAATACTTTATTTACTATTATGAGGTCCTGATATTACCAAGAGGATCTGAGGAGTCAGTAATGATGACATCAAACTTTCCTATGTGTTTCTCCAAAAATTTTATTCCATCTTCTATGTGTACTGTAAGTTTTGGAGATGAAAATCCTATAGATAATTTTGGAAGATATTTTTTTGATACTTCCATAACACGCTATAATAATGGAGAGATGAAAAAGTGAGTAAAAAATAATTCTGTTTTAATTGATTTCACTTACCTCATCAATTTCACAGAGATGAATCTCTTCAACTTCAGGATGCTTGCAAACTTCTCTTACTACACCACCATCTCCCCCTCCTACTATCAGTACCTAGGAGGGAGAGAGAGAGTATCCAAGGAGCTCATGTCGTACTAACTGTCTTTGGATTGGGATGTGAGAACAATGGTAAATGAGTGATCATCTCTTGATAGGAAAATTCATCTCTCTCTGTACACTGTATGATACCATCAAGAACTAGTACATTACCGTATGATTTACTAAGACAATTTACTTAATAAGCTTAATATTATGTTGAATATAATTAAATACCTTTTAAACACCAAAATGTCCTGATATTGGCTTTTTTCTCTGTGTAAAACTTCTTCAACCTGAAGACAAAAGCTTTGCCCAGGCCATTCTTTATTGAGCTCAGAAAACCAACCAGATGCAAGCGCATTCATGTTACACGTGGACGTTTACGGAGGTAAACGGAATCATTCTGAAATTTGTATAGAAATGAAATGGAAGAAAATTTAATTATTCTCAACTCCGTATACTCTATCATTAAGTGGGTAGGGGTTAAAGGGTTAAAATAGAATTGTTTGCTGTTGATTGCTGACAATGAAAAAGAAGATGGATGTTGAATTTAGAGGTACAGTAGACCCTGCTAGAAACCGCTACCCTTACTGCATAGTATGGACACCTCTCCCGATCATTACGTAAGACAATCCTAGCTGAGTTCTTCTGTTGAACAAGTGTTCTTCTTACTTATCTAGCTGGATTTTTCCATTCATTGGTCATATGGGCATTTGTACTTCTGCTGGTGTTATAAGAGACTTTGCAGGACCTTACTATGTCTCAGTATGAGTAATAGATGGATGGATAGTATGTAATATAATGTATATCTGAATTTATTAAGTGATAGGCGGATGTGACAATTAGACAAGTTTTTATTTTTTTATTATCTCAGGAAGATGAAATGGGATTTGGAAATCCAACCATGTAAGTTATTAAGTAGTTAGTAATTTTAATTTCGGACTACCTCTTAGGTATTGGCAAATGTCCCCAAGTACTGCTGAGTTATCTTCTTGGGATAGTGCTGTACACCAAGCATCAGAGGAATATTCTAAAAGAATGGTATATTGAATTTTTATCTTAGTATCATTATGATCCCTCCTCTCTCTCTCTCCCTCTCTGTCCTTAGCATAATCTATTTTGTGACAACTGTCACTCACATGTTGCTAGAGCATTAAATCTTATGCAATATAACAAATCAACTTCTTGGAATATGTACAAATTGGGTTTTCTCATGGTCATCAAAGGAAAGTTTGTTGGGTAAGTCACCTGCTCTAGTTATTGTTTTAATAACATTGACTATTAAATTCTATTATTTTTAGTGTTTCTGGATTTTTAAAGACATGGCTACCATTTATTGTACTTTGTATATTGGTGCTGATTGTCGTTACTATAGCAACAGTAGTTAGCAAGACAACTACGTAAAATAGAGCACATTTTAATACACAGCTTTATATTGTTATTTTAATAAAATTGTGTCTGTTTGTTAAATGATTCTAATAATCCGAATTGATTGCCACACCTAAAAATAATATTGAAATGCGACTCTTGAAAAAGAGGCAATAACAAAGTGTGAATATGGTGGCCAATTTGAGACCTTCCTGGGCTCTGAGAGAGGCGTATCACACTCTTTGAGATTTGGAGAGCCTGTTAGAGAATTCTAAATATCACTTGAACACTATGACGACGGAAGAAGATGGTAGACACAAAAAATGTGTTTGGACAGGTCTAGAAGTGAGGGGTCCTATCAAGAACCTCAGTCCTGTCTTATGGACATTCACTCATTTGACCACACTTTATCTCAATGACAACAATTTACAGAGAATTCCCCCAGACATTGTGCAGCTGACCAACTTAATTCACTTGGATTTATCGGGTAATAAGCTACGTAGCTTGCCAGCTGAGCTTGGTGACATGTTACAACTGCGAGAACTCTTACTTAACAACAATTCCTTGAGAATTCTACCATGTGAACTGGGAAGATTGTTTCTCTTACAAATGTTAGGGATTTCAGGGAACCCTTTGTCCCCAGAAATTCTTAACATGGCTGCTGAACCTCAAGGTACATCAAAGCTCTTGACCTTCCTTTTGGAGAACTTGACAGGTGAGATTTGTAGTCATATTGCTACCATGTGATAATGTGATATTCTAAATACTTAATAATTTATTAATTTTCAGTTTGTCCATGTCCTTCTGTCATGTGATTGTTATATGATTCCTACATACATACATACATACATACATACATACATATATATATATATATATATATATATATATATATACTATTGTATCAGTAATCCATTTATTTTCAGTATGTCCTTATCCTTCTGTCATGTGATTGTCATGTGATTCTTACATGTATATACTATTGTATCAATAGTCCATTTATTTTCAGTGTGTCCTCGTCCTCCTGAAAGAGAATGGGTTCAATTGTTGCCGTTGCAAAGATCAAGACAAACTGGTGTGTTATGTATATACTCAACTGTAGTAGTTGACTAACAGCTGTTGTGCTCTGTGTTGATTAAAATTCCACATTTCAATTGTTATGACATTGCTACTTTAGTTTGCAGCTGTAGTATACTATAAGTTAATCTAATGTACCAGTAGTCTAATAGACAATCCAATGTACCACTAGTCCAATAGATAATCCAATGTACCAGTAGTCCAATAGATAATCCAATTTATCAGTAGTCCAATAGATAATCCAATGTACCAGTAGTCCAATAGATAATCCAATGTACCAGTAGTCCAATAGATAATCCAATGTTCCAGTAGTCTAACAATGTACCAGTAGTCCAATAGATAATCCAATGTACCAGTAGTCCAATAGATAATCCAATTACTAGTAGTCCAATAGATAATCCAATGTACCAGTAGTCCAATAGATAATCCAATGTACCAGTAGTCCAATAGATAGTCCAATGTACCAGTAGTCCAATAGATAGTCCAATGTACCAGTAGTCCAATAGATAATCCAATTACTAGTAGTCCAATAGATAATCCAATGTACCAGTAGTCCAACAATGTACCAGTAGTCCAATAGACAATCCAATGTACCAGTAGTCCAATAGATAATCCAATTACTAGTAGTCCAATAGATAATCCAATGTACCAATAGTCCAATGGATTATCTAGCATAGTTATTGTCTCGTGGCATCATAAGTCCTTTGAAATGCAATACAAAATTTGATCTGCTATCATCTTTGGTAGACAATTGAATAGTATTTTATGTGGCTTTCTTTTTCCTTCATAGCTTCTTATACAGTTATGTCATACAATATCCTTTGTGATCACTATGTCACTCCATCAAGATATGGGTACTGTCCACGTTGGGCTCTCTCTTGGGAGTACAGAAGGGACATTATTTTAAAAGAGATCATACAAAGTTCTGCAGATATAATTGCACTCCAGGTATTATAATTTAGAGCCACTTCAGTATAATACTCAATTGTTAAAATTAGCACTATTACTGATGTTCACTAGTCTAGAGGTTATTAATGGTAGCTATCCTAGGTCACTGTGGTAAGTACTGATGTTCACTAGTCTAAAGGTTACAAATGATAGCTATCCTAGGTCACTGTGGTAAGTACTGATGTTCACTAGTCTAGAGGTTATTAATGGTAGCTATCCTAGGTCACTGTGGTAAGTACTGATGTTCACTAGTCTAGAGGGTAGCTATGCTAGGTTTATTATGATAATTGTTGTTACATGATGGTAAATTACTATGATAAATCATTATTTATTATAGGAGGTGGAGACTGATCAATTTTATATGTTCTTTCTTCCTGAATTAAAAAGAGTAGGCTATGATGGTATCTTTAGTCCAAAATCAAGAGCAAAAACAATGGGACAAATGGAAAGAAAAGCTGTCGATGGCTGTGCCATCTTCTTCAACAAATTAAAGTAAGTTCATATCTTGTTTCTAACAATAGTGTCAACTTACCACGTATATATTATATTAATCAGTCCATCTGTTTGTCTATCAATAATATAATTAGTAATGATTACTTAATAAATTAACATTCTAACAACAACCTTTTGTAAACAAATTGTTTATTTAATAGATTCAGTTTAGTTGAGCAATATCTTATTGAGTTTAACCAGCTGGCTATGTCATATGCTGAAGGCTCAGAAGCCATGCTAAATCGTGTCATGATACGAGACAATATTGGACTGGCAGCCCTCTTAGAACTAAAGGACCCATCTCTTAGTGGATTGCCATCTGTTCCACACCACATTCTTGTTACTAACGCCCACATACACTGGGATCCTGAATACTGTGACGTAAAACTCATTCAAACCATCATGTTTCTAAATGAGCTGGAAACTATCCTATTATCGGCACAGAGTGAAAAAGGGATTGGCGTTAAAACCCACACACCAGGTCTACCAGGAATCCCCATGATCCTTTGTGGAGACTTTAATTCACTACCAGAATCTGGTGTTGTTGAGTATTTCACTAAAGGACGTATTTCTACTGATCACAGTGACTTTCTCGAGTATAATTATGATCGTTTCTTTGAGACCACTATAAGATCTACATCTACAGTACGTTCTCCCACAGGAAAACCAGAATTAAGACATCCCTTTCAGATAAAGAGTGCATACAGCAAAAACCATGCACAGTATACCAATTATACATATGACTTTAGAGGAATTATTGATTATATTTTTTACAGCGGTGACTTTTTCCAGCCAGTGGGACTTATGGGCGGAGTCAGTAACGAGTGGTTGAAGACTTATAAAGTGATTGGTTGTCCTCATCCACATTTCCCCTCAGATCATTTTCCACTTTTATGTGAATTGGAACTCATTTCCCATCACTAGCAAGTCAAAAGAGTTAAATGACATTTATTTCTCTTCCTAATGTTTTAAACTTAACATTACTATGCTGTGCTGCGTCACTGTAAGCCTTTACTAGGATAGGATTTTGTCGGGTGTCGACATTTCTTTTTGCTATATTTCCTCCCCTTTTTTCTGGAGCTGGTCCCTCCTACTTTGAATTCTATCTTTCAATTCAACTATTTTTTTCTCTCTCTCCTGATTATCTTCAACACATAAATTTCCATTAAAATATCAAGAAACTGGATATGCACCACCTGTTAATTGCATGAAATTTTTGATTTATTAGGTCGTACATTTTTACAAGTTTATACTAATTTATTTTGTTAACAGTATTAATTGAACATTCACAGCAACAATATAATAAATGGAAAATGCGCAAAAAAAAAATGGGTGTGGCTCATTCTTGGTCTCTTTGTAATCTCACTTTGCAAGCCTTCCCTTTGATTTTATGTGGAGTTTTGTTAAGTACTTTGATGTAACCAATAGGATCAACAAACTTGAGGTCAGCATGACCGAGAGATTTCTGTGTCATTTCATCATACATGACCTGTACAAGGAGGAAGTATTATTTGTTTTATATAATACACACAAAATAACAGTAATATTCAATCAATCATAGTTGTTGGTCACTGTACAAGGAGATAGTGCCAAGTGCTCAGGAGTGAATTTAAATACATTGTAATAATTATAATATTATAAATAAAATACATATAATATTATTACACTTTCTTTATCTATCATAGACTGTTATATATGATACAATGCTAGTACAAGTCTTAGATAACCACAACACACTACAGCATTAAAACAAACAAAACTGTTTACTTGATGATACTCTTATCATATTTGACTAGTTGCTATAGGTGATTTATTTACCTCAACATAAGCTATCTCTCCAAATTGCTCGAAATATTCTTTCAGAGCATATTCGTCAACATCATACTCAAGTCCTCGAACAACTAGATGACTATCAGCCATGATACTTCTTCTAGTTACTATAGGAGGATGTTAATTTTTAATAATAGCAATTATTGGAAGTCTGCTTAAAAGATAATACCTATGGCGCAGAAAAAACAAATCTGTTATAGAGATCACGTTGTATTGTGCCTGTTCACTTATTTCACAATTTCAATAGAAGAAAGGTGTTTAATTTTTCCAGTGTAAACAATAGTTACTAAACAGGAATAGACTATCAGTGGGTTTTTGTGAGTTATCATTTGGCAACAAGACATCTGGTTTATTGCGTAATGTAAAGGTGATAAACATAATTATGTACTTCAACATCAGTGTCAACTATACTAGCTAGCAGCTGTGAATGGCTTTCATGAATTTGTTACAAAGTGTATTTTATTATTTCAAAAAGAACATGCATATATATATATATATACATATATATATATAATAATAATAATAATAATATATATATATATATATATACATACAAATTATTATGAGCAATTATTATTGTTGCCAGAACTATACATTACTTATAAAAACGATTATTACTAGTCTGATAACTACTATAGTGTTGCTGATGATCACTTGTAGTATATTGTTGAGGTCTGCCTGAACTATCAGTTTGATAAGCGTAATATTGAGTAGCAGGAACATATGCAGTTGCATGGGTGGAGCTAGGTTGCTGGAGCAACGAATAAGCGTACACTTGAGCAGGTGTGGTTTGATAAGCTGACATAGAAGATGATGATCTATAATCCATTTCTCGAGGACTAGATTTAATTCCCATTTTTGGTTCGGCAACACTGACATTTAAACGATGACCTCGGATAGTGTGGACAGACTTAGACATGGATTGAGCATCAAAACCATCCAAATAAGTCACAAACCCAAACCCACGATATGGTTTAGGAATGTAAACATCAGATAGTATTCCATACTGACTAAAATAGGTCTTCAGTTCTTCCACTGTTGTCTCGGGATCATTCGGTAAACAACCGATGAAAAATTTACAAGGTAAGTTGTTGGGACTCTAACATAAAGAAAGAAATGATATATGGATAGATCAGTAGAAAAATGGATACATGGATTCAAAAATGGATACATGGTTACAAAAATGGATACATGGTTACAAAATAGAAATTGGTATATGGTCACAACTACAGACTTACTTTTCTGGGAGGACGAAGTTCACATCTTCGTCCTTTTATGGTGTGTGTCATGGCCATCACTCTGTCTTGAATGGAAGGGTCTTTAAACCTCAAGAACCCAAATCCACGAGACTGTTTGGTTTTATGATCACGTTTTATCTTTTAAGAGAGAAGAGTGGATAAGTCAATGATAGGAGGAAGTCCTTACTTCTACTTGGTCCACCTCTCCATAATGTTGGAAATATTCACGTAATTCCTGTTCATCAATATCGTATCGTAGACCTAACACTATGAGATCACCAGAGGAGGCAGAATGTTGGTATCTTGGGTAAGACGGGGGAGATGGAGAACGACGAGGACTCTTTGATGAGTTAGAAGAGTAATAGTGATCATCATAATGACTTCGCTTTTGACCAGCTGGGAAAAAAACTAATAGTTAATTGTGTCTCGTGCTTATTAAATATTCATAGATACATAACAATACACCTTATTAAATATTCATAGCTAACAATTACTAATTGACAAACACATCTCTTTCCTGCCTATTCTCTCACCCATCCCTCCTGATTCTCGGCTACTCTCTCTGTCTCCTCTCTCTTGTTCTCGTTCCTTCTTCTCTTTCACTGACCCAACAACAACAAAAGTAGTATTACCACCCCAGCCATCCGGGGGAGCACGTAGGATACCATCCGATATCCTAACCCCACGCCAGGAACCCGAGTCTGGGTTTCTGGACAAGAGACATATTATGTAAATCACACATGTAAATGACTGATACTGGGTGTGTAGATGATCTGCCATTTTATCTTACTTGTACTTTAGACCAGTGGCTCCTTCAAATTGTGATTGTAAAACAGACAACAAGAGGCTGCCATCTTCTTCAGTGGGCAGCTCGACAGTCAAGGCAGCTTCACCTTCCTCTCCATTACTCACGGTAACATATTCGGCCATGGTTTATTAAATATAGCTCCGCCTACATTAATAGTTATTGCTATTTATAACTACTAATAACTAGCTTGTCATGTGACACACCTCTCCTGAAAAGAAGGGCTAAACTTTGGACTTCTCCGTGCAGTCTAATACTACACTCTCCCTCTCGTTGGAAATTTTTGAGGTAAAAACACAAAAGAGCTCATTATCAAGTTACTATAAGCTGAGACACACTGATTGTAACTGTTGATTTTTTACTAATATGTTATTATTGTTTCCTGTTTTTAATTTCCTCTATGTAGAAAGTGCATTCGTTAATGTCAGTAGGCAGCTGCCAATAAATTCACAGTAACACAAATTTTCAAACTCCTACAAGTCAAAAGAGATCTCATTCAATATGTGAGTAATTGTATCATGTGATAGTCATGTGAGAGTCACATGCCTTGCCAAAAATAATGTTTTGTTGTTAATGTAATGGCTTCCTGTCAGTAGTGATCACCAATGATGTGTGTGTGTATACTATCTTTAAGTTTCAGACTACATACTTTAAAAACTACCAACGAAAGTAAAAGTTGTAATTAGTGCTGTAGTGGGTGTGTTACCATGACAACCATTATGTTTTGGATAGACTAATTGATAAAAGACAAAGATAATACTTACATGTACATGTGACCATTTTATAATAATACATGATATATAGGTCGTATGGAACAGCTGGTGAAGATAGGGTGGAACAACTTAGGGGACAGGTTGATCAGGTAGGTGTGGCAATATAGACAACTTAATATATGTACAGTGTATTAGAAAATGTCATCTGTTGCATTGTTATCTAATTTATTATTGAAAAGCCCCACCCTCAATTTAAGTTGTAATATAAAGTACATGTACTATTTTTATTCCTATCCCTTGTTGTCCCCAAGATGTCCATTTGCTTATTGTTAGAAATGTTATGTGATAACTTTAGTCTAATTCCTTGGGCCACTTTTTGGGCTTACCGATCAGAATACACAAATCTATGACATCATTAGCAGATTAATTATATATATTATTATTAAAACAACATTAACAAACTGTAAAAGGAAAAGTTATATCAAGAGTAGTAAGTACTTGGAGTTGTCACAATTATTAACTAGTACTTACATTTTTTTGGAGCTATTAATCTCTGACTATTTTGTCCATGAATGATGTCACATATCACAATGCCAAGAAATTGGACTGAAGTGACCCAGATGTCCTTTCTTGCATTAAGTGAGTGGGTGGTACCTGGACATGAGCCTAAAACAGGTGTGTCTTTTCGTATGGCTTCTTGTGAATGTGGCTTTGTTAAGTAGGTGGGCATTAAGGTGACACTATGTATTTCTATTTATAGTAATTGTATTATATGTAGTTGTGTTTCTATTTATAGTAATTGTATTATATGTAGTTGTGTTTCTATTTATAGTATATTGTATTACTACATAGTTGTGTTATATTAATAGTAATTGCATTACTATTAGTGTGTTTCTATTTATAGTACATTGTATTATATGTAGTTGTGTTTCTATTTATAGTCATTGTATTAGATTAGAAGACAGCTATAGTTTAGATATTAAACATATTGGGAAATATTATTAAATTGTTCATTTTTATGTCTTGTAATTATATCATGTGATATTTTAGTTAGCATGTTGCTGTTACAGGTTAAAGGTGTGATGCGTTCCAATATCAACAAAGTAGCTGAAAGGGGAGACAAACTTGATGATATTAGCGAAAGAGCTGGTATGGATGGATGAATGGATGGACTGTTAGATGAATGATATTATAATTAACTATTGTCTTTCTTTGTAGAATATCTTGGTCAAAATGCTGACCAGTTCCAAAGAACAGCTACAAGACTGAAGAGAAAACTTTGGTGGCAAAATGTCAAGGTAAAGTGATCACTTACTAAAGTGAGAAGAATATTTTATCCTCTCTCTCTCTTTCTCTCTCTCTCTCTCTCTCTCTCTCTCTCTCTCTCTCTCCCTCCCTCTAGCTTTGGATCATACTTATAATCATTATATTGGTGATACTACTTGTTATTATCAGTAAGTCACAAACAAGATGTTACAAATATAATATTGTGTTGCTCTTTACCTTAGTTATAATTGTCATTGCAGTAGAGACAAACAAAAAAAGGAATTAAAGCAGTCCCAATGGATTATGTCGTGCATATATTGTTATGTCGTCCTGTTTCCACTTGTATACAAACTATAATAACATCTAGTTAATTAACTATTGTTTTATAGTCTTATTGTGTGAACCAGCTGTTGTCTATTGGATTTTAATTTAAAATGATTACCAAATCAATATTACTTAAATGAATAAATGGTTGCGTTTGAGTCTGAGACTTTTAAAGTTTAGATTTGAGAACGGAATTATGGAACAGAAATATACAGATCTCAATTAATAGCACGTGTGAATTCACACCCCTTATCAGTTATTTGTTTTCCAGAAAGAATTCGAAATATTTTCTATATATCCCGTAAATGGGGAAAACTTAAGAGTTGTGAAGACGAGAGAGCACAGAGGAAACGAGGAGAATAGCAGCAGAAAGATATGTAAGTATGCCGTTCCTGCGATCTGACGACATCTTTACATAAAATTAATAATGACTTTGCAAGCATAATGCGTTACTATAACGTATTGTGTAGCTGTGGCCATTTTTAGATAGCATTTATTAGAAATAGTTGTGTGTGTGTTTGTTTGTGCATATATAGTTCAATGACAGTGACTATACAGTTTAGTTATGTGCAAATATTAGGGCAACGTATGGAACAGCACCAGATGAGGATCGAGTTGGTCAGCTCCGAGGTCAAGTTGATCAGGTGATGTTAGGACTGTCAGTCATTTGTCTACATGATTTTTGCTTTGAAGTATACCTCTTGAATTTTATTAACATGTTGTGACAAATGCTGTTTATGTTAGATTGTTAATTTTGTAGGTTAAAAATGTAATGAGAAACAATATTGACAAGGTCACTGCGAGAGGTGAACAATTGGATGACCTTGGAGAAAAAGCAGGTATTGTATGTGTGTGTGTGTGTATGCGTAAGTATGTGTGCGTGTGTGTGTTTCTGTGGTGACTACATGGAAGCTTGTGTTTATGACAACTTAAGTGGATAATTACTATAACTAAACAAGGTAGTTATGTGACTAATAGTTATAACATTAATAGTATACTTGGCGCTATGAGTCCATGGATGTATGGATGAACAATGGACAGATGAATGAATGGAAAGGTGGATCAATGGATGGATAGATAAATGAATTTGAACACTGGATTAATTAACATGTGACATATTAATATGATTTATATAAGTTCATGTTAATAAGAATTCCTTACATTATAATCGAGAACCAATTGATAATTTACTATAAGAGACTATACTAGTTTGTTGTCCTAAGGTAGGACATGTTTATTTCTAGTATATCCTTGCTATGGCTAATATAAACACAAGTATATGTGTTCTCGTCAATTTGTTGTTTCTTTTGACAGTATTCTATTTGTTGATATTCTATTTCTATAGAATGTCTTGATCAAAATGCTAAGTTGTTTGAGAAAAGAGCTGTCAAACTTAAGAAAAAATTAAGGTGTCAGCATATTAAGGTAATACTCATTGTTACTATGGTTGCTATAGTTACGGTGTTGAATTGGAATGTGGTAAAAATTAATTAATATTAATTTAATTACACACTTTGGATAATAATTCTTCAATTGTAATTTATTGCAGTGGTAAATGTTTAAAAGTAATTAAACATTAATTGAGCTAGCTAATTGAATTGTAAAGTTACAAATAACATTTTGAAAAATCACTCACTCTATAAGGAACATTTCAAACATTCCAATAAATCACTCATTTTCTTTGTATACATCTCAAGATCAATGCTTAGTTTCTCTCAAATCAGGGTAACGTTGTATTTAGTTAGGTAAACTTTACTTGTACCATAATATGATGAGGTAACCATAGTAACAGTAATAATAAGTAATTGACAAATATGATAACAGTAAGACATTGTCATTGGTAAATCTCGTTCAATATTTCATTTTTTCTTTCTTTCTAGTTATGGCTTATTTTAATATGCATATTAGCAGTGATTGTATTGATTATAGCCGGTAAGTAATCACATGATACTCACATGATCATTGATTATGCTAAATAATTGTTCGTTTATTGACGTCAGCCCTTCCCTGATCTCTGTAATAATACCATTGCTGACATATGTCCTAGACTAATAAAATTATTTCTTTTCTAAATATAGGCATAATAGCAGCTGTCATTTTTGGAATCAAAAAATAACTCTAATGACAAACAACAGTCCACAAATTACTCATCAACAAATTATTATTAATTATAAATTTCCACAAGACTTAACTCTAATGACAAACAGTCAACAAATTATTATTAATTATAAATTTCCACAAGACTAATCCTTCTTGCATATCAAAATTTTTAATGTAATTTTTTTAAATTTCATTTTAAAAACTAGTAAACAAAATACATAAATTGATTATTGGTTAAAAATCACACACTATATATTGAAAGATTACCAGAAGGGGCACCATCCAATATAACATTGACACAGGTTCTCGTGACTACTGGCCTGCTCAATGAGTAATTGTACTTGACGTTCAACTGTGATCATTTTCTCATGACGGAAATCATTGCCTAGAAAATGGAGATAACAATAAATATGAATGGTGGGTGGATGGATGGACAGCTAGATGATAAGAGAATGGATGTATAAAGACAAGATCGATGGATAACATTGGACTTATAGTACAATGAACTTCTAATAAACCTGTTAATTTTTGTCGCACTCTTTCAATAATTGCCAAGGCTTTGCGATTCAACTCTTCAGGATGATATTGTTGAGATTCTGGTACATCAACTCCAGGTTGAGGAAATACACCTACTACAATTAAAGAATTATGAACACAATACAACATAGAAATGGTAAGTATTACATTTACCAGATGTACTGTTGGTTGCCACGGTAATAGTACTATCAGCTGTAGATTTAGTTTTAGATTTGGCATTATCTAAAATGATAAATTAACATCCATTGTACCCAGTCAATCCATTTATCATCCATCCATCCATCTATTCCTTTTTATATATCCATTTACCATCCATAAGTCTCCAATTCAGTAGTGGGTCATAGACAAAGGCTTCCAACACAGCCATCACACTATCTTTATTGTCTCGTAAAACCCTCATAACCGAACAACATGTACGCCGGAAGTTACCCTCAATTCCTGTTACCTGGAAAGTCAAAATAAACAATTAACATAACAAAGATTGGTTGCATACCTCCATAGCATTTGTTAACATTCTTGTCAATCTAAATGGGATCTTCTCTGGAAACTTTTCTCGTGTCATGGCTACTTCAAAACAGTCCCCAAAATCAATATGAAGTATCCTGCCAGTGAGTCTGTCTAACATGAGATTACTGGGATGTCTAATGGAGAGAGAGATAGAATATATCCTTGATATATCATACTACAGTACCTGTCACCTAGACCTAAGATGTAGCCAACCATTGACATTACAGCCAGAGATCGTGTATAATTAGTTCGTCGATCAAACCACACCTATTATCATAGGTATTTAAACTAATTAATTATTCATAATAATAGGGGTTCCCCTGACCTCTGAGCTAGGACTTTTGAGCCATAACACTTTAGCCAGATCATCTCCAGTAGTACTGTTAATAGCTTGTTCAAAGACTTCTACTTTCTGCATTAACATGAGATGGTCATAGTCTGAAGAAGTCTAGAGAGAGAGAGGGAGAGAGAGAGAGAGAGAGAGAGAGAGAGAGAGAGAGAGAGAGAGAGAGAGAGAGAGAGAGAGAGAGAGAGAGAGAGAGAGAGAGAGAGAGAGAGAGAGAGAGAGAGAGAGAGAGAGAGGGAGGGAGGGAGGAAGGGAGAGAGAGATACTATCTTTGGCCTCTTCCTCATTTACCTGCAACATTAATCGATGTTCTATATTTAACATAATCTTTTTCTTGTCTCTGTAGTCGCGAATAAGAGCATGAATTGTGTCACAATGAGGTACCCAACCAATGAGACCCGAGTTAGGAGAGAGAGGAATAACTGAGTAACGTTGGATACTGGTAAAGAAAAAGAATCATTTGAGATAAAAGTGAGAGAAGGAGGATTAAAGAGAGAAGAGAGGGAACAGAGTCTTTATTCACCTGAGATGTCTCTTAAAGGTTTCGGGATCATTATCCAGGAGAGTATTGACTAAACCAAACAGCTGCATTACTCTCTCATCTTGACGTAAATCTTCATGGCCTTTGAGTAGGAACATATAACTATGTCCATCACTACCTGGAGACAGAAAAAAACAAATAATCATTTTTGTTTGTTTACTGTTGAGCAAACATACCTTCCATTACAAGTTTTCTAGGTCGTTGTTTCGAAGTGATCACATTTAATGATGATGATACTGATTTTATATGTATTATAGGACTGTGTGGTTCATAGCTACCAGGAACTGCCAACTCTAAATCTTTAGAGGCTAACAACCGAGGAGACACATACTGCAATTCTAGAGTAGTGAGCTGTAACAGATAAATAGATTGATTAAATAAACAGACAGACAGGAAAAGAGAGAGAGAGAGAGAGAGAGAGAGAGAAAGACACTTTTCTTACTTGTGGTAGCTGTTTAGATATTCTTCTGAACACGTGATAATAGAGTTCCCAGGCTTGAGTAAGATCCTTAACATTATTACTAGTTTGATATTTTTTACACCATTCTGACGCCTCAGCCAAATCACGTCCATAAGCCTGGAAAATGGATGAAGGTGGATAAATAGGATATGATTCAATTGAATGGATAGATGATGAAGGTGGATAAATAGGATATGATTCAATTGAATGGATAGATAGACAGATGAATAGATGAATTACATGATTAAAGGAGATTTCTTTGAGCGTTTCCGGTCCTTTCTCTAGCTTTAAATGAAGCGGGTCTAACACTTTAAACATTCCTTGAACATTATGTTCACCAAAATACATCCTATATAAAAGAAATGTGTATTAGATTAGACAACAATCACCCCCTTCTCTCACACACACACAACACACAACACACACAGACCTAGAAGCATCTTCCAATGCCTCATGCCACTGTTCATGCCACAATATGGCTACTCTAATCAGTTCTTCAGACACCATTACAGCTTGTTGAACGAGTGCACTGCTATGCTCACGAAGATTACTTAATACCATTTGTGCAGCCTCACGTCTTACAGTACTTTGACTTTTAGCAGCAACAGTAAGTGGATAGATGAGCGCCTATAAAGAAGGGGATGTACCCATAATTATTGATATCTAATTAAATTAGAATGAGCATGTGCTAAATGTGATTGTGTGATTGTGGGTGTGCAGTGTACGTGGTTGGAATTACCTGAGGGTGATGTCTTCCCACATCAGTTAGTAGCTCGTGGATCAATTTAGATACCAGACGACGAGGAGAATCAATACGAGCAATGAGTTGGGGAATAACCTAGATGTACATGTGCGTAATTAGATGTACATGTGTGTAATTAGATGGTATATAAACTTATCAGGAAACGATTAGGAGATTCTATTTAATTAGGTCATGATGTGCAGGATAAACATAATCATGCATAATTAGTTTATGATGTAAAGCCAAATAAATGCCGCGAGAAATGATAGTTTGTTTGTTGTATTTATGTACCGGGAATAACTTTGTTTATTCAAATCTTATCCTTTTATACTATCTTTATGATAAACTATTTTGTTTTCTTTGGAAAAATATGTTATTCTATATAGGATATTTATGTTACGATAAACCTCCTGACAGGTACAGGGGGCGGGGTCATAGATATACTTGATAGAGTAATTTTAGCATGTGCCAAATTATAAGTTGTGTATAACAATATACATGTACATGTGATGATGTATAGGTATGAGGGAGTTTGGGTATGAGACTGTTGATGGTATATGGGTATGAATGAGGGAGTTTAGGAATGAGACTGTTGATGATGTATGGGTGTAAAGGAGTTTAGGAATGAGACTGTTGTTACAAACCTGTAGCCAATTTTCAATGTCCACAGTTTTAATACCATCTACTAATGAATCATAGACTTCTGACATGTGTCCATAGTCAAACCACAACGTCAAGAGCCTAAATGGATGAATAGATAAATAGATGGATGGGAAGACAGATACCTCAGAGTATCTTGTAGTGAGTTTCCAGATGAGAGAGAGATCGAACGAAAGAAACCTTGGACAGCATTGCTTGCATAACGGACAGCTACTGACATATCAGTTTCTTGTGGTGGTTCAAGAGGTGCACTAACAGAGGTACCAGAGGAAGGAGGGAAAGTATCCCCAATATCGCCAGGACCAGCAAACTGGACTTTCTGCTGCGGCTTTGGTTCTTGCTTTAGTACTTGTCTTTGTTGTAAGAGAGCTTGAAAGTTCATGAATGCCCACGCATGCCAAGCTTTGTACCATTGCCTGTCAAATTCAGTCGCTAAATGGTAATAATGAAGTATTGAGGCTATTGAAGCAGATGACAAGGAGGTGTGGTCCATGTTTAACTCCGCCTGCCAATCACCCAGTTTCAAATAACATCTATACAAGTGAATGAAGAGGAATGATTAATTAATAATGTATTGTTATGGAAAGTAGTGGGTAATACCTAGCCAATAGTTGTTTGGTTTCTGATGTTGTTTGTTGTCCTGACTCATCAGGTTGAAGTATGTTAACAAAACGACTAAGTAGATCAAAAGCCTCTTTTTGAAGATTAGCATGCCATTTATGTTTCATGTATGCTAGTGTCACCTAAATGGTAAATTAGATAGATTGATTACACACAGAGATGTTTATCATTAAAACACCTGAGGGTATTTAGTGGAGAAAGGCTCATCTTCACTACATTCTGGATCATTGGTCAATAAAGTAAGAAGGGTCCGTTCGGAGAGGGCCAATTTGCCACTCTTGCGACAGATTGAGGCAAACTTGATCCATCCTCGCAGTTCCTCTTGTTGTGTAAACACGAGTGAGCGTACTTGAAGTATTCTCAGCCAATCCTCCATATTGCGCTGACATCCCTGTAATTATAGTCATAATAACAATAATCCATTCGCTCATCAAATGTATTTTATCAACCCATTCATTAATCTTACCAATAGTCTATTCCACCATGTCTGTTGGAGTTGTTTCTTTCTCTCTGGTCTTACAAGACATTGAGTTATCTCCTCTAGTTCTGAGAGGAGTTGGACGCTCACCATCAGATGATAAGCTCGACTGTAAGACTCTCCAACTAAAGCAGTCATTTCAGCATCAAGAGAACTTCTAGCTTTATCAATAAACTGGAAAATAAAAATAATTTCTTTTGTAATGGAAAAAATTATTACAAGGTAATCTCTCAATATGATTTCTACAATATTTTATAAAGTAAATTTTAATTTTGAACGATGATCAAGTAAAATTTCCAATGATCATACCATAATTTTTATACATTATATAGACATGTTTTATACCTTGTATCATTATTACATTTACTGACTTACTTTCTGAGCCTCTGAAAATTGGTTCTCGTGAATATTGAGAAGGGCCTGATAAAACGAGCCATCAAATGATTCCTTTGGTATACATCGTACGTATTCTTCCAGACTTTCCCATTGACCCAACCCCCAAGCAGCAGCTGTTGCCATTACAGACATTTTCTGACGAATATCATCATCACCCATTGGCCACATATCATTAGCTATCTCATAGAGACGACTCCTAGAGAGAAGAGAGATATGAACAATTCTTTCATTAATACTTACCATTCTCCTAGAGCATGAAGACACCTCATTCTACCAAGAGCTATTTTGATGTCATCAGGTCGCTGGTACTGCTTACTTTGATAAAGATGCAAGGCAGCTTCCCAATCATTGAGACTCTCATACCATTCTTCTTGGACTTTCTGGAATGAGCATAGAATAATTAAACCATTAATTACAGTTATAAAACATCCTGTGTTCGCTAGACACATCTACCAACTGAAAATATTACAACTTAAAACTTTATCTCTCCTCTGCCTCCATTCTATTTCTTCAACTTACAAAGTCTCCTTGATGGCGGTCTTTAGCATAAACCAATACACCGACAGCTGCATCAGGTTGTTGAAGTTTATTGTTGATAGCAATTAATGATTCTAATAATTTAGGAGTTACACCACGATGGAAATCTTCCTCTTTATAATGCAATGCTTTAGCATAAGCTCGACAATTCATAGCACACTCCCCCAATAGCTCCGGACTAAGTGGGAGGCGACCCTAGAATAAATAGATGTAATTAAAATATACACATGTAATTATAATTAAAGGCTAATTAGAGGAGGCGCCAGGGTAATGACTAGTTCCCATAACATAGTAGATTAGTGTCATATTGATATTATCAAGATGACATTAGTCTACACATTGTATTGTAACAGGTAATTTAACTTACCGTGGCTTCTTCACAATGTTCCATAAATTCCGCCAAATTAAGAATTGTCTGTGTAATCTCTGGAATGCTATCACGAGTGAGTGCCTGCTTTAAATTTACTACTAAATCTTCTTGATGCACTGATCTAGGTAAGAGATATTCCAGTTATTGTGTTCATTACAAATCACTCCTTACTTTAGTTCCATCCAACAAGATACAAATGCAGCATTAAATAATTCCCGAGCTAGTGTGTTGTATGCTTGAGCTAAAGCCCAACAGGAACGTAATGAGGGGGAAGGGCTTTCTTTTAGTAACTCCACCCCTAATCGCCGTAACCATTCCATCCAGTCTTCCTTTGATACTCGACCTGCTGCACTCCAGGCCTAATAAGTATTACATAATGGATAAAAGTACTATTTTTAGTAACACATACTATAATTAGTACAGATGTAGTGGTTACTTACTCTAGTCAATGCATTAACTTCAACTGGAAACTTCTTAAAAGAAACAGCCTCTATTTCTGCTGAGTCATCTTCATGGTTTTGTTGCTTCTTTGATTTCAATTGACGGTCAACATCATCATCTGGAATAAGTGGTTCATCCTAATTTTAGAAGGTGGAGTCATGCTCAATGAATATTGAATAAGGATGTTCTAGCCTAGCACCTGTACACATCTTAATAATCATGTTTTCTTGTACTATTCTATTGTATATTAAATGCTGTAACCATAGCAATGAATAGGTACATGTACATGTCTTGTTATTGTGGCTATGAATATTTAATAAGCTGGGATAATACCTTCAATAGTCTACATAATAACAGTTCATAAGAGGGGTGGGAATAACGATGCTTTGTCAGCACCTGTTGTGTGAAAAAAGAGTTAGATATACAAATCATGTTATTTCCTTAAATGATTTTGTAAAGTCTTACTTTTTTCACCATAGCAATAAAGATTTTGTAACGTGAACCCAACTGTATCATTAAAGAACAAATGACCTCCATAGCAGGAGGACGAAGTTCAGCACAAGTATCTGGAGAAAGAGAGAGAGAGAATATAAGCATACAAGTAGAAACACATACCTAGTACATCTACAATAGCATGAATGATTTGAGAGGAGTAGTCAGTAAAATCTAATGTAGCACTAAGCTTC
Organism: Xestospongia bergquistia; assembly: GCA_963965975.1. Lineage (NCBI taxonomy): Eukaryota > Metazoa > Porifera > Demospongiae > Haplosclerida > Petrosiidae > Xestospongia > Xestospongia bergquistia. Next base: position 881,912 of record OZ014416.1, read on the forward strand.
TCAATAGTCTCTAGAGCTGTCCTGAGAGAGAGAGAGATTTTAAAACTCATCTTCATTAAATAACTTACTTTCGAACATCTACAGGATTACTGGTAGTATGAAAAACTTTAACAATAGGAGGTACCAACAAATGAAGATAATCGTCTAAACTTGCACCGCATAATTGTAAAGCACTTAACATCTAAAAACGAAAAACTGACTCATAAAATTATCATCGTCTTTTCTACTTTCTGTGTAACAAGTTTCTGTGGGCTATCATCCTGCATAAAGAGACGTAGGACAGGTTGTACCATAGGGGGGAGATAAATTTTGAGTTCATCCCCCATAGCTATAATTATCTTCTCAACTAACAGGATTATGGTCGTCTGAATAGGACTGTCAGGTGCCCAGAATTCCTTAAGGGTTAAAAATAATTTTTTACTATCAATATCAAAAATCACTATTTTTGAATGCTTCTCCACAAATTAAACACTATGAATTAAATTTGATTTTCAATATAGTTAACTTAATTTTGGAGTACACATCAAATTTTAATAACTTCCTCATTGATTATAAAAGACAATAAAAATGACTATTCTATCTCAGTATCTTAAAGAGCATTTAAATTAATTTATTTTACATTTATCATGAAATAGTTCAATACACTTACTCTGACAACAGCTAGAATATGGGGCATATAATCTCTAGCATGTTGTTTAATGATTGATACAATCTGTCCTAGTTGTTTGAACATAAACTCTCTCATTGATTTCTCACATGTTGTGATAACATTGAGAAATGGTGGCATCACCTAGCATGTAGGGGAAAAACCATTAAAACCTGGCTATCCTCAATGATAGGCCACACCCACCTGTGGTAGGTAGGGTACACTCTTCATTCCTAAGCTTTTGAAAATAAAGCCTAGGGCCTGTATAGCCATTATGTGATGTTGTGAGAGAGACTGGTCTTTGAGGATCCTCATAAGAGCACTTATTGCCACAGCCGGATAGAAGTCATCAAGACTGCTACTGGACATTTGAACAAGAAGTTCACTAGCTGTGTCAGGGATTCCTTGAGAGAGAGAGAGAGAGAGAGAGAGAGAGAGAGAGAGAGAGAGAGAGAGAGAGAGAATAGCAAATTAACAGCAGTTGCTATAGTAACAAATCATAGCCAACCTGCACCAGTCTTTGAGGTTTTATCCATTGGTTTACTGATAGGCATACCCATTGTATTGCGATGACTCCGCCCTTTTCTAACTTTGTGCTTATGAGGATCAAGCGCTCCTAGGAGACCAAGTACTCGTATCACCTAGCAGAAAGAGACATGTCATATAATAGTAATTTAATTAAGGTACTAACCTCTCTTCTGATCCCTTGGGTCTGTTCAGTTTTAAGAAAATTAAATAAAATGTCCAACAAATTTGGGTACTCAAAATATGGATCAATGACATATCTAAAATGGGAATGATAGTATACTAGTAATATACTAATAATATACCAATATTTGTATAGGTAATATACAAGCAGTTTACCAATAGTGTACTGATAACTAAATAAGGTAGTTTACTAAAAGTATACTAATAATATACCGATATTTGTATAGGTAGCATCAAGCAGTTTAATAATAATGTACTGATAACTAAATAGAGTAGTTTACTATTATTATTATTTTAATAGTAATAATTGATACAAAGGCATTTATTCGTATAATTAGAATTGTAATTTTGACTTGCCAGTTGCCACGTGATAGTCGGCTGGCTTCTTGGTGATAGTCGGCTGACTTTTCGAGGTGAAAATCGATTTTTGTTATCTGCTCGAAGGTGTGCAATTTAAAGTATGCGAAAGGTATGCCATTCAAAATGTATGGAGTTTTATAGTTTGGTACTTTCTCGTAGCGCTAGAGAGCCAAATTTTATATATAAAATGCGCATTTGCAAGCTGAATTGATTGGTGCAAGTCCCATGTGGATAGCACGTAAAACGGCAAAGTTATTCACACGTCTGGGTGGCTTTTCTCAACTCGGACAGAGTATAATAGTATACTGACATACTGTAACTTCATACTCACCCAGTGTTTTCCACAAGCTGACCAAAAGTCCACAAGGCAACCTAGAAATGAAGACCATATTAAAATAATAGATTCCACTGACATTATATAAATTACTTCTCTCTTTGGAAGTGAGCTTGCATCTTGTAACATCTCCATAATAATAGGACACAAATCTGTTACCCACGGTCTCAAACCCATACCAGCTACCTGAGCTAGTTCACCTATTGCAGCCATTATATTAATTGTAACATTAGGATTGGTACCAGTTTCCTTAAGTTTAGGAATCAAAACCTGAATTAATGAAATAAATATACAAATGTATTGATATATCATAGCAGATATCGAACAGAGTAATATAATTGTCAATAAGGAATTGTTATACTTTAAGAATAGGTTCTTGGTAAGGTTTTACGAGCTTAGGAGAATTGGCTATAAGATGTCCCAGTAATCTAGCACTTTGTTCTTTGTTACGTCCAATTCCACTATATTCTAATTCAGTCAAAATCTTTATGAAAGAGATAGAGTCGGGAAAGAAAATAAGGATTGTGTCTACCTGTATCAATACTTTCCTCAATGTAGGCATTACATAAGCTGGATTAAGATTGCTCAGTCGACCAATAGTACACATTGCTAATTCTCTAATGCGAAATACCTAAATGAGATCACATGATTATCAGATGATAGTCACATGATGTACCCTATCATATATAGCAACAAAAAGAGAGGTAAGATTTTCAGCTTGAGCTAAATGAGTGTCAAATTTCTCATCAAGGAACAACAACACACACTCACGAACTTCTTCATCTGCAGGAAGAAATGGATGGATAGATAAATGGATGAATGGGTAAATGGACATATGGATTGATTAGATGGATCAGTGGACACACCAGTGTCAGTAATTCCAACAGTTAATAATTTTCTTAACACTTCCGCTACAACTTGTGCAGATGCCTGACTAAACTGGACAAATGGTGTTGTAAATATTGTTGGAGGAAGAAGAGCTGGTACCAAAAGAGCTGTACATGTTTTAACAGCCTCTAATCTTATACTCTTATGCTCTGAAGATAAATACATGTCAGCTACACTCTGCACTAGTTGAAGAGGCAAGTGAGCTAAGGAGGGAGAGAGAGAGAGAGAGAGAGAGAGAGAGAGAGAGAGAGAGAGAGAGAGAGAGAGAGAGAGAGAGAGAGAGAGAGAGAGAGAGAGAGAGAGAGAGATTGATAGATTAATGATGACTATAAATACCTCCAAAGTTAAAAGAACCCAGCGTCTGTAGAGCTAGTGTGATGTTTCCAATATCAGATTCTGGAAGAGGACCAGACACATTTCCTAAAATACAAAAAAGAACACTTTATCATACACACAAAAGTCAATCAGATTACTATAGGCATTCTCAATGTCATCCAATAAGACTTATGTTACACAATTTAAACTCAATAAATGTCATTGACACAATAATAATGACCCAGCATTACCTGATGAAGTACCGGTCACTTGCTTAGGAGCACCAGGGTGTTTGAATTGTTGATGCAAAAGAACCATATACAACAATTTGAGAAGCCCATCTATATGAATGGATGAATCAGTAGAATTATTAATATGGTCATCTTATTGACCAATCTCTCTTGTACCTTGTATATCTTTCTGTAAAGCTGGTATTTCTTTAGCAAGTACTTTGAGAGCATTTGTCAATTCCAAACTCAGACCCAGTCCAAAAATTTGATCTAATATGGGTCTGATCTCTTCTTCAATATTGGGTCCAACTGCTCGTGCTAACATACTTATACACAAAAAGACAGCAGGATCAGGAGTTACTAAATTACGACTTGTACGTCTAAAAAGAAAGCATGATAAATCGATCCACACAATCTGTCTATTAATTTATAGATTCATCCTCCCACACATCCATCTGTCCATCTACACATCCATCTGTCCATCCACACATCCATCTGTCCACTCATCCTTCATCTTACTTTCCGCTAAGATCTTTGCTAGGTGGTAAGTTTGTCTTAACCATTTGTATAACAGGTTGTAGGTCCATTCTGTCCTTTAGTACAAGCACCATTTGTCCGACTGCTCGAAAGGCAACGGGACGCTCCTTATCTCTCCGAAGACAACTCATCAAGTAATCTACGCACCCACTCATGTAACTAGAGGGTTCAATAATGAAAATTCAGTACAAAGGGTCCTAGCACTACATTCAAACAGCAGCTGTAATAAAATAATCTAACAACAACTCTCTTAATTGTATACAAACAAATATACATTAACACAATATCTGATGTAATAAATGCTGATATTTACTTTAAAGCAAATAGTTCAGAATTGAGTGCAGCAATACGAGGAAGAAGTAACAAAATAGTTTGCTGTATAACACCACTACGACTGTTTTTGTTCTTCATTACTAAACGACAAACCTAATGAACAATGAAACACATCAGTGACAACTGATGAGCTGATAACTAGTATATGGGACCCATTTGTCATCCATCCATCTACCCATCTGTCCAACCATCTGTCCATCTGTAAACCAATCCATTCAAACATCCATTAGTCCATTTATAAACCTCATCAAACTGCTTATTCATGTATTGTTGACATATCTTGGATGGTTGAAACTTCTGCTCAGCTCTTTTGCCTCCCCCATACCCGAGAGCAAAACCAGGAAATCTTCTAATCAAAGCAGTAGTTGTAGTAGGACCCAAAACTATATAAAAATCTTAAACTAATATAACTACATACTTATCTACCATCTTGATTTCTTCCAACTTGTGAGAGAGCCATTGTCTTGTTATCAGATGAGTCAATCAACGAAGCTAGCCCTAAAATGTTCTCACTTTCTTGCTCTTCAAGTAACTCCTCACGAACACTCTGACAAGAATAGAGAAATGGATAGATAGACAGAAAAATGGATGGACAGACAACTAACTTCGTCTGGGAAAGCACAGTTCATAATCAATTCATTAATTATTAAGAGAGATCCATGAATGCGATCATCTCTACTGAGATTACTTGACTTCTCTTTGGAACCTCCCCCACTACTGCTGCTGCTGCTCCCACTACTATCAACAAGACCAGATACAGCTTCTTTATAACCGAGCTAAGACCAAAAAATTCAAATAATAAATTTAACACTAACAAAATGGCTGACCTCATAATACCGAGAATTAACTGTCTCTTTGTTTTCTCTCTCTGCTACAAGTCTTAAACATGCTTTAAGAGCTAAGACTGCTTTCTCTCTTATTAGAGGCTGAGAGAGAGAAAGAGAGATGATAATTCAATCATTTTCATTACACACTACATACTCTTGGGTCTCGAACTGCCATAAAAATATTGTCAAAAAATTGTTGAAACTGTCTGTAAAAGAGAGTAGGCGTATGTACAGCAAGTTCTCTTAAAATCAATACAGCTGCTAGCTTTTTGTTCTCATTTCCTCCCAACCACTCAAGAGCTCGCTTGATCTCAAATTCAACATATTCTACAAATGAAAAACAAATAAATCATACCAGCTGCAACTAATGAGTGAATGAATGAACAGAGAGATATATGTACATGTATTGTTTAATTTACCTGCAGTATAAGTTCCTTCGCACAAAGCCAGCTGCCCGATGGCCTTAGCAACCATTTCAGTCAACGAGACATCAGCATGTGGTATGATGGCCCTCAAGTAGTTGGCAAAACGTCCTAGACGAGTTACGTTCCCCTCTACAGCTACCAAACTAACTAGAATAGTTAAAAAGTAATATCACAGTTAATTGGTCAAGTTCTCCCGTTAATGAGTTTATAAAGCACACCAGCTGATAAAGTGTTTAAAACTATGTATACATTATTCAAATGGAGCAATCTGATTGGTCAGACACAGGTAACTAGTTACTCAAAAAGCTTTCTTAGTTACTCACTGGGTTCTTCAACATACAAATTTGTTATTATACTCTAGAGTTCTGACAAATGGGTACTATATAATTCAGAAGTCAGCTCACATTTGCACCTGGACTTCTAAATTACATAGTTCCTTTGGTCTCGGACTCTAATCTATATTAAGTGATCAGATAAAAATTTAGCGTATTTTTCATTTCATCTTCACTTATACCCCCTCTGTGCCATCTCTTTGTTCTTGTTTTTCAGACTCATTTTGTTAACTACTGTTTTTGGCTATGGTTACTACAAGTAGCTACTTGTAGTTAGTTACGGGGCATTAAATAGAAAGACACCAAACTGTAATTATTTCTTGTCACCACAAAAGATAGAACTCACCAATAGCTAAGATACCGCCCTTTTTCTCGTGGACTTCAGTACTAGCAATTAGTTGATAAATGCATTGATTTATTTCATCCAATTGTGCATGACATCTATCAGTTGGTAATTCACGTAATTCAGTCTGTACAAAACGCTGCAAATCACGAGCTGCTTTAAGACGAACCTCTTCGTTTCTGCTCTTCAAATTCTGAGAGAAATGAGCCATAATTCTAACCCAAGTTCAAACTGAATAGGTAAGAGCTGTTGCATTTCAAGGAACAGTACACTTTCCGGATATTCCCGTAGTCCAAAGAACCCGTGTTAATAAAGAACGGAATATAATAATTATTAATACTTAAAATTATTAATAATTATAATTATAGTTATTAATTATGTATCTACACACACACATGTATAATATATATACATATATATGTATAATTAAAGTCTTTTTATGTATTCAGGTTTGCACAATTATAAACATGTTACGATGAAGAGTAGTCCAGCATAACAAAATTGAGACTACATTAATTATATTTTGTTATATAACTGTTCCATTATTTGTTGATAGATTGTACAATAACAAAAAGAGAGTCCTACTACACTCAGAATAGTAATGATACATAATATATGTATATATATGCAACTCAACAGAAGAATTGCCCAGCAAAAAGAAACAAAAGTTGGGAGAATCAACTCAATAGGTGATGATATTAAAGGGAGTACAATTACATTGAACATTATTATAATACATGATAATATTATTAAAATAGTATTTTAGAACGTTTGTAAGAGAAGAAAGACAGACATCTTAACAACTTTTCTTGTTTCTTTTATTAGCAAAGTTAAAGACATTAGTTTGGGGAAATTAAACAAGAAAACGTTAGAGGTCTGTGGTAAGAACAAACAGTACAACATAATACAATATAAGTTAGTGAGTTTACTTTAAATTAAAAAACCACTTCATACACAGTGGCCTTCTTGTCTCCTGATCCAGTGACAATATAACGATCATCACTTGATATATCACAACTTAGTACACTACTGCTTTCTGACATCTAAAAAAAGAAAGAAAAGTACATTCTCTCTTTCTCTCAAGTACACAATACCTGAAATATACTAGCACCATAAGGTGTTCTCCAAGCATTTAATAAGTTATCTTTTCCAGTTGTAATAAACCATTTACCAGTGTGAGCAAATTTGAGAGACAGGACACAAGATTCATGTAAATGAAGCTGATATTTCTCTGGACCATTGACATGAAGTACTTCAACACTACTACTCTCCATTCTAATTAAAAAATGGATGAATTGATAAATGAACAAAATGGATGAACTTACCCTACAGCAAGCCATTCAGATGTAGGACAGAAACCCAGTGAAAAAATTTGACTGTTAAAATCTTGCTGTTGAATCTGTCGTCCATCTCTCAGGTCCCAACATCTCACAGTAGCATCTAAACTGCCTGTCCATAGTCTGTTACCATCGGGAGTAATATCAACGCAACTGGCTCCATCTGTGTGACCTCTTAAAAGGCGTGTCATCTCTCGAGTACGTAAATCCCACATAGCAATGTTACCGTCACTACAGCAACTGAAACACAACTACAAAATTAAAAAAATATGTCAAAAAATTATTATTAGTAATAAAGTCCTACATTTCCATCAGAACTAACAGCCAGAGCATAACAGGCTGTAGCATTAGAACTAAGGGGGGACATAACCTCGGGAGCACCCTATAGAAAAGGACACAAATACAAAGGAATAATCATGATATTATCAGACTCAGCTATACATGTACATGTAAACATACATGTACATGTATTTTTAGTTTATACATAATTATACGAGTTCTTCATATTATTGTGTTCTTACTGAGCCTAAGTCCCATAAGTAAAGAGTGTTTGTTTCCCCGCCTACAATAAGAGTACGACCATCTGGGAGAAGTTTACAGGAACGGATGTAGTTGTCTCCTAAACATTCAAGATTGTGTAATGGAGTCTTGAGTGACGAACTATCTTGTGAGTTCACGGAATTTAGATCCCACACTTTGACGCACCCCTTTTTGATGGATGAATAGAAACAATGAAATGGATAGATTGATGATACATGGAAAGTGACTAAAATAAATGGACACCTATACTTTAGTGATGGACAAACAAAAATGTCTGCCGAATTAAAAATGAATTAAGGTCTTCTTACCTTGCCTCCTGTATATATATGTCTCACTGGGTTGCTAATAGCAACAGCACAGACCACTTCTCCATGCTTCAGTGAGCACACTTGTTGCATGTGACGAGGAAGTCCTATAGTAACAAAATGTTTTCATTTCTATTTTTCATACTAATTGTACCTGGTCCTGAGGATGAGTTTGGCGACATTGGAACTGGTTGTAACTGGCCCTCAGGATTGACTCTATATGAATAGGGCCTAACATTAGAAAAGAGTATTCATAATATTGTTCTACAATATGGATACTCTGGGACCTTGAAACATAGATATAATGATCAACTTTTTCATGAAAGCTCATCACCTTATTATAATACTAAATTTACCACTATGCCTTAAGCCTAAACCTTTTAAAATTAGCAGTTAGGACAGTGTGTTGCTAAGTTACATGAAACAATAGGACCATAAATAATACAGAGGTGAAGGGGTTAATTATTATATTGAAGTACTAGCAGTGACAAATGTAATTGTTTAATGCGAGTGTGTGAAATATAACTTACTGTTTTGGAGTAGATCTAGATGATAAACTATGAGGCTATGAAGAAAAAATAAACTCAGTGACAAACAGAGATTAAAGCTTACCACTGGTGGTCTCCCATTAATAACTGGTACAGCTGGAATACCTGGAGCAGGAATTAGTTTAGACGCAGCAACAGCTGCAGCATGTTCTGGTGGGAAGGGGATACCAGGGATTTGGACACTATTGAAATGTCATATGAATACCAAAAGTTAGTATATCGTAAATAATGTTACCCTGGAAACGGTGGATGACCAGGTTGATGAAATGGAAATGTAGGGAATGTAGCTGGACGAATAGCATGATGAGGAATTGGAACTAAAAGGGGCATAATAAAATGGGCGTGGACTATAATGACATCTGCTTACAGATATGTGGGCGTGGCATACCAGCACTTGGGGAAGTAGCACTAGGAATGGGGCCATTGGCAGGTCCGACAGAGTTTGGACGAGAAATGGGCAAAATTTTGTCACTTTTGGTTGAAGAAGGGGTTGATGGGGTTTCCTTTTTAGTTGGAGGACGCAGGTCCGCTTGAGCCTGAAAACAAACATGTTAAAGTTAGTAACATGTTGAGTGTCTGAATTGAAATGATTGTAAAAACATGGCTGCATCTTTCTATAACATTAGTACACTCTGTATATATTTGTCCACTCGGAAAATGTCTTTTTGCATAGCAATTGGAATGTTTAGTCTACAAGTGTCCATTATCTTTATATATTTGTGTACAGATAACAGATGTGTACGTTTCTTAACAGGTGTGTATGTTTGTTACCATGGTAACTTAATAATGTATAGTCTAGTTATTAGTTTGCCCAACTAAATTAATATATATATATATATATATATATATATATATATATATATATATATATATATATACCATGACCTTGTATTTAAATGGACAGATAGATTAATGAATGGATGCATAGATTAAAAGAATATGGATGCATAAAAAGGATTAATTGATTGTACTTACTTGAACCATTACAGCAGCTGCTGAAGTAGAAGTAGATATTGGAGAAGCAGGATCCTAAACATACAGATATAATCATACTTTAAGTTGTATTAAATAAGAGGGATTACCTCATCGACTACTAACTCTCCTTCTTCGTCACTTTTATCATCATCACTGTCAGGTGGAAGTGGGTGTTTTTTCCCAGCACCACTGACTCCGCCTCCTGACGAACCTTCCCTAGTAGGACTACCACTCTATTCAACAGAAAAATATATTTAAAAGTTATATCATAATTGTTGCTATAGCAACCAACATACCAAAAGACTCACTTGATCTCTATCAGAGCGTTCTTCCTTAGTACCTCCAACAGCTGCACTGTTAACTTGGGTATTATTAGGCAAAGATCCATAAGGAAAATGAGGATGAGGTACTGGATGTCCCGATGGAGTTGGTACACCAGACGGGAGAGACATGGGCAAAAAAGGAGGAGCTAAACCACCTGAAAAAGCTTGCTGGTTCATCTAGTGAGATTTGTTAATAAAACACATTATGAAACTAGAGTACCTTTACCCCTATAATAGCATTTAATTCGCTCATTGTTACTTGTTTGGCTCTCTCTACAGCAGCTGCCACTTGTTGCTGATGCTGAAGATGAAATTTAAAGTTAAGCACAGGTAAAATTAATAATTGTACTTAATAGGTATACATGTAAAAACTTGTAACCATGGCAACTGGATGTGTGTAGTACAAGTACCTCTTGTGAAAGGAAAGGGATGACTTGTGCACATATTGCATTTAATCTTTTGGCAATTTCTGTTTGTTTATGCATCTCAACATTTAGTCCATATGACATCTCATAATACTATAAAATGGACAAATAGTTTAATAAGTTAATAAGTGAAAGAGAATGTACCATTATGTAATGACGATGTATATCAGTCTTTTCACTGTTAACTTTTTCTAATTCCCGTTTGATGCTAAGGGAAGGAGAGAGAGAGAGAGAGAGAGAGAGAGAGAGAGAGAGAGAGAGAGAGAGAGAGAGAGAGAGAGAGAGAGAGAGAGAGAGAGAGAGAGAGAGAGAGAGAGAGAGAGAGAGAGAGAGAGAGAGAAAGGTAAACATATGAAAGTAAACAGAATGGGTAGAAAAATGAAAGTAGATTGTTTACTATATCACTTTTATAGATTTACAAAAACTATAAGTAACTATAGCAACCAAAAAAGGAATTATTGTACACAAACATTATGCTTTTCTTGATATACCAGGTGTATTAGTCTCAAAGGAAAGAAATGTTAGTAAATCATAAAAGTTGGAGTTATCTAAACATTTACTCTGAAACTAGACATTTGTTTTCATAATGTCAGCTATTATTGAGAGATGAGTTGTTTTGCAAATTTTCAATTGTTATCTAAACTTGTTTTAATTCTTATTGAACAATTATTTTAACCCAATGACTCCAATATAAATTTACATGTTCTATTAATTAATACACATAAATTAACATTAATTGATAACATGTACAGCACATGCATAACACATGTAGTACATATTGGACATGTTTGTGTCCATAATATAATTATAATCACACACAAATTAGTTTGTATATGTGATAAATTGTAAGTGTCTATCTGTCCAATCAGCTATATATAGCTATATATCATTCTATCCATCCCTCTAGCCAACTATCCATCCATTATGTTAGTTTTTATTCATTCCATTATGAAAGTTAAATACAATATTTAAATTACAGGTGGTGATCTAAAAGATAACATTTCTTATTGCTCTAGTGCTACAAACTTAAAGAAATTGTTTTTAATACTACTTTAATTGTAATGGATCTCACACATAAAGATTATATGCATTAAAGAATTACATATCACATGATATTATTAATGATATTCATATCTTAAAACACTCGATTAATGTCATTATACTAACAAAACGATGCCAAGTCAAGATTATGTCATAATGTATTCAAGACTATGAATATCATTATAGTAAATTCATACTAATGATTGTTACAAGAGAAAGAGCATCAGATTACTTCATCTACTAAAAGCAATAAAGTTTATGTCCTAAAAATAGAACAATACTATTTATAGAACACAAAACAATACCAATCAATGAATATTAATTAGATTTATTAGACCACCTATACATCTATAGTATAACTATTTATTACAATTGTGGTCAATGGATGAATGAATGGATGTATTAAGGACTAACGGTTGAATGAATGGATTGATGGAGACATTCCTGTTATTAACCAAATCAAAAGTTGTAACATAATAAAAACAAAGGAGTCATTAATTTGTAGTGATGTCTTACAACTATTAGTACCAACTACACAAACAAGTTATGTCAGCCAATAGTACAAGATTAACTGACTCATCGTTTATGATATTAATCATTGCACTTAACATTATTCACAGCTTGGGAGACAAAATATTGTATTCTAACTATAGTAATGAATAGACTACAGCTGGATTATTCATTGTCCTTTATTGATCCCTTGGTGCATCTTGAATGATATTAAAATGATATGTAGCATGTATTTATATTCAAGTACAAACTTTGTTTATTTGTTGCCAAGCTAATGGTAGCAATGTTGGGCTCATTTAACTTCAAGAAATAATTTTTTAAGGTTAGGAAAGTTCAAAGGTTAATTAAGCAGCTGTAATAATTCACCATTCATTGAATGCTTAGCTTTCGTGACCTGTAGTGTATGAAAGGTAAAACTATTATAAACTTTTCTCTTTCAAACTGTTTACTTGTTATATTGAATTAGTTTACAAAGCTACTTAATGTTGTGGTCTTAAACTGGAAACAGCTGCTTCAACAGTGTTGATAGTTTATAATACTGTAACAAACTCCAACTAATCTAATATAATGTGTTTGTGTGTATAGCTTACAGGCATGTGTTAACTAAGAGGTATATTCTTCAAGCCCTCTTAGCAAGCTCTTTACTAGATATACACAAGAGCCATCACAAAAGAAACCCTTTAGTTGAGAGGTGGGAAGTGTCCACCTCTTATACAACCCTCCTTTGTCTGTAGGTGTTTGCCTAAGGACTGGTCCTGCCCCTAGTGACCACAGACCATGCCTTGACTGGGTTTTCACAGCCAAAAGACTTGAACATGAATGAGTTTACATAGATATTACCATAAGGGAGTTAGAGAGACCTTATCAAAGAGAGATGTATTGATACACTAAAGTATTGCATGACACATATAAGAGTACACTGAGGTCAAGAGCACATTACTGGCCACTGTTTTTGTGAAAACATACTCTGAACAGTTGACATAGTTACACAAACTCATGCATTCCCAGAGTGATCTCAGATTTCATACTCACTATTTAATGGCACCTGGTCATAGATAGCTTTTAGCAGGCTTTATTTCCATTACTAACAGCTGTCAACTTTAATATCACACACTCTCTCTAATTATAATACAAAACATAAATATCATTACATCATTGTAGTCATGGAAACACAAGCAATAGCAATATCAACAAGTCCCAACTATCCAGCGATGTTGTTGGCATAGCAACATACAATTCGAGAATTTTTAATTAGCTACAGTAATTCAGAATATTTTTATTTAAACAGCTCCATTTCTTGGAACAACAAATCTATTAGAAATAGCGTACTATTTTGATGACAATTATAACAAACTAGCTAATGTCTACTACGCATGACAATTTGGGACAGCTGCCAAACCATGATCAATACACACACACATTAATAATTGATCTTGTCTTTACTCCACAAGTGACAACCACTTACAACTAGACATTGCTATCAATTGAACCGTACAACAGGACCATTCATAACTATGGTCATTAATACTTCCCATAAAGTAGACACAACTCAATGAGGCAGGCATTCATTAGTGATAGCATAACAATATATGTACAAGCAATTGTCTGAGTTGTGTAGTTTAGGGAAAGAGTTGGGTAATATCAATCGTAAAGGACGCGTATGACACACACTTAACAATTGAGTATCTTATAATAATTGAAAAATAACTTGTTAAAATATTTACCAAAAATCAACTTAAGTCTCACTTGACAAATTCTTAAGGATTATATTTATTGTACCAGCTGCATCATTAGAATAAGTTTACAATTTTAACAGTGTCCTGTTACTATGATACATCTCAAATGTACAGTGTGTAGTATTAAGCAAAGGTTACGTTAGCTGAGCTCAAGCTCATTTTCATTTGATATTCCGTCTCATAGTCTAGTCTGGCGTCATTTTACATAGGTTTTAATATATGGTTGTCTAACTAAACATGTGTTGTGTTAAACTGACACATATTGTAACCAGAGCAACATATATGTAAAACTTAACAGAGTGAGATATAAACACAAAATGAGATAAATGAACTGAAAAAACGATTTGTTACAGAAACACTCCATTTCTCAAGAATGATCATTAATAAGGACTTTATACACTAATATATTATACCAGAAACACCTCAACTGTTATAGAGTCATAGCTTGCTTGTAGCTTTAGTCTGTAACTGTTTGTTTCTCATCCGACTCACTTCAAATCTAATTGAATGTTATATATTCTGTAAGGTCCAGTGTCAACTATTAACTGAACTGAGACAATTAATTGATCGTTGGTCGAGTTAGTATGTATATATGAAAATGATGGAATGTATTGATGATGTCAGATAAAACGACTTCAAATGCGTCAAAAATAAAATAGAAGAAAATCATAAATATCATTTACTTTTACCCTTAACAGACATAGTTATCATATCATGATTCACTAGAAACAACAATTTAGTAAATCTTGTTATTCTAAATACATCCATTGTCTAAGTTTTTCTCTTAACATTACAATATCATAGCGATATTCACAACTAGGTACAAAGCCACCAATAGATACACACATTCCTGTCTCCCATAGCAACAAGTGGAGGGAAGGGCTCACGACAATTAGTGGGCTAGAAAATTATTTAGCAAATTGTTTGGAGGGAAATAATTCTCAAAGGCTTGCCTGGATTTAACCAAAGTTTTTCTAGAGACCACATAAAGAAAACAATCTGATCAAATTTTGCTGTGATCACAAGCCACCTGGAGAATGTGGGCCATTCTTTCATGAAAATTAGCAGAGGTAGACTTGAAAAAAGGTGTCAAATAGGATTACTATGACAACCAATGCTCACTCAATACCATGACAAGGTGCAAGTGTACATAATGCTACCAACAGGTTACTTGAGTGAGTGATGAATGGGCATTTCATACAAGTATGAAGATTAATGCATATGACAAGGACTATTCAGCTTCTCTTTTTCACAGACAAAGACATTACATTAGACACTGTTAGAATTATGTTCCAAAATTGTCGAGGACCCATGTTCTTCTAGTTATATATACACTGGTTAATGATAATAATAAAAATTTTATCAACAGTGGAGTGGGATAAGATTGAAAGGGGGATGGGAGGTAATTGATAATATGCAGGTTATGCGCTATTTGACCCCTTTGTACAATTATTCGTGGGGGGGGAGGGGGGTTAATTGATAATCATGCAGGTTGGTATTGTATGTGATCCCTTTGTACAATTATTTGTGAGGAGGGCCAAATTGCCCCATGCATCCCTGTTCCTAATCCATAAACTAAAATGTTGTATTCACACAACAACACAATTTGTTTTGTCCTTGTTATGAAAATGTATACACTTAGGAAGCTCTGATCATTTAAAACATGAAAGAGAGAAAGATAACTGAAAGATATTAGTCAATCTTATTAACAGATTAAGTCACTGATTGACATGCATCTTTCTTTCTATTTCTTAAAAGGTACTAAAGCATTAACTGATGAATTATTTATTGTATGGTGTCAAATATCACAGAAAACTTGACATGCTTTACAAACTATGTGTCACATTGACACTTAATAGAGTGATCACATTTTGCTAAGATTACCTCATTAGCAAAATTGATGCGTGAATGAGACACACCTACACACACAGCTCGGCAATGCTAAACAAAGTCACACCATGTGTGTGCTTTTCAGGGCATAAAGGTCAGACCAAAATAGCAACAACTACTAAGAAAGTTAACAATGAGCCAGAAAGACAATGAATTGAAAAGCAAGATCTTTCACAAAGCAAGTTAATACTTCATTGAAAAAATGCCTCAATTAATTTACAATATTAACATTTGCCTAGTTAAAAAAAAAAAACCTCCAAAAAATCATATGATTGCTCAATCATGTGACAATCTTAGCACCCTTATAACGAACCAAACATGCAACAATAGAGGGACAATCCTACAAAAACTTGATTACTTAAAATAACTTATATAACCACAGATAGGGCTACTAATTTAAAAATAGTTATTTTAATAATTTTAAGTATTGGCCTTTTCTGGGAACAATAGTTATTACACAAATGTAAACCTTAGCCTATAGACCCCACCTTTTACCGGGTAAACCAATGCTCTGGGACAACCATCTAAACTAACTACTGCCTTAAAACCTTTAAAATTGGTAAATGATGACCCTTCAAGAAAACATTATCAAGCCTGAATGCTAGCTATCCTTGTTACTTCTTGATGACTACACCATAATTGATATAGTATTCACATCCTATCATAACCTAAGTCCCATGGGTGTCAATATTGCACTGTGTGAACGCTAAATAGGTCACCAATACACATACCAATGCTCGTTTATCTGTCCAAGAGTACACTGAGACCAACAACCAAATGGACTATGACAATTTTAGAGTAGTTTTTACAATAAACTGGACATTTACCGATGACAATCACATCATAACTGTGCTGACACTTTGTGTCAAACAAGTGAATAGAGCCATATAAAAACAAAATGCATAGTAATAAGTAGTAATAACTGTTACTGTTAGAACTGCAAAATATTATACATAAAGACTATGGGAGCCAAATCATCATTGCATTGATAGATAAACACTCACAGCTATCATAACATTTGTATTATGCATTTACCAACTGTTGAATCCTCCTCCAATTTATCACTTCCTTTGTCTAGAAAAAAGGGGAGAGGGTCTCTCTCTGGAGGGCTACTATTTCAGTTAGTCTTACAAGCCAGACACAACCCCTATAATTAAACAACAGACAGGGTAGCATCTGGGAAATTGTAATAGAGCAACTTGTTCTGCTTACATGAAATACAGTATGTCAATGAAACTGGAAAATGTAGTTATTTCAATGTAAATGTCATACATATTGTAATAATGATATTTTATGAAAAACAGTTATAAAGTGGTTATCTCAACGTGTGACAGTGTCCCTTGTATTAGTAATAGTTTGTTCTTTTGGATAATAACCAGTACTTTTTGCTATTTCTTCAAGTGCTTTAATTTATCGAGTTCCATCTTGATGCTTCAAGTGTCATACTATGCTATCAAATTTTCAGTCCCACGCATCATTATTACAGACAAGTTGCTCTATTACAATTTCACAGACACTTTCCTGTCCAACGTTTAATCATAGAGGTCTGGCTTGCAAGACTAGTTTCAGTCAGAAACTCGAAGGTCATGCTAGCAGCTGTATGCCCTGACAAGTAATTTTATTCATTAGCTGTTGCATAGTAACAACAATAATTGAGGCCCAAAACCTCCAGACAATAAATGTACAATGGTATACATAATATCACCTAATTAATTTATTTTCATAATTGCCGGATTGAAATTAAGACTTAAGTAATGAATTGAATTAAAATATAGATTGAGATATCAAAATAGGGAGGAAATATAGACAATGCCTTTAAGTTTTATCATATACCATAAGTCCTACCCAATAGAGATAAAAATTAATATTAAGCTAAGGTCAATTACTAGGTAATACTAGGTATGATAATAGTCATGATGATGTAATAAATGTTATAATTAAAATTTTGTTTCTCCTGTAGCAGTCTTTGTACAGTAGACATTGAAGTAAATAAATAGCCTTTTGCTATAGCCCATATAAGAACTAATTTCATAAAGCCATTTTGTCAAAGACAATTAAATCATGTATATGTTGCTTTCAAATTGTTGTAACAGTTATATTATGAACATGTGTAGTCTGGAATCAGTACTATTTAAACGGCAAAACAGAAGCCTATGTTGTGTGAGAGATATGAAAAATATAGCTTGTACAACAATACTACACTAAACCACTTAGTATTACAATATTTCATTAGAGAAGACAGTTGTTTGTTTTTTAAATACTCTTTCTTACTTACTGGTTGGTATTTTCAAGACATATCACACACAAAACATTTCAAAAATAATGTTATTGCTAATTATTAAACCCACACAATTATTGTGCAATGCGAATCCCAAGGTGACCCCACCCTCTCTTAACTCAAGTCACCTGACCATACCATAAAAAGGCATTATTAGGTGCTATTAAATAAAAAACGTTATATCATACAACTCTTGGAGTGATTCACAAACAATATGACCTCTAACCTTCCCATGTGCTTCTCCATAATACATCAAATTTAAATCCACCAAACAAAGTGGTATGATTCTAAAGCTTCTCCAATGTTAACCAAGTTACCCTAATAACTAACTTTACAATATCTACAATAATAATAATGATTCCACCTAATTAAATGTATTTAATTATAGATATTATATTTAGAAAACAGTGAACCCTTCTTAATAGAATACTTTGTTTAAACTTAGAAAAGGACTATGAATGGTCTCAAAAAGAGACACTTACCTTTGATTTTGAGCTTGAAGAAGGCTGAACTCTTCTTTCAGGCGATCGAGAGTCTCTGGAACAGAGAGATGCTTGAATGGCGGTTGATTATTTGGAGGAGCTGAAGGTGGAGGTCCTGCTCCAGCAGATGATGGCTGCTATGTTTAAGAATGGAGAGAGAGAGAGATCAAAATAAATTAAGTAAAAAGACAACACACAACACAAGCCAAACAAACACTTTCTCAGGCAAATAGCTAATATCTAAATCACTTAAGCTGGTCATTTTGGGATATAAAGAATAATATTGGCTATATCGCACCTCCATGGCGCTGTAAAATGATTTTCTATTCAAAGTCTCCTCTAATCTTTAGAATGGAATCCCCTCAAACAGTTATCTCCTTGTCGTACGTAAATCTTCCTCGCAATTATAAAAAGCTTGACACTATATTATTACCGCTTACTGACTTTAGCTTAACTACAGTTTCTTCCTAATTGGTAATTTAGCGAGTTAATTTGTCGCCGTCTCATATGCATAATACATTACTGCACTGTTATGTACACTGATATTATTAATGGCGAAGTGTCATCGACTTACTTGAGGAAACATAGCCATCTTATATTTCGCAGCGGACTTGTCAAGTACGAAAATTATATTCTTGCAACACTAAAGCGATCGATAAACAATGGAGTTGTCTTCTCTCTTGCTTACACCCAAAGGACACTTTTCTCAAGGATGAAACACTTTGACACTTCAACAAGTCCAGACGGACTTCAACGATATTCAACGTTATCAAATATTTCCCCCCAAAATGCGTAAAAACTGAAGTGGGTGCGACACAATTAACATAATTTATACGTATTACTCCTTTATTACATAAGCGCCAATGTACTTGTACCACAGTAAACGCCTTCTTGACATTGTGGTAATTATACAAACCTTCAAAATGTAAGCTAGTCTAGTCAAAACTATTATAATAACTAGTTGTCCTTAGGGCTGTCCAAGTTTGGGTGCAAGTATACACAGAAGTAGGCTGGCTAAGGAAACCAAGATGTGTTGAGAGAGTAATAAAATCCGTATGAATGCTATTGATATCTCATCAGTAGTGGTTAGCCCAATCACTCGCTGTGTACACTATCAGATGTCTGCCATAATTTTCTCATACCGGTCACCTGACGGCAGGTGATCGTGGAAAGTTTATTGATTACCGAATTAATAGCATATCGAGTTTCAATTATTCAACAACAAATATAACGACACGCCTACTTTTCGAAATATCAAAATGGCTCTGACATGATATATAGCTTCCAGTAATTAAAAGGTACTTAAAATTAATTATATATTTGCTTATTTTATTTTCTATTTAAAAATAGATGTCCAACCTCAAAAAATGCAAAGGAGTTTTCAGGGCTCCTCTTGGTAATTTAATAAGGGCCCAAATAGGTTGCTCCACCAACCCACTCCCCCAGACAAAATTGATATTGGT
Source organism: Xestospongia bergquistia (assembly GCA_963965975.1). Classification (NCBI taxonomy): domain Eukaryota; kingdom Metazoa; phylum Porifera; class Demospongiae; order Haplosclerida; family Petrosiidae; genus Xestospongia; species Xestospongia bergquistia. The sequence goes on from OZ014416.1 coordinate 902,043, forward strand.
GAGACATGCCAGTTCTTCCACTGGTGGTGGTGGACAGTTTTGGAAATGGATGCGAAGAAGGATTTATGGAATGGTGTTCATTGTGGGAGTAACTGGTGGTAGTTTACTGTTGGTATGTAATATACAATATACTTTAATGTATTATTGATCTCCTGACTTTCTATTAGATACAATATTGGATTAGTTCTAAAATTGATGGCAAGGTGGCCTGGATTAAGCAGTATTACCCGTCAAACCTGTCTGACAAGATATCAGGCGGTATGTAGATTGTATACATTTTATATTATTAATTTGTTCTAACCATCCATCCATTCATTAACGCATTTGTCTCTAATGATCTGTTGACTTAACCTCATGAATCACGCTTTGATGGTTGCATGTCTGTTCACTAATCCATCACATTGTCTGTTCAATGTACTATGTCTACACTACTCCTAACTGCATATTCTTATCGTACTAACGTCACTTGTAAAATTTTAAAATGGATCGTTAATTACAAGTTGTTTAGTGCTCTATCGATTACCGGAATGACTTGTCAGAACTTGCACATAAGAGATCATACTCACCGTCAATAGCACGTCAATTGTGCTAATGGCCTCTGACACTTTGTCATGTGTGAAAAGAAATGTGTTTATCTTGGTCCCTAAATGACTAACAGTTCTAGATAATTACTAATGATAATATGGCTTAGTGACCATTTAGGGACAGCTGCTCAAGTTGCTATGATATATCACTGCTATCATAATATGATGTCATAGTTACATATCTCACAAAACATTATGACTTTATTGAGTCTATTTTGAATAATATTATATTAAATTTTAAGTCAGTAATTTTAATTTTTTTGCTTTAATCTATTCATATTTTAGATTGCAATTACATAAATTGTCTGTTCCGTTCATGACAGGTTTGGAGAGTATCTCTAGTTGGCTTAAAACCACACCCACTGGTTCTACTTTGAGCGACAAAGGTGGTAGTGAAAAGGAAGGAGGAGGAGTTAATACAGATAATAATGAATTAATCCAACTTCAAAGAGAAATTAAACGACTTCAGGTATTGTGAGTGTATAGATGGATTGATAGACCAACGGATGATAGATAAAAAGAGAGATGGATAAATGGATGTCTAGTATGGATAGATTGATGAATGGATGGATAGATGGATGGATGGATCAATGATTTTATTATCTATACAGTTAAAACTATCAACTATTGATAAAGAGAATTACGAGTTGAGGAAAGAGCTTTCCAAACAAACTGGTGTCAGTCCCAATGCTATAAGACCAGGCCAAGTGAGGAAAACCTCATAATTATTAACAATAATTATACCAATAGATTAAATTACACTCAAGATAATTTATTACAAAATATAATTTATTTATTTTGCAATAACGATACGTTCAACATCATATTATCATATTGCAGTATACTCTATTGGTAGTATGTATACTGGGTTTAAAAGTTCCATGTGTCTTTTGTTTCTGTAGAAGACATTGATTGAGTTATATGCTGATGTCTTGAATTTATTGACTGAATTTGATGCCAAATCTCCTCTCACTGACAGGAAACTGATCCATACATTACCTCAGGTATTGATAGATGAATGAACAGACAATTGATAGATCAATGAAAAAATAAATGGATGAATGGAAGGACAAAGAGATGTAATTATTAATGGAAATGAGAAATTTATAAACAAATAGATATTCAATAGATGTATGTAACAGTAAATATTGTGTTTATTTAATCATTCAGGTTGTCGTGGTAGGTGATCAAAGTGCTGGTAAAACCAGTGTATTAGAAATGGTCGCCAATGCTCGAATATTTCCAAGGTATTATAGCTGTCATATTATTTATGTCTTGAGGTTCTCTGTCTTTCACTAGAGGTGCCGGAGAAATGATGACTCGCTCTCCTGTGATGGTAAGTAAATAGAGAACTATAAATGTCTACAAATTAATACAATTAATTCATTCATACTTGGATAGAGGAAATGAGGCTGTCGTATTAGTAGAGATCTTACTCCAAGCAGAAATAAATCAAACACTGATAGATCAAACCACTATCTTCTTCAGTGATATAGCATTCTTCAACAAGATGACAAACTGTGAAAGAGTGCTGTTTGAACTGTCAAAATGTTGATTTATTTCTGCTTGGAGTGAAATCTCTACTAATAATTAAATAATTATATTTTATCTTTAAGTAATTGCATAATTATGAAATGCTGGCTTCAATTTTTGATGAACTTTTCAACAGGAGACAGTAGTTTACAAATTTCCTCTTTTTTTAAATGTTGTGTCTGGTATTAGGACCACTGCTACATTAATGTGGTTATAAGGTTTACATTGATGTCTGGATTTGTTCATTTCATTGAAGTTGTACAAATTTGTACTGGGCAGTCTCACTTTAATTATGTCCTTTGTTTATAGTCAGTTGAAAGAGTTCAAAATCAAGAAACCATTCAATATAAATGTCTACAATGGTTGATATCCTTTGTGAAAATTAATGATAAAAGAGTTTGGTTCTCATAAATATAACCCTTAGCCATGTTGTGTCACTGTTGTAGATAAATTAGCATGACTTACATACCTGAGTAGTAGTAATTTGATATTAGTAATAATAGTGGATTACAATTTCTAGTTCCGATATTAATAACAACACTTTCAAATTAAAATAATGGTATTTAATAAACAGTCAGTAATTGTAACAATACTAGTAACAACACATTGTGTTGTAATTCTGTAATTTGTTGACCATTTACGGAGAGACATTTATAATTATGTTGTGATTGTCTGGGGAAATCCCTTTTATAATTGTTAATTAACTTTATGCAGGTCACACTCAGTGAAGGTTCTGAACATACAGCCATGTTTAATGATAGCTCAAAAGTGTATGAACTAAAAAACGAGGAGGAGGTAAAGGACCCTGTAATATTAATTATAATTAGGAACCAGTAAACAAAGTCTATTATTAATGTGTGCATTGCTCCAGCTGAAGTCTTTGCGTAAAGAGATTGAAAAACGTATGAAAGATAGTGTATTAAAGGACCACACTATCAGTACTCGTCCGATATCATTGACTGTGAGAGGACCTCAACTCAAGAGAATGGTCCTAGTTGATCTCCCGGGAGTCATCAATGTAAGAGTCACCATAAAACATCATATAGTTATTTCACTCCTTTTCTCTATAGACTGTTACTACTGGAATGGCTGCCGATACGAGAGAGGAAATTCTTAAGATGTGTCGGTCAGTAAGTTCTATAAAATACTAATATTGAGTGAGCCAGTGATCTTTCAGGCAATATATGCAGAACCCTAATGCTATTGTAATGTGTATACAAGGTTAGTTTGAATTGGATGATGGTGGTAGTGGATGTGATTGCTTGTTTATTGTGTGTCCAGATGGTTCTGTTGATGCTGAAAGAAGTATTGTTACTGATCTTGTCAGTCAAGTTGATCCTAATGGTATGATAGTGGTGTATCAAGGACAAGTACTCTCTTCTCTCTCTCTCTCTCTTCTAGGGCAAAGGACTATTTTTGTCCTCACTAAAGTAGACATGGCTGAGAGCAGTGGTATGAAACAAAATAGAGTTAAGTTATTAAAATTTATAACTTGTTATGTGTGTGACTAACTCACTATTTATAGGTATTGTCAATATTGGATGGCCAGCTGTTTCCAATGAAGGCTATGGGTTACTACGCTGTAGTTACAGGCAGGGGTGAGTACTAATGGAGAAATTATGATATTTACAACGAGGGACATTTATAGGAGAAGACTATTAAAACAAACAAATTTTTTTAATTGTTATTGGCACTTATTTTGTACAGTGAGCCAATTACCAAATATATTGCATGTCATGTGACAATATGGTTAACTAGTAACCATTTCAGGACATGTGACAATATGGTTACCTAGTAACCATTTCAGGACATAGAAATAGCTCACTTTTCATGCAATTGAAGCCACTTTTTCATTTTTTTATGTGTGTTATCTGTTGCTAGGTAACACTGGTGACTCCATTGAACAAATTCAAAGATATGAAAGAGACTATTTCGCTAAATCTAAACTATTCCAGTAAGCTCATACTGTCTTTTAATTAGAATATATATGGTATTTTGCTCCTCACCCTCCTTATAAGGAATGGTATGTTACGTGAGAACCAACTAGGTACTCGTAACATGACTACAGCTGTAACTGACGAATTTTGGAAAATGGTTGAAGAATCTATTAATGAACAAGCTCTATTATTTAAAAGTGAGTAATTCTGACATCATAATAAGAGACATCATACTTAACAGCTTTGAGATATAATCTAGAAGCAGAATGGCGAAACAAATTTCCTGGAGAGAGAACTTTAGACAGAGTAAGGAGAGAGAGAGAGGAGGAAAGAGGTGAAAACCCTTGATTTTGTCTTTCTTATAGGATGATCTATTTGAGTTGGGCAAAGCTGACATTTTAACACAAGTAGCTAGTCTACAAGTTCTTCCTCCTCCTCAATGGTAACAACCCATGGTAGTATCCCTACTAGTACTTTTAGCTATGGTAGTACCTTCTTATTTTAATAACCAATCCCTACTGTGGTAATAATTGATCCATATATTTGCCTTTTCTTCTTTAGGGAGGACATTTTGATGAAATCATTGTGGGACAACATAGGATCCAAAGTTATGGATGAAATATTTGTACGAGCTGCACAAAGTCGATCTTCAGAGTGAGTATGTAATGAATGGTTTGAGTTATAGGTATCTCTCTCACACACACACGCAAACACACAGTGAGTTCAATACAATTGTAGATATTGAACTACACAAATGGGCTGAAAGTCTACAATTGGCATCACTCTGTGCTGATGTTGGCATGGCAACCATGTTTGATCAACTCCGTAAAAAGATGACAAGCCTAAAAGTTAATACATTAACTATACACTAACTGTTTTATAGTACTACTGGTCTTATTTAGGGAGGGAAGTTTCATACATTAAGTCAAGGCCTTCGTGAAGAAGTAGAAACTTTGAGTCGTCAAGTGCATAAATGGGAGGGCCATAATGTAGATCAGCTGGTAAGGGAAAGATATGGGAAGAAAGTGCAAGAATATATTTTTTTGTTCTCAGAAATATGTTCAGATGTCAGCTCTTGATGATAAGGATGTTCGAACACTTGAACAATGGCATTCATCCGTTGAATTTATGAAAAATATTCTCAAAAAACAGGTTTGATGTGTTTGGCCAAACTGGTTTGGTATTGTTTCCTTGATAAGGTAAAACAAGCTGATGATGAACTCTCTGCCTTGAAGGGTCCAGCATCATTTTCAGATCGCTGGTTGGGCTGGCACAGTCAATCACAGGAACAAGTATGAATGGACTGATGGATGTATGGATGGACACAATAATGAACAGAGGCACTGTAGATTGTTATTTTTTTAGTTTGAGAGACAAGCCATTTCTGAAGAACTAGAAAAATACCTCAATGCTGAACCAGTAAAAAGATGACGTCATATATTATTATCATATTGTAGTCTATTGTTTTAGAATCATCCTAATAGGTTATTTTCAGATGAAATGTTAACTGTACAACGATCACTCAAAAACAGAGGATTGACTGTGTCCGAAGAAGAGGTCCTTTTCTCATTATCTATTCATTCATCCTTTCATTCTCTTTTAATTTATCAGGTCAACTTCACATGGAATCATGTCTACAGACTCCATTTCTTGAAACAAGCTGAACAAAAAGCACAAAAATGTCAAAGAGGATTTGTATTAAGAGATCATAGTCCAGAAGTATATTGTATTGATATTTTCATATTTTATCTCACTTCTTGTCTAGTATGCTTGTCCTGAGGTGACTTTTTTCTCAAGAGTACAACAAGTTATGAAAAGTTCAGCTCATACACTAAGAGTACAAATTTTAGACAGAGAAGGTGAGTGAGATGTATTTATTATCTTGCTTTTTTGTTAATATTATTGTTTTGTAGTTCGTCAGTTGGAACAACAGGTGAAATTAATATTGGACTCTATAGGCTGTGATGATCAAAGGAAAAGAGAACTCATCAGAGGAGATGCTGTTGATAAAGCAGAACAACTCAGTGAGAGAGAGAGAGAGAAACAGAGAGAGAGAGAGAGAGAGAGAGAGAGAGAGAGGGAGGGAGAGAAGTATCATACTCTTATTCATTTTTTTAGAGCAAGTCAGATTGATACAAGAGAAACTAGATTCATTTAGAGATGCTCTTTCAAAGCAACAAAAAAGACAGTGACTCGTTATAATTAATTAATTAGAAGTTTATAGGAACACAATTAATTTATCAACTTGTTTGTCGAATTTATTATAGTATCAAAAATCATTATAAGTATAATCTAACTGTGTTATTGGTTTGCCTTTGTAATGGTAATTCTAAAACATCCAACCCACTCCTTCCCCAATTTCATAACTATAACAGTTCTTTGTCTTGCCTTCATTCTTATTTCCATAAATGGAAACGTCTATATATATATTGTAGATAAATTAATTAATTATAAAATATATATTTCAACATATCAATTCAAGAAATTCCAAACAATATTGTCTACAATTAAAATAAAGTGTGCAAAAGCAATTAAAACAGGAGCCTTTTTTAACCTTTGTACTTACATAATAATTAAATAAAATGGTGTAATAGACCCAAATATTATAAAAGCTATACAATGTATAAGTACATTAGAAGTTCAGTCTTCCTTCTTCTTTTTCTTGTCACAACAGTCACAGCAGTATCTGACTAGTTTTATAGTTAAATAGATAACTCCACTAGCACATATTAACACTACACAATACACATCAATATTGTTATATTGAATCCAACTCCAATTATATTTAGCATAGGATGGTATCAGATGATCATAACCTATACTGGTATAGAACTCTATCAGTTCTGCTGCCCTTTCCACTCCTCCTGCTCTCAAGAACAATGTCCGCAATCTCTCAGCTTCTTTCATGTAGTTACCTGATCTGATAGATTGGACACTCTCTCGGACAACCTCTGCTGTAATCTTATCATAATCTAACATAATACCAGCTCCAGAATCCTGGACACGAATAGCGTTACCCATTTGATCAGAAGATAATGGAGTTGTAATCAAAGGCACACCAAAATACAATGCTTGATGGATACCTCCTGCACCGCCATGCAGAATTGCCATAGCGATAGCTTTGTGACTCAAAACTGTTGTTTGCGGTACCCATTTCAAAATATGGAATCGAGTCATATCAATTTCTAGACCTTCTACTGCAGCTTGATTGTGTACATTCATACTCCATAACACAGAGTAATTATCAGGTATACCATTGACGATAGCTTTTGCACATTCTCTACTCATTAAAATTACAGACCCCATACTTACATAGATTACACTGGATGGAGTCTTCGCATCAAGCCAAGTTTGCAGTTCCCCAGGCAAGGGGTCTAATACTTTAGGAATGAGGGGTCCAACGTATTCAGTCAGTGGAGAATGCGTGCGTGGGTATTCAAGACCAATAGCAGATACCACTATAGTGGGAAAATAATGTGTTTGGGGTACAGTGTAGCCATAGTAACTCCAACAAGAATAGTCATTAACACTCACAGTGAATAACAACAAAATTTTAAACATCACTTCTAATATTATTTCAATCAAAAAGTTATTTAATCGTTCAATGAAACTCATATTCTCTGAGAATGTAGACAGTATACTTGGAAAAGGCCATTGTGGTGCTAACCAGTATCCATCCAATAAATGAGGTACAACTATGACTGCTTTACTGTTGTAGTCTCTCACATGACACACTGTGCTCAACAGCATAAATTCCTCAATAATAATAATATCCCATTGGCTTAAGTTAAGAGTCTTCACATAATTGTTAGTGTAAATAAACGTTGATTTTAGCATAAAAACTATTTCCAAAAAATTTACCAATACTGCGCTACCATTACGTTGAACTCGACTACGTAAATCATCAGCTCTAAGTTCTGGAATTGGTACAAGAATACAATGAATATTCTTATACTCACATATGTCACGACTATATCTATTTCCTTCAATCTCTGGGATTATTACAGTAAGATTGTGACCATGATGAACTAATTCCTCAGCTAATGTGAGAAGAGGGATCATGTGACCAGAAGATAAACTTGTTACCATGAGTATCGAGTGAGGTTGGATAATATGACTTTGGTCTAGATTGCTTAAAAGGACATGATCTTTTTGGTTATCATGGAATCCATTAGCTTGTAAGAGAGAAAACAACATAAAACTGACAAGTAAGATGGGAGCCATTTTTGATCTTTGTAATTAAATAAAGAATTTTTAATATATGGTAGAAGGAAGTCCACATTAATATTACACATTACAACTGTTTTTGATAATTGAGAAGTTTAAAATAGTACAAGTAACCATCAGACTATATATACTCTTCATCAGAGGAATATGTAGCAGTAAGAGGAGGAATATACTCTTCATCAGAATAATATGTAGGAGGAGGAAGAGGAGGAGCATCATGTCTACTCATTATCTCGTAATCATCATCATCTTGTTGTGGAATAGATTGGCTAGTGATGTTGAATGTCACAACATTATGAACTAGCTCTAAATCTAAGGAGGATTATTCAATAATGGATTAATTATGGCTATACATGAATAATTATGTTTCCATGTACTAGTCTATTGTACATTACATGCTGTAACCATAGCAATGAATAGGTATGTGTACATGTCTTGTTACTGTGGCTATGAATATTAAAATTAATTATGTCTTTCGTCAATGAGCTATAATTAAATCTGGTCCATCATGTTGGTCGTATTTGTATATATATACCTGTACCTATGTCTGGTTTAAGAGGCCACACTTCCACAAATAATGCGATGATGAACACAACAACACCAGTGAGGCATCCCAATAAACCAAGTGAAATCAAAAAGTAACCAACCAAATCGGCAGTTTTATCACTATCATCTAAGGAGTTATAAATAAATATAAATAGAATAGGGAACACATGCAGCTGTGCATCTAAAAACTGGAAAGTATTAATTAAATGTCATATGCTGATTGAGTTAGTTACAGAAGAATGCTCTCATCTTGTACAAATATAAATATTATAATATTTAAGGAACTGATATGGTAGAGATATCGTGAGAAAACTTACCTAAAGTGTAGTAGCTTGTCTGAGCCAATACTGGCTCAGATATAATTAAAAGAAGGAAAATAGCTTGAAAAATCATAATTATTATCCAGGCCAGCAACTAGAAGCGCATAATCAGAAGAGTTCGACTATAACTGTTTATATTAGTAAACGCATTATCGAGCGTGTCTTGACCATCTGGGCTATAAGAGGCATAAAGATAAGTACTATCTATGTTAGATCTATAGTAAGGCCATCAAAATGCACCGCAAATTTAATTACAATTTCATGGAATTTTGATAGAAATTAGAAAACGAAAGAAGACAGAAAATAATTGACTTATGATGTTGAAGAACTAGTATTATATGTCCTGATATTAAATAAAAAGACTATCATAGTGATAACATTATTGATGAGCTAAAATATTAAAAATTGGAAAAATTAATATAAAAAAATCAGATACCAGCAAGTGGTCAGGCCATCACTTGGACTGGCCTAAGTGGGTCACACTACTATGACCCTGTCATACAGGAATGTTACGATTACTTTTCAAATATTCAATTACTGATTACTTGAATCTAATTTTTATAATAATAATGACAATAACTAATTTCAGAATTACTAGGCTCATTTAAAATTAGACTACAATCACTGATTATTCATGCACGAAAAAGCAAATCATTACATCCAGAGTAATAATAGCTTGTATATAAAATTCAGGTAAAGCATAGTGGTGATCTCTTAATAATATACAAGATACCTTCAATCTATTGCATTGATTTATTTCCAACATATTCAGATATTTGATTTAAAACTGTATTATTTAAATCTGTCTTTTTTATTTATTTATTTATTTGACACTGCTCAAATCTCTATTACTGTCCAAACCTTAATTATCATTGCCCAAATGGGCTGTGATAACAGTTATTTTAGGCTCTGTACAGATATCATGAGAAAAACTTACCTGCAGTATAGTAGCTTGTCTGAGCCAACACTGATTCAAGTATCAATGAAGAAAGAAAGGTAGCTACAGCCAGAGATATTGTCATGTTATCCAGCAATCTGGCAACTCTATGTGTTCTAAGCAAATTACTAATATATTTCTTCCTTGTTACGTTAGGGTAATTGTGAACTATTTTTTGAGTATACATTACCCTACCCAGGAATGTTATGATTACTTTAACTAACAATTGTAATTACTTTCAATGTGTCAGTCATCGTTTTATTACAATTGTTAATCATTTATTTGCAGCTGCTGGCAAATGTACATGTAGTCATTATAGTATGAAGTTATTAGATGTGAACATAGCCTCATACCCGGGCATTAATTTTGGTGAATGTCTAGGTATGAGGCTATGTAACTATATATAACTTGTTATGTGGTAATGTCACATGACGCTCTACTGTATATCTATTGTATAGGTCCAATCATACCTCATCTAATTAAACTTTTAAGCCTTGAAATGTACAAGTATATGTTATATTATGAAGTTGACAATAACTAGTATGTTCATTAGCTTAAAATGAGGTCTGCACTCACTTTGTAACATGTATAATATAAATATTACAGTACAGTGTGACTACAAGGATATATTAATTGTTATTACACAAGTCAACATCAAAATAAAGGGAAATCAATAATGATTTAATGGACTTGTCATTTCTTCATACGGGAAAGGCGATGTGGTGGGAGGAGCTTCATAGTCACTTGTTATTTCATATATTGCATTACCATCTTGTAAACAACGTGGAGCAGAAAGATTAACAATGTCATACGCCGTATTATCGACCACCTCTAAATCTGTAAATCAATAATTAAAAAGTGTATACGAATACTTAATAAAGTTAATTTTAATATACTAGTCTATTGTATACTACATACTGTAACCATAGCAATGAATAGGTATGTGTACATGTCTTGTTACTGTGGCTATGAATATTAAAATTAATTATGTCTTTCGTCAATGAGCTATAATTAAATCTGGTCCATCATGTTGGTCGTATTTGTATATATATACCTGTACCTATGTCTGGTTTAAGAGGCCACACTTCCACAAATAATGCGATGATGAACACAACAACACCAGTGAGGCATCCCAATAAACCAAGTGAAATCAAAACGTAACCAACCAAATCGGCAGTTTTATCACTATCATCTAAGGAGTTATAAATAAATATAAATAAAATATAGAACACATGCAGCTGTGCATCTAAAAACTGGAAAGTATTAATTAAATGTCATATGCTGATTGAGTTAGTTACAGAAGAATGCTGTCATCTTGTACAAATATAAATATTATAATATTTAAGGAATTGATATGGTAGAGATATCGTGAGAAAAATTATCTAAAGTGTAGTAGCTTGTCTGAGCCAATACTGGCTCAGATATAATTGGAAAAAGGAAAATAGCTTGAAAAATCATATTATCCAGGCCAGCAACTAGGAGCTCATAATCAGAAGAGTTCAACTATAACTGTTTATATTAGTAAACCATCATCGAGCGCGTCTTGACCATCTGGGCTATAAGAGGCATAAATATAAGTACTATCTATGATAGATCTATAGTAAGGCCATCAATATGCACTGCAAATTTAATTACAATTTTCATGGATTTTGGTAGAAATTAGAAAACGAAAGAAGACAGAAAATAATTGACTTATGATGTTGAAGAACTAGTATTATATGTCCTGATATTAAAGAAAAAGACTATCATAGTGATAACATTATTGATGAGCTAAAATATTAAAAATTGGAAAAATTAATATAAAAAAATCAGATACCAGAAAGTGGTCAGGCCATCACTTGGACTGGCCTGAGTGGGTCACACTACTATGACCCTGTCATACAGGAATGTTACGATTACTTTTCAAATATTCAATTACTGATTACTTGAATCTAATTTTTATAATAATAATGACAATAATTTATTTCAGAATTACTAGGCTCATTTAAAATTAGACTACAATCACTGATTATTCATGCACAAAAAAGCAAATCATTACATCCAGAGTAATATAGCTTGTATATAAAATTCAGCTAAAGCATAGTGGTGATCTCTTAATAATATACAAGATACCTTCAATCTATTACATTAATTTATTTCCAACATATTCAGATATTTGATTTAAAACTGTATTATTTAAATATGTCTTTTTTATTTATTTATTTATTTGACACTGCTCAAATCTCTATTACTGTCCAAACCTTAATTATCATTGCCCAAATGGGCTGTGATAACAGTTATTTTAGGCTCTGTACAGATATCATGAAAAAAACTTACCTGCAGTATAGTGGCTTGTCTGAGCCAACACTGATTCAAGTATCAATGAAGAAAGAAAGGTAGCTACAGCCAGAGATATTGTCATGTTATCCAGCAATCTGGCAACTCTATGTGTTCTAAGCAAATTACTAATATATTTCTTCCTTGTTATGTTAGGTTAATTGTGAACTATTTTTGGAGTATACATTACCCTACCCAGGAATGTTGCAGTGGTGTAGGAGCTGTAGCGACCATAGCAGCCATGGCCGCTACGCTTTACTCATTAATTTCATAGTTATTAATATTCATAAACTATTAATAATAAATAATTAATTAACTACTCTAGCTGACTTCCCTTTCTTCACACTTCATTGAATCTAAGCTACATGCATGCAATGGCAATCGCTGGTAATAGTGGTAGATCTTTGCCTAACTAACCACACTAACCTCTTACTTTTCCATTTCCAAAAAGGGAATGTGAGAAAAAAGTGGTTTGTAGGAGAAGCTTCCAAGTTTCGTGGTTTAGTAAATGGTCTTAAATGGTCTTGGTTACATTATGTTGAAGATGAAGATGTTGTGTTGTGCTATACTTGTGGTCATGCTTATCCAGAAAAAAAACTTCATTGGAAAATTTTCACTTAATGATAATTAATCAAGTTAATTAATTTGTTCCACCCATTAATAACTAGCCACGCCTACGTATTATACCATTGGCCTCTGCACTTAGAAATTGCTTCCTACATCTTTGTATTGTGATTACTTTAATTAACAATTATAATTACTTTCAATGTGTCAGTCATCATTTTATTACAATTGTTAATCATTTATTTGCAGCTGCTGGCAAATGTACATGTAGTCATTATAGTATGAAGTTATTAGATGTGAACATAGCCTCATACCCGGGCATTAATTTTGGTGAATGTCTAGGTATGAGGCTATGTAACTATATATAACTTGTTATGTGGTAATGTCACATGATGCTCTACTGTATGTCTATTGTATAGGTCCAATCATACCTCATCTAATTAAACCTTTAAGCCTTGAAATGTACAAGTATATGTTTATATTATGAAGTTGACAATAACTAGTATGTTCATTAGCTTAAAATGAGGTCTGCACTCACTTTGTAACATGTATAATATAAATATTACAGTACAGTGTGACTACAAGGATATATTAATTGTTATTACACAAGTCAATATCAAAATAAAGGGAAATCAATAATGATTTAATGGACTTGTCATTTCTTCATATGGGAAAGGCGATGTGGTGGGAGGAGCTTCATAGTCACTCGTTATTTCATATATTGTATTACCATCTTGTAAACAACGTGGAGCAGAAAGATTAACAATGTCATACGCCGCATTATCGACCACCTCTAAATCTGTAAATCAATAATTAAAAAGTGTATACAAATACTTAATAAAGTTAATTTTAATATACTAGTCTATTGTATACTACATGCTGTAACCATAGCAATGAATAGGTATGTGTACATGTCTTGTTATTGTAGTCTGTGAATATTAAAATTAATTATGTCTTTCGTCAATGAGCTATAATTAAATCTGGTCCATCATGTTGGTCATATTTGTATATATACCTGTACCTATGTCTGGTTTAAGAGGCCACACTTCCACAAATAATGCAATGATGAACACAACAACACCAGTGAGGCATCCCAATAAACCAAGTGAAATCAAAACGTAACCAACCAAGTCAGCAGTTTTATCACTATCATCTAAGGAGTTATAAATAAATATAAATAGAATAGGGAACACATGCAGATGTGCATCTAAAAACTGGAAAGTATTAATTAAATGTCATATGCTGATTGAGTTAGTTACAGAAGAATGCTATCATCTTGTACAAATATAAATATTATAATATTTAAGGAACTGATATGGTAGAGATATTGTGAGAAAACTTACCTAAACTGTAGTAGCTTGTCTGAGCCAATACTGGCTCAGATATAATTAAAAGAAGGAAAATAGCTTGAAAAATCATAATTATTATCCAGGCCAGCAACTAGAAGCGCATAATCAGAAGAGTTCGACTATAACTGTTTATATTAGTAAACGCATTATCGAGCGTGTCTTGACCATCTGGGCTATAAGAGGCATAAAGATAAGTACTATCTATGATAGATCTATAGTAAGGCCATCAAAATGCACCGCAAATTTAATTACAATTTCATGGAATTTTGATAGAAATTAGAAAACGAAAGAAGACAGAAAATAATTGACTTATGATGTTGAAGAACTAGTATTATATGTCCTGATATTAAAGAAAAAGACTATCATAGTGATAACATTATTGATGAGATAAAATATTAAAAATTGGAAAAATTAATATAAAAAAATCAGATACCAGAAAGTGGTCAGGCCATCACTTGGACTGGTCTGAGTGGGTCACACTACTATGACCTGTCATACAGGAATGTTATGATTGCTTTTCAAATATTCAATTACTGATTACTTGAATCTAATTTTTATAATAATAATGACAATAACTAATTTCAGAATTACTAGGCTTATTTAAAATTAGACTACAATCACTGATTATTCATGCACGAAAAAGCAAATCATTACATCCAGAGTAATAATAGCTTGTATATAAAATTCAGGTAAAGCATAGTGGTGATCTCTTAATAATATACAAGATACCTTCAATCTATTGCATTGATTTATTTCCAACATATTCAGATATTTGATTTAAAACTGTATTATTTAAATCTGTCTTTTTTATTTATTTATTTATTTGACACTGCTCAAATCTCTATTACTGTCCAAACCTTAATTATCATTGCCCAAATGGGCTGTGATAACAGTTATTTTAGGCTCTGTACAGATATCATGAGAAAAACTTACCTGCAGTATAGTGGCTTGTCTGAGCCAACACTGATTCAAGTATCAATGAAGAAAGAAAGGTAGCTACAGCCAGAGATATTGTCATGTTATCCAGCAATCTGGCAACTCTATGTGTTCTAAGCAAATTACTAATATATTTCTTCCTTGTTACGTTAGGGTAATTGTGAACTATTTTTTGAGTATACATTACCCTACCCAGGAATGTTATGATTACTTTAACTAACAATTGTAATTACTTTCAATGTGTCAGTCATCGTTTTATTACAATTGTTAATCATTTATTTGCAGCTGCTGGCAAATGTACATGTAGTCATTATAGTATGAAGTTATTAGATGTGAACATAGCCTCATACCCGGGCATTAATTTTGGTGAATGTCTAGGTATGAGGCTATGTAACTATATATAACTTGTTATGTGGTAATGTCACATGACGCTCTACTGTATATCTATTGTATAGGTCCAATTATACCTCATCTAATTAAACTTTTAAGCCTTGAAATGTACAAGTATATGTTATATTATGAAGTTGACAATAACTAGTATGTTCATTAGCTTAAAATGAGGTCTGCACTCACTTTGTAACATGTATAATATAAATATTACAGTACAGTGTGACTACAAGGATATATTAATTGTTATTACACAAGTCAACATCAAAATAAAGGGAAATCAATAATGATTTAATGGACTTGTCATTTCTTCATACGGGAAAGGCGATGTGGTGGGAGGAGCTTCATAGTCACTTGTTATTTCATATATTGCATTACCATCTTGTAAACAACGTGGAGCAGAAAGATTAACAATGTCATACGCCGTATTATCGACCACCTCTAAATCTGTAAATCAATAATTAAAAAGTGTATACGAATACTTAATAAAGTTAATTTTAATATACTAGTCTATTGTATACTACATACTGTAACCATAGCAATGAATAGGTATGTGTACATGTCTTGTTACTGTGGCTATGAATATTAAAATTAATTATGTCTTTCGTCAATGAGCTATAATTAAATCTGGTCCATCATGTTGGTCGTATTTGTATATATATACCTGTACCTATGTCTGGTTTAAGAGGCCACACTTCCACAAATAATGCGATGATGAACACAACAACACCAGTGAGGCATCCCAATAAACCAAGTGAAATCAAAAAGTAACCAACCAAATCGGCAGTTTTATCACTATCATCTAAGGAGTTATAAATAAATATAAATAGAATAGGGAACACATGCAGCTGTGCATCTAAAAACTGGAAAGTATTAATTAAATGTCATATGCTGATTGAGTTAGTTACAGAAGAATGCTGTCATCTTGTACAAATATAAATATTATAATATTTAAGGAATTGATATGGTAGAGATATCGTGAGAAAAATTATCTAAAGTGTAGTAGCTTGTCTGAGCCAATACTGGCTCAGATATAATTGGAAAAAGGAAAATAGCTTGAAAAATCATATTATCCAGGCCAGCAACTAGGAGCTCATAATCAGAAGAGTTCAACTATAACTGTTTATATTAGTAAACCATCATCGAGCGCGTCTTGACCATCTGGGCTATAAGAGGCATAAATATAAGTACTATCTATGATAGATCTATAGTAAGGCCATCAATATGCACTGCAAATTTAATTACAATTTTCATGGATTTTGGTAGAAATTAGAAAACGAAAGAAGACAGAAAATAATTGACTTATGATGTTGAAGAACTAGTATTATATGTCCTGATATTAAAGAAAAAGACTATCATAGTGATAACATTATTGATGAGCTAAAATATTAAAAATTGGAAAAATTAATATAAAAAAATCAGATACCAGAAAGTGGTCAGGCCATCACTTGGACTGGCCTGAGTGGGTCACACTACTATGACCCTGTCATACAGGAATGTTACGATTACTTTTCAAATATTCAATTACTGATTACTTGAATCTAATTTTTATAATAATAATGACAATAATTTATTTCAGAATTACTAGGCTCATTTAAAATTAGACTACAATCACTGATTATTCATGCACAAAAAAGCAAATCATTACATCCAGAGTAATATAGCTTGTATATAAAATTCAGCTAAAGCATAGTGGTGATCTCTTAATAATATACAAGATACCTTCAATCTATTACATTAATTTATTTCCAACATATTCAGATATTTGATTTAAAACTGTATTATTTAAATATGTCTTTTTTATTTATTTATTTATTTGACACTGCTCAAATCTCTATTACTGTCCAAACCTTAATTATCATTGCCCAAATGGGCTGTGATAACAGTTATTTTAGGCTCTGTACAGATATCATGAAAAAAACTTACCTGCAGTATAGTGGCTTGTCTGAGCCAACACTGATTCAAGTATCAATGAAGAAAGAAAGGTAGCTACAGCCAGAGATATTGTCATGTTATCCAGCAATCTGGCAACTCTATGTGTTCTAAGCAAATTACTAATATATTTCTTCCTTGTTATGTTAGGTTAATTGTGAACTATTTTTGGAGTATACATTACCCTACCCAGGAATGTTGCAGTGGTGTAGGAGCTGTAGCGACCATAGCAGCCATGGCCGCTACGCTTTACTCATTAATTTCATAGTTATTAATATTCATAAACTATTAATAATAAATAATTAATTAACTACTCTAGCTGACTTCCCTTTCTTCACACTTCATTGAATCTAAGCTACATGCATGCAATGGCAATCGCTGGTAATAGTGGTAGATCTTTGCCTAACTAACCACACTAACCTCTTACTTTTCCATTTCCAAAAAGGGAATGTGAGAAAAAAGTGGTTTGTAGGAGAAGCTTCCAAGTTTCGTGGTTTAGTAAATGGTCTTAAATGGTCTTGGTTACATTATGTTGAAGATGAAGATGTTGTGTTGTGCTATACTTGTGGTCATGCTTATCCAGAAAAAAAACTTCATTGGAAAATTTTCACTTAATGATAATTAATCAAGTTAATTAATTTGTTCCACCCATTAATAACTAGCCACGCCTACGTATTATACCATTGGCCTCTGCACTTAGAAATTGCTTCCTACATCTTTGTATTGTGATTACTTTAATTAACAATTATAATTACTTTCAATGTGTCAGTCATCATTTTATTACAATTGTTAATCATTTATTTGCAGCTGCTGGCAAATGTACATGTAGTCATTATAGTATGAAGTTATTAGATGTGAACATAGCCTCATACCCGGGCATTAATTTTGGTGAATGTCTAGGTATGAGGCTATGTAACTATATATAACTTGTTATGTGGTAATGTCACATGATGCTCTACTGTATGTCTATTGTATAGGTCCAATCATACCTCATCTAATTAAACCTTTAAGCCTTGAAATGTACAAGTATATGTTTATATTATGAAGTTGACAATAACTAGTATGTTCATTAGCTTAAAATGAGGTCTGCACTCACTTTGTAACATGTATAATATAAATATTACAGTACAGTGTGACTACAAGGATATATTAATTGTTATTACACAAGTCAATATCAAAATAAAGGGAAATCAATAATGATTTAATGGACTTGTCATTTCTTCATATGGGAAAGGCGATGTGGTGGGAGGAGCTTCATAGTCACTCGTTATTTCATATATTGTATTACCATCTTGTAAACAACGTGGAGCAGAAAGATTAACAATGTCATACGCCGCATTATCGACCACCTCTAAATCTGTAAATCAATAATTAAAAAGTGTATACAAATACTTAATAAAGTTAATTTTAATATACTAGTCTATTGTATACTACATGCTGTAACCATAGCAATGAATAGGTATGTGTACATGTCTTGTTACTGTGGCTATGAATATTAAAATTAATTATGTCTTTCGTCAATGAGCTATAATTAAATCTGGTCCATCATGTTGGTCGTATTTGTATATATATACCTGTACCTATGTCTGGTTTAAGAGGCCACACTTCCACAAATAATGCGATGATGAACACAACAACACCAGTGAGGCATCCCAATAAACCAAGTGAAATCAAAAAGTAACCAACCAAATCGGCAGTTTTATCACTATCATCTAAGGAGTTATAAATAAATATAAATAAAATATAGAACACATGCAGCTGTGCATCTAAAAACTGGAAAGTATTAATTAAATGTCATATGCTGATTGAGTTAGTTACAGAAGAATGCTGTCATCTTGTACAAATATAAATATTATAATATTTAAGGAATTGATATGGTAGAGATATCGTGAGAAAACTTACCTAAAGTGTAGTAGCTTGTCTGAGCCAATACTGGCTCAGATATAATTAAAAAAAGGAAAATAGCTTGAAAAATCATAATTATTATCCAGGCCAGCAACTAGGAGCGCATAATCAGAAGAGTTCAACTATAACTGTTTATATTAGTAAACGCATTATCGAGCGTGTCTTGACCATCTGGGTTATAAGAAGCATAAAGATAAGTACTATCTATGTTAGATCTATAGTAAGGCCATCAAAATGCACCGCAAATTTAATTACAATTTCATGGAATTTTGGTAGAAATTAGAAAACAAAAGAAGGCAGAAAATAATTGACTTATGATGTTGAAGAACTAGTATTATATGTCCTGATATTAAAGAAAAAGACTATCATAGTGATAACATTATTGATGAGATAAAATATTAAAAATTGGAAAAATTAATATAAAAAAATCAGATACCAGAAAGTGGTCAGGCCATCACTTGGACTGGCCTGAGTGGGTCACACTACTATGACCCTGTCATACAGGAATGTTACGATTACTTTTCAAATATTCAATTACTGATTACTTGAATCTAATTTTTATAATAATAATGACAATAATTTATTTCAGAATTACTAGGCTCATTTAAAATTAGACTACAATCACTGATTATTCATGCACAAAAAAGCAAATCATTACATCCAGAGTAATATAGCTTGTATATAAAATTCAGCTAAAGCATAGTGGTGATCTCTTAATAATATACAAGATACCTTCAATCTATTACATTAATTTATTTCCAACATATTCAGATATTTGATTTAAAACTATATTATTTAAATATGTCTTTTTTATTTATTTATTTATTTGACACTGCTCAAATCTCTATTACTGTCCAAACCTTAATTATCATTGCCCAAATGGGCTGTGATAACAGTTATTTTAGGCTCTGTACAGATATCATGAAAAAAACTTACCTGCAGTATAGTGGCTTGTCTGAACCAACACTGATTCAAGTATCAATGAAGAAAGAAAGGTAGCTACAGCCAGAGATATTGTCATGTTATCCAGCAATCTGGCAACTCTATGTGTTCTAAGCAAATTACTAATATATTTCTTCCTTGTTATGTTAGGTTAATTGTGAACTATTTTTGAGTATACATTACCCTACCCAGGAATGTTGCAGTGGTGTAGGAGCTGTAGCGACCGTAGCAGCCATGGCCGCTACGCTTTACTCATAATTTCATATTCATAAACTATTAATAATAAATAATTAATTAACTACTCTAGCTGACTTCCCTTTCTTCACACTTCATTGAATCTAAGCTACATGCATGCAATGGCAATCGCTGGTAATAGTGGTAGATCTTTGCCTAACTAACCACACTAACCTCTTACTTTTCCATTTCCAAAAAGGGAATGTGAGAAAAAAGTGGTTTGTAGGAGAAGCTTCCAAGTTTCGTGGTTTAGTAAATGGTCTTAAATGGTCTTGGTTACATTATGTTGAAGATGAAGATGTTGTGTTCTGCTATACTTGTGGTCGTGCTTATCCAGAAAAAAAACTTCATTGGAAAATTTTCACTTAATGATAATTAATCAAGTTAATTAATTTGTTCCACCCATTAATAACTAGCCACGCCTACGTATTATACCATTGGCCTCTGCACTTAGAAATTGCTTCCTACATCTTTGTATTGTGATTACTTTAATTAACAATTATAATTACTTTCAATGTGTCAGTCATCATTTTATTACAATTGTTAATCATTTATTTGCAGCTGCTGGCAAATGTACATGTAGTCATTATAGTATGAAGTTATTAGATGTGAACATAGCCTCATACCCGGGCATTAATTTTGGTGAATGTCTAGGTATGAGGCTATGTAACTATATATAACTTGTTATGTGGTAATGTCACATGATGCTCTACTGTATGTCTATTGTATAGGTCCAATCATACCTCATCTAATTAAACCTTTAAGCCTTGAAATGTACAAGTATATGTTTATATTATGAAGTTGACAATAACTAGTATGTTCATTAGCTTAAAATGAGGTCTGCACTCACTTTGTAACATGTATAATATAAATATTACAGTACAGTGTGACTACAAGGATATATTAATTGTTATTACACAAGTCAATATCAAAATAAAGGGAAATCAATAATGATTTAATGGACTTGTCATTTCTTCATATGGGAAAGGCGATGTGGTGGGAGGAGCTTCATAGTCACTCATTATTTCATATATTGTATTACCATCTTGTAAACAACGTGGAGCAGAAAGATTAACAATGTCATACGCCGTATTATCGACCACCTCTAAATCTGTAAATCAATAATTAAAAAGTGTATACGAATACTTAATAAAGTTAATTTTAATATACTAGTCTATTGTATACTACATGCTGTAACCATAGCAATGAATAGGTATGTGTACATGTCTTGTTATTGTAGTCTGTGAATATTTAAATTAATTATGTCTTTCGTCAATGAGCTATAATTAAATCTGGTCCATCATGTTGGTCATATTTGTATATATACCTGTACCTATGTCTGGTTTAAGAGGCCACACTTCCACAAATAATGCAATGATGAACACAACAACACCAGTGAGGCATCCCAATAAACCAAGTGAAATCAAAACGTAACCAACCAAGTCAGCAGTTTTATCACTATCATCTAAGGAGTTATAAATAAATATAAATAGAATATAGAACACATGCAGATGTGCATCTAAAAACTGGAAAGTATTAATTAAATGTCATATGCTGATTGAGTTAGTTAGAGAAGAATGCTATCATCTTGTACAAATATAAATATTATAATATTTAAGGAACTGATATGGTAGAGATATTGTGAGAAAACTTACCTAAACTGTAGTAGCTTGTCTGAGCCAATACTGGCTCAGATATAATTGAAAAAAGGAAAATAGCTTGAAAAATCATAATTATTATCCAGGCCAGCAACTACGAGCGCATAATGAGAAGAGTTCAACTATAACTGTTTATATTAGTAAACCCATTATCTAGCGCGTCTTGACCATCTGGGCTATAAGAGGCATAAAGGTAAGTACTATCTATGATAGATCTATAGTAAGGCCATCAAAGTGCACCGCAAATTTAATTACAATTTTCATGGAATTTTGATAGAAATTAGAAAACGAAAGAAGACAGAAAATAATTGACTTATGATGTTGAAGAACTAGTATTATATGTCCTGATATTAAAGAAAAAGACTATCATAGTGATAACATTATTGATGAGCTAAAATATTAAAAATTGGAAAAATTAATATAAAAAAATCAGATACCAGCAAGTGGTCAGGCCATCACTTGGACTGGCCTAAGTGGGTCACACTACTATGACCCTGTCATACAGGAATGTTACGATTACTTTTCAAATATTCAATTACTGATTACTTGAATCTAATTTTTATAATAATAATTACAATAATTAATTTCAGAATTACTAGGCTCATTTAAAATTAGACTACAATGACTGATTATTCATACATGAAAAAGCAAACCATTACATCCAGAGTAATATAGCTTGTATGTAAAATTCAGGTAAAACATAGTGGTGATCTCTTAATAATATACAAGATACCTTCAATCTATTGCATTGATTTATTTCCAACATAGATATTTGATTTAAAACTGTATTATTTAAATCTGTCTTTTTTATTTATTTATTTGACACTGCTCAAATCTCTATTTCTGTCCAAACCTTGATTATCATTGCCCAAATGGGTGTGATAACAGTTATTTTAGGCTCTGTACAGATATCATGAGAAAAACTTACCTGCAGTATAGTGGCTTGTCTGAGCCAATACTGATTCAAGTATCAATGAAGAAAGAAAGGTAGCTACAACCAGAGCAATCTGGCAACTCTATGTGTTCTAAGCAAATTACTAATATATTTCTTCCTTGTTACGTTAGGGTAATTGTGAACTATTTTTGGAGTATACATTACCCTACCCAGGAATGTTGTGATTACTTTAACTAACAATTGTAATTACTTTCAATGTGTCAGTCATCGTTTTATTATAATTGTTAATCATTTATTTGCAGCTGCTGGCAAATGTACATGTAGTCATTATAGTATGAAGTTATTAGATGTGAACATAGCCTCATACCCAGGCATTAATTTTGGTGAATGTCTAGGTATGAGGCTATGTAACTATATATAACTTGTTATGTGGTAATGTCACATGATGCTCTACTGTATGTCTATTGTATAGGTCCAATCATACCACATCTAATTAAACTTTTAAGCCTTGAAATGTACAAGTATATGTTTATATTATGAAGTTGACAATAACTAGTATGTTCGTTAGCTTAAAATGAGGTCTGCACTCACTTTGTAACATGTATAATATAAATATTACAGTACAGTGTGACTACAAGGATATATTAATTTTTATTACACAAGTCAATATCAAAATAAAGGGAAATCAATAATGATTTAATGGACTTGTCATTTCTTCATATGGGAAAGGCGATGTGGTGGGAGGAGCTTCATAGTCACTCGTTATTTCATATATTGCATTACCATCTTGTAAACAACGTGGAGCAGAAAGATTAACAATGTCATACGCCACATTATCGACCACCTCTAAATCTGTAAATCAATAATTAAAAAGTGTATACGAATGCTTAATAAAGTTAATTTTAATATACTAGTGCTAGATGTTGTAACCATAGCAATGAATAGGTATGTGTACATGTCTTGTACTGTGGTCTATGAATATTTAATAGTCCTCTCACAAGTATTATGCAAGATGAATAATAATTAGTCCATCTTGTTATATATATTTAAGGAAGCCCAGTGGGAGTCTTACTTTTGGACAGTCTAAACCTCAGGCCACATACTTTAATGCATTATGTTTATGATTTAGAGGATAGGGATCAGTATTAAAATATGATGATCTTGGAGTGTCTCTCTGGACTTCTTGTACATATTTTCTGTTATGTAAAATATTTATCTATATATTACCTGTGTTTGGTTTAAGAGGCCACACCCCCACAAAGAATGCAACAACGAATATAGCAATGCCACTGAGGAAAGCCAACACACCAAGTGATATCAAAATATAACCAACAGATTGTACATCATTTGATTCAGTGTTAGTAGTAACTATAGATATATGAAAATACAAGTATTCAAATAGATTTGCAAAAATAAAAGTCAAACCATCCTTCAAACTAGCGTTGTTTTAGTTAGTTATAGTTATCATCTGTCACAATAGGTCACAATAGTTTTAGTTAGTGATAGTTAGTTAACTAAAATATAACTAGACTAATAGTTAGTTAACTAAAATATAACTAGACTAATAGTTAGTTAACTAAAAGACTAAACTAAAGGTTTTAGTTTTAGTTAACTAAAACAATACTACTTCCAAGCACACAGATATTGACCTCTATCTGTACACAATACATGAATATCTAAAGTGGAGTCCATCAATAGAGAAAGTAAGTTAAGTAACTGAATGATTTATTTGCATTGAGGTAGACTGTAGTATAATCATCCTTACAATTATTTTAATTTACAAGAAACATACCCACAGTATAGTAGCTTGTTTGAGCAAATATGGACGCAGCAAATATCATTAAGAAAAGAAAAACAACAAATACTGGATCGGATGTCATCATATCGATACAAGTGCATTAATCAATAATGCATATACTTTATAGTATAGTATGTTTATTTTAGTTTAATTGAAAATGGTAATTCAATTTATGATAACATTATCCGTTTTGCTAGGCTCATGTGTAAACAGTTATATTCACATATGAATTTATTAAACACCTGGTCAAACCACCTGGTTATGTAATAAAAAGGAAATGTTTAAAGTACCAGTAATAGAATGTCATACTTTAATGTGAAATTAATACATTTGGGTTCCTATGTTTAAAGTTTGGGGTCTGGGGTATGGTATTGAATTCCTATTAAAGTACAGCACCTATTACCAGCACTCTAGACACTACCTAATAATAAACTTACTTTCCAGTTATATTATCTAGGAAAGGACAAATTATCTATTGTTATGTTTTTTAATAAGTTACAACATTGTAAATCCATTTCATTTTGATCAGCATGTACTACATTAGACATGTAATAAGAAGGTGGTAGAATGTATTAATTATGTCTTGAAAATACAGGAGACTGAACAGTCTATTTTATACACAATAACCAAAACACAAATTGAAATATTAATTAAAAAATTAATTATAATAATGATTAAATAGATTGAGCAAATAGTAGTAAAAAATCATTATATGGTAAATAAAATTATTAATTCCTGTCCAGCTGTAGATTGTTATCTGAGGCTATCACGTACATTTTCCTGGGACGTTGTTGGTGTGAAGACAAGGACAATCTATGTCTCTTTGTAAATGATGCAGGAGGTGTTCCACATTGTGGTGTTATCTTAATAGGTGTAGTCGCCATTGTGGGAGATGTTGGCTCATTCATCCCTGTTTCCATAGATAAAGCCTTCCCTCGTATCAACCCAAACAAACTCCTTTTACTCTGGATTGGAGATAACCCAACTGCTCGTTTGGAACGTCTTGAAAACCAAGATGATTTTTCTTGAGTAGACATGTTTTCTTCCTTAATGGGCAACTTTAGACTGTTCTTCTTTGCTTGCTTGTCATTTGTATTCTCTTCTTCCCCAGAACTCTCAAATTTGTGTTCAAAAGCTGAGGGTAAAACTGGAGATGCCATGACATCATTTTTTTCAGGTTGTATGAAGATATGCTCATTACTACGTCTCATCATGTGTGTAGTTAGAGGGCTTGGGTGTTTTAAAAATGTTCGTCTGTGGTTAAATGACAATTCATATGTACTCTTGCTTCGCCTGAGTTTGCTATTACGTAGGAAGTAAGATGAGCTAGTGTCATTTTCATTACTTTCATCATCTTCTTCATCATTACTCTCTAGGATGTTTGTCAGTTGGATAGCACTTCGTCGAGTGTTGAGTCGTTTTTCAAGGTTGTTATAGAAACGGAAATTGGAGTGCAGACTTAAGCTTCGTTGTCTTTTTGTTTCATTCATGTCTCTGTGCTCTAAATAACCTGATTGGCCATTAAACAGTTGGAATTTTTGTGTAATGTCATCATCTTTTTTTGATAACTCTTTAATTATTTCTGTCATCAATGAGGAAGAGCTATGACATTCTTTTGTAGTTTGTTCAGAGAAGGATGAACACATTGATCCTTCATCAGAACTAAGGGACACACTTTGGAGAGGACAGGTTGATGTAGAAGGCTCACATTTAGTGGACTCCTCTTGTATGGAATCATTTTGAAAAGGTGTCATCAAATCAGGAGAGTTGGTATCCAGAATGTATGTATTGGTGATGTTAGTTGGATTAGATCGAACACGACGATGTTGTCCCATTTTTCTCACATGGTCTGTTGGACTTTCCAGGGGATTGACAGGGGAACAAAGTGAGAGAGGAAGATATTCTTCGTCATCAGTATTACTATCACTATCTTCAATAATTTTAGATGGATGTGATAAGGGGTGGGGCTGAATGGAATCTGTTTGCGTTGCTACGTCAACCAGGGTCACATTAAGACAATGCATATTTCTACCATATGTGGTGGGGTCAGAATGATCACCATTCCTTTCCAGGAGAGTATTAAGACTAGCTGTTCTACTCCAACAAGGTGCAAGGGAAGATCTTTTCGATGATGTAGACCAGTTTTCAAATGCGGAATCAGCAGGACTTAAGAGAAGTGGTATGGACAATCTTGGTGACTTTTTGTGGGGGTCAGATCCTGTCCGACCAGGTAATGTAGCGGGTAACGTCCCCCGTCTGCTCCCATGAGGAGAGGTAGAGAGCTGAAGATCAAACGGGAACGCTGAGGAGGAGTTACTGCTCAATGTTGAATCATTTGATGTCACACGACGAAATCCAATTCCTGAGGATTTTGGCAAGATAGGAGAGGTACCTCCTATACTAGTTCTGTGATTTGATGATTGAAGGGGTTCTAAGAGGTCTTGAGATATGCCATGCAGTATTCTCTCCTGACGAAGGGAGTGCAAGATGTGCCAAGTTTGACACTTGCGCTGAACAGCTGAGTCATAAAATTCCTATAAAATTAACAAAATAGTTTTATTACGTTTTAATAAAAATGTTTTGAGTATAAATATTAGCATGACTTACCTGTGCTGCTGCAATCTGATCCATCCATTCTTTTGCTATCTGAGGAGAGTGAGCTTTGAGAGTAAAAAATGTGGAAAGGACATGAAACTCATTCAACACTATACAACATATTGTGCCTGTGTGTGTGTGCATGAGAGAGAGAGAGAGAGAGAGAGAGAGAGAGAGAGAGAGAGAGGTAGAAGAGAGAGAGAGAGAGAAGACAATGGTGCTATTGAATCATACACCACAGAAATTATAAACTGACCTCCGTCCCTCAATTCCACTTGGACATTTGAAATTTTGTAAGGCTACAATAAAAACAATAAAAAGCAGTTAATACTAAAGTTTGTACACAAAATAAACATTATAATTATTGTATTTACTGGTCTAATAACAACATAGTTCTCAGTTCCCTTCTTAACAGGTTTAGTAATCAACAGCATATCAGAAAATAGAAAAACATGAGCAACTATCTAAACAAAAGAAAGAAGAAACAAATAGGTAGGATAATCAATATACATAATTGCCCAATTTATTTTTATTATTCCAAATCTCAAAATTACATATTCCCAAATCCCAAACTCAAACTCTTAAATGTAATTTCCATTTCTTATAATTGGAGATATTTCCAGAATCATTTCATATGAAATAAGTTACATTTACTTCACTTACTTTATTAGCATGTTGGTCTCTAAAACGTAGTTTTCCTTCTAGAACTAGAATGCGAGGTTTTGTCACATCGACATCAGGCATAGGAGCTAATAAGTCCAGATGAGTGTGTGGTTGAATAAGCTAACATGTAGAAAATGTATGTAATTAATACATTGATATGTCAAGTACCTGATAAGTAAATTCACATGAAACACAATAACAAGACATGCACATGTACCTATTCATTGCTATGGTTACAGCATGTAGTGTACAATAGACTAGTACAAGAAAACATGCTCATTAATTAAACTTATTCATAGATCACAATAACAAGACATGTACATGTACCTATTCATTGCTATGGTTACAGCATTTAATGTACAATAGAATAATACAAGAGAAGCTTTATTAAATATTCATAGTCTTAATTTCTTACTTCTTTGAGTTCTCCTTGTACTTCTACTGGTGAATATCCAATAATCTTTTTCATGACTTCTTCAACTCTAGAACTCTCTGCTTGAGCTCTCAACACTCCATTTACAGAATCCACAAATAAAGAAACTTCCTCCATCTAATACAATATAAATTATGTTCATTATGATGTAATACATCATAATAACAAACACAATGTCAATTAAATCTTAAGCAAAGAGCATAGCTACATAAAATAAGGAAAACAAACTTTAAAATGAAATCTGTTTTGCTAGTTGTGGCTAAGATAGCAATTTATAAATTATTTTGCCTCTGTCCTTAATATATAGTACTTGATTGTGTTATATGATTTGATATTACATCAAATTAACATACTATTTGTTTGAGTTCTGCAGTGCAGCTGGGATCTGTGGTTTTCTTGAGGATGGCTGCAAATAGAAGTTTATATTTTGTAAGTCTTTGCATCGGTTTGGCTAAAAAGTCTTTCAGTTTCAATCTGTTACATTCAGGTTGTGACTCGCACCACTAAAGAGATGGAGAAAAAAAGTAAATATGAAATTAGGAATATTGTTATCAATAAAAATTATTAAGTACATCGTGTCTACATTCAGAAGGTTAAGTATGTGCGTTGATCTCTCTCTCTCTCTCTTTCTCATGTTGCCTACCTCAACATAAGCTTTGAAGTCAGCTCGACTCATAGCTTCATCCAAAGAGCGAAGATTAGTGGTCTCAAAAGCACAGTGCTGCTCATACACATCAAAATCATTAGAAAACTAGGATTGAAAAAAAACAACAAAAAATTAACATTGGCCACTACATTATAGTAGAACATCATTAGTGTACATTTAAACATTCAATAGCAGCTGTCGATATTTGACACTAATTGAATTCCACTGTTCTTTAAACAAACACTTTCTGACTATTCATTTCTTAATTAACCACCTCCCCCAATACACATCTAAATATTATTATAAACTGTTAAGATATTGTTGTACATCTAAACTATACATGAACTGAAATGTGAGAGATGTCACATGAATGGGAACAGTAGATGATAGAAGATCTATATCATTACTATAGCAGTACTAGTACATATATAAAGGTAACATTCCCAGACAATATGGATATAACTAACATTGTTTATGTCTACAAGAAAACAAGATAATTTACGACAAAACGCATTTACATGTAATATGAAATGACATGTCTTTGCAAGCCTATATAAGCTGTTTTAAATAATAAGGTTTGTTTACATATACACCTTCTCCTTTCACTCTATTCTATTTCACACTGTCCTTCTACCTCATGCTTAAAATTCCAAAACTCCGAACTCTCCCAAAGTTCTAAACTTTAAACTTCCAGTTTAAGCAAATATATAATATGTAGTACATCAACAACACCTGAAATACAGTAGCTGTCCCCAGATACTATAAAGTGTGATATACAGGGGTATGATATTATATTTAGTTCAGGAAATATCCATTAACATGTAGTCACATCCACACATGTACACAGAAAACTTAACTGTTAATGTAATCAGAAAGTTTTATTGGTCTGTGCATAATAACAATAGTAATAATGTTATATTAACAATAATTATAGCAATGATTAATATTGCTATCACAATAATACAGTTATTGACTGATGTTAGCGCATATAATTTAATGTACTCAACATCTGTCCACTTATCTAGCTCTATATACCAGCTGGACAGTAATGTATAATGGTATTTAACAATTTGTGGTCAGTTTATGCAAGCCCCAAGTTTAGTGACTACAGATAACTTACTCTTTCGGGAAATCTGAGAATTATATCATTAAGATCTAATGGGCAATGATCAGTGTGTACCTGAAGGAAAAGAAACATTATCTGTTATTATGAGAATATTGAAAGTAGACATCATCTGTTCCTGTATAGATCTGGCCCGTCTCAGTAATCCATCCATCCATCCATCCAACTATTGCATACCCTTTCCAAACAAGGTTGAAGAGTCCACGTCCAAAATTGGTCATGAGAAATGTAGATCTCTTCCATATAGCCAAAAATGTTATGATAATTAACCTATTAACAACAAAGTTTGTACAATATTAAAATATTTGTACAATATTAAAATATTTGTACAATATTAAAATACTATTATATCAATAATGTATTGGGTTTATTACCTCAGTTAAAAGATCAACTCTCCTAATTAATTCCAATGTCCTCATAAATAGCTGTGTGTGTGTGTGTGTGAGAGAGAGTTAGAGAGAGAGAGAGAGAGTTAAACAAAGAGAACACTGGAATCAACTCACATTAATAATAGTTTCCAACTGTCTAAGAAAAGAATGTTCTGTGGAAATCAGTTCCCATATTGTTTGTTGTTGAGCTAATTCAACTGGACTGAGAGACTACAGTGAAATAAAAAAGAAAATAGACTAATGAGTCAGACATTTCATTGTCAACGTACGTTCTTCAGGTCTGGATCAATAGGTAACTCTTCCCAGCTTCTCTCCTATAAAAATAAATCATTACAGCTATATTAACAATTTACTTAACAATTATATTAATAAAATTAATAATTATTTAATTATAATTATTAACAATTATATTAGCAATACAAATAATTATTAAACTGTTGTTATTACAATACATGTAACTTTATTGAATAATCTTGCATAAATCACATACTATAGGATCAAGGGGTTGTACCCTCGGTAGATGATAGGAGTCTTCATCAATACGTCCAACTGATGGTATTTCTTTGAGTCCATTTTTATCGAAAAAGTCCAAACAACTTCGAACTGTCATTTGGTTGGGAGAGTTAGGCTGAGAGAGAGAGAGAGAGAGAGATGTAAGTAAGGTACAAACACAATATTAAATCTTCTTACACTGTTGTTGATCAGATCGACATCTTCATGTACTTTGAGTTCAATAACACTTGCCTGTTAATAGATGTATGAATGAATGGGTGCGTGACTGAGACAATACACAAACTTACTATATAGTGTCTTGATGATACATTCAAATCAACAGGGATTTGTACTCCTCCTTTGGTAGCTGTAATGGAGTACTGTGAAAAATCATGTTGACTCAATCCTTGTTTATAAAACGTTGACACTAGAACACTCCTAACAAAAATTAAGAATAATATCAAATCATTGTTTGTGTTCATTCAACTAACTCTAAAGTATTGTCATCCTGTACTGCTACAGTTTTCCGAAACGATACATTTCCATCTTCAAGTGAAATTATAATGAAATTACCAGTTAATTGCTATATAAAAAAAAATGATCACAATGACCATCAAAAATACAGTAATAAAGTATATTTATTTTATGTAACAATACATACTGACAACCCAGACAGACAGACAGACAGACAGACAGACAGGCAGAGACAAACATCATACACTGCCTAAATTGTCATCGTAATATGCTATCACTATGGCAATCAAATTGTCAAAACACATTACTAACATACTCTGTCATGTGGGCCATATGTACACAGTAACTTAAGTCATTTCATCTGCAACGGCATACCTATGGACAGGCATGTACAAAAACATGTGTCAGCTTTGATGTAAACCATAGTAGGAGGAATGTAGGAGAAATGATGTGTAATTAGTACATGTTGCCATAGTTATGATTGGTATGTGTTATTAGAAGAACATAACCTTTTTTAAATCTATTCCTAGTGCTTTGAATGTCTATTACATGTACATGTATTGTCAGGAGTTACATGTACATGTATTATCAGGAGTTACACGTACATGTATTGTCAGGAGTTACACGTACAATGTATCGTCAGGAGTTACACGTACATGTATTGTCAGGAGTTACATGTACATGTATTATCAGGAGTTACACGTACATGTATTGTTAGGAGTTACACGTACAATGTATCGTCAGGAGTTACACGTACATGTATTGTCAGGAGTTACATGTACATGTATCATCAAGAGTTACATGTACATGTATCAGCAGGAGTTACATGTACATGTATTGTCAGGAGTTACATGTACATGTATCGTCAGGAGTTACACGTACATGGGAGTTACATGTACATGTATAGTCAGTAGTTACATGTACATGTATCATCAAGAGTTACATGTACATGTATCGTCAGGAGTTACACGTACATGTATTGTCAGGAGTTACACATACATATATTGTCAGGAGTTACATGTACATGTATCGTCAGGAGTTACATGTACATGTATTGTCAGGAGTTACACGTACACGTATTGTCAGGAGTTACATGTACATGTATCATCAAGAGTTACGTGTACATGTATTGTCAGGAGTTACACGTACAATGTATCGTCAGGAGTTACATGTACATGTATCATCAAGAGTTACATGTACATGTATCGTCAGGAGTTACATGTACATGTATTATCAGGAGTTACATGTACATGTATTGTCAGGAGTTACACGTACAATGTATCGTCAGGAGTTACAGGTACATGTATCATCAGGAGTTACATGTACATGTATCATCAAGAGTTACATGTACATGTATCATCAGGAGTTACATGTACATGTATTATCAGGAGTTACATATACATGTATTATCAGGCTTCTTATTACAGAAACAATAGTTCATGTACTGTTAATATAAGATATTGTGGAATATTTTGGTCAACAGATTTAGTAATGTAATGAATGACACATGTAGTTTTGTGATGTGATAACATTTGTACTGAGGTAATAATGTAATTTGCTTGCACTTTTGTGTGAAAAATCTTGCTTAAAGATCACTCCTTATGTATTTGTACATGATAACATTGAACTGACGCAATTAACACATATTGTTGGGATATTACACTGTATTATAATGTAATTAATTGTGTTTGCTTAGTGAATGAATATATTCTGGAATACTTACTGAAGTGGGTGTTGATGTTTCTAGATCTATAGGTTGTATGAGGGCAGGTCTTCTCATGTAATGACGATCTAATGTATAGAAGTGTTCTGGACTCCTTCATATGAGAGAGAGAGAGAGAGAGAGAGAGAGAGAGAGAGAGAGAGAGAGAGAGAGAGAGAGAGAGAGAGAGAGAGAGAGAGAGAGAGAGAGAGAGAGAGAGAGAGAGAGAGAGAGAGAGAGAGAGAGAGAGAGAGAGCAGGCATATAACAACACTGCACATTGTAATTCAATAATTAATACAATAAACGATAGACAAAAATAATTCTAACAGCATTATAGATTCTCTGTTACATGTACATTAATGTGAATTTACTACAACTACCAGGTGCAAACATGCAATACTAATAAAGAATGTACTCTCTCTAGTGAGTGGATTATTAAGTGAAGTGTTTGACCATATAGTCTTTTAACATTCTTGGATTATCTAATGGATAGATGGACGGATCAACAGATGGATAATTTGACAGACAATGGATCAACAGATGGATAGACAATCTTAAATTGTACTATCATATAACCAATAACTAGTATAATACCTCTTACATATGCTCCATGCAAATATTTCCTTCAAAGTTAAAGGTTAGTCAGTTAATACTATATGACAACTGAGCTAGCGTCAAAGAAGGAAAGTGCTTCAGGTAATACACTACTTTACACATTTATATTATGAAATCTAATAGGTTAAAAGGAGCTGATGTAAGAATGGCATTAAATAGTAATAGAGTTAAAAATAAAATGTTGAGTCCATTTACTAATGTCATTTCTTCATTTCCTGCATAACTCTAGACTCTATTATAATACTATAATTATGACATTATTATGTTATTTGATAACGTATACCAAGAATCTCATCAACTACAAAATATATAAAATTTGAATTTTAACCGGTAGAGTTGATATTACATTGTCCCTATATCACATAACATTCTACATCACAAGTATGTCATACAGTTATGTCATACATCCTTACATTACAATTAACAATTGCATCAAAGAGACACAGAGCTACTGCATATACAACTCCCTATATGTACTAAAACATATCATACTCCTGCTCTAATAACTACCACTCAATATTTGGACATTGGTAGAGTAATATGACAGAGATCACATTTAGTGAGTTGGAGGGCAAATACAAAACAGTGTTTACACTGAAATGTTGATGATGTACATAGGATACTAACAGTTATATAAATATTATGAATGGATAGAGTGATGCATGATGGTATATGTGATCATCTTACTCTTTAGTTGAATTAAAGCCCATTGCAGATTTACTTCGAGCAGGACCTAGAGAGAGAGATAGAGAGAGAAGTAATACATTTTTTCAACTCAGAGTGTTAAAATGACAAAATCAATTAATGGATAAAACAAACAATGTACCACAATTATTATGTAACACAACACAACCGAAGAAATATAAATATAACAACTGAATCCTGTTACAACAACAGTTTAGAAAACATTGAAAAGCATGAATAGACATTTTAAAAGGATCAACTTTCAAACAAAGTTAAAATGTTCTAAGAGATATCATATAACAAAAGAGAACACATACTAGTACTTGTTAAACAGACCACAACTAGTTCAATCAAATAGAATAGTGAAATACAATAAGTTAGTAATTGCTGTGTGGTTAAGAGCTAGAGAGATAAGTAACGGAGAAGGAACTAGCCTCTTACTCATTGATACATGTTAAGTTACATGCATACATTACATGTACATGTAACATTTATAAGTATATGATTACAATAATTATGTCTAAAGTCATCAGATGCCAAGTTCATTTTGTATTCCATCTACATCAATCATGTTATACTACTAACAAGTACATTCTTGACAATTGTTACTATAAAAAGAACATCAAAGGTCTGTACGCACATGATTTTATAATAGGCATATTATAAGATGTCCATTACAATAACAAATTAATAATATGACATAGTTATCAATTACAGAATCATAATACATGTTAATAATTAATTTTTTTATTGTTATTCCAAATTTTAATTTGAGCTCATTACCAAGTGGCACCTCCATTGTTAGTCTAAGGGTCAAATAATTTGGAAGTGTTTCATATCTCTATATGTCATATAAAAATATATACCAGCTGCTATAATAATTATTGACCATATATTGACTAATAATAAAATTATATCCACAGTTCTAATCAGTTTATAACTTAAGGTGTGCAATGTAATTCTGTCTGGTATGCAGGCAAAGTAATTGACTAATAGGTAAGGTTTCTATTAAAGTGGAGTGAACAATACCAGCTGTCACTTGTCGGTACAAACTTAGAACAATTTAACAAAAAATTCTTTTATTACTAACAACAGACTAGAATATTTACATTTACTCAACTTAATAATATTCATGAGAAGATGATGATATTCATTAACTATTTCTACTCTAAATTACGTAGATACTAAAGGCGTCACATATGTTGTACTACCAGTAAGCATGTGGTAACTACGCTATACTTTGTACCTTCCAAAGAATTGAAAGCAACTCTTAAATAATTCTAGTACTGTAAATTGTTATATAAATTATATATTCATACGAAGCCAAGGTTACCAATTAAATTTACATCAGTTCTGTATAATGTCAATACTTTTAATCAACAACAAGGTCAAGATGACTTACTTCCACCTGATACTGTAGCCGTCCTTCTCCTTGAATCTTTTTGTACTGTGAAGACTAATGAACAAATAATATAAATATCTCACAACAACAACAACAATGCTTTATACAGAGACATTATAAAGTACATGTCAACATTATGATAACAGCTGGTATATACTCTATTATTTTTTCTCTTACTTTCTTTATTGCTTTTGCTTCTGTGTATATCATTCTTATATGATTTTGCCGAATGATCACATGAAGCAGCCCTCTTCTTCTTTAATTTCCAAGTACCGGGCTACCCAAATTAAGAAATAATAATTCATTATGTTATTGTTAAATTACAGCTGGGAAATGATGGATAACTTCACAAGATGCTTTCTATAGTTAAAGTAGATTTGTTTTTCTTTGATTGACTGGGTAATCTAATGACTAATTTATCGTGAAGAGTTCTTGTTTCTGTTGAAAAGCTGTCCAGCTGTCTTCAGATAAGTCTTGTATAGTAACTTAATAACTATATCCTTCAGTTATACATGCAGTGTTCATCATGTGTTGGAGGGAAATAAAGAAGCTATTATTCTGAAGTTAGTTTACACAAGAAATGCTAGTTATTAAATTATTCACATCAGCTAACATCAACTCAGACATGTCATAGCAATGAACAAATATTTCTTGTACCAAAATAAACAAAGCTTTGCATTTGTGAGTAACAGAATAGCGACACTCTATATGGTTTGTAGTTTCTTCATATGCCTTCCTAACTAAGTAATATAGAGTAGAATCAGTGCATAGGTATTGATAAAAGTTACAGGCTTCTTCATTGAAT
Organism: Xestospongia bergquistia; assembly: GCA_963965975.1. NCBI lineage: Eukaryota > Metazoa > Porifera > Demospongiae > Haplosclerida > Petrosiidae > Xestospongia > Xestospongia bergquistia. Next base: position 939,068 of record OZ014416.1, read on the forward strand.
TGTGTTGCTATATTTTGTCAGCGAGTGTCAATTATTCTATGAGTGGGTGACTTAATTAAATTAATTGTATGGACCAGGTGGCAGTTCAATTGGCTGTAACAAATATTAGTGTATGGTGAGGAGTGGCTATTAATTTTGTATTGATAATCAAAAAAAATTATGGCAAATCCTTTAAATTTTTTGGCTGGCTATACTGACATAATACTATCAGGAAATATGATATTATTAAGTATAGATTATTCTTGAACTTACCATATTTGCTTCTCTAAAAATGATTTGTGTTAATTTTTGAGACTGTAAAGAAAAAATTCAAAACCAATTGATAAATAATTAATTAACACAGAGGACAATGAAAAGAATGTGCAAAAGATTAATATAATAATAATAATAATTATTATTATTATTATATAGTTGTTATAGACTATCAACTATTACTATTCAAGAGTTGTAAATGAAATGAAAAAACGTGCTTATAATGATGAATACATGTGGTATCCTTCAAAATAATTGGACATGAATAGAATATCAAGTGATAAATGACAATAAATTAAATATAATTCTGTATATCAGAGATTATGAATGTACTATAATAACTGTGTTAACCAGGTGACAAGCCAAACATTTGTTCTATAACAATTATGCGCTAATATTTTTTGTAATACTCAAAAGCAAACATAATGTTCCCTTTGATTTTTTGATATGACTACACAGCACTGTACGAGATACTACTACTATTTATCTTTGTTTTATCTAGATATACATGTTACTAAATGCTTCAACAACACTGGGGCAAATCAATACAACAGTCTTGCTATAACAGGAAAGTGAACAACAGCTTTTTTTGACTAGCAAACAATGCACCTTACTCACTGCATCTAAAACTGATTAATACTTCAAACAATATAAATAAGGTATTATTTATTCGTGCATTTCTTAAAACTGCATTTACAAGAATGCAACGTGTACGTATATTACATAATTATATATTGTAGCAAAAAGTTAAATGTTGCATTTCTTACCTCAAGTTGAATCAGTGCTGTAGTAATAATAAATTATAATATCAGAATTATAGAGTTCTTCAAACGAAACACAGGTAATTGTTCACTTCTGCTGCACAAGGCTTCTTGTAGTGAAGTGTTACATTGTGTCGAATGCATATATAATCGCAACTCCTCCTCTAATTTCCTTGCTTAGCTGAGCTAAACCTTAGACACACCTATAAGGCATAATTAAATCTAAAAAATGGCTGATGAAGGAGTGCTGCACAGTGAAGATATACCTGGTGAAAAATGGGATAGGTGTGTTGCTGACACTATCCTAAAGACAGGTAAAAAAACTTAACTACTTCATTATTAATGCTTAGCTTTTAACATAATCATATACACTGACTTAGACAAAGGGGGGGGGGGCAAGGGTCCCCTGAAGGGGGCTATTTTTTATGGTGTCTAAGCCCCTGATATACATTACTAATTTAAATTTTTTATCTCACATAATTTTATATATCAGTACCTTGTAATTTATCTTTCTTTGCTTGTAGGAGTGGGAGTTGGGATAGGAGGTCTTTTTTCACTTTTACTATTTAAACGTAAGCCAATTTGAATCATTTAATACTATTTGAACTAAATGCAATATCTTTGGAACTGCTAGTCTCAAACCTAGACATTTGCTAGATATGATTTATTTGAAACTAAATAACCTGTAGTCTTCTCTCTCTCTCTCTCTCTCTCTCTTCCTCTCCTTCTCCATCTAGGTCGTCCTTGGCCATTGGTATTAGGCACTGGATTTGGACTTGGTTTTGCTATTTCAAATTGTCAACATGATTTTAAGAGAGTGAGTAGTTTGTATCTCAAACCAATTAAACAACCAACTCAAGTAAGTTAATTGGATGGGATCAAGTTAAGACCAGTATAGTCTTATCTTATAATTGTATCATTGTTATTAACTACAATTCTACCTAAATCTAAATAACTTCATTATATTAACATGTGGTATTTATATTTACTTTCAAACGTTTTCTGAGTTCAGTATCATGCACAGTATTTAAGAAGTGAAAACCTTGTTCTCCTCTTCCTGCTGCACCCAATTTTGTATAGACTATATTATTATTGATATATGAGTAAATCTTCTATTTTCCACAGGCATCTCTTAGTAAAGCAGAAGGTAACAGTTAGCAGAACATACTGACATAAAAACATTTCAACTCTCTATTTCACTAGTCTGTTGAATATATTAATTGAAAAATGTATCATTCTAACAATTATACCTGTGTTGTTCACAGAAATAATAATAGGGATAAGCCTCAACTATGTTCAACTAACAGCTGGATGTCATAGGCTATAAAGAACTCAACTTTTTTCACTTTACTGCAGTAGTTTATTAAAAATTAAGCATAGACTAATTCTTATCTAATGGCCAATTTTCTTCTTATTCGTTGTCTGAAAAATGCATAATTAAGATCACAGTTAGCTTACAGTACAGGCCCTACCTGATTGCCATCCATCACCACTGTATAGAGGCTGTCCTGTTGGTGTTGGGTGAGGTATTGTGGTCTCAAGAGTAATATCTGTAGATAAACTTGGTTGGCGAGTCTGGCAAAAAATAAGAACCGATATATAGTGCACGACAAAAAAAAACGACCCTGCCAGGATTTGAACCTGGAATCTTCTGATCCGTAGTCAGACGCCTTATCCGTTGGGCCACAGGGCCTTGTGCCAATTGACGAAGTCATATAACTCAAAGTGATGTCCTTGAACTTACCGTTGTTTCTTGGACGTTGACTGTACAACAAACTGCATAAAGAGAAGTGGTGTGACAAAAGTACTCCTGGGGACATTGACTGCACTGTACTAATGTATTATTGACAATTAAAGGGGTTCCCAGATCACCACAAGGAAGAATAACTAAACCAAAGAGACCATGAATCAGTTGTAATTGTAGTGATTATAATATACTACTTACCATCTACTTGACAGGGCCCATAGTATAGTGGTGCAATGGGTTCCTGTAAATAACAGCTCTCTAGACCCAGATGACAAACATTGTTATAAGTTCGTCCATTAGTGCCACATACAAGATTGGTGGCAGAAGAGGTACATTGTATCTGGTCACAGGTGCATTTTGGAGGTTCATCATTAGTGCACAGTGCTCCATAACGACATTGAGAACATCCTAGTTGGTTGGATAAATGAATGGATAGACAGATGGATGGATGGATGCATAAATGGATGAATAGAATGGATCAATAAATGGGATGGATGGACAAATAGATGTATGTGTGTGGTTGGATAGACAATTTAAGGATTCATTCATTCATGTTCATAGCTAAAGAATTAAATTATATCTCATAAGAAAAGTAATGTAACTTACACATTCAGTTGTGCAATACTTACTTTTTGTAGAAAAAACTAACTCTATAAAAATAATATTATGATAGTATACATACTAATATAAACGAGTCCTTTACTTTTATCATTTAAATATTAATGCTACCACCTTGTAAAAACTAGAGGCTAATGATTTTAGCAATCAAATTAAGAATGTAACCTGATTGACAGGTGTAACTATACTAGACTGACTGTTACTATAGTGATAAAACATATAGTTGCATTGGAAAGGTTGGCTATGTTAAATATCAGTTCTTTTCATGTGGTGAATGTAAACAAGCAATTGTTTTTACAACATAACTTGATTATTTGATAGTACCAATACCTCCAGGTTGTTGGCAACTATAATGTTTTTTGTTTTGAGGTACAGTTATAGGTCTTTTATTAGCTGCCAGGTGTTAAAGTTGATATTGCATTAGACTATAGCTCCACCCACCTATACATGTAAATCCATCTCCTGTGTATCCTGTAAGGCAAACACATCTGAATTCTGCTCCTGGTCGAGTATTACTAGAGCTACAAAATCCTCCAACAGCACTACAAGGAGAGCGGGTTTGACATGGATCACTAGTAGTGTCTACATGATTTGAAAAATAGAATAATTCACATTCTGAATTAAAAAACTTCAAATGATCAACATATATTACTCAATCCTCTGTAATGAGGAAGCAATAATTATATTAAGAACGGTTTATAGGTTCTAACAGTATGTTCATGTTGTCATTTATTGGTTTCTACTTCAAAGGAATTGTGAATCACAGTAATACTGCATGGTTTCCACAGTGGGTGGTGAGAACTAACATAAAACATACAGTCTAACCAATGCAGGATAATGTAGAAGCTCTATAGTGTAAAACAATTTGGAATGCTATTTATTAACGTGATCTAAAATAATTTTAAATAAAATTTGATTACAGTACAAAAACCACTTTATGTTTCAGCAAAGGAAGTACAAATATGATAAATCATTACTGAGTTTTACTTACTGAATGGTTGAAGATTTCTCAGACTATCTGCTGTAAAGAAATAAAACATCAGTACAGCCATAAATTTTCAAAACTATTAAAAAGGAATCCGTAGTGTTAAATAGTTGCTGTAGTACTATCATTGAATAATGTTGTGAGACCACAAATAAATAGAAGTGTGTACACATCCCATGATATTATTATTAGTATGAAGACTAGTACAAGCTAAGTAAGTAAATATACACACAGTACGTAAGTTGATTGTATCATTTGTATTTCATGAGCATGAAGCCATGAATATTTGCAATCATGCATCATTTCTACTATCATTTTGACTCTGCACACACACACACACACATATATATATTCATCCATCCTTTAATAAACTTACTTAGACCCACTTCCTCTACTTTGTCTAGAACACTCAACAATAAATCATCAATGTTCACATTAGTGCTAATATCACCTCCATTTTTAATGACTCGATACATTGTTATTGATGTTAAAGCAGAATAGCATAACAAAGCTAAGATGCCATCTGGTTCTTGCACAAGGAAAAACAAGGCTGAACTTTGAAGCAAGCTTACAGTTGGCATAGGTGGAACATTGTAAATTTTAATGACTCCATCATTGTTTAATACATCTACATTCCATTTATAGGCATAATAGTAATAGACAGTGGCAACTTGAGTTCCTTTTGAGCCTCCTTCTATTAGCTGTTGGACTCTTCCTGAAACAACGATGTCAGCAATATGTACTAAGTTTTGTAAAGTATCCTGCACTGCATTGTTCAAACAGTGCACTAGAATGTTGGATTGACAGTTAACGTTTGACAGCTCTAAACACAAGAAGGAGAGCAGAAGAAAGCTTGGAGACACCATCTTAGTGCAAACTCAGGAAATCAAATTTGCTGGTTTCGCGGACACTCAATTACGCATGCGCAATAAATAATAAGTATAGTGCAACGTGGTAAGTGTAACAAGTGGTATAGATTTAGTAACTTTTAATCTTCCTCAATCAGGTGGACAGAGCTAACATTTCGGCAAAGAGGCACAAGAAAAAAAATAGATATGCCTCTTAAAACAAAGGTATGTCTTATTTTATGAAGGAAGTGGTATGAGATATAGTAAATTTCTTCACAGCAACAAGCTAAGAAAACAGCAAAACCTAAGAAAGTTCAACTCAAATACAGTGTAGATTGCTCCACACCTGTAGAAGATGAAATCATGGATGCTGGAGCCTTTGTAAGTTGAACGCAACACATTATCTAAATATATCTTAGTCTCATGGAACCAGACCTCCAAATAATATGTAGTGATAATTGTGTGGTTCTGTGAGGTAACTTATGTACCCGACTATAATTACATTTTGTTGGGTTAGGGTCCCCGTCCCTAGTCCCAATATACAATATATTGTTTTGTACTTGTAGGAAGATTTCTTGAGAGCTCGCATCAAAGTTGATGGGAAAGCTGGTAACCTTGGTCAAGAAGTACAGTTATCACGCGACAAGAATGTACTAACCGTTGTCTCAGATATACCATTCTCGAAAAGGTTGGCCTAAACAAAATGTTGACTTGTAAGATTATATTATACTTTAGATATTTGAAATACTTGACAAAGAAGTTTCTAAAGAAGAACCAACTACGAGATTATGTACGAGTTGTAGCTAATAATAAAGTCTCATACGAGCTTCGTTACTTACATATTGCAGGAGCTGATGAAGAGGAGAGTGATGAAGACCTTGATTAATTCTTTAATGACTGTTGTGTTGAAAATAAAGTTTAAAAAAAGTGCATTGAGGATTTGATACTACCCAGCAATTACTATTACTTAGTATTATATAATGGGTTTGTTGATAAGGATAGTTGTGTACAAAGAATTGAAATTGTACTGTTATCCAGATGCTCAACTATGCAGGGTTGTAATGATATAACTAGGTCTTGGAAGTAATCTGAAGACATTGGTTCCACACAGAGAGAGAACTAGAGGTTGACTTTATATCAAAAAACAACATAAGAAATCTTAACTCATAAATGTACACTAGTTATTAATAGTTAATAATAAATGTTATAATACATGTACAATTGTAATAGTAATAAGGTAGACGGGCAAAAATAACACTTCTGGATTTTTAATCTTCAAAAGATATCTTTGATCCTTTAAACTCTTGTATAGAACCAGTTTTTGCTGCTTTAGCTGAAGAAAATCCTCCACGACCACCTCCTATATAATAATAAATTTAGTACTCAGGATATTGCAATACATCAGTAAATTATAGTATACTATTAGAACATCTTAGTATACTATGCTATTCACTTAATTCAGTATATCACAGTATACTATATTTGTTAACAAACCTCTGCCTCCACGACCTCCTCTTCCTCCTCCTCTGCCCCCAAATGGACTTCTCTGGCCACGGCCACCTCCTCCTCCACCACCTTCACTCCTTTCCTCAGCATAGCGGAGTTCTAGTTCTCGTCCATTCACAATGACTCCATTGTGTTTTTTAAGAGCCTTAGTAGCCGTGTCAATGTCATCAAAACGGATGAAACCAAAACTAAAAAAATTTTACACCTGTAAAATGTTATGTGTATTCCTTACCCTCTTTTTTCTCCAGTTTCTCTGTTCTTTGGTAAATAGACATCATTGCATCCTTTAAAGATTTCTTCCAAATTCCAAGGCTCTGTCCCATCGCTTAAATTGAAGACCATAAGAGTGCTACTAGGGGGACGATTGCCACCACCCCTTCCACCACCACCACGTCCACTACCAGGAGTACCACGCCCTCTTCCACCTAATACATTTCAGAATAATACATATGTAGAGTGTTTTGTTTACCTCGACCACGTGGAGTTGTACTTGGTGTAGAATTGTTGCTAGCAAAATCTAGCCTCAGTTCTCTCCCTAAGCACTCCATACCACTTAAATCTTTAACAGCTTTCTGAGCTATTTTTTCATTAGCAAAATCAGCATATCCAAATCTAATAACAATAGATTATGAAACTCGATAAAATTGAGGACTTGCCCTCTAGATTGGCCATCACGAGTTATAATCCTGACACTCTCTGGATTGTGGCCTTGTTCAGTAAAGAAACTCATTAAAGTGTCTTCGTCACAATCGTAAGATAAATTACCAACGAATAAACTAACAACATCTATGTACAATTAAGAGAGAAAACAATGTAGTAATGAAATAAGTTTTATCACAAATCAACTACAATATTGATAGACATATGTGATATGCTACTACAGTCAAACCTCCCTTATCCAGACATTCTGCTCAGATAAGGGAGGTTTGACTGTACTCAGTAATAAACTCTTACCTGAACCATTCATTGTTGGTTTGCCAGGAGTAATTGTAGTAGGAGCAGCTGGTGTGTCTTCTTCGCTGTCACTTTCGCTATCTTCAGAGCCAGAAGATTCAACTAAAATGATTATAAGTACTTTTAACTAAAACCTATCCATGCTCAGGGTTTCTTTCAGCTTTTTGCCCAAGAGGGGGTAAAATGAGAATGGTATGGATTATTTTATAAAGGCTTGAATTGTAAAATGGAATTTTCAGCATATCCAAAGGGGGGGGGGGGGCAAAGCCAAGAGGGGACAATTGCCCCTCCCCGAAAGAAACTCTGATGCTATTGAGGTGACCTCACCTTTCTTTGGTTTTTTAGATTGAGGAGCTGTTTCTTCTTCATCATCATCACTTTCACTGCTACTATCTTCAGGATCGTCTTTCTTGCGTTTGTTACCGGCCACTTTAGTAGTTTGTTCTGTCTCCATTTCCTAGAACAAAAAATCTAATATGATATAATAGTTGGATAATTACCTCTTCGTCATCTGAGTCACTATCAGATGATGAGTCATCTTGTTTAACTGGTTTGGTGACTTTAGACTTGTCTTGCTTAACTGGTTTGGTGACTTTAGACTTGTCTTGCTTAACTGGTTTGGTGACTTTGGTCTTTTTGGTGGCATCTTTGTCTTCGCTGTCACTGGATTCACTACTGCTGGAATCCTAAAATTAAAAGATGATCTTGTGACAATGTGATTATCAAAATGTACTTTAGTTGCTGGAGGAGGTGGAGCTTTTCCAATCTTAGCAGTTTCCATGTCCTCATCAGAGCTACTATCTGATGAGCTCTCCTCTGCTTTAGCAGGTGTTGTTGTTTTTACTTGGACTGATTTCGTTTTTTCTTGTTCATCTTCATCTTCACTTGACTCATCTTTGGCTTTTCTCTTTTTTCCAGCTTTAACAGCTGGTACAGTTTGTTTCTTTGACTGTACAGCTTTGCCTTTACTAGTATCAGAGCCACTTGTGTCCTTTTTGGTTACTTTAGCTTTTGATGGGGGGTTGGTGGCAACAACTTTAAACTCCTTTTTACTCTTCTTGGGTGGTGGTGGTGCCTCCTCTTCCTCTTCTTCTGAGCTACTCGAACTATCTTTTTTGGTAACTGGTTTTGTAGCAGCAACGACTGTAACCTCCTTTTTACCTTTCTTGGTTGGAGGTGGTACTTTCTCTTCTTCTTCTGAGCTACTTGAACTATCTTTCTTGGTCACTTGGGTTTTTGCAATAGTTGAAACTTTAACTTGTTTTTTGCCCTTCTTTGGTGCCTTCTCCTCCTCTTCTTCTTCTGAGCTACTTGAACTATCTTTCTTGGTCATTTGGGTTTTTGCAATAGTTGAAACTTTAACTTGTTTTTTGCCCTTCTTTGGTGCCTTCTCCTCCTCTTCTTCTTCTGAGCTACTTGAACTATCTTTCTTGGTAACTTGGATTTTTGTGAGGGTTTTTGCAGCAGTTGGAACCTTAACTTCATTTTTGCCCTTTTTTGGTGCCCTCTCTTCCTCTTCAGACTCTGAACTACTAGAACTGTCTTTTTTAGTCACTTTAGTTGCTGGGGGATTTGTGACAATTTCAGTTTTCTTCTTGTTAACTGGGGCCATCTCTTCCTCTTCTGAGCTACTTGTATCTGAAGCATCTTTCTTTGGTGGTGGTGGTGGGGGAGGCAGACTTTTTTCAGTTTTCTGAACAAATAATGAATTTATCTTTTGTAATTTATAACACTGCCTCTTACCTTTTTCTTGGACTTGTCCTTAGTCAGAGTTGGTGTCACTGATTCTGGTAGCTCTACTTTTTTGGAGCTTTTCTTGCTAGATTCTTTAGTAGACTATAAATAGAGATAGTAATTTAGTTAATAATGCAGCTGTTTAAGTAAAATAAAAAATACCTTTTTGTCTCTCGTCTTCTTGTCGGACCCCATTTTAAATATCTCCTGCTAATACTTGAGCTCCTTTCCTCACCTCGTGGTCTGTGTGTTACACGAGGTTACTTTAAAGTGCGCATGCGCAGATAATTCTACTGAAATTTATACGAATAAAATAAATAAATACGAATAAAATTACATAACATTATGTACTATATAATTCTCTGCTAACAAGAGTAACGGGTAGATCTCTAAGTGGAGGTACTGAACTAATATCAGCTTGAGATTGTGAAAAAATATTATCCAAATGAGACTCATAGACAGCCTGGTTATCTAAAATATATAATATACTTCATCTTAACTTAATACATGTCATGCTACATACCCGTGATAGTTCTGATGTCATTCAATGATGGAGTCATCCACATACTATACCCCATATACATTACCATGACAACCACCACTAGGACCATCCCATAAACAGGAACAGCAACGGCCCAATATCTAAATGAACAATGACCATATCATTATGTAAATAGGATACCACGTAACTAAATAAATATTAATTAGAGCTTGATTAACTTATACTCCTGTTAATAAGGGTATAATGGTTTATTTCTTCCACATGTATAGTACATACTTGTGTGGAAGATATGTTAATCCAATAAAATGCAGCCACTCATCAGGAATAATGGCCCAGACAAGGTAGGCAGCTGGAGAAAGACAATAGCAAGCGTATTTGAATATTTATGTGTAGGTTAATATTTAAGCACAAGGAAGGGGATCTCTTCCTGTGAAGTACTTGCTAGGATCAATGCATAGTACAAGATGGTGATGACATAACAATTAAGTATGCAAATTTAGCTTTGTACCAAATAAAGCATGAGTAATGAGATAAAAAACAAAGCCATAAATTGCTCTGGTGGGATTAGTTAGACCAGGATTGGATGGAGTCATCCTTACATCCTAGTAAAAAAGGGAAAAAGTACAATAATTCCATATTCTAAATAACTGACCTTTTTACTCGTATGCAACAGTTTAAAAATAATATTGAATTCCGTTTAATTGGAAAGTGGGTGGAAGTGTTTTGTTAGCAGGGTCTTCTCTCTTTGACAAGATAGAGATAATCTGACCGTACTTCCCAACACTAAGTAAGCTACTATACTAATCCAGAAGCCTATAGTTCACATCAGAGTGGAAATGTGAATCGTGTCTGTTAGTCAACCTAAACCTACATTATTAACACATTAACATAGATTCTTTGTTAAGAAATGCTTCTCAATATATCAATTTTATATGATCCATAACAACTGTATATGATAAATAATGTTTAGAACTCCTATTGAGGCAGCAGTGATGTCTCAATACCTACTGCTCCCTGTGAGCTCATTGGATAAAACAACAACTAACTTGTTGGCCACAGCCATAATGATTTATTACTGCCCACTAGATCATGATAGGTGGTGTGTTTCTCTACAATCACAAAGGAGAGGTCCTGATATCACGTGTATATAGAGACTCAGTGACGTGAGTTTCACCTATATTCCATTCTTCAACCACCCACCTATTCATTCCTCCATTAACCACTATCAATATCCATCCATCTTCTCATTAATCAATCTCCCTATTATCTTCTATATTTTTAACCCTTTAGGCGATCTACAATCGATGCTTTTAGAGTTAGTGTTATACATGCCAGACACACTGTCCGATCTCCTGTCACTAACATAGCTAGAACCAGTTATTGTCACGTCAAGAAGGGTACTGTCTGGATTACAGCCTGCACACAACAAAATGTCAATGTAGCCCTTGTATTTGAATTCCTTCACAAAATTATTGAATTATTTACTTCGTACTTTGGAGAGATAACAGAAGAGAACATTAAAAACAATTTTGTATTAATTTATGAACTGCTAGACGGTAAGTAGATTACAGCTGTCATATCAAGATAGGTCTTTAGTAACTATAGTTAATGTTTGTACTAAAAGGTATAGTTGATATTAACTGGAGTGTAATGGAGATAAATAAAAGTTAGCACTCACAAAATCACACCAATATTCACTGAATGTAGTGTTTAATGGACATTGCCATATATGGTAGTAATTATAATATTAATGGTAGTTGTATGATGTAATAGATCATTACATCACAAGTTACTGTTATCTTGATTATAAATGTAGAAAAAGGACCTAGGAATGAGTCTAGTGGTTATAGGAATGGATCTAGTTGTTATAGGAATGAGTCTAGTGGCTATAGGAATGGGTCTAGTTGTTATAGGAATGAGTTTAGTGGTTATATAACTTAATGAATTTTATGTACTTTCTCTCATACAGAGGTATTAGACTATGGGTATCCTCAGAAAACAGATAGTGGTGTATTGAAGACGTATATAACACAACAAGGAATACGTACAACTGTGAGTGGGTGTGGTCAATATCACTCGTAGCAATGATGTCATTTTTACAGAGTATCGAGGAACAGAAGCAGATTACTAGTCAAGTTACAGGTCAAATAAGTTGGAGAAGAGAGGGGATCAAATATCGAAAGAATGAACTGTTTCTCGATGTTTTAGAGAGTGTTAATCTTCTTATGTCACCTCAAGGTAACAGTATAAGCTATCTTGTTTATGTCACTGGTATAGTATATCAATGTAAATAAATCCATCTAGCCAGCCATCTATCCGTTCATCCATCCATCCATCTATCTATCTATCCATCTATCTATCCATAATTCCATATATATTTATCTAAATGTGACCATATAATTATTCATCCATTAAACTATGTCATATATCCATTGAACTATGTCATATATCCATTGAACTATGTTGTATATCCATTAAACTATGTCATATATCCATTAAACTATGTCATTAATCCTTTTGAATTATGTTATATTTCCGTTAAATATTCATCCATGGAACTATACCATTTGTCCATTGAACTATGTCATATATCCATTGAACTATACCATTTGTCCATTACACTATATCATTGATTATTTTATTCATCCTTTTCATATCTATAGGTCAAGTTTTATCAGCTCATGTATCAGGTCGTGTTGTTATGAAAAGTTATCTCAGTGGTATGCCTGAATGCAAGTTTGGTATGAACGATAAACTCCTTATCGATCGCCAAGCAAAACCCTCTACACCAGAGGCACAATCCTTGGAACAACAACTAGCAAAAAGGTATTATGAATGGATCGATGGACTGACAGAGTTATAGATAGATGAATAGATGGTTTATTAGAAGCAAATTACCTTTACTTAACAGTTATATCATCATTATTCACACCTAGAGGATGTGTAGTAATTATGCTCAAACAAGTTATGTGTACTGGTTTATCATGTGTGTTCACTGACAGTGGCTCCCAATGAAATGAAAACAATTTAACAATACATGATGTTATGTCTATTTTGTTAAGACTAAGATAACAAACCATCAAATACCAATGATGTTTATAGAGTGAGGTCAATTGTTGGCAGGAGAGGTAAATTATACATGATCAGTGTATGAAACAGATTAAAATCCGAGATATCATTTTTTAAACTCATCTTAAACATTGTTCATTGATACCATATATAGTAGTAATGTGTGTGTGTTTGGTTCATTTTAGTGGCCACAAATATTCTGGCACTAAATAATGATTCTTCAAAATTATGACAATAAAAAACATGAAAAATTTAAAGTATGAAATATTTTAAAGTATTAAATTTTTTATACATGTTTTCATACTTTAAATTTTTCATGTTTTTTATTGTCATAATTTTGAAGAATCATTATTTAGTGCCAGAATATTTGTGGCCACTAAAATGAACCAAACACACACACATTACTACTATATATGGTATCAATGAACAATGTTTAAGATGAGTTTAAAAAATGATATCTCAGATTGTAATCTGTTTCATACACTGATCATGTATAATTTACCTCTCCTGCCAACAATTGACCTCACTCTATAAACATCATTGGTATTTGATGGTTTGTTATCTTAGTCATAACAAAATAGACATAACATCATGTATTGTTAAATTGTTTTCATTTCATTGGGAGTCATGTCAGTGAACACGTGATAAACCAGTACAAATAACTTGTTTGAGCATAATAACTACACATCCTCTAGGTGTGAATAATGATGATATAACTGTTAAGTAAAGCTCATTTGCTTCTCAATGTAAACTGCCATCTGTCAAGTGCTTTGATGTACCACACATACAAACAAAATAATATGTGTGATAGATATATGGTTATCTTGTTCTATTTATTACCTTCTTCAATTTATTTTGTGGTTCATTTTCCAGGAGTGGACAAAATCCCAAAGCAGGTGTGGCTATTGACGACTGTACTTTTCACCAATGTGTCAAACTTAGCAAGTTTGAGAGTGAAAGAAGTATCAGTTTTATTCCTCCTGATGGAGAATTTGAACTGATGAGGCAAGGAAAAGGCTGATCCAACTTCAAAGTCTTCCCTGCTTTTCATTTTATAGGTATCGTACAACAAATGACATTACACTACCATTCAGGGTAATCCCTCTTGTTAGAGAAGCATCACGTCAACACATGGAGATTAAAGTAGTTCTTAAGAGCCTCTTTAAACCAACATTGAATGCACAACATGTTGAGGTAAAACAATTTCAAGTTCTCCATTTTGATCTCTCTCTCTTTCTCTCTCTCTCTCTCTCTCTCTCTCTCTCTCTCTTTCTCTCTCTCTTATAAGGTTAAAATTCCCACTCCTCCAAACACAGCAGGTGTAAAAATGATAGCTCTAAAAGGTCGGCCAAAATACAAGTCTGGCGAGAATGCCATAGTCTGGAGGTGAGGGAATTATACACTAACAAATCATTCTCTATCAACAATAATACATACACTACTAGTATCATTAGACAAATGGCTCTCCTCCACTTTGTCATTCAATAGTAACACGATGTTTAATCAAATTATCATGTTATTAATATTCCAATACCTGTTCTCCACTCAACACACAATATCTATCTGTTACATAGATATTGTTGCTTAAAGTTAGTTTAACTGTTCAATGAGTGCAGTAATGACCACTTCTACAATGCTGCATATAGCACAATTGTACCTTTTGGGATATAATGTACGTCTGTGCTTTCGATACGGCTGTTCACTATACTATAAAGTTAATTGTCTAGTGAACGTCATGTGTGCCTATATATGAATGACTGTACTCATGTCGTATATGATGTCAAAGATTTGCCGCAGGGTGTTTTTTTAGTGATTTCTAATGTCATTGTTGTTGCTACTACTCTGTGTGGGTGAGCGTGCGGGTGGTATATTTATCAAAGTATTGTAACATAACGTACTACAGACAATGAATGATTTAAAACTATTATTGATAGTCTGCGTCTCTGTGTGTGTGCGTGATCGCTGTTATATAAGCATCTAGCTATCAAAGAGACCGCAAGACTTTCTAATTGTTTATGGTATTTCTGCATGTGAGGGCAAGTTGACGTTCATAGCGTTCCTCACTCAAAGCAAACAATTATATCATAAAATTTTTTCTGGGTGTTGGCGTCTGTTTGTCTGGCTCCGTTGACATAACTCCTTCATGTGACCAAACGGAGCTTTGATTGTTAAAATGTATCATTATAATATACAATGAAATACATTTTACTACATTATAGATATTGTTATATGATAATATATGGCATTAGTAATAATAAAAAACTGAATGTATAGTTGTATATTATGCATACTAAATTATACTGTAACCATGGCAAGGTCTGCTCCTCTCTATGCAATTCATAGTAACCAGATCTGAGGAATTATATAGTATTTCTATGATGTTAATTTGTTCTTAGTCAAAATCGGAACTGAACCTAACATCTTGTGAGATTTGACACTTACACAGATTCAGACAGAATTCCGAAGTCACACTTAATCTTAATGTTACTTATATTTAATTATATTGTAGACTTCCTTATAACGCAAATACACAAATACATGTGTTGTTCGTTCTGTTTTTATTGTTCATTTCATTTAGGATACGTAGGTTCCCTGGTATGAAAGAGACCCAACTTACTGCTGATGTAGAACTTCTCCCCACTGCTACTGTTGAGACCTCTAAGAGCAAACAGCAGACACGCCCACCCATCTCCATGAACTTTGAGGTAAATGTCATATCTTAGAGTACGCACCACAAACTTCAAGCAATCTGATTGGTCAGATTTAGACAATTTGAGCACACAAAACATATTAATTAAATATTCATAGACTGCAATAACAAGACATGTACATGAACATATTCATTGCTATGGTTACAGGATGTAGTGTACAATAGACTAGTACATGGAAACATATTCATGTTCATAGACAATGTTAACTCCATCAAGATGACTTATTTCTTTTAAAGAGTAAACACTCTACCACATCATAGCTACTTCACTTGGATATCACACATGTGTAAGATGAGACAAGACATCTTCCCTTTTATTAGCAAATTTATATCTTTTATCTCTGAGTAGGAGGATAAAATACATTGTGTAGTACATTATCACTTATTATATATTCCTCTCACATATACAAGCTATAATTTGAGGGGGAGTGTTGATAGTAAAGGATTATATAATTCTAAATATGATATATTGAAACAATAGTGTGTTGACCTCTTACATCATAGAGCGGTATTGTTATTTTTATGACCTAAGAAGCCATGTATGTAGTACTAAATCCAATAATGTTCTATTGTTACATTGCTTTACATATCTTAGTATGTGATAGTTATTGTATTGTCTAGACTACTAATGATAGGAATGTTAAACAATAGGTTTAAGCTTTTTGAATATCAATATTTTAAGATAACAACATACCATGTCTGAGGTACTGATTCAGTACTTACCCTATCCTGACATTCTATTGTACTTATCAAATTAATTTTGATTGATGAAGCAGCTGTTGAAGTGTTTTAAGACACCACAAAAGGATTACACTGCTGAGAATGACTAGTGGCGATTACAGTGTGGGGTACATGACTTGATCACTCCCTGCGTGGGATTGATGTCTCCAATTACATTAGCTATCTCACAAATAATAGCATACTACATGTGTGACATTTTTCAGATGATGACTGTCTGTCCAACTTTAATGAACTAACAATGCTTACTGATAGATATATTTCACAAATTTTCCTGTTTTTTTTCTGCATGTAGGTTCCATTTGCTTGTTCCGGTCTTAAAGTGAGATACCTCAAGGTTTTTGAACCTAAATTAAACTACAGTGACCATGATGTTGTTAAATGGGTACGTTATCTTAGCAAAAGCGGTCTCTACGAAACACGAACTCAATCCAATTACTAAGAGAGACACCCTTTTTTTAAGCAAAAAGGAACCCCTATTAATTAGCAGCTGCATCCTATTATGACATTTAGTTGTTTTTTGAACTCCTGTGTTTATAAATATTAGTTATTAATTATTTAATACTTTATTTTGTTTGTTTACAGTTCTATAGTTTACACTTGATAAATATCAGATAGTATTTATAATTTAGGCATTTTTTTCAATTATTGTTTTTGGTGATTGCTGTTGTTGTTTATTGTTTTAGTACATTGTTGATGTCTGCGTAGTTTTAAATAATGTTAGTTATGTTTTGTTATTAATTTCTCTGTTAATTATGAAATAGTTTTGCTAACGACACATTACTAATGACATTGTTTTGTAAATGTCTTGTCATGACGTTTCAAATAGTAAATGATTTAAAAATACTAACTGATTTTATTTATTGCTTGAGAAGAATGACTATCAATACAAAAGATATTTGGCAATATAGTTTCTAATTTAAAATTATGTCAACATGGAGTTTGTATAGATTTTTGCCTGAAAACTTTTAGATAATATGGGATATCATTCATTGATATGATTTTGTAAGACAGGTGTTTCTGATAAAGCAATTTGAACTATATTAGTGTACATTACATACATTTTTTTGATGAATGGTAACATGTTATACATTGTCAGTCAAGGAGAAACAATGTATAATTGACATATGTATCAATGTAGTTAGGATTGTTGTGTAAAACATAAATTTGTCAATCTACAAAAGGTGTGTCTTAACATTTTTGTACTCTTGTAATCGACAATTACCAAAATGTCTTATCCGCGTGTTGGTTGTGTGTAGAAGCATGAAATCACACTTTTAAACAAGGGAACATACTCATAATTAGGTATTCATTGATTCATAGACCACAATAACAAGACACATACATATACCTATTCATTGCTATGGTTACAGCATGTAGTGTACAATAGACTAGTACATGAAAACACGCTTATTAAATATTCATAGTTATGTATTGTCTCAAAGTCTGAGATGCAAATATTCTAATTCAAAAGGAGCTGATTTTAATTTAGAGAGGGTCACAGGAAGCTAATGGCTCTACAGCCACCTTTATTAGGAGATAACACACATTATTGTTAAATTATATCTCAGTATTCTTCAGAAGTGTCTTGCCTTCCAAAGACATTTCCACCCTTATTAGACCACACCCATTCTTTGTCTATCAACACATATGCATTGCCATCTGTTGGTATTGCAAATGAGCAAACACAGACACAACACTATGTGACTAAAAAATAATTACTATTGTGTGATACATTTTGTAATGTCATCATTGGAGGGAGTGGTAGCAACAATCATACCAGTAAGCAGCTGTTATGATCGATTGTAACAAAGCAAATATCAATATTATTACACATAGAAGCCAGAAATGGAACATACAAATGCTCAAACAAGAATAAGAATTTTAAAATGACACAGTGGCAATAGAAAGAACTAGGGATGCCTCTTCCTTGGGGACATAAAAGACTTCAAAATATTATTGAAGTCAACTGTTAATTGATGAGTGACAAGAGTCATCTCTACACCTTGCTTTTTTTTCATCAAAAAAAGTGTTATGTAACATTTAATATATTTCAAAAATAGAGATTTAATAATCAAAACATTTCCCACCTGCATTTCATAGTATAATTATATTATCTGTGTTTGTAAGCATGACTCATTGGTGATCTAACTATCTAACTACTATAACTATGTGACCAAATTTCAAATGTTGTTAGCTAAGATGGCATATGGATACAATGGACATCTGTTATCAATCAATGTTGCGTCAAAACTGAACAGTTTTGATAGATGCCAGCGGTTAGGGGCTCAATGACGTGTGGTAGGACTCCCACACCAGAATATAATGACTATGACAATACTAACTCTTGCTTATTAAATGTCCCTGGTATACTTAATATATTACTATTGTAATTCTAGGCAAGACAGATAGCATCATTTTTAGCAGGAGCATAGAATTTTGAAGTATCAAGTAAATTCATAGTTTGTATGCAGAGTCTTGTCTCTGTATATCTAGACTATTTGACAATGTTTTTTCATGCTAGGAGAAGAGGACATCCCTTTGTTTAGAACAATTAACTTGGTGGATCTTGTGACATTAGACATTCACTGGAACCAGTGAGTGTGATTAAACATTAAGATAATGGTTCAATGGTTTGTAGTGATTGATACAAGTGACGAAACACAAGGATTAATTCAGCAAAGATTTCATCTCTCATATGAAATATTATATGTACAATATTTTCATGGTGTCACCACTGGAAAACAAGCCCACATGTAAATAACCATGTAAGCTCTAATTGTTTTAAAATTTAAATTTATTGTGAACGGCTTGTCTAACATAATTGAAATAATATATCAGGTAAGCATATGTATGGATTCATCTATCTATACTATATAAACACTCACAGTTTGAAACAAATGCATCTATTTTTCTTGTTTAGGGAGAAACAATCTACTGTCCAGTCTTCTAATTTTCTGTACAGCTGCAAAGATTACTGACACAATGCAAGTTGGTGTAGTGATGTTTCTTGGATTGGCCGTTTTCTGTTGTACTGTTCTTTCAATGCCAACAGAGCAGGTGACAATCATATTATAAGTATCATTCCATAAGACTGTTTTGATAGTAGTGACGAATATTAAGTTATCACCATGACCAACTACTATTGTGCTTGTATCATTTGTATCTAAGCAACCAAAAAACAACAGTTTTGTTACCTGTATCTAAGCAACCAAAGTTATAACAACAGCTTTGTATTTGTATCTAAGCAACCAAAAGACAACAGCTTTGGCGGTTTACATAATTGAGTGGCTTGATGCTTACAGAATCAACTTTAAAGAGCATTGTAATTAAAACTCAATTGTTACCTTCTACCTCAGTTTGTGCTTGTACATGGCTTGTAAAACACATCAAAAGATCCTGAGTTACTGAGGTGTGTGTATAATTACATAATTAGCAGATAAAAACTAGACAAGTAATTATATGACCATGGCTTGGTTTATTAATGTGGTAAATGAAATTTCCTCTATCCTTAGTGGTGGCTTTTGTTACTAATAATGCCTTGGCGCCAGAGTGGAGTTGCCGCAATTATAATGGAACTTGTTCTAATCTGATTAGTGTGATAATTTACTCTACAATGATCTCTAGTTGACAGTCTTTAACACACTGCTATAATGTTATATGTGATATAGCTACTATATTGATTCTGGTGTATCAATGTTTAATGAAAACTAAATGAGTGTGTGTGTTAAAGAAGAGGAAAATGTAGTAGTTTGCATTGTGTGACAATTATGTTACTATGGTAACATTGATATTTTTTTCCCTTTCATTTTTTGATCTCTGATTGAATGAACTTCTACTTGTTAATTTCTCTCTCTCTCTCTCTCGTTCTCCCTCTCTCACTCTCTCTCTCTCCTCTCACAGCAACAAGTTTTAAAAACTAAACGATTCCTGAAGTCATCAGCAAGTCCTGAAGTATGTTATGTACATTCACTTCATATATTTGTGTGTAACTGATGTACTCAATTAGTTGTATAATACATTATTAATTATCCATAAATCATTCATATGTAATGATATTTAAATATGCCAGTAACGTGGTAACTCATGTTAACAGGAAGGGTCCGGAACCACTTCAACAGAGGAACCAACTATCACTGAATACAATTTTCGTCTTCATCTTTTCATGGACTTGACATTTCCTACTGCTATAATTCGTTTTTTACGACTTTCATTTTTGCAACATGTAAGTAAATTTATTTTATTTATACAATAACAAAAATATGGAGCATTAAGACAAATAATGTTTTATATTATATTACAATATTTACCAAAGCTACAATTGAAAACTGTTCAATGCCAAACCATTTCAGGAACAGCTGCAAAAGATTGATTTTTGAATCAGTATCCAATTTGCAATATTTGATTACTGCAAAACAAATTATACCTCTCCCATAACAATTTCAAAATTCTTCTCACCTTTTGTCACTCATGCATACGCATGTACACAGCGAATTCAATGGAAGATTTAATATAAAAGTTATGTAATCATGAATAACAGAATGCAATACAGATGACTATCAAATTTTGTTTATTGAATTATCTAGCGCTAGTAGATTACGTTATCAATGGGAGTTACTACAATTAAATAGCTGTCTGCCTAGTTAGGTAATACCAGCTCCAATATTTGAATAATATTATGTAATGTTTGCTTTCTAATGCTTCAATAGTTAGCATTTTTTCCCTACGATCGCTACTAATTCATACTTGAATAGTTCTCACAAGAATAATTTTTTTTCTACAGACTGATGTTGGGTCATATACACATGGATCATTAATGAATGCAAGCACTGGAGTTATCACTGCTCCAACAAAAGGATACTATTACTTTCATGCTGCTGTTCAGGTTGAGTTTCTTTCCTCGTTCAGTAGTTCTGACTCAATATCTGTTGGTTTTTATCTCAATATGAAAGAGAAAACAGTTCCAAGTAATCCGTGAGTTTTTAATTTATTAATGAATGTTTATGGAGAGAAGCAGATGGTTAAATGGATGTAGTAATAGAGGAATAGAGTATGATTAGATGCTATGGTGGACTTAACAAGATTTCTAAGATGTAATTGTAGATATAGTTAAGTAATATTAATGGCAAAAGTGCTGTTAGGGTCTGGTGGAGCTATATCCCCAAAATGGAGCCTTTTTTTGAGAGGATTCTGTTTGCATTCCTTAGACTTTCCCTAGATAAGTGATAACATTATGATGTATAGTAACCTAGCAACTGGTGCAACAGGATATGAATGTAAACTGGTATATTAAAATGTATGCCAATGTTACTACTTATCATTTAATAGGGCAATCTATCATATTGCACCAGCTGTAAAAGGCAAAATGACTATAGAAACATCAGGGACTATTAAACTGGAGGTTTGTAGCTGTACTATTTATACATTGATCCATCCCTCCATCTATATTATAGGCGGAAGATAAGATAAAAGTATATGTAGGGTTTCCCTATAATAAGAAAGTGACGTTAAAGTCTTCTACAATTATTGAAGGATCTCTTGTGAAGAAATCTGATTCATAAACATGTCAACATGTTAACCTGAACTGTAATTAACAACATTCATAATTGTACCTACAACAATATTACATTATACAATTGTTATTAAGTCTGTCGTTATTCCTTTGTCTCTTTGTATATTCTCTTTATTAAACACTACACATATCTATATATGCAAAGTAGTTGGAAATGCATGTATGATGTAACATGTATTACTTTTTTAAGTGTTAAAAAAGTTGTTTGAAACTTTAAAATTCAGAAGCACTAGAATCGGTATCCCAGCCACTCTCCATAACAGGACCGCCAAACTCTACTTCTTTGTCGTAGATAAAATCAGGATCGTCTGGTTTGACTCGATTTTGTTCAAAAGTTCTCTCCATGTTTGCTTTTAGTTTGTTGTAATCAGTTTCTGCAAGCCTATTGAAATCCTGTAAATCTTTATGATCTTCCTCTCCAGAGCCTGCATCATCTGAACTGACCAATTTAATATTGTCAAGTGCTTTAAGATGATCAGTTTTCATAATTGGTGTATCATCACTCCCTTCATTACTTTCACTATCACTCAGCCCTTCCAATACTTCACTCAGTTCACTCAGAACCTCTTGGCTCAAGCTATAATCATTGTACTCTTCTTTTTGTTTTAATTCTGATGAAATGACTTGTTGCTGTTTCAGTGGGTCTTTCTTTACAAGAGTAGACTCAATATTATCTTTGACATTGTCTTCTAACTGTGTGTTATAAGCTTTAGGAAAAGATTTAATATTTAATTGCTCAGTGGTTGACAGACCTTGCAGAGGTGATTGAAGAGAAGTGCTGAGCGTTGTTGAATGAATAGGTGGAAGTGAGCGAATGTCAGTTAATTTTCCTGATGAGAGAGGAGGTAAACTCTCCCGTGACCTAAGTCTACTTGTAAGAAGATCACTGACTTCATCTGAAGTAGTTTTTGAACCTGTCTTCTGATCAACAGTGCCTTTTATACCAGTAGTACTTGGATTGCTGGTAGTAGTAGTAACTGTTGACATTGTACCAGTATTGGTTGATTTAATTTCTCTTGTAACTTGAGAACTACTCCTTCCCTTTGTAAATTTGTCAAAGTCCATTGCATTGGTACCTTCATTCTCTTCTTCTTCATCTTCAAGAAGTCTGTCGTCGTCTCCTTCAGCATTGTTTAAAATCCGATCTAGTTCATCATCAATGTCAAGTGCTGCTCTATGTCTTGAACTAGTCTTTCCTGGACTTACTCCCGGGAGTCCTGGCAGTTGTCCTAAGTGAATAAGTGACTCATCAAATGTAGTATCTCCTTTATTGTCTTGTTTCAATCTGAGAGGAGAAGAGAGAGTAGAGTTCTGTTGGGCTTTACGGACTCTCTCTAGGAGTGACTCCAGCTGAATAACAAGAGAAAACTGAACATTAGTATATGTTGTAGATTAGTACACTGACCTGTTGTCTTTTGATATTAATGAAGTAATTTTTATGTCTGGAATGATTGAAAAGGCTGGTTGCGTAATCAGACACTCTAGAAAGAGAAGAGAAAAATGATTGAAAACAATTATAACGCTATACAGTAGAATGTCTTTGCAAGGACATCTCTTAATAAGGAAATTTTCCAGTACAAACATCAT
The DNA here is from genome assembly GCA_963965975.1 of Xestospongia bergquistia. Lineage (NCBI taxonomy): Eukaryota > Metazoa > Porifera > Demospongiae > Haplosclerida > Petrosiidae > Xestospongia > Xestospongia bergquistia. The sequence continues at coordinate 962,651 of OZ014416.1, forward strand.
ATTTTGTCCCTATGTAATTTCCTGGCATAATCTACCTCTAAAAGAGGACAACCCTGTAATTAAAACAATATTATATACTCCTGATGATTCAAGATCATAGTAGGAATTTAACACAGTAACAGTGGTGTTGTAAAGGAAGGTTAAAAATCATTTTGACAATACATTTTTAATTGGAAACATAATATTTACATGTCTCTGAGGAGCTACTGACATACTTTCTCAGGAAATAACATAATAACATTGTAAATATTCAATACAATATGACTATTGCTTTTCATACAAGGATGTACCATAATAATTATTTCTCACTTTGTTCTCTTGTTGAATCCTCTCAATGGCATTGATCTCTGTCTGTGTTTTCCTACAGGGGACATTAATTTGTTCTATAACAGTATGAACTAATGTAGTCACTTACCTGTTGAGAGATCAGTGTAGAAGAGAATAAAAGTTGGAGGATGGTACCGCAATGAACATTTGGTTGGTTTAATGGTGGCCATCATAAACAATCCTACAGTATTAGAATTATGGAAAGTCACAGGTATGGAGAACTAATTTGTTGTTATTTATTTCGTTGCTATGGAAATATGACCACGCCTTCTACGATGACATAATTAACATGTGATTTCTAGTCGATGACGTCTTGCTGTAGTAGACTAATGACGTCACGTGAACGTCTAGGACTAAGGTGGTAGCTAAACAGACAGTCAGTTATAAGGTAAATCTATTGAAAGCAGTAGAATAATACTGAAAGAAGATTACAACACAGTAAGATTTGGATGTCCTATAAAATGACTTAATATCATCAATGGTGAAGTATTTAATGTGATTATCTTTATTTAATAGTCTAATTATGTATATGCTGAAAGCTCAGAAAAGACTTCAAAGTATTGAGAGAAGAGAGGAGGAACAAAGACGTATAGATCAATTACAAGAAAATATTGGAGGGTTAAAAATTGTTCGGGGCGCTATATCCAATGACATACCAGTAGATGGACCACCTGGTGCAAAGAAAAAAGTCAAAGTTAGTAGTTGAGATATTTGCATGTTTAGTGTCAGAATGAGACTTTAAAAATGACATGAAAATGAAACTTCCGTCATAATGATAGTTTACATGGTATGGAAGTGAAATTATTAAATTTTGGCATGGGAATGAAACTGTTTGACTAATTAAATGGAATAGGAATGAAATTATTTGATATAAGAACATATAATGTTTGTTGTTAATTTTTTTTTGTATTGCTAGTATGTAGGTTCCTTTAAAGTCTATCCTCCTCCCGGGCTCTCTGGTAAAGACTTGCAAAATGCAATCTCTGGATTTGTTTGGGAGAGAATTGCTCCTATGAATCCAAAGGTAAGTGAATTATCCATAATGATATTATCCTATCATTATATTGTATTAGTATGTTACTAGTACATGTGTTTATTCCGTTACATATATAAGATATTATTATTGTACTCCAAATTCTCTTTAAATTTTAGTCAATCAATTTACTTACAAATATTGAAATATGACAACTTGTAACTCAATTATATATTCTCTCTCTCTCTCTCTCTCTCTTACTCTCTCTCTCTCTCTCACTCTTTCACACACACACACACACACACACACATAGAGGGTTGGTAATCCCATTTCTGGTACTATGGTTCTTAATAGACATGGAGTGAAATTCTTTAAAGATAAGGTAAGCACTCTACTTAGAAGACTTTTATTAACATATTAAAACATGAGAGAACATTAACAACACTGTTTCACATGAACAATTGTGTAATTACCACCTGGTATACTAATATGTATGTCAATGAATTATCCAATCATTTGTATACTACTAAATACAGACAGACAATAGACAAAGAGAGAAAGAGAGATTAATGTTTAGTTCATTCTCTATGTTAGGAACTTTTTATGGCCTACCCACTTAAGAAGATCACATATTGTACAGCTGTACCTAAAAACTCTCTCTTTGCTATGGTAACTCGTAGTCTACCAAATCAACCTGATGATGTTGTATACTGTCACACATTTGGCCTTGGAAGTCCTGAACAAGTGAGTTAATTAACAATGAATAATTTAGTAAGTAAGTAATGATGGGTGGGTGGATAGACGGACAGACAGATATAACAAATGATTAATAAAAAATTTAAAAAAATCATTGTTTATTTTATCCAGGCTAGTGCACTTAGTCAGTTGATGTCTGAAGCATTTAGGTTGGCATTTGCTCATCGTACATTGCGTCGTAGTCTTCAAATGGAAGAGAGTAGTAAAAAAGATAAAGGAAAGAAAAAAGAATCAAAGGAATCGAAATCATCACCTTGGGATGTCTTGAAGCGTAAAAAGAAATCTCCTACTGTTAGTCCAACTGCCAGTCCAGTCCCAGGTCAAAGTTCATCTCCATCTGCCCCACCTATTCCTACACCTCATTCTCAGAATTTGGTTCCACCTACTACTCAGCATGGGGCTCAGCCTCATGTTAATACCTCTCCTCTTATGCGACGATCCGGCTCTATTTCTAGTTCTGGTAAGTTAACGTAATATTGTGACTATAATAATAATATAATTAAGAAGATTTAATTTCGTAATTAGTAGATATTAAAATGATAATTATCAATAATTATGGTAATATAACTTGTTAAAGCTTTAATCACTATTACTATTATGGACTTATCATAACAGTAGGAATTTTACTACAACCCATACTACTATGTTTACTTATTTGCATAAACTTTACACATTGCCAAATTTTAACCTGGTTAACTGCTAACTCCATTTTGAAAGCATTTTGCTACAATTAACCTGTTATTATTTAGTCTCAGTCTGTTTGCAAATAAATTGTTTGTTATTCCGTTATAAATTTATTGTAACAAAATGCAAATAATTTTCTCAATGTCTTTGTTACTTCCTTCACTTAGCAACTCAGAGACAACCAATACTGAGTCTGATATAAAGGATTATATATATATATTTCATTTAGGTGTAACTGTCGAAGGACTGGAGGCTGAAGTATTGACGTTGGAGCAAAAGATTGCTAGTTTGGAAATGCGACTACTCTCTCTTCCTCCCAATGATGATACTGCTTTAGAGTTAACTATTAATTTGTCAGCTTTAGAGGACCAGCTGCAAGTGAGTGTGTACAGTTTAGATAGTAACCATAGTAACAATATTATTATAGTAATATAGCCACTTTATGATGTACTTATGATAAAGTGCCTACTAAAATTTTAACCCTTCATGAAATGGGCCACTACTGTCCATTCTATCACAATGCATGTTCAGTGTAGTACATGTATTTTACATGTATTACACTGAATATTTTAAATCTATCATATGACTCAGTATCCATCATTAGTATGTGGTTTTATGGTTATTAGGTCAAGCGTCAACAGTTGACTACCCTCCAACTAATGACCCCTGACCCATCAACTCAGCTCCGTCCACCATCTTATCATGAACTTGCTACTAGACCCACTTCTACAGAGGGACTTAGACCACGCCCACATTCATACCATGTGTCATCGCCTGTTGTTAGCGGAGGAGGAGAAGATCTCCCACCATCCTATGATCAATTGGAAACTGGCGCTACTGGTGGTGCCGACCGATATAGTGCAGCATTTGAAGATGAAGAACTTACATTACAAGATGCTGTATGGTATCAGGCTGGATTACCTAGGTAAGGGTGTGTTACTAAAGGGAGTGGCTTATGAAAATTTACCACACAATACCAATCATATTGCTCTTTGTCTTGTAAAGATAGCTTGACTAGACTAGTAGGAGTGTCTCCTGTCCACTATTTATGACCATATATTATTATTTAAAGGTAGCTTGATCTTTATTTTTCAGACAAGTTGTCATGGAGTTATTGTCTCAACAACCTCCTGGTAGTTTCATGGTAAGGGATAGCTCAAGTAATCCAGGTTGCCATGCTCTCTCAGTCAAGTCACCTGATGGTCAGATAATGCATTATCTATTAGTGAGAGATGTCCAAGGCTATTATATACAAGTAAATAGTCTGATTAGAGATTTCCAATGTAATTATGGAATTTATTTTCAGGGCTCTGATCGTCACCATCCCAACCTCATATCTCTTATATTGTACCACGCCTCTTATTTGGATTTCCTTCCTACAACCCTCTTTCTTGGAGCAACCAATCCTCTCTCTCCTCTTCCTTTGCCTCCCTCAGGTGAAGGGATAACAATGGATGGAGCACATAATTGGGTTTATGCAGACAGTGATGATGATGATGAGATGGGAGATGAAGAGATGGCACAGCATTTGATGCAATTACAGATCATTAACCCTTGATACACATTTTGTCACCAAACTCTAATTAAGCTAATTATTACTGCAAACAATTACAAGTTAGTAATTTGACAGGTGTTTCTGTGCAATCTCAATAACAAATATAATTATTTTAATTTTTGTTTTCAATTTTTATTAATAAGGAAAATAATAGATGTGAAGTATTATTTACCTCACTCATAGTTTTGTGTTTAACATCAATAATAACAATAAGAAATTAATAAGTTGCTCCACCCAGCAGTAATTATATTGATCCACGTCTCTTAAATGTCAATAGTTAGCATATTACCTATCATTTCTGAGTGTATGTGAATATTGTTACAGTGGCTGTGTCAGGTCTCATTTCCTTGTGAATTTGATAATAATATTTATTGCTTAGTAGATCATGATCATGTCACGTATAATCTTGTGAGGTCACTACATCACATACGTAGATAATAATGATTTCATTTAATGAATATTAGATTATTAATGAGAACTTTGCATCTTTTTATTTACAAAGTCTGTTGCTATGTAAATAAAAAACTATGTCATCGATTTTGGTTGTGAAAATTTTAGCTGAAGTTGTCAAATGTCCAGACAACAAACAATTAAGTAAACAACAAACTATGATGTTTAACACAGAGAACATTTATCATAAGTATTACACACATACAGACAAACTATTATACATTGTACAGTATTCCTAAGGTAGAGAAAAATACAGGACAGTCCGTACAGTTATACCACTCTGATGAAGTGTTTGAGTTTTATCATTGAATACTTTTCTAGGTACTTCATTTGTACTAATTGTGCACTCATGAAGATCAGTACTGGTACAAGATTCAGCATAAAGTGTTATATCTTCTAATGTGGCTGTGAGCGGAAAACCTGCTTGAATACGGTCACCATTAGGTAACTTTAGTCCTAATTGTACTGTATTGTGATGATCAGGTAAAGAATGGCGTTTCTTAGTTGGTGTAGGACTTTCTTTAGCATATTTCAAAGCACTTTCAGATTCATATTGCCTGAAATGAGATTGTTGTGTTTTTTCTGCTTTACTATCTACTTGTAAGTTAATTGTATGAAGGTGACTTAGATTTGGGCTATGTGGTTGATGATCTGGTGAGGCACTTTTTACATGAGATTTTGGTGAGGTCTTTGGACACAATGACTTGAATATAGCCAACCTTGGAGAACCAGTCATACAGGGTGAGGATGCTGCATTATCAGTTGAGTCATTCGTACTATGAGGGTAGGAGTAAGAGACAGGGAAGTTAGAGGGTAAGTCTATGGGTGTTCCACATTGGGAGCTGTATTCCAAGTCAACAGCTGAATCTACATCATAGAGATGGTGTTTGTTGGAAAGGGGGCTATAGTTGGGAGGGGGTTGCGGTTCTGAATCTGTTATTGGTGGAAGTGGCTGATAATGCTGCAAAGAAGAAGAGATGTCTATTGTTCTATATAATAATAGTATGCATATTTACCTGTAGAGCAAATTGCAGTCTGTACTTGTCAGGAGGTTCTAGAGTGGATCCTATTGATTGAGGTCTGGGGCGACCTTTAGCTGAAATGGGTCGTTTCTTGTTGGAACTCAAAGGTTGTGGAGGTGGTAAGATGATGGAACGTGAAGGAGTGGTGTTAGTTGGGGGGTAGCGAGCTGATTGATGTAGTGGTGCATCTGTTAAAGGAAGAAGATGATAAACATGAGATTATGTTTGCATTTGCAAAATTAGAAATTGCATTACAGATAGATATGACAGTACAAATAATACACAATTACTGTTAAATTCAGTACAGACTACTAGGAGCATATTGAAAACTTACTATCCTTATTTGCAGCTAAAAGTCCTGCAGGTTGATGTTGCCTTTTAAATTTTCTTCCTTTATATTTGAAAACTTCACTTTTAAGATCTTTTAAATCGCTTTCTGACATTTTCTACACTTGGCAGTAACTCAGACAGAGAGGAAAGGTATTTATGATTATCATAACCAGTGTTTGTTATGGGTGGAGATACTTGTATCTATGGTAACACGAGTAACTATGGAAACGGACGCATGATATTGAGAGACGATGTCGTTTTCATCTTCTGGTAATAGTGTCTCATCTGTTTTAAGTTCAAAATGGCACCAGCCTGGTTGGAGGATAGAACAGCGATATTCACCAGGAGTATTAATTGGAAACTGGAGTGAAGATAGATACAAGGTATGTTAGCAGTGTTCAGTGAGCCCATCAACTAACAAAAATGTACTCCCAGGATACTTGATTCCTTTCTTTTTTTAGTTTGAGAGAGGTAAAGAGTTTTCTAATAGTACACAACGTGAGGCTTTTCGTCCTTATGATCCTACTATCTATGCACCTGATGTCACTACAAGACGGAAAGGCTTGTTACGAAATTGTGTAAGGATACCATTTGCCCACCCACTCATTTAATTTACTGATATATGGATAATTAATAAAATAACAAGACATACTTGAAAAAATTATAGCTATGTATGATCAATGGTGAACTTCTATTTATCATAGGGTCTAGGAAAGAATCAAATTTTCACACATCACGGAACCCGTTACATGCGCAATACCATCTCTCTCTATGACCAGACATTCAATCGGAAATATTCTCTTGGGCCCAGAAACTGGGATGGCAAAAGGATGATGTGGTTACCTGAGGCATCTGATCATCCACTACAAGGTGGATTATAACTGTTGTAGTAGTGTAATATTATAAGATTGAATTATTTGGTTCAGTGGGTTATAAAGTACTGTTTCTCTTTTATTGGTAGGGGAAAGCACTAATTTTGGTCTAAAGCAAGCAATTGAAGAGAAATGGCGTAAGCAGAGAGAGTTGGAATCTCATGGAGACTTTGCAACAAACACTAGTGTTTCATATAAGTATGGCAGAAAGGATTTTACAGAGTCTCATTAATGATCACTGCTGTTTTTTGTTAACAGGACCCCTCCTGAGTGTTCTTATGAGCTTAAAAGAGCAGCTGTGAGTAAAGATATATCTTGTCGAGTTCATCCTCACAGCATCAACAAAGATCTACATTTGAGAAATATGTACCAAACACTTTTCAAAGAGACTATTGATCCTCGGCTACTTAATTCTCAGTAAAATAATTAAGCACGTGTATTAGTATACATCTCTGTACTGACACATTTTGAATTGAGAACAATGAATTAAAAATAAAAAAGTAATTATTATTATTATTTAATTAATTATCGCTCACGACTGTGGACGCATGCGCATTACGTAAAGCCGGTATTTACCCGCCAATTGTATAGTTACTCTGCGAGTGTGCTCCTGTTCTTTTTTTCCATAAATTTAAGGTGAGTTAATTATAATTTTTATTTACATCAATAAAACCAAATGTATTTAGTTTTATTGATGGTAATATAAGAAATATAATAGGTAGTATCTTTACATTCCAATATTTGAGGTTTAGGGTCTAGGACATAGTCTTAAATTCCCATTAATGTCTATTTACTGGTACTCAAGAGACTGCCAATCATTAATATACAATGGACCATAACCAGAAATAGTAGTAGAATAGAACCAATTAGTAGATATATTATTATAACTGAACAAAAGAAAATTGACTATGAAAGAGCTGAAAAAGTGATAACTATTAATTTCAATAACCATTGTAACTGTCAGAACTACTGCTACTTGTATTGCTAAAAGTCTTTCGCATTTGAATCCGAAGGATCTCCATTGTTGATCCACTACCAGTAGCTGATGTATTACTACTTGTAGATGTTTGAGATAATAACGGAGGTATCAGTCCTGTTGATTGAGAAGAAAACGTACCTTCCTCGTCGTCATAATCAACCTCTTGCTTAGGTTCTGCAACTAGAATTAATTTCATGCCCTCTAATATCTTTTTTCGGTCGTTTTTATTACTAATGCCAAATTTTACTAGTTGCTATAGTGAATAACAAGAATTATTAACATAACAATTAATTTCATCATTAATATATTAGTTGATATGTTTTTTCAATCCATAGATTAATCTATTCATCCATCAATCCATCCATTCATATGTCCATAAATCACCTATTCATATATTCCATTCATTTTACACTTACATCATCTGTGAGATCAATAACCTGTGATATCTGGTGTATTCCATGATCTTGAAACACACAAGCATAATGAGTGAGCTCAAGACATTGTAACCAACTACAAATAAAAGGGAAAAGGTACATTTGTCATGACAACATCTATTATTTTTCTAACCTCTCCACTGTGGTAAACTCTGATGGTGCTTCTTGTATTGAGGCATCACTCTAAAAAATTAAAAGTGACATGACAGTTACAATTCTCATGATTTTATTCCCATGTCAGTAGTCAGAATGAGACTATATACGTACCTCCATGTGTTCTGTCAGTGAGCTCATAGCAGCAGTAGCAGCTGTCATAGCTGCTAATGGCTCGGCTACTTGTACCTGCACTTTATAGACTCTTTCCATCATTTTAATACACACATCAATGAAAGGAAATAGCTCGGGGTAAGTCTTTGAGGAAAAAACATCAATAATACACACATTTAGGAGTATGACATTGTGTCCTATGATAATTTTTACAAGCCATTTCATTTCAAACCATAGGCTGATGTTTAATAGAAATATATGTGTTTGTTAGCATACAACAGAGTTCATACTTACTTCAGCTGTATACAGTTGTTTCTTGTCTGAGAGTCCTTGACAGACCACCTTTGATGGTAAACTACACTCTACATTTTGAGTTATTGTTGAGGATGGACGTTTACGAGAGCGCCGTACTTGTTCTGAAAAACCTGCCTCAGAACTAGCAATAGTTGTTGTAGATAAGGTGGAGGAATTGGTTGTTGATGTCATTTTTATTTCATCGTTTTCTCTGTCACGTCCAGGACTAGCACACACTCTTGCGTCAATGACAGCACGACCTTTTACATGTCCAGCACTAAAAATTGAAAAGCAAAAATGTCTTCTAGCAAAACAATATTTTGTGTTGTGGGTTCATGAAAATTTAATATGAAAAAGTTAAGTTTCTTAGTCGTCATTATATGTTGCTCACATTTCAAGTGTAAAGATTAGTTGTGCCAATTGTCCTGGTCCTTTGTGCAACTCTGACGTAAAACAGGGAAATACAAAGAATGCCTGGATAGCATTTTCTGATTCTGCAATGGATGGATAGAAGAATGAATGGATGGATGGATAGATGCAAGGATAGACAAATGGATGGATGGATGCTGACTTTGTTGTAAGGAGTTGATAGGAATAGTCACTGACAATCTTCCTGAGATTGGATCTTCACAATATATAGCTTCACTCTTTGAGGCACCACATATAAAATGTCGTGGATGTTGATGACCTAGCCAAACAAAAAACAAACAAACAAACGAACAAATCAAAGAGGTTGAATTTCTTTTCTTATTTTACCTTTTTTTCTTTGTTCATCTACATGTTTAGGACAACATTGTAAAACTTCTCCCACAAGTTCTGGTGTTTTGTGTATAGCCATAGCCCGAATGAGTGCGTGTGGTGGTATGTCTACATGGAGAGATAATAGCTATGAAGGTGAGTAAGTTAGAATACAGGATTGATGGATGGGGAAACATACGAGAAAATGAAAATGTTAAACCAATTGTTGTATCTCTTCTGATGTATGCTCTATTTGTAAGATTTGAATACTGTAGAGAATATAAGAGGTGTGATGTCAATGATATTATGGATTGATTGTATCAATGATGCAATCATTGATATCATTAATGGAATAGGTAGAAGCAGTAATATGACAGATGTGATCAGTGGATCAGTGATGTAATCTTTGATATCATTAATGGAATAGGTAGAAGCAGTAATATGACAGATATGATCAGTGGATCAGTGATGTAATCATTGATGTGATCAGTGATGCAATTGATGGTATCAATGATGCAAGTTCTATGACTGATGATATGAGTGATAAGATCAATGATATGATTGATTGTATCAATGATATGATCAGTAGTATTATCAGTAAGATGATTATCAATCATATCAATAATCAGTAGTAGCAGTATTATGACTGATGATACCAGTGATATGACTGATAAAATCAGTGATTGGTGATATGATTAATGAATCAATGATATAATTATAATCAGTGTTAATATTTAACTCACTGTGAAAGTAGCAGTCTTTGAGACTGGTTTCTATGAGACATAAAATATCAAATTTTAATAATTTTGTCTTTTACCAATTCAAAACTCACATCTCCATCTTTGATAACCAAATTGAAATTATACTCTCCTTTAATTGGCATGCTACAGTAGGTGAGAAATAGGACAGGAAGAAAATATAATTATGAAATTGCATTACCAAATTACTACAACGGAAAGAAATACAATTAAATTTTAAAACCAGCCATCACAAGAGGGGATGATAGGTTATGAAAACAAAGAAGATTACTAGAACACACAAAGCCATTCAACTGATTCAAACATACCACAGTGTACATGTATATGTCTTGTTTTTCTCACTAACATGTTATATGCATGTGGTAACAGGCATATGAGCTGCCTCATTTCAAAGGACCACAAGAGAGATAAAAATTTGTGTAATGAATCTCTTCTAGCCATCAAAGTAAATAGATATGAGAAAAAAAATTTAATCCTCTTTGTACTATATTTTAATTGATGACATTTGATCTCCTGTGTGTGGGTACACAATCAAGATACCTGATCTTTGGGAGTATTGTGATATAATGGCTTCTGAATTTTAGTGAATAATACTTAGAACTTAGTGACTTGGAATGAATTTTAATAGACTAACCATTAACACAATGATCTAGGATAGCTATCATTAGTAAGCTCTAAACTAGTGAACATCAGTACTTACCACAGTGACCTACCATTAGTATGCTCTAGACTAGTGAACATCAGTACTTACCACAGTGACCTAGGATAGCTACCATTAGTAAGCTCTAGACTAGTAAACATCAGTACTTACCACAGTGACTTAAGATAGCTACCATTAGTAAGCTCTAGACTAGTAAACATCAGTACTTACCACAGTGACCTAGGATATCTACCATTAGTAAGCTCTAGACTAGTAAACATCAATAATTACCACAGTGACTGGAATAATTATTACAATCACATATGCTAAATGCAAAGTGTTTGATATCATCACTTGGTATGGTGACCATAGTTCTGGTAAGGAAATGACCTTTACCAGTACATCCATTACTTATAATTACATTAAATAACGCACTAGCTTAATTCATGATATCATAGTGATATCATCTTTACTAAAGAGCTCGAGACAACGTTTCCAGAGACAGTTAGTCTCAATCAATTCTACAAGTGACAACCATAATGCTGATATGATAAAAAAATTTAATCCTCTTTGTACTATATTTTAATTGATGGCATTTGATCTCCTGTGTGTGGGTACACAATCAAGATACCTATCCTTGGGAGTATTGTGATATAATGGCTTCTAAATTATAAGTGAATAATACTTAGAACATAGTGACCTGGAATGAGTTTTAATAGACTAACCATTAACACAATGATCTAGGATATAGCTACCATTAGTAAGCCTTAGACTAGTGAACATCAGTACTTACCACAGTGACCTAGGATAGCTACCATTAGTAAGCTCTAGACTAGTAAACATCAGTACTTACCACAGTGACCTAGGATAGCTATCATTAGTAAGCTCTAGACTAGTGAACATCAGTACTGACCTAGGATATCTACCATTAGTAAGCTCTAGACTAGTGAATATTAATAATTACCACAGTGGCCTAGGATAGTTATTACAATCACATATGCTAAATGCAAAGTGTTTGATATCATCACTTGGTATGGTGACCATAGTTCTGGTAAGGAAATTACCTTTACCAGTACATCCATTACTTATAATTACTTTAAATAACGCACTAGCTTAATTCATGATATCATAGTGATATCATCTTTACTAAAGAGCTCGAGACAACGTTTCCAGAGACAGTTAGTCTCAATCAATTCTACAAGTGACAACCATAATGCTTGCCACTTGTGTATGATATCATTCCTGTACTAATAAGAGTACCAGATGCTATTTCCGGCATTATTTTCAAAGCTATCTCATTAGACACTATGACTCGGTCAAGCAGACATAACACATATGACCCGGCCACTCAGTATTTACCAAATTTAGATTCAAAATTTTGGAATCATGGGCTTAGGGGGGTTTGAGAGGTTTTAACTTGTGAAGTAAAAATGACACTTGACATGGCACCTCAGTGGTATGCAAAATTAAAGGAAATCTAATTGTATTTTTGAAAATAAATGAAAACAACCATGTTAATAAGCTTACAAATTTCCTTTACAAAGAAACAATGTCTAGACTTGTATTCAATTCATATGATGATAATATTTTAGTCAAAACACGATTGGCAGGGAAATAAAAATGGGACAAAAGACTAGAAAAAAATGCAAGCATGGTGTAGTATACTAATAATATACTGACAGTATACTAATAATATACCAATAGTATACTAATAAATGTCATGTACATCAATCCATATTCTAACAATAGTAGAGTACTCATAACCAACTACATTAGAATCAGTTTACACAGTTCACTAATTAAATAAAGTGTAAGTGGACCTCTAACTCTTAGGGACACTACCTAACATACTAGAGTATCATAAAACAGATGGCAAGATGATGAAATCATCTCACCCATAAAACAGGTTATTATTAACCCCAATGTCAAACCAGTTTCTTCAACTAGTTGTAACAGGTTTTGGTAATTGTTTATTTTGTTGAATAGAAGATTTATTTCCTTAGCTATAGACCGTTTACACCTACTCAATCAGTACATTTCCTGGTTCATACACCCACATTCTCAGACGTTTTTTCTCACAAAGACAATCATGAAAGACTTAGGTACTTCTCTAATGAGTATTAATGAGGTGTTAGACATTAGACATCAAAAAATGGCAACATAAAGGGAAGACTTTCCTGTCAAGTTCCTGGACTGAACACCTGTCTCTATCATCTATTCAATTTGTGTATAAAATACATATAATAATTTTGTACATATAACAAGTGGACTGGATACTTCTATCACCCAAATACTATATACTCTTAATTTTTAACTCTTGAAAGTGCTAAATAAAACCTAACCTACTATAGTATTATATACAGTTTTAATGACTCCAGTAATAATTGCTAATATTAAACACTTTGATTGGATTGAGCGTGGCTCAGAAAATTGTTAACATTATCACACACAAGTATTGTTAAGTTATTAGATCAGTTACCTACATTACATTATATGCAAGTCAATGTACATTACAATAACCTGATACTTTTTAATGGGCAGGCCTGCTTAGGGATTTCAAATATGTAAAAGTATTTAGAGCAACAAGATTTCTTATTAGTTAGAAGATGTAGGAAGTTTGAATACTTAGTCTCCAATATGCTTGCTTATTATATTAAATATGAGCAATTTAATGTACTCATGCATTGAAAGAGACAGTCACAATTACAGGAAACCAAAATAAAACGTCTAAATGAAATCACATGATTATCTCATGCACTTATAAATAGCGTACAAAAATTGTCCTTGTTTGGTAATTATGTCACATGACAACATTGTAGAAATATTTGTGGAGGGATAGCGTGATAAGAGAATCACATGAAGGGACATTTACCACAGACTATCACCTTATCTGAGATCACTATATGCATGAGAGAGAGACACAAGTTGTGAGTCTATCTGAGATCATTATATCATATGATGACTATCTAATCATATAAATGTACATCAAAAGGAGAATGTCTGGTCATAATTGAATTGTAATTGACTTCTTCCTTAAAAGTGACAATGTCTAGAGTTATATATACACACACACACACACACATATATAGGAATATAACATGGTAAGTGATTATATCATTAGACATGAAACAGGATGCTAACACCCACACATTTGGACTGACAAATATTATATGGAATGTTTATAAAACAATATCTATCTATATTCATCTATTCATCCAAATGTATTTCACATCTGTCCATTCATCCAAATGTATTTCACATCTATCCATTCATCCAAATGTATTTCACATCTGTCCATTCATTCAAATGTATTTCACATCTTTCCATCCATTTGTCAACTATTCGTCCATTCACACTCAATCAACAATCAGTGAATTAAAAGTACAATTGGATGCAATATTGGTACACAATCACAAAAGCTATAGATATTTGTTGCTTACTTTGAAGGAATGGTTGGTCGTAAAGTTGGAATGAAAGGTTGTGTTGATTGTACAGGTAACATGGACATGTGACCATGATGATGAGACGAGGGAGTGAAAGAAGAATTGCTACAGTCACTCATTCCAGGACTGCCGCTCTATTACAAGAGTGTGTGTGTGTGTGTGTGTGTGTGTGTGTGTACATGAGAGAAAGAGAGAGAGAGAGAATAAAATGAAAAGCAATAGATAAAAAATAAAAAATATGCAAGAGAACAAAAAAAGCAAAGGCCAGCAAACAAGCAAACATGTACCATTAAAACAGAATTATACATTAATGCCATATAGCAACCTCCAGCAACTGCTATAGTATGAACGAACTTGTAGGTTATCAATATACAGTTTAAAACACCAGCTTTTATACATACTGACCCCAGACCCCAGGGCAGTGTAGCGCTTCTCAACTAATGCCCTTAGTCACCACAGAAGTTGACCTCGAGTGAATTTACATAGTATTGTTTGTACAGGACTGGAACAAAGTCTTAGAGTGCATACTTGTACTCCTATTAAATTCAGTATTATCTTATCTCACACTTCTTGTAGAAGAGGGAATTTACCAGAGCATCCTGTTCCCAGCCATACCAATAATTGTTTTCTTAACAGCTGTAATTGAATTGTTACAATAAGTACAGTCTAACCTGATATAGATGATCTCAGCACCAAGGAAGTGTGATATATAATACATATAGCATGCGGACTCAGACGTTAAGAATGACATAGCACTCGCCACTAAGGCACTCTTTCAAGTTATATTAATATCTGTGGGTAGCATCAAAGACCTTTAACTGCCTTTCAGTCGACTCTAATGTGAGTTAATACAATTTCCTGTTTCTGATGCAGATGAAAGCTGAAATGCATTGTGTTACAAATGTAACTTTAGTCACAATAGTAGCTATCTTTGACAGAAGGATTTAAAATATGCAGAAGATATTGCATGCTAATCCCTGCTCTATTGATACAGACTAAAAATGTGCATCATCATTTTTATATTTTATGGTTGCAATTTTGAATGTCTGACTACATGGGTCTTATTGACTACTTTCAAGATGACATCATGTCAGACGTAAGGAGTCAATTTCCGCAAGATAAGACAACTACATCAAAATCTTAAACTTCCTTACAGACACAATCTATGCATGTACAAATATTATGCATTAATTTAATACATTGAAATAATACAGCTGGTAGGGAAACATGCTATGCGCCTGCCTGCCATACTCACTGTTAACACATAGCAATCTATAAAGATCATCAAGGTTTTAACACAATGACATAACTATTACATCATTACATTGTTAGCGTGACCACAGCGTCCGGACAATTAAGCTAATTACGCAGATTTAATAAAACCATACAGATTGTTCAACATGACAATGCAAGTTGTAAGTAATAGAATAAGGTTTTTCCCTACAAACTGCACATAATAAAGTTGTACACGTTATCGAATCAATGAACAAACTTTCAATATAAAATGACCTTTATAGTTCTATATTTTTGTTACAAATACAACATGTTGTTAGTAAACAGATTTCTGGTTATGTCTATAGTTTATCTTTAGTCTTTCATAATACCCAATTATAGAATAAGGAGACTGGCTCAAAAGGAAGACAGACCACACAAGATTAATTATTAAAATATAATTTTAAAGGGAACCTACTCATAACTAATATGGAGCTTGTAAATACAGTATTTTAATTTGTGTACGAGTAATAAAAATTGAGCAGCTGTTCTTAAATTTGCATATATTTAAGAAGACAAATTGGCTATTGATAGTATGAGGCTTCTTTTACAATATAGAAGCTGCTGACAATGTAGCCAGTTGTTAGGAAGATGGAGACATTTTCTAGCTGTACTTAACATGTTGCAACTATACAATTTAGTGTGTAACAAGGAAATAGAAGATTTTTGCATCATAAAAATAACAATGCAGAAGGAAATGGTAAGTTGTCCATTGTATAAAACATGATATAGAACGATGGTTCTTTTTGATTGTACCATTAAGAGAAAGTTGATCAAACAGATTATAGTAATTAGGTGAATTAATTTCTTCCTGATTACAAATCATGCTTACCGGAGGAGTAGATTGAGTGGGCGTGGTGTTAGTGGATGTCACTTGTCCACTTTCGCTCATGACAACATGGTGAAGGGGTGGAGGGTAAAGACTGGGTATAGGAGGGGGATGACCAAAGTGAGACGTGGGTATATATTGTTGCTGTGAACAGGCAGGGCTCTAAAAAATGTAAGGAAATTTGATTGGTCAGTTGCAAGTTCTCAATGGCGGTATCATGTTTTCATGTAAAACATTATGTTTACTTGTAAAAATAATGTTCCTTGTTACTTCCTTAAATTGATTTCTAATGCAAGTTAGTAAAATGGCATTATGCATTTTAATTTTAAATTATGCACATGGAACCACCATTTACTCCTTAAGGAGTTGTGTTAGTGCATGATGCACAGTAAACAAATCAAAGAGACAAATTATGAATTATTTATCAACAAAGCTATCTACATTTTAAAGCTGCAAAACTATTGATAAACAAAAACCAAGAAACACACAGCAACTATACCATTCCAGCAATAGACAGGACAGGATCAGATGACTCCTCCACATAACAAATAAAGGGACTAACAGTTCTAGCAACAGGTGACCAAGACATTAAAACATTAGTAGACACAGTGGAGACAACACTACACTATAGCTCTGACTGAAGCAACTACTAACAGATTTACCACTTCTTTCCTTTATATATCACCACCAAAATATTAGTGCCTAACCAATTAACCATAACTAAATTACAAAAGAAGCACTTGATGTTATACACAGGTAGTTCTCAAGCCTTCCAATATTACAAATTACAATTATATAGACAGACTTTCTTGTTCTATGTCTGAAAGGAGACTGAATAGAGTAAGAACTACATAAGAGAGTGTTAGTGATGGTAGAGCTGAGACAAGGTTGCATCATGTCTGCCTTTTTGTTCTTCTTCATTACTACCTAAGTGTCTTGCCATTAGTGAAAGGTGGAACTTGTGCAATATAACAATGACTGGATGAATTTGAAACTGATCTATATTTAAATTTTAAACTATGATCAGTATATTTTTTAAGTATTGTTTGGACTATCAAATTGCAGAAGTATGACCAGTAACCGTTAGCAACAAATATTCAGTCACATTAGCAGGAATCCCACCATCATGTTGTATTACCAGTAATTCAGTTTATATATAACTAACACACTTCAATAGCTAATCTAACTGCTGTGTGTAAAAGCTTACAATTGATGAGCAAGTAGTAGGTGTGAATAGTGAGCGTTGAATGGTGATACTCGAGGGACCTTCCATGTTAGCTGGTTCGTTGTCTTTTTTTTCTGTCGCTTCCTCTTCTTCTTCAGCTAAGAAATATTCCTCCACAATATTGCTATGAAAAAGAGAGAGAAAGATATTAAATGCTAAAAAAGTCAAATATACTAATTTAAAAATTACAATTACATCATTGTTTATTGTAATAAGTTAACTAGCAAATCTAAAAAAATAAACTTGTATTAATAAAAAAAAAAACATTCCAGACAACGTTTTCCTTGTGTTGTGGCTAAAGAGGACATATAGTTCAGTACATAAAACAATATAATGTGACAATTTAAAACAGTAAATTGTATATATATTTACCATATAAGAGATAATATACAGTTAAATCTAACAATGAACAGTTTCTCCTCGATCTCACAGAGTTTAGTAAATATAATATATATATATATATATATATAAAATTATATATATTCTTGTTTGAGTCTCTCTCTGCATATATACAACACACAAAATGAATGATATTCAGATGAACTCAGCTTTTTTATTTATATACAAACTTTATAGAATCCATAAAGGTGTCAACAATTGGCAGTTGATATAAACAACAGCCATACAAAGGTCGCCATTTATAATATTAACATCAATAGTTGTACGGTTACTGTTTTCTCTGCATTAATACTAGAACCAATACATTTTATACATAATAGCTCAATGACATCATTCCTGTCACATGAAAGGAAAGATCTAGAGCAGCTGCATATGTATAATTTGTGCATGTGGTTACAAAAAATAGAAAACTGCTGGAAGCATGGTCATGATTTTTAACTGCTAGGATGTAGCTCCTTTGGGAGCAGCTGTATAAACAATCATGTGGCATAACAGAGTGATATAAACAGCATCACTAGTGTATTGTTATATATTGTAAACAGAATTTGTGGCCGTTTACCACATGCAGTGTTGTTAATAATAATGGAATAAAAGATATATTAACTACAATATTTTTATTAACAAGATTAAATGTCTGTTATGATGCAGGCATTTCAAACATTGGAAAATATAAGGTCTCAGGGATTTTGTGATTTGCTGACATTCTTTTTTTGTAGAATTCCCAGCTGTGATAATAAAGTTAATATTGTTACAATATCTATTTTGAAATTGAAAGTCAGTGTCTACTCTATTTAAAGCACTAGATATGCATATTTTTTCAATGTGACATATTACAGAGTAGGTGTTAGTAAGGGCTTTTATTTTGACAATGAATTTGTGAATTTTTAGCAGCTGCTCTAATTTCTAACAATAATTTTTATTAATCTTACAAACACAATTTTAAAAGCAATTAATATTTACAAATAAAGTTAAGACTAAAGAAATCCATACATAGTACATGTGATATCGTTATCACTCACACAATATTAATCATATTTGTTAAGTGAAACATAACAAATAAATTAATTATCCATTATTATTTGTTTATTAAATCGTTAACTTGTTTGAGGATAACCTATTATAGTCTACCATATCAACAAAGGATCACTTACATAGCGGAAGAGGAGGATGCATTTTCACTTTTAAGCACTTAACTACAGGAAACTGGTAAGGATCAATCTGTTCGTATCGTTAAATGTGCTTAATTCAATTAGTAGTATTATAGTAATGTTTACACAGTTCTCATTATCTCTATATAATCATATTCTCAGTATATAATAATCAGTCTTATAGTTGAATGAATGTACTATACAGTCCCTCCCAGGATGAGTTAATCATTATGTCAATAACAACAACAATGATGTAATTGTCAAACAGTTGTTAAAGATGATAAGATTACTAGTATCACTATCTCACATATTAGTAGACTTGGATTCTCTATAATTGCACTAATCTTAATTAACAATTCAATTAGTTTCCATAGCAACAATTGCTACGCTAATAGACTCAGAGAAATCATATGCGTTCTTATTAAAGAAGCTCCCTTGTGGCTTTCCAGATAAGAAATTTGATAATTGAGGAGGTAACACAGTTTATATAGACACATTTATATTTGCACCATCATAAATTTTTTGAGCAGAAAAAAGGCCATTCAAAAAGTTAATGACAGCTTGAGTAGTAAAACAAGGTATCAATTTGACTTATTGACT
Organism: Xestospongia bergquistia; assembly: GCA_963965975.1. Classification (NCBI taxonomy): domain Eukaryota; kingdom Metazoa; phylum Porifera; class Demospongiae; order Haplosclerida; family Petrosiidae; genus Xestospongia; species Xestospongia bergquistia. Next base: position 982,646 of record OZ014416.1, read on the forward strand.
AAGCAGGGGATTTTTCTGACTTCCTCCCCTTTAATTGACCTTTTATTGTGGTATTATAAATCGAGTCAATACAATCCATCACAATATGGATGCCGGCTCAACTTTCTTTTAAAATTTCCCTAGAAATGAAGCAAGGTCGGTACAATTCAATTAGGAAGACCTTGGATTGCTATAACTCTTACTAAGTTATACAATACATGTGAAGTTAATAGACAATATTTAAGGTGTTTAATTAGAGGGTTTATAAACAACAACAATTTATATAATAAAAACAAGATTGTTTAATATGGAAAATCTAACAGGTGCAAAAAAACATTGTCATTCTATTTGCTTATCTAACTCTAGATCTAAACTAATAATAACAATATGTAACAATGACAAACAAAATACACAAGTGTTATTATTACATATTACTGAGATGTCTTGGAAAGGGGTGGGGCTAGTACTATATTTTAGAGTCCTAGCAGAAAATATAACGATTCATTTCACATTGGAGTATGACATTTCACTCTGGGTATTTTTAATAGGCTGTGTGTACAGTCCCGGTAGAAAATGCAATACTTTAATGTGAAATTAATACTATAGCCTAGACCCTAAACTTTGGAACCTATATTTTTTAATTTAATGTTAAAGCACGTTTATTTTCTGTCAGGACTCTAGCCCCAGCGTTCTTAATAATTCTTAATTAATTAATATTATTTTTAATAAAAAAATTAAATATAATTATGTTAATATAAATTATTATCTAACACGTGTATCTTTATGAGAATTACATTTATTACGTACAACAAATAAGACTGACCTATTTGATACGCCACCACCTACTTCAAGAATCTGAGCGAGTGTCCCTTGACTCAATTCAAGTGAGTACTGGGAGAACTGACTATTAGGGAGACTTTCTGGAGAGTTTTGTTCGTCCTCCAAAGATTGTGTAGCCATCTGCTTCGTGGTAGATTTTATATTTTATATTATTTTAAAGAGACATGCCCTAACATGTGTGCTTGCTAAGAACACTTAATAAAGAGGTAACGCCCCCTTTTTACATTGTTAAGGGAAATTTTCTTTGCTTACTCATCTTGGTATGTACTAAAGTATTTAAAAAATGTAGAATCAAGACTGGTCTTGTTACAATAAAAATCTGTTAGAATTCATTATCTAGTAAGTAATCTATGAATATGTGATGATGTCATATGGACAAATTGTTGAAATTATAATTATGTCATAATTAAAGACAATTACTACTATATTTGTTCAGGAAGTTCATAACTTACTAGTCCTATACCACTAGACTCTTAAAGTATTAACTATATGCAACAAAGGATGGATTTCTTGCAAAACAAATAGTCACTGCATTGTTTTAAATTATTTCTTGTTAATTCTTAATTTAAATAAAAATTGAAATACAAATCATATCATTTGTTTGTGAAGGTGAATCACTCACTCACACACACACACACACACACACACACACAAGATCTTTATATATTTAAAAATCATAGATACATTGATAAGACCTGTGATCTTAATAAAATACAGAGTTTATTATAATGTATTGTTTTTGGAAATATTATTATCATCATCGATATCTCCGTGGAAAGCATATTGAACAACATTGTCTTATGAACCGAGTTAGAGCTATGAGAGAGAGAGAGAGAGAGAGAGAGTCTAGACTGCAATTCAAATAGCTTACATTTTTCACGTGGAGGGAGACCAACTTTAGAATATTTACGAGGAACAATAGTTAGTGAAAGAATGGAAGCAAAATAAACAAAACTAAGTAACATTTGTATCCCAACAGTTAGAAAAGTAAACCATTTGAGAGGTTCAACAGTAGAAGTACCTGTAGAAATAAAACAAGAAAAGCAAATAAACAATATCATTAATTCATCTACAGTATGGCTTAAAATGTGTTGCCATGACAATTGTAATTACTACTAATTAACCATAATGCATATGCACGTGTGTTAACAAAAATATGTTTATCCTGACTTGTTAATAAGTTAACAATAAATAATTGACAAGTTCCTTAAATTGTTCCGTAGCATAGACGAAGACATGTATCAAAGTCCTGTGGTATTTAATGTTCTATGAGTACACGTTCCTTTATTAGTTCCAACCAGTCTGGTCTCTGATATTTATCGTATGCAAAATTATAATAAGCATTCCTATCTCAGTTCAAATAGCATACAATGTGTCAGCACTTATATCCTGGTTATATAAAGTTTCCTAACATACAATTTAACGTGTTGATTACTATATGTATGAATATAATTATAAAAATGTAATAATGATACCATATATTTTCTAATTACTCAGCATCTCTAATTTTTCAGTATCCTTGCAAGGGGATATACTGTACATCACCTCACAAACAACATTGAGAATAAAGGACACACCTTCTACCTACATATTAGGGACCAGTTTCTGTGTCTCACTTTAGTACTTTACGCAATCACTTTAATTCTTTATAAGCATCTCTTCACTCAGAACAATTTCTAAGGAACCAAAGTGCTATTAATGTTTTATGAGTACATGTTCCTTTGTTAGTTGCAAAACAATCTAGTCTCTGATATTTATGGTATGCAAAATTATAATAAACATTATTCTTTTTCTATCTCAGTTCAAATAGCACTTTAACTCTTTATAAACACCTCTTCACTTAGCCTCATACCCAGGCTTTCGCGAAAGAAAAGAAAGCCTGGTAACTATTGCTTGTGCATGTGCGTAATTATTGTAATTTAGTGACATCATAATTACAACATTTTAAATTAAATGATGAAATAAATGGGCTGGGTTTATATTAATGATATTTTATTCACTACACGAGTTTAAGCATGGCTAGTCGGTTGTGCAGAGATTTAGTGGAAATAAAAAGAGTGTCAAACTTGTTCAGTGCTGTTGGGATACAAAACCATACTAAGACATCTTTTCCATGACATATAGCTTCAATGGACAAGAGTTGCTCTTTTTTAAGAGATAAATTTGGCCTTCCTAGCTGCTTTAGAGCTTAGAGTAGAGCAGCAAGAAAGTTTCTATCAGTACTACAAGTAGTTTGATATTGCAGTAAAAGGAATTTTGACATCATAGTTGAAGGAGGATTCCTAAAGTATACTATTTTCCAAGAAATCTGTGGAAATTAAACGGATGCGCAAACAGTAGTTACCAGGCTTTATTTTCTATCGCAAAAGCCTGGGTACGAGGCTACTCTTCACTCAGAACTATTTTCCAAGGTACCAAAGTATCTACTAAAGAGAGGTTATTAATATCATAATTTCTTAATATAACCAGCTAGTGGTATATGGGATTGGATCATCGTTAATAATTAATAGATCTTTTTTAATAACTAGATCCTAAAAATAGCAACATGTGATTACTTGTTACTATTTTTAGTAAATGTGTGGTTACAAGGAGAAAGACTCTACATATAGTATACTATAGTATTATATATAACTATACTCACCACACAGTGTGGCTGTTGAAACAGAGAAGTAAAGCATTCTAAGATATACCAATGTAGGATGAATACTGTCAGTAGCATTAACATGTTCCCACGAAGAGTCCTATAAAAAAATATCACAATCACCAATATAGTCACCATGGAAACAACAACACATGTACACAGATCAATGTAAGAAGGTTTGTGTGGTCATTTAGTCATTTACTCTAGAAGATATGTCACATGACATACATTATGTCACATGACATACATGTACATGACTCTAGTGAAGGATACTTATATTGAACACTTATAGTTCACTAAATAGCTTCATTTATGTCTTATAATCTCCGCAGAGATGTATCCTGGAAATAGTAACACTATTAAGAAAGGGAAATAATACCAATATATAACTAAACACATCATTGTTGACATAATAACACCTTTAAACATGATTATAACAGTGGAATCTTGTAAAGGTCACTCTAATTAAAGTCACCTCAATTTCTGTAACAACTGTTTTCGTGTAATATATTACTTCTCTCTCTCTCTCTCTCTCTCTCTATATATATATATAATATATATATATATATATATATATATATATATATATCAAGGAGCATATCTCTAGTTTCCAATGTACTGCAAAGAGTTTTCACAATATTAATATATTAACGTACATCAAATCTAAACTCTAAAGTATATAGCCCAGCGAACAGTAGTACAGTGGAGAGGTAGCATTGCGCCAAAAACGTACCTGATGCAGTATGATGTAAAACCTGTTTAGCAAGTTTGACTAGAAGAAGGGAGAGATAGGAATAAAAACACATGTCAATGGAAAAGTCATTGTCTTACAAGAAACTAGAAAGACTACTATGAGATGAATAGCTTCTATCAAGCACAAGATACTATCACCCTGAGTAAGAGACGGAATATAATAACATGTGTATCTAGTGTATATTGTATTAGACAAGTCTCAGTGTTACTGTATACTGTAAAATTTTGAGAGTTAATAGTACTTCATAGAACCCCAAACCTTTTTTAAATAATTCAATTTTCATTCTAAATTGTAAAATTTTTACATGAAAACTTCACAGTATACAACATTTTAACAACAAAACTGACCAATGTTACATATCATATGTCCAGCTGGAATATTACACTGGGACACTCAGAAAGTAACACATCCTTAATAATTATTGAGGACAAACACGGGGCTTATTCATTAAATTAAGGATATCTCTAAACTAAGGACAATTCAAAGACATCAAAAGAGTTGTTTTTGATAATTGCCTGATAAGTATTATGTTATCAATGTTTGTTATTCTATTTGTGCACTGTTGTATTGTTAAAACACTAACTGTAATAACAATGATGTTATCAACTTGGACATCTGTAGTATTGCCAGACTTCTTTACTGCGTAAAAAATTTCTAAAACACCTACACCAACTACCTGAATTAAAGAAAAAAAAAACAATTACAAGTATGAAAAAATGAAATTATGGGCATTAGATTATGGGAATGAAATTACAGGTATATACTATATAACATTACGAGTTGGCTGTACCTGAATTAGAAATGTGATCAGCAATAAATGATTAGTTAACCACATTGGTATCAATGGTTTCCTTCTAAAGAGTTAAAAATTAAGTAACCAAGGAGACATCCAATACAATATAAATCCATTATATAATTTCATTCATCCATCAGAGCACAATTTGTCCATTGACTATATATATATATTTATAATTTTGTCAATGTGTGTCCATATAACTATCCATGCATCCATTCAACTTGATATTCCATTGTATCTTAGCATATATACTCTATGAGATGCACAATGTTAATCCTCTATTTACTTAGGTATAGGAACATGGGGGCACAGGGGGCACGAGCCCCCCCCCCCCCCCCCCAATATTTTGGTATATTGTGAGATGGTTTCACAATGAACTAATTTAGATTAGCCACTTTTCAATACAAATCTTCCTCACTATACCAGTCACAACTACATAAATATGTGCCCCCCCCCAATGACAAAATTGTTCCTACACTAACCACTAATGTTATCATCATGATCATTCACAGTACCCTTCTTTTTAACTTTTGTTACCTCCTTTGAATATCCCTTTGTCTCTCTTGTTCTACTTGTCCTCGTAGCAAGTCAACAGCTCTTTCTAATGCAAATAGGACAGCTTGTGGATTGCTAGCCGTGAGCGATGTCTCAAAATCATTGTGACCATCTTCAGAGGTTAGACTAGGAAAAGGGTTGATATTTTGTGGGTCATCATGTAAGTCTATAGGTTGAGAGGAAGCAGAGGATTGCTGCTGTGAATTGACAGAGTTGCCAGGATAAGTGTTAAGAAGGTGGTCATGATTTAGTAAAATCGATTGTTCTGACGTCATCATCGATTATTGATAGATTACAAGTTTTAAAGACCTACATTAAATTATAAAATCATAAAGAGTAGTGAAATACTACCAACAGGCACAGCTGTAGACTTGCTTTTTGATTTCTGACTCGTCCTAGTATCTGCACACATGACTTAATGGGCGTGGTCCTTTCAAGAAATGAATTTACTTGCTATACTCTTACGATCTCAGCAATAGAATCCAAAGTCCAATATGTATTACCAACTTTCTAGCAGTGTAGATTTATTTTTAATAACAATAAATTATACAAATAATGATAATAACTTAGTATTTTTCAATTACTCTTCATTCAGATAGACCTGCTATCAAACAGAAATTAAATAAAAAATCAATGATGGTCGTGTTTTTACAATATGAACAAACAAACACACAATAATTAATTTGGCTTTCTAAATGCAGCAAAAGAACAAATGTAATTGGTATACTAATGACCTATTGTTTACATTTTGTTCATAGAAGCAGCAATATAGTAGCCAATTTTCTACATTATTTATTTATTTCTCTTTCTTGTTGAATTACTGTAAAATATATAGAAGCATCTCAATAAATTGCCAATTGCATACTTTCTTTAGTTGGAAGTGTATTCTTCTCTTCTGTACTCACTTTCTTCAATGATGATCTGTTGAATTTAGCAACCTCTTCAAGATGTGGTTTGTCTGCCATGGTGATATAAATGACCCCTTATCTGCAATGAAAATTGACATTTTGAAAAAGTTGCATTAAAATTTTTTGCAACTTACAATATTTTGATAAACTGCTACACTTGTTGCAGTAGCTTAAATTTGTACTTATAACTTCAGCGACACGCCCTTCCTTCCATGTCTGCGCATGCGCAAATATTAATTAATAGAGACGGCTGTAAGGCGCCTAAACTTTACTTACGGTCATCTCCGTATCAGCGCAAAGCTTAAAATCTAAAGCACCCTTTGAACAATCTTCTTTCTTCTTTCTTTCTTTAGCTCACTTCATTGACAGTAAGCTTTTTCTTCATATCCTGTCGACACAACATCAAGAAGTGACCGCGGGAAGATGTCTGAGCAATCACAACTCAAACGGGAAGGAACCATGGCTGTTACAGCACAGGTGAGTAGGAGGGACAACTACAATATTGGTTTGTAGCCAGTAACAACCAGAGGTAATTGTTTGTACTTCTCTGTAATAATATTGCCTGTTATAACAGTAGTAAAGAAACAAACATTCCAGCTGCTAAGGGGAAAGTTGTTTATTTTTTACTCAGAATGACTTCATTATTATGATAGGTCATCAGTATAGCTAACACCTTACAAAGTGTAAACTAACTTACATGTTAACACTTCATTGTGAGCACCACTGAACACTTTATTTTAATACACTACAACCACAACCTTTTTGAAACTTGGGATTTCTTGGTAGTAACATGAAACCAAATAGGAACATGAAATGGTTTCATGTTCAGTAAAAAGCTCTTTATTTCTGGAACATTTGTTCTTGTATAGGAAGGTAAAGAGTTCTTAGAATCTCAAGGTATTCAAATAACGGATGATGATGTCAAGACTCGCGGTCAAAAGGAGAAACTTGACCAGATCACTGTTGATGGTCATGAACCTAATGATGATGAGACCCATGTTGAACCTAATGGTGATACCAATGGTAGACCTAATGGTGATACCAATGGTGAGGATGATCAATCTGACAAGCCTAAATTGGCTCGTGAAGGGACTATGGCTGTGACTGCTAAAGTAAGTCCTTGTTAGGCTTCTAATTATGGGTGTTCATTTCTAATGTGGTGGCAGATGGCCATTATTGTTTGCTTGTGGTCTATTGTATGCATCAACAAATTAACATTTATATTGTGCATCTTATGTTTCTTAGTTTTAAGTTTCATTATGTAATATACTTTGTGGTTTGACAGTCCAATGGTCTATGAAAGTCCCTTTCTGCATGTATTATACTACCAAATTATCATCACTACATTGTAGATATTGCACTTGTTTATTTACTTGTTTTTACATTCAATTTGTCTTAAATATTGTAAAGATTATTTATCTGTCTGTTTGGTTAGGAGGGAGCAGATCTTTTGGAAGGAGAAGAATTAGAGAAGACAAGAGGTCAGACAGCTGCTCTCAAGGAGATCACTGAGCAGTCTCCTGAAAAACCTAAGGTTCCAAGAGAATCAACCATGGCTGTCACTGCTAAGGTAAATGATAGTGTAATCTATTTTTAATGGAAAAATTCCTCATTGTTTAAATACTCAATTTCAGGAAGGTTCTGAGTTGTTAGAGGGAGAAACATTGGAGAGGACACGAGGACAAACAGCTGCTAAAGAAGCTGAACAAGAAGAGGAAGAAGACAGTGAAGCCACTACACCCAGCAAGATAAAAAGGACTACCACTATTGCACAGACAGCTGAGGTACAACTGAACACTTGTATTAAACATCATACAAAGTGTCTCCACTTGTGCTTAAAGGCTTTGAAGTAATTGTAATCGTTGTGTAGTTTTCTTTCTAAGCGACTATAATTATTTTTGTTGTAACACAACTTTATTTCCTTGTTCAGGATAGTCAACACATTCTTGGGAAGGAAGAATATGGCAAGACACGTTCTCAAACACGCAAATTTTCTGAAAGTGATGAAAAGAAGCCTGCTGTGAAACGTACTTCTACCATGGCTCAAACAGCAAAGGTAACAACAAGTAACAATCAATTTATAATGTTTGTTGTATTATGTCTAATTAGGAAGGGGAGGAGTTTCTGGCTCGAGAAAGCAAGCGTTCTAAAGAGGACAATGAAGATGAACAAGATCAAGACCAGCCTGAGGAATCAGTGGAAATGGCTGAAGCTTAAGTCCTCTTTGAGATAGTCACAGTTTCATTCATTCAGTTGTTAGCATGTGTTTTCCACTTAATAAGTTTAGGTCACTTTATGTCATAATGTAAATATTCTCACAAGTAACATTCATTCTTCAATGACATGTACCAGCTAGACTTGTTCATAAATAGTTATTTTAGCAATTTTTTTTCGTTTGTTTTACTTTTTATTTTGAAAAGACCTTGTTGCTCTTGGAGCATTTCTGATCTCGTGATCTTGAGTTGTTGCTACGCAACGTCAACTGACTATTAGCTCCGCCTTTATCCTGTTACCAAATATGGGAATCTATTAATAGCCAGCCATCGCCCAGGGCTCTGTTGTTCTTTCGCCATTTTAGAAGTTAGGACCTCGCTTCTCACTTACCTTTCCAGCTTATTCGTGACCTCCAGTCACCCGCTGAAAACTTTCTGAATTAGTGTAAGACATTTTCTCTGTTATGTGATCTTTGTCGCCTCTATGTAAAAGAACAGCCCTTGAGGTGTGTCTTTTTCCTTTAGGGGTTGTGTGTACTGAAAATAGTCAAAATGTCGGAGTTAGAACAATTGAGACAAGAAGCCGAGACACTCAGGAAGAAAATGCGGGTAAGTTAACAATTTACTAAAACAGTACTGTCACAGATTCAGAAGCATTTAAGATTTAGTTTCAAAAGCTGTTATCTAGATATAAGTAAAACATTGTGTGATTGTCTATGTACATATGGAGTCAATGAAGTCTGTTATGAAGGGAAAATTCCGAAGTTTGATATAACTAAAAGAAAATTTGTGTAGGAAGTTAAAAGTCATGTAGGAAGTAAACCATTTGTCCATATCTACTAGTTCCTTTCAGGACATGCCTGAGAATAGTACTACATTGATCAAATACTCTAATTATCTGAGGTAGCTAGAGTACAGTCTGTATACATCTGGCTTAAGAATCTCAAGAGCAGCAACATTAAGTTGCCAACGAAAACAGATCATATACACATACACAAATAACAACAAATTATCTGGTTATTGTTGTCAGACTGGATCCTAGAACTTGATAATTCAGATCTGACTTGGTATGAAGTAATTGTTTTAATTAAACGTTCTGCATAAGCGATAAACACGTATTCTTAATAGCAGTCGGCTATATTTATCAATCTACGTTATCTAACTCTGATCAATATACCTCCCTGAATGGAATGTTCATCTCTGACAACATGTGTCATGTTCTTGATTGGTCTTGATATGGTTGGTATGTGAGTAAATTGATTGACTGTGTACACATGATTGGTTAGACTCATGCATACCAGGAGGAAGACTACGAATTAAAATAATAGAACAAATTAAAGGAACTCTCTATAAGTACAAACAGACAACTAAAGTTTAGGATATGATAATAATAATAATATTCATAATTGATCAACCCACACTATTTTAAATGGGTGTGATCGTTGTTTGCTTGCAGTGACACATGTTAGCTGCTACTTTCAACATGTTTAAATGTGTTGACGCTGACTTCTTTCTTTTTCTACTACAACTAAAGAAAACTGTTTATTATTGCTATATTGTTATAGTCAATGGTTTTGTTAGACTAAGCAAATCTTGATCTCTTATCAATGAAAGGAGTAGATAAATTGATAGAGAGACATTGTTTAGGAATAATGTTATACAAGGCACCAGGAAGATGTATTATAATGACACAATACACTTGTTAAGATTGACATTATAACATTGATCTAACTAATAATGATTTAACACTATGGAATTAACTCTTTTCTAAGATCAAGTGACATGCTTTACACGATATGTTGACGTGAAATCATAAGATGTTTACATGGTAATGGAACTTACGTGTTGTCATAGTAATGACATATGGTACATTTACTTTGAGTCTTGGAACTAATAGTCATTTACTCTAATTGTTTAGAAATGTTGTAGTATGTTTTACGAACATCTTTGAATGTTTTGTTTGTCTAAAACTAGTGAACTCTTTCAGCAGTCATTCATTAGATATAATGTGTGACTGTTTACAAGCTATTGGATTCTTGATAGAGAATACAAACGACAATAATCAATGTAGTATGTGAATGTACATTACACTACACATGTTAGAGTTTACTCTATTAACAAAGTGAAAGAAACACACTATGTATTTAATTATCCTATTAGCAGATCAAACTAAAGCCATTTTCATTTAAATATTTGTGCTATTAGTATTGATTAATCTTCTGTTTGTTTTATGACTTCATCCTGATATATTTTACAGGATGCTCGTATGGCCGTATGCGACACCTCTTTGTCTGAGGTAAGTTGTAGATTATATTTGAACCTAAATTCTTGTATGTATGAGGTCACATGATGTCATAGCATATTGATATTATTGTGTGTTTTGTTATAATGCTAGTATCAAATGATATGGGTATTGTGTGACATAGAGGTCAGATGGGATAGATGGTACCCATAGTTGAGTTTGTGTTGAAAGAGTATACCAGTCCATTATATAAAGAGTTATATGTTGATTAACTTGTTATTAAGAAAAAATAAACAGAGAGAGACAGGAGATTGATCTTGTTTTCTTTCATAGGTGGCCAAAGATGTCGATCTTATAAATCGAGTCAGTCTTCGAACTAGAAAAACACTTCGTGGTCATTTAGCTAAGATTTATGCAATGCACTGGGCCTCAGATTCTAGGTATTATTTACATCCACTTCTATTTACAGACATTGAGAGATGAAGTGTTATATCTAGTTATACAGTGATTCTTTGAACGCATCCGTATAATTTGTTCTCTAGTAAACAATGCCATCATTTTTGTTTGCTTCTTTAGAAACTTGGTCAGTGCTTCACAAGATGGAAAACTGATTGTGTGGGATGCCTATACAACAAACAAGGTAGTATAATTAATGCATAAGTGTTCTATTTATAGTAACAAGCTATAAATAGCATTGACCTTATATGGTATAGTAGTAGTTGTATTGTAGACATAGTGACTTACTAACTTACTACTCTATACTCACAATATGTATAAATACAAATTTGTCAGCATACTTTTGTACTATTAAGATATGTTTGAAATGTGACCTGACTTGTTATTTAGTGAGCATAGTTGAATTCTAATCTGTTCAAGTTGACTGTCTCATTAACATGTCACTTGTGTTCTTCTCTAGGTTCACGCTATTCCTCTAAGATCAAGCTGGGTAATGGCCTGTGCATATGCACCGTCTTCAAGCTTTGTTGCTTGTGGTAAGTAAATAATGTCAGACAATTTGCTTACTACATGTGGATCAATAACATGTACATGTCTAATTGCATGTATTGGTTGGGAGTGTGGGATTGTTGTGTCACCTGCATGATGATTGTTTCATGTACAGAGCACATAATTACATGTACATGTACTAGCCGTGAATATGGTTACAGAGTGTGTGTGTGTGTGCCTTATCATGCAGTTAGCTGGTAATCTGTCTTGTTTATACTGGGACACACCAAGTTGATCTAGTCTGGGTTCTCTAGACACAAACATTTAGTATGGCTATGGTGATTACGTTAAATAAACACTTTGACAATTTGTCCTTGTACACCTGTTGAATCAATTCAATGCATTGTTGAATTTAGATGGCTACATTTATCATGTCTGGCTATTCTTAATTACATGCAACCACTTTATCTCATTGTGGAATCTTATGAGACTATATCAAAAACACTTGTGGTGCCATTCTAATGCAATAACATAACCTCTTTATTGAGGGTACTTTCTCGTTTCGATGTATCTGTTGTGGCCCTGTGGGGAGGTTTTAGTGTATATGAAGACTCTTCCTCCCTTCTCTCTCTCTCTCTCTCTCTCTCTCTCTCTCTCTCTCTCTCTCTCTCTCTCTCTCTCTCTCCCTCCCTCCTTTATTCATTCTCTTTCTCTCTCCCGTTTTTAGGTGGTTTGGATAATGTATGCACTATTTATAGTCTGCGAAACAGAGAAGGTGCTGTCAGAATAGCTAAAGAACTTCAAGGACACGCTGGATACCTCTCCAGTTGTCGATTTATCGATGACGGTCGTATTCTTACATCTTCTGGAGACATGACATGGTGTGCATCCATTCTTTTGTCCATCTGTCCATTCTTTTATCTATATATCCATATATTTATCTATTTATCCATTTATCTAGTGCACTATTTGATATTGAGAGTGGACAAACTGTCACCTCATTTACTGGCCATACTGGTGATGTAATGAGCCTCTCTCTAGGACCTGATCAAAATGTTTTCATCTCCGGAGCATGTGATGCTTCCGCTAAGGTATACTATTCTAGGAATATATCAACATTAACTGTTGTAATGATATATATGGTCTTTGTAACTGTAAATTTGTCTTCTTTCTAGCTTTGGGATATTCGTACTGGAAAATGTGTTCAAACTTTCACTGGACATGAAAGTGATATTAATGCTGTTGCTGTAAGTATTAAACTAACATAAGACAATGTATAGTACTTTGAACTATGTGTTATGAGGAAAATGAGCTCATTCTTGTGTAAAGTGTGAAGTATTATTGTCTATGTCTCTTTATTATATATAGTTCTTTCCTAATGGTCAAGCATTTGGTACTGGTAGTGATGATGCTTCTTGTCGGCTGTTTGATATCAGATCTGATCAGGTTAGCTTCACCATCTGGTGTCACATGTGTAGCATTACATATATATCTGTGTGTACAATGTCTATTTAACTTGTTTTGATATCAAGTTTTACTAGTATTAGCCAGATAACAGTTACCCAAGTGGCTTATCAATTGAACTATCAAGTAGTTTTGGTTGATTTAGCATTGATTTATTAACTTTTACCATTTTTAGCTACAAATTATTAGATGCCACATTTTGGCAAAGAAGTACATACCTATAATAGTAACATCTGGTATAGTTTGTGTTTGTAAACAAGATGAAAATGATTTGGGACTGAATATACAATAACAATGTCCTTTATTGATGACTCTCTCTCTCTCTCTCTCTCTCTCTCTCTCTCTCTCTCTCTCTCTCTCTCTCTCTCTCTCTCTCTCTCTCCCCTTGTTCCTTTTAGGAGCTCATGTCTTATCAATATGAAATGATTGTCTGTGGTATTACTAGTGTTGCTTTTAGTAAGAGTGGTCGTCTACTGCTTGCTGGCTATGATGATTTTAATTGTAATGTCTGGGACACACTCAAGGGAGAAAGAGTGGGAGTGCTTACAGGTAAGTCAGGCATGTGTTACTGTAACTTTAGTTACATGTAACTTTGCAAGTAGTAGTAGTAAAGTTATTTTTAGCACATCTAAACTCTAATTAATGGCACACATCTTAACCTTTGGCAATGGAGAGTGTCAATGTTTTTAGTTATCTGTTAATATCAACACTCATCTCTATACTTGAACACTATTTGTTCCAGCTGCATATATATCTTCATTCTTTAATTAACTAGCTCATTATTTCTAAATCTCTAGGTCATGATAATCGTGTCAGCTGTCTTGGAGTAACTGAAGATGGTTTAGCTATTGCTACAGGTTCCTGGGACAGCTTCCTAAAAATATGGAACTAGGTGTCCTTTCATTATCTTTATTCCCACATTCAAATTATTTGTCAACTGTGGGAATTTTTTTGTCATTTACATTTTGTTTGGTTACCACGTAGATAAAAAAATTGATATTTGAACCCAAACCTGTCTTGGTTTCTCCTAACATACTCTAACGAATTAATATCCTGCTTTGTTTGTCTTTTTGCTATATTATTATTGTTATAATTATTATTAGTATCATTTCTTGTCATTGTTTGTTTTTAAATAGGGACTTTACAGAATTATTATCTTAATAACATTAGTTGAATTGTTTTTTCATACAATGAAGATTTCTGTTTGTTCTTCAAATGTTTTTCTTTTGTTGTAAAACTTAATTGCAGTGCTATTAAGGGGCATTATGGTATAATATTGCTTTGATTGTTTTTGATACATAAACACTGCTGGGCTTTATTTGGAATTATTCGTGTCATATTTAAAAAGTGGTCCTAGGACTATTTTGGCAAACCAAAATTTGATCCCTCACAGATTATTCTCCCTGCTAAAATGGTCCCCAGACCACTTTTGGGTGAAAAATATAATCTACTAAACGTCAAATAGTGACAGGACAATTCAGGGGCAAGATGGTATTAGGTGTATTGGCAGCTGTTGCTGGGTCTGTGTTGGCTGGTGTTGGTATATACAAGGCTGGTCATGGAGCATCTAAAGCTAGCGCGAGATTTGGTAATTTAGCTGATAGAGCTGGTGATGTACTTGAGGGTATTAGAGATGATGTTAGTGAGATTAAAGTCTTTTTTAAAGAGAAAGTGGAGAAAGCATGGCCAGATATTGAACGTATACTCAACCAAACTCAAATTGTCTTAGATCGTGCAGACAATTTCCTTGTAACGGGTACATTTATGGTAAAAGTGTTATCGCTGGTGTTTGCTCTGTGTGCTGTCTTTATTACAATGCATTTATTGGCAAAGAGTGCATTGAACAACAATAGAAGAAGAAACAATACTCCCTCAATATTTTATGTTTTAGAACATGTCGTTCTTCAAACAATTCACTCACTTGGTCTTATACTGGCATTAATGTTAGCGGTCCTAATTATAGGTGATATTTTCGAAATTACTTGGCCAAACACAATTCCTTTCATTATTGTCATACCATCATTAGCTACCGTATATGCAGTTTTGCAGTCTATCCAAGAAATAGTCTATACTATTGGAATGTTAATACGCTACATACTCTACCTGATCATTAAGTTACCAATAAACCTGATTTGGAATCCAGTTTCTCAAGGATCAAATTACACAAAATCCTCGTATTTTTTAAACACAATTTTCTTCATTTTCTACGCAGTACTTTATTTTGTTGTGACCTTCTTTCCAGTCCAACTATTCTTGAGGATGGTGAATGAGTCAAACATAACCTCTATCCTTATAATTGTACTTCTTGGCTATGTCCTATTCTACCTGACTTCAGTGGTAACTTACATACTGGGCTGTCTTATATTGAAATATTGTATTCGTCCTTTATGGGGCCTATATGCCAGACATAATCTTCGACAGAAGTATAAATAAAAATATTTTTGTGTCAGCATTTTTCAGTCAGTTTCCATGTTAACTTCTTAACTTTAATAATATTAATATTTGGATATAACATAAATTGATATAAAAATATTATGTTATTTTAATAATTAAACAATACAAGAAACCTGTTTATCAAACGAGTCAAACAACTCCTTTACCTTTGCTTGAATTACAGGCTTAGCAACATGTAATGGTGTTTTATTAGCATTATTGTAAGAATATGGATGAACATAGCCACTACTGAGTAATAGACTTACTGTTGATAAGTGACCTCTGCTGCATGCCAAGTGAAGAGGGGTGTTACCCACAGTATTCTTACAGGTTGGATCAACTTTTCTATAAGTTAAAATAAGGTTTACAATGTCAGTATGTCCTTGACTGCAGGCTTCATGCAGTGCTGTATTTCCCAGAGTGTTTGGTGAATTGATACGAAGATGTTCCATTTGTAGGATTCTTTTAACAATGTCAAAGTAGCCATTGCGTGCAGCATCGTGCAAAGGAGTGTCTCCAATGTTATTTCTGCATAAAGTTGGTTCCACGTCTATATGCGACAATAGAGTCACTACAATCTCATAGTAACCATATCGGCAAGCCCAATGAAGTGGAGTATCACCGTAAATATTATAATGGAGTGAGTGTATTTTGTTGGAAGCTAAGAGACTCAGAACCACCTCTAAATGTCCTCTGAAAACAGCATGATGCAGAGGTGTGTTTAAAATGTGATCATAAGAGCTTGGATCGCAATGACACTCAGAAAGCAAGTAGTCGATAATTCCAACATCACCCACTGAAGAAGCAAGTTGTAAAGGTGTGACAGCAGAATCAAATTTTGGGTTGCAATGATAAACTTCAATAAGCAACTTGACCATCTCTTTTTGCTGACCTCCAATAGCATAGTGAAGTGGTGTATAAACTAGTTGGTCATCTGTACAATCAGGCTGACATTTATATACTCGAATCAGATCTCTGCATACATCTTTCCAGCCGTGTTCAGCTGCTAGATGGAGAAATGTAATTTGTCGAGGGTTAACAAAGTGTGTGTCCCAGTCTGGCCTGTACATGATCCTGATGTCAGCTGGATTAGGTATTAGAGTCAAGTACTTACGAGCCAAAATATGCTCTTTCCTTTTGAAGACCTTTTCACATTCTGAGATCAATATCTCGACGTTTGTTTTTTGACGTGTTTTATAATAAGCAACAACTGAAATCCTTCTTGTCATGACTTGTAACGAGCCCCACCTCCCAAAAATTATTCATGATTTATGGTCACTAAGCAACCAAGATACTAAATAAACTTAATATTCTGAGGATAAAAATTATAATTCAGAGTTAATTTATGAACGATTTATTATAATGTAGGACACTAACATTGCTAAAGTTGACCCAATGCTAAACAATACTTATAAATCTTAACACATTTTAATAGTGGTATTATTAATTTTTTTTATAACAAATCTGAGAACTCAATCATAATAAACTGAAAAGTTAAAACATAGTTAGAAAATAACTGAATAAGTCATTTAAAATTTATATTAATAGAAAAATCAGCCACTTCAACATCACTCATGACCTTGAAAGCACAACAGCTAGTATAACTAAGCAGGGAGAAACAGTAGCCATAGCAACAATTTATGACAGATAGCTTCTTGTAATGTAACAAATAATTTATACATGCATCAAATGAAAACAAAACTATTTCATAATTTGTATATTGCAGTGTGTTCTAAAAATATTACCTCCAATATAACTAAATAGTAATAATTGTTAGCCAAAAATAATTCAAAGAGACAAAATTAAAATAAAGGAATTAGCAATCAATCATAGTGTGTAAAGACATGTTATCTGCTAGATCACTATTAATTGTTATTTCTGTTAGAAAGAACCACTGCTAATATAACTGAAGGAAAAAACAGTATCCATAGTAACAGTTTCTATAGCAATAATCAACTGGGTTCATAGAGAGGCATTAAAAGATAATTAGTAGTTGTAATTTTTATTGTTAACTAAAATAATTTAAATTCTAATACAAGATAATTAAATTATTAAATAATTATGACTGTCGTTTGTTTACATAACAATATCTAGTGAGTAATCTAGAACACATCCTCCTCTCCATAAAAATACATGTATTATAGTATATTCTCTCCCCCTCCCACATAAAATATCACTCCATGAATCCCTAACTACTACTATTTAGTGTACACATCAATAATTCAATACTTATTAACACACATTCACTTTATCAATAAAAATATCATAGCTATTATTAAATGAAGTACTTTTGATCATCCAATATATTATAATACACTTACCAATAATTAAGATAATCACGAGGACTATCACACCAACAATAGCGATCAACAATAACCAAAGCTACAGAAAAAAGTATGATATATAATTGACAAGGATAGGTAAGTAACTGACCTTGCAATGTTTAAATTGTTCCCTTCTTTTAACTCTTGTGCTTGTTTTTTGAAAGTATTTGGACTCAACATCAATGTTTTCTGAACATTACATCAAAAGAGAGAGAGAGAGGGGGGGGGGGGAGAGGGGGGAGGAGAGAGAGAGAGCACTGACGTTACTAGAATAATAGTCATGACATACCTGCCACTGTTTGAAGATGGCCTAGTTCATCTCCTCTTTTCAAAGCGGCATCTAAATTATGCTCCATCTGTGTCTTGACAGCAGTGACCTTCTGTTGTAATTCATCCGTGCCTGACCTGGATCAAAATAAACAAAAGAGTATGGACCCTGTGTCCTCCAGACAAAGAATATTTGAAATATATACTTATATAAATAGTACAATATTTCTTGAGAAAACCTGAGAAGGAAATGGCCACATATATTCTTTCCACCCTGTTAATCACTATATCCTATATTGTACTATATTACATAACATATTTGGCTGTTAACAGCTGTCACTTTTGTATTGAGACTAAAGTTCGAATGGTGTATCCAAGAATAACAATAGTAAAATGTTATCTAACACAATGTGGGAAGTTTATCTTTGAGTTATAACAACCATAGTCAATTTAGTTTGTCTTTTATCTCATTGAATGTGAAAGTGACAGAGATAACCAATTAAATTTGGACAGACAATTATTAAGTCCAAGTTGTATATATATATTACTAGTAATTTACAGATTATCTACAAATTGGTTGATATGACAACAGTGTGTCATGTGATGATAGTACAACCTAACTGTTAGTATTACACTAGAGGTAGTTTGTGTTGCTATTAATAAACACCTTCTAAATATAGTAACACAGACAACATAATACTGAGACAATCACATCATTTTCTGTTCCTTTTTATTCTAAGATAATTCCTTCCTTAGCAAGAGAATGGTATTGATTGATGTCACAAACCACCATTTACTATAATCACTGTCTATTGCTAGTTAGTATCCCTCAGTCAAACTAAACAGCTGTACTCTAAAACCTAAAAATAGAATCTTGTGTTACTATTTATAGTTACAAATAGGGAGTTGATATGACTGACATTCTGAAGTCAAATTTGTTACTATTATGTCATCAATAAGACTTCATCATTTAGTCAGTGAATAGATATTTATGTATGACAAATTTGTTAGTTGTTTTTTCTAGTCTTACAGGGTTATGGATTCTTAGAGATCAATGCTTATTTTAAACAATAGTGGAAACAAATTGACCAATGGTGAACAGAGAGTACATTTGGACTCTTCAACTTAGTGATAGAACTACGCTTTCTAAACTAAAAGTGATACTATGTTGCAAAATCACTAAAAAACATGTATATAATGCTGGGTCTATAATAATTTTAGGCACACCCCCATAATAGTTTACATTTCTCTAGTACTATTATGATAACTGGTTGTTCAGGTAAATAGTCACTAACAATGTGACACCATCCTCTTAAATCGATTCTATACATTACATCCCATATACACTTGATTAAGACAATAGTAACACGATTTAATTATTAATTACCAAGAGGTTTAGTGGATTAGAAAACAAACAACAATTATCACCAATTATAACGATACCAGTTAATGATAATAACAGTTATCAATTATATTATCAACAGCTGTGACAATTTCTGTGTTGATTCCTTATACATCAATTTTTAAAAAATTCTTTTGTTTGTAATTAAAATTTTGAGGCATAAATAAGAAAATTTTGATGATATTTTTGCCACACACACTAAATTTAATAAGTGTGATATACAGCAATACTGACCACTAGTGTACTGTCTGGAAGTAACACAACACCAAACAAAAACTATAGTCTGTCAATAGTACAGCTGGAATTCTACTATGTATGGCCACTATTTCAAATAGTTAAAAAAGGAGTGGATGATGACAGAAAAAGTTCTCATTTTTTTGTTAGAATTAGTCTTTCTCATTGGAAAAACACAATAGAATTGAAGTAGTATGGAGTCCTGTACTTATAATACATCATATAATCTTCTAGTTTCAAAACGTTATTGCATGAAATGTCCTTACATTTTGTCACTGAGTTCAGGATTTGTGGATAACGATGAAGGCAATAAAGAAGACAAGTCTTTAAGAATCTCTCAACAGCAAAACTAAACAAGTTTAAGGATGTCTACAATATAACAGAAAACAAGACTTACTAAAGTAACTGATGCTTCTTTCACTTGTTTTCTTTCTCCCCCTCTTCTCTATCAGAACCCTTGTATCGTCGAGACTGTATGTCTTCGAGGGAGGAGATCAAAAGTGATTACTGGGATAGCTATTATATGGGAAGTTACACCCACTCACTTAATGAGACGAGCAACGCAAAGGGCGTGGCACGTGAAGCGCCGCTAAGTGTTTATCTTTACTCATACGATAATAAATAAACTATTTATTAAGGAAAAATACAAAATTCATAATAGATCAAGTATCAATTATAGAGTCAATAAAAGATACCACTTGTTTCAACAAATCATCTTGTCTCTCTTGATTCTCTTCAAATTCTTCCTCACAGTCCAGAACTAATATAGGTACTTCTCTCTGTATTGACAATGGTGGTCTAGAAGAGTTGGATTAAATAAACAAATTGAACAAGATATATTAAGTTATAATAACAATTATAATAGTTACATACTTTATCGTCCTCTCTGCCAACCAATTTTCATGTTTTTTATGGAGACTGTCTAAGTATTCTAATGTAATATCACGTTCCTGGACATAAAGAATAATTTATTTAAATAAATAAATTACTTTAAAGAACTTTACCACTTGTTCAGGAATTATACAAATTAATAAATTTCATTTGAATATTATATAGCAGAAAACTTTGTGAGAATAAAAATTGGTGGATTGATTCAAAAATTTTTGGTTGGTCAGTTAAAATTAGACAATTTGTTAGAAAATGAATGCAAAATTGTGAGTGTGGTGACAAAATTTGGTGAAATTGAAAAAAAATTGCCAAACTATCTAATATCTTTGCCAATTTTTGCTTGCAATACATTAAAATCTAACACAGCTGACAAACAAGAATTCATACTTACCTCAAGTCTATTTCTCTTATGTAACCTTTCCAGACACACCTACACAGAAGATATATATATACATTTACTACAGTACTTTAAAGGATCATTGACTCAGTCCGCATATAGTGAGTATAACGATTGATCAAAATTAAAATAAGTGTTATGATTAACATTATAAGTGTGTGATAGAATATATTGATGACAAATAGATACAACATCAATCTTCTCTCTATTGTATTGAGGCAATGCATTGCTTGTCAAACTTCTATTGGAAAGTAGATTTTCAGAGATGGTTCTCACCTACAAGTGAATTTAGTCCCAAAATCAAACAATGAGGTATTTTACACAATGTATCTGTGACCCTTTACATTCGTGGAGTGATTTAAGGTTCAGTTCACAAAATAAAATTAACGTCTATTATTACTAAAGCAAATACCTTTGGTGAGGCTTGTAAGTAAACAAACCCGTCAAATTGGAGGGGAAGTGCCTCTAATAAAAAGGAATGCCAATCACAATAAACAGACCATTCTGTATCATTGAACAATCCAGACTCATGACAATTTTGAGCAAAACAAAATCTGAAGTAAAAAAATAAAATAAATGTGAAGACACTTAATTTTCTTATAAGTTACTACATTACATTGCCATAGCAACTCTTATAACATATTATATACAACATTATAAGGAGGTACCAATATTGTTTCTAATTAATAGTAAATTCATCAAAAACTAAAACATTAAAAGTATATGTTTAGAATATTATTAATTTGCTCCACTTGTCAGTTCAAAAGTTATACTCACAAACACTTGTTGTCATGGTTACTTACAAATACATGTATTGCTGACATATCTCATAAATTTTAGATATATAAATATTAAACTATAAAAGTGAGGACAAACACTTTTAATAGTATTTTCTATAAATTAAATTCACTTGTCACTGAACACTGAGCGTTCATAAAATAATACTGGATTAGGAACTGATTTAATCTCCTCTGGGGGCGGTCTCAATTGAGCTCGCAGGCGACTAAGACAGGCATATGTCTTGAGAGAGAGAGAGAGAGAGAGAGAGAGAGAGAGAGAGAGAGAGAGAGAGAGAGAGAGAGAGAGAGAGAGAGAGAGAGAGAGAGAGAGAGAGAGAGAGAGAGAGAGAGAGAGAGAGAGAGAGAGAGAGAGAGAGAGAGAGAGAGAGAGAGTGAGAAAGAGAAAGCAAGAAATGTACACTGCAAGTATATGTGTGTATTTACCTGAAAAGTATAAGCCCATCTTTTAGGTTCTCTGTAAAACAAATCTAATAGATTACCTCCAAACTGTTGAGAACTGGTACATATCTTAATCAACGAAGACATAGTTATTATTAAGATATAATTGTAGGATCTACCTCATCATCTAATGGTACATTCGTCCATCTTGTTAGTGGTTCTGCAATAACTCTAAAACTAGGGCTGTGATTGTCTATTATATTAAGAAATGTCGATTTCCCAGTGGCTGACAGAGTAAACGATTATTAAATTATAATAAAAAATTTAAGCTAACCTATATTTCCTTCTACTGCTATTCTCTTGACACTATTAATACTTTGATGAGTTGAACAGAAGCGTTTAGCTGATGGCACACCTTGCATTCTGAATAAACTTGATATAACTCCTCTGTACATAGTATGTATACGTCTGCAAGTACACACGTGGTTCCTAACTCCACCCACTTCAAAATTAATCACATGGAACTCGAGAGGCTTTTCTATAAATAGTACAGGTCTATTTTTAGCATGTTTGTGAACAGCTTGTAAAATTCAAATTATACGAAAAATTCGAAAGAGAAATAAAACTATCAAAAAACAATCACAACATTGGTTCCACACTATAATCACCTACACACATATAAATACAGCATTCAATATACAATTAAGTTAAGTGCTACTTAATTAAGCTGTAAACTTGATACAAGTAAAATAATCATACAATGTCCATAAGTCAATTGAGGCAGACATATGGATGAAGAGATGTGTTAAAGATATCAATATGGATAATAGAGAGCAAGTGAGCCAATGAGAAATGAAAAGATGAGGGCTGTTGACTACTTGTAGCGAACGATGACATTAGTTAGGGTGACAGTCTTCCCAATTCCTCTTCTTTTATGCGCAAATTCTTAAAAATCTTGTACTGATGTCCACCTAATGACACACCAATTTTTTCCAGGTCGTCTTCAGTGAAACCAAAGCAATCAGATACATTATACAACTCGTGTTTATGAAAGTTCTCTATATATCTGCTCATTCCAATTTCATGTAATAGATTCTCAATTGTCTCTACTGAATGACTGCCTGGAGGAGGTGGACGTGGAGGGACTCGGTTGGGAGATTGGAGGTTACGTGGTTTTGGCTTTAGGAGGGGTTTACTAGAGAGAGAGAGAGAGAGAGAGAGTGAGTGAGATATCATACAATCACTTTAGTTAAGTATTTTAAAATCATGCACTCACCCATATGCAAGAATTTCCATCCTATTCACGAGCTCTTCAAAATTAGGTCTCTCAGATCGTTCAGCATTCCAACAATCTAACATAATTTGATATACATCATCAGGACAGTTCTAAAAGGACAATAACCCCTTATATCAATCAATAAAGGGTCCAACCTGAGGTTGACGAAGTCTCTCTCCATTCTCTAGTCTCTGGAATATTGAGTAATTATCCCAGCCCTCATAAGGGGTTTCCCCATATGACATGATCTCCCATAGCAACACACCATAACTCCAAACGTCACTAGCAGTAGTAAAACTGCGATGAGAAATGGCTTCTGGTGCTGTCCAACGTACAGGAATACGACCACCCTATATACAAAGGAAGGGAAATAGAAAAGAAAGAGGGAAAGATAATTAGAGTAGTTATCTTGCTTAGCTGGCTTACCTTCTGAACATCATATTCATTGTCCACCAATTCACGTGCCAAACCAAAGTCAGCTACTTTACAAGTATCATCTTTAGCAACTAAAACATTACGTGCAGCAAGATCCTGATAAGAGAGAGAGTAAGTAAATATAATGGTAGCATATTTCTTTGAGTTCTTACTCTGTGAACAAAGCCTATTTTAGAGAGATAATACATACCACTGGCTACGCCATGTGCTAATTTCAAAAGAGTAGGAATACCAAGTTTGTCTAAATTTCTCTGTGAAAATAATTCAGCACAAAAAAGAAAGTGATAGATGTTATTAGTAGATATTTCTGGAGTAATTTATTTTACCTGTAAGTGACGATCTAGTGAACCTTTCTCTAAGTATTCCATGACAATCATTACTGGATCTACTCGACTAATGATGCCGTATAACTTAACAACATTAGGATGATTGAACTGACCCATAACTAGAACAACAATAAACAACAACACATAACAACAAATAAACAATGAAGGCATCAAAGTACGGGAAGATTTTACAAGGAGAACATGAGCATCGTTTAATGCCCATTCACCACACCCCTTAAATCAAGACAATTATATTGGAATATCAAGATTAGATTAGATTAGATTTCTTTGACTAGAAGCATTAGTTTTTACAAACATCATCATCAAATGCACACATGTATCAACTGTACTCTATAAGGAGAGTATTGTACCTGAGGCTTCAAAAAGGAAGCTCTCTCGTTGGCCATCAGTTGCTCCACCCCTTAGTGTCTTTACAGCTACTGGTACACCTTTTAAGGTCCACAAAGCTTTGTATACTAGACCAAATTCACCTTAACAGGAAATAAAATAGGAAATAAAATAGGAAATATTATAATAAATGAATTGTTAACAGAAAGAATACTGCCCTAATAAACACTAGTATTTTGCCCTTTAAGGATTACGGTCTAACTCAATAGACTAGGGTCAGCAACCATTACATCACTGCTCTTATTACTACTACTGGAGTAAAAATGCAGTCATTGAGAACAAATAACAGCTGGCATCTTTTATACAGAATACATTAATAAATGATATGTTATTGGTTTGTAATCTATTTAGTGGTCTCAGTAGTACAATATGATATGTACTAAGGTATTCCAATCTACAACATGTGAGATCTTTTCAATATAATATATTTATTATAATTGACATATATGTCTAACACAAGAATATTCTAGATAAACAGATGATGATGAATGAAGTGGTTGATGGATGAATGTAAAGACTGTTCAGTTGGATGGATGGATGGACGAAAGATGGATGAAAAAACAGTTAGAGAGAGAGAGAGAGAGAGAGAGAGAGAGAGAGAGAGAGAGAGAGAGAGAGAGAGAGAGAGAGAGAGAGAGAGAGAGAGAGAGAGAGAGAGAGAGAGAGAGAGAGAGAGAGAGAGAGAGAGAGAGAGAGAGAGAGAGAGAGAGAGAGAGAGAGAGTGACAGCTAAGATAATATTGACTTTATCAGTTTATTTGTGATGGTATTTTATTAAAGATTATTCTAATAATCTTACCAATACCAATCTCATCCATGCTTGTGATTTCTTTGGGAGGTATTTCCCTCACTCCTGATTGTTCAAAGGCATGATTGAGAGAAGAGTAAGTCCTTGGATCAACATACATACGATTAGGATTAGGAGGTAATGGATTAACTATATTTGTTAATTCTAATTCTCCAGAATGATTGGTTGCAGAACAATTCATAACATCTATTGAGAAAAGAAAGAGTAATTAATATTGTCTACTTTCTTATTGAGTCTATATTTATTTTTAACCCTGTGTGTACTAGTTTGTTTTATTTTAGACTAGAACATACCAACATTAACAACTTTCTTTCTTCTAATGAGAGAGAGAGAGAGAGAGAGAGAGAGAGAGATGTAAACCACTATTAGTATTATATATATTATATCAAAACACATATACATGTACATGTATTTACCTTGTAATCACACACAATACAACAATAATTACAATTAGAACAACAAGTCCAAAAGCAAATAGAAAACTTATTCCCCCCACAGTACCACCAATGACAGCAGGTAAGATATTGGTAGGACCTAAAAATAACAAAAAAAGTCCGTCAGTTACATTGATTATAAATGGATGTATAATACTAATCAATGGATGTATGACAATGATTAATGGATGCATAATACTAATTAATGGATGTATAACACTGATCAATGGACATATAACACTGATTAATGGATGCATAATACTAATTAATGGATGCATAATACAGATCAATAGATAATAACTTAATCAAAAATACACCTTCAGTTTGATGATATTTGAACGAGGTAGAGAGTTCCCCTGGACCATATTCATTGATAGCTCGAATCTATATTACATCAATATTACATATAATTATTATATTTAATGTTACTTACCCAGATATAATATGTTCCTGGTTGGATATCAAGATTATCCAAATCATATCTAGTTGCTGTATTGGGTAATGTAATTACCACTCTAGCCTCAGCACTATTGTTAACAGTGTTAATGAGTATATGATATCCCTGTAGAGTTCCATATATATTAGCAGGTGCTGTCCATGTTAAAATAGAGGCAACTCCAGTAACCTGTGATGTCCCCAAGTTAACATCCAGAGGTTTTGTTGGACCAGAGTTAGGAGTTGTGACAGTAATACTGACAGTTCTGTTAACATCATTACTAGAGTCTTGATCAGATACTCCATTTCCTGCTCTAACACTTACAGTATAAGTTGTAGAAGGATTTAATCCAGTGAAAGTATGTTGTGTATCAGTTATATTAACTGCTATATTAATAGATTTACCAGTAATAGTTACAATATAGAAGATATCTGTACGACCTCCTGCATCACTGGGTGCAGTCCAAGTTACATTGAATGAGGTACTCAATATGCTAGTGTTACGAAGGCCCATAGGAGAACTAGGAGGAGCTAATGTAAAGAGGAGAGAGAGAGAGAGAGATATGTTAAACGATACAGATATTCAAATTCATACACAACTGACTATACAATACAAGTAGTAAACAAACAAAGATATAATGAAATAAGAGATGGCATATTATATAACACATGACATGTATTGACAATGAAAAATCATTTCAACTTGATACATCAAACAATTTCTATATTAATAATCTATCACTACTACACATGTCAGGTAAGCGGATAGTCTTGTCATATTTGTAAGTGGCATTGTCATGTCTTACTAAATAAATTCCCATAATAAGAGATTGGCAGCTGCTACGTGTAATATTTCAATTCAGAATGTTGTCATTAAATGAATACCATTATAATATTAGATTCACTCCTACGAAGAGTTGAGCCAGTACGGTTATTGGGTTAATGATATTCATTGACTTGCCATGTATGGTTATTGATATAATACAAAAAATGTAACAGGCTGCATGTGTACATGTTCTTTGTGCGAGGGGCCTCAGGGCAACTACTCTCTCTCTCTCTCTAATCAAATCTTGCAATCATTAAACTAATTATAATTATTGAAAGAAACCTAATAACCTAATAAAAATTATCAAATCAATTTATCATAACACAATTTGCGATTATTTTTTCACAAATACATGTACATTAACAACTACTATGGTATATCATTCCTGATAACTTGATGGTTTTCCCAAGAGAGGACCACAAGACATCTACAGGACAAACCACGTCCTCACCACATGCATATACATGCACCTGTACAACACATCATAAGCTGTACATTTGACATATGAAAACAATATAAGAATTTATGACCAGAAGCAGCTGTTAGAGAATAACATCTGTCGTACCAAACATATATGGTATGCATACATGTATACTACATAAGGGTGGGTGATACATGTACATGTAAAACATGTAGGATGTTTACATTACATAATGGGTGGATTGAGAAGGGTATTATATCTAAAAGTGGGTGGAAAAGGTTAATGCATATAGTAGTCATTTGAGGGTGGCTCCCAAGACACAACATAACATGTTAATTACTATCACTACCTCCATTAGTACTACCAAACTAGTGTTACTGTTATTGGTATACAATAAACTGATTTATAATAAACAGAGAGTTGATGAAATAGCAACTAACTACCAGTATGACTAAACAAGAATAGATGGTTGAATGGGTGGATAAGGAGATGAATGGATAGATGACATATATATCATATGTTATAACCATTCAATACTATGACCACACCCAATAAGCATACCTGACACAAGACAAGAGTAACCACACACTATCATATAGTACATATGTTACATCCTTTTAATTTCCATATAAGGTATCATGATCTATATCATGTGACTACTATAATATATAATATAATGTGTGGAGGGTTATCTGCCAGCTGGTAGAAACTGATAATTTGTTGAACATAAATAATACAAAATGCCAACTGTTGCCAAAATCTAGAGTCTATATCTGGATAGGTCTGATAACAAAGGAAAATGATAAACAGTGGTATTTGATGGAGTTATGTATAACATTTACTCCATAAAATAACATTAGTGGATTAGTAAGTGCTTAAACATCACATTGTTGGCAGAAGTTAGGTCAGTCATTGATATAACAATAGACAACACATCACATATACAGGACATTAGTATGTAATGCTTGTTACTCTCTCTAGAAGCTGATATTGAAAATTGCTAACTAATTCCCGAAAAGTGATATTTAAAATTGTCAAGTTGTTAAATGACTAGAATGTTTTTAGAACTAATAACTTAATAACCTTCGTTTTATGATAATAATAAACAACATTTATTGCCACTTGTTGCTATGGAGATAGAAAGTTATTAAGTCAGGTGTTTTTTTCAATTAGCAATACATGTGTTTTGCATGTGATGTATGTTTTGTGGTTAATAAACATATATAGAATATAACAGTGTTTTCAGCTGCACATTCTATCTCTTGTAACATTTTTTTGATTAATGTCATGTAATAACTAATAATTAACTAATTACTTAGGGTTTTCCCAACACTCTCTATGTACTATAGGAAGGAGTTTCATCACAGACCTAAAAGTGTTACAATACTTACCAGTACAAGCTGCAGTAGGATCTTCATATCTACTTCGATAATAACCTGTTAAACAGGTACAACTAGTTGTACCAGATGTAGTGGAGTTACTGTTCTCGGGACACTTCTCACATAAGTGATGGCCTTGAGATGACTTGAAGTAACCTTCTGAACAAACTATAAAGAAATTAGTAAGAAATTAAAGTATTAAAGCAAAATAATACAATTAAAATATAAGAAAATTTTGTTTGTTTTAAAGATCTGATCTGTTTTGAAATAGCGACATAAATGTTACTTTTTGGAAGAAGCTATACTGATTACATAAATGTATATATACATGTTTAAATATAATACATGATAATTACATTCAGTAACCATGACGATTATAAATTAACATTGTGCAGTCAACTAGGTCCATGAACTAAAGCTATATTAACTTTCAAAATACAATATAATTTGTATGCTATCATTATATTTAAATCAATTAAGTATTATTACTGTAATAGTTAACATTTTATTTACCATCACATGATATATTGTTACTTAATTCATAACCAGGATTACAAGAACATGAGACATCTACATTATCCCAAACTCCATTTAGTTCACAAGCTAACTGAAGATTAGCTGACACTGGACTAGCATTCTCTATACAACTACCAACAATGTCTATGTCTTGAGAGAAACTAATACTAGGAGCAACTGTTCGTGGATAAATGACCAGGTTTTTCACTTGATAAGGACATATGTCATAGTACACTACAAGACGTTGTATTGCTGTACAAGATCCTTCATCTACTACTGCTAAATATAGACCAGTAGAAGTGATTTTAAATCTGCCTCGACGAAAGGAGAATCTATCTTGTCCAGCAGTGTGAATAAGTCGTACTCCTGTGTGATAATAGGCACTGCTATTAGCACGAAATGTTTCATTGATCTCATTAGTTTGAAAGGCTGAAATTGAGTATGACTGTTGACAGTTAGTACAAGTACTATCAGTAGCAAATGTCACATTAATGGTCAGTTCTTTAACTCCAACATCAGTGATATTGATATATTGAGTTATTAACCAATTGTCTTGTCCTGATTGATCAGTGCCACAAGCTAAAAGATAATGCTTACATTCAATGCCTTGATTATTGTCATACCACTGTAAGTAGAAGCATATATATATCATTGTATTATAGTATGTACAACTTACTCTTCGATAGAAAGAACTGTTTGGTTCATCAAAATCAACAGATAACCAGATACCATTACCTCCTGTAGCAGTCACTAGAGCACCAGATCTATAATTCTGTGTATCCACCAATATATGTTCAATATTAGAGGTAGGTACTCTACCACTCTGATCTAGACAATAGCTATCAGCATCACCAGGAGCCACTGACTGAGTAACTCCTAATTCAGCCAAAGAGAGGAAGAAAAGAAGAGCTGACAAGAGACAAAGCAACGATCTCGAGACCATCATTTTGACATGAGAAGGTACTCTCCTTCAAAAGGCTAACCACGAGCTGTTGTTCAATAATTTCTGAATCTGCAATAAAGTTAATATTGATTAAAGGTGGCGTGGTTTAGTGCTACTATTTAACCCTTCTTCAACTCGGTACTCTCCTTTAGAGGTCAGCAGTGATGGCATCAAATACAGCATCATCTCGACCGAAGCAGATATCAGCTAAAGTGATATTACTAGGAGAGGCTAGATCTGGCAAGAGCAGTTTGTTCTATCGGTAAGCAGCGTGCAAATCCTTTAAAAATATAATATGTATGATCCATAAACCACACCCCCTAGCTCTAAACCAACTGATAGTCATGTTATATCTAAGTAGTTTGCAGTACTGATTTGTCAATACTGGAGCTGATCTTACTGTCATGGTGTTTCTAGTAAATGTAAAGCTTTTAATGTATAGATATAATAGTTTGGAGTTAGTTAATAGTTACTATATATATGTATTAAATTGATATACAAGTTATATTGATAATAGCACGCCATATTATTACTTAGGTATAGTTATTACAGAACTATTACAACTAACAGCGACTGTAGTATTTTTATAATAATTAATAAAATACTACAAGAGACAATTTTTACAATATCATTAATAAAACTGTAGTGTAATGACGTCATATAAATGTCCTTCAATGAATGAACAGTGTCCAATTGAATTTAACTGGTTCTATGCTACTTTACATTAAGTGATGCATTATGTTTGTATTGTAATGAAAGAACTTATACCAAGCATTTGATGAGCATGTGCGAGAGAGATATTCTACACTGTTCCATTGGAACCATTCTTCTCAATAGTTTGGGACTATTATTTGTCTATTGATATTTTTCCCTTTGTTTTCTCTATTGTATTACCACATCTCTATTATTTACTGTTTATTAAAATTTCCCACACAGTTCTGTTATGACAATTCACACGAGTGTTATTATTTGCTATCAAGTCACATGATCCTCTAAGTCACATGATGAAACCATTAATTACATAATATATCATCAGAGTGACTAAAATTTCATGTGATAATCATGCATTGTTATAGATGCAATTGTTTGTTGGGTCATGTGACTTGATTTCTAATAATCACATGACAAAATCCATTATCACATGATCTAAAGCTCATAAATATAGCTATATTTTACATTAATTTAATCTTTTTTATTATTCATTACAAAGCTATTACACTATATCTCTGTTAGTATTAAACACAGACAGTACAGGGGTAGTAGTCGTGGTACTGATACTACTACAGATGGAGCTCCTACATTTCAAATGAGTCAGTTAACACAAAACAGAGGATATGATACTTGTACTAGAACTATTATCATACCACCTGAATATCAAGTTAATGTAAGTTGACACATTTTGTTTATATTAACTCTTGTCCATTCATCCATTTTATTGTTGTCCATTCGTCTATTTTATTGTTGTCCATTCTTCCATACATTTATTTGTAATCTATTTGTACATTTTCTTCTCTCCCATTCTCTCCAATCCCTTCAACTATTGTCTATATGTAGTTGCTAAATACATTTGTTATGGTTGTACATTTCCTGTTATTGATTTATACATATCCTGTTGTTGTTAGTTCACTTCCATTTGTCCACTTCCTGTTGTTGTTCTTACCTTGTCATTCATTTTTCCTCTAACTATCTCTCTCTCTCTTTCTCTCTCTCTCTCTCTCTCTCTCTCTCTCTCTCTCTCTCCTATTTGTTTTGTTCAGTTAACAATAAAGGATAGCGTATACTCTCAAGAAAGAGGTCAATCTCTTAGTGCTCATTTCTATCGTGGAGTACAGGCAGTAATCCTCATGTGTAGTCTCGATAATGAACACACTCTCAATCGACTTACCTTCTGGTTGGAAGAAGCTAAACTTTATGTTAAAGTATGTACTGTTTTTAATAATAATGTATACTGTAGATGAAGATCATAACTACATTGAACGCTCTCTCTCTCTCTCTCTCTCTCTCTCTCTCTCTCTCTCTCTCTTTCTCTCTCTCTCTCCAGGATCAAAAGGCCATGTTTATAGTAGTGGGTACAAAATGTGATATTGAGGACAGTAAAAGAGAAATCACTTCTGAAATGTTACAATCATTTGCTGCTCATCATGACCTACCAGCATTTGAGGTATGCTAGCTCACTCTGTTATGTCACTTAATTATAACTATATGATACCAATATTAACACTATTATTGGACTATATTTATTAAGAGAGTCTAACAATGAAGTACCTTACATGTAATGGTATAATTGCTAGAGTCATTGACAGTTACTTTAGACACCAATTAATTGTATTAATTAAAGGAGTCACCTCATTTAGTGTTAGAGAAAGTGCAGCAAATTTTATGCTCTTTTAAGAATCTGCTTGCTATGAATATCATTAACTTGTATTTTTAACCCACCAGGTATCTGCAAAAACCAACGAAGGTGTCAATAATATGTTACAAGCGCTTGCAAATAAAATAGTCGAACAACATCATCGAACTGGTCGAAGCCACTCTAACCATATGCAAGAGTCACACCCACTTTTAGGAGACGCCTCCTATCCTATTGGCAATGATGATCTCCCATTTTACACAACACGTGATGCTAACACATCTTGTTGTCCTTGTTGTGTTATTTCATGAGAACCTTACAAATCTTTTAAGGTGACATAATACATGTAAATATTGTACCTCTATTCTGGATAATCCAGTGCATTTAAAAGTATTTTTATGTTGCCAGTATTCAGTTACTACTTGTATTGTATACTGGTAGTTATAACAATAAACGTGTGGGTGTATACATACCTGTGACTAAATTGACTCAATCACATCTTTAAAGGTCACAGTAGCAGGTAATATGTTTATCTGTGTTTTAATTTTAATTTTTTTTGGTAAAAACTTATTTCTGTTATTATTTTGAATTTATTTATGTACATGTAGTCACTATTCTTTGTGGTTAGTGATAGTAAGTATTCTTGGTACTTGGTTACCATATAGACATCAGTTATTTGATGTTTGTAAAGCTGTCTTTGCATATTGAGGTAGTATGAAAGCTGACTTGTGGATTGCTGTGTTGTAATAATGTAGATTCATTTGTTTCACCTCATGCTCTGTCAATTCACGTACTGGTTTATCAAATAAGGTATCCTGTAGGAAAAGAAAAATTAAACATTTAAACTGTAAAATAAAAATGTTTGCTGATAATTAGAAATGCTGCATGGTCATTTTACAGCCTGTCAAAATATAAAGACTTTAGTGTTGCTATTTTACTGAAATATGAAATCTTCTAAAACTAACTTTAAAGACAACAACAAATTCAATGAGAAATTAATTATTAATTAGTACTTAATAACTAAATTTATTACAACAATTACAAAATAAGACCTGATATAAAAACTGTCTTTACTCACTTTATTTTTGCTGGCTAAATGAAACCCACATTGTCCTCCGATGTAAACTGGTATAAAGATACCAAAAGCATATCGGACGACAGGAAAAACTTTTTGTAGAGTCTCTGTGAACCTCTTTATAAACTCCAAATCTGTCCATAGACACTCAGCTAAATGAATCGGACATTATCATTAAAGAACTAAATATTATACATTTATTACCTAGTGAACATAT
Organism: Xestospongia bergquistia; assembly: GCA_963965975.1. Taxonomy (NCBI): domain Eukaryota; kingdom Metazoa; phylum Porifera; class Demospongiae; order Haplosclerida; family Petrosiidae; genus Xestospongia; species Xestospongia bergquistia. The sequence goes on from OZ014416.1 coordinate 1,016,954, forward strand.
AATACCATCTGGTTTTAATGCTTTCTTTACTTTCTCATAATATGGTTGCTCATAGAATAACTTGCTTGGCTCTATTATTGAAATAACAACACAGTAAAAGATGTCTTTATAAAAATATCTTTGTGATTACAACACTTTGTTTCTGTTTCATTTACTCAATTAATCTACACTAGATGTTTCTAACACTAGTGCTGTTTTGAAATCTTAAGAAAACACTAACTAGTGTGGTAGATTGAGTTAACAAAACAGGAAATTACTAACAACATGCAACACTTTTTTAATACTATTTATAAAATTTGGAATGTCGAAATTCATAACATGGACTATATATTATTTTGATGAGAGAGATTCTCCTTTATAATATTGCTAAATTTTATGTCCCAACAGATAGCGTTCTAACAGGGACATCCTTTTTTCAGGCTTATTATCAATCATCAAGGGGCATTAACAAATATTCATGATAATAAGATGTCATCTTATATTGATATTCCACTCTATTATAATATACCTGTATCGTAGTCCGAACAGTCAGTGATAACGACATCAAATTCTTCAGTGTAACGATCTATAAAAGTCATACCATCTTCTAAATGAACAGTCAGTTTTGGAGAGGTGTATCCAATTGCTGTAGTTGGAAGATATTTCTTAGAAACTTCTATAACATCCTGTCAATGACCATATTTTACATGTAGTCATATGAACATGTAGTTTACCTTGTCAAGTTCACATTGATGGATTTCTTCCACTGTGGAGTGTTTCTCGACTTCTCTAATGACACCTCCATCTCCTCCTCCTATTATCAATACCTAGAGAACGAGAGAGCGGAGAACTGCAAGTAAATTGTAAAATCGCTACTCACTTTTTTAGGATGTGGGTGTGAGAAGAGAGGCAGGTGAGCCATCATTTCAGAGTAAGGAAATTCATCTCTCTCTGTACACTGCACTGTTTCATCAATAACCATTACATTACCAAATGTTTTACTAATAATTGAATATCTACTGTAACCATCGTTTAATGTGACATACCTCTTAAATACTATTAGTTCTTGATACTGACTATCTTCATCATACAAGACTTCATCAACTTCAACACCAACAGCCATTCCTTCTCCCTCCCATAATTCAAAATATTGTCCTGCAACAAAACCATCCATAACAAATTTAGTGACATACGATAGAACAGGACTATTTTTATTGAGTGTTTTTAATGAACTATGCACAAAGACCCTTTGTTTATTAAATAAGTGGGTTTGTTCAACCTTCACTTGAACTCTATAGCAAGCGAAAATCATTAGTCACTACAGAAGACATCACATCCCTTTTTGTTGAATAGGTCTTCAACACCCACTTAATTAATTATAACGACAAAATAGAAACTAATAACATTTAACAAATTCATATTCTTAGAAATCACTTAGTAAGTAATTAATACTAAAACATATAGATCATTTAGGCCAATGGTGGCATCTCTAGAGCTTCTTTGACATATTGTGGCAATGCAAAGGAAGCTTTGTGGGTTTTGCTATTGTAATATCTTAGACCCATCTGTTTGACTTCTTCTTCTGTTAATTGTCGTGCTGGCTCCTCAAGTACCTTGTCCTGTAAAGGAATGTACAATTAACCTTTTGCTTGTGATATGAAAAAGAGATCAAGTCACCTTGTTTTTGCTGGTCAGAAGGAAGCCACATTGTCCTCCAAGATAAGAAGGCACAAGCACGCCATATGCATATCGAACTACTGGAAAAACGCTTCGAAGTGTTTGTGTGAAAGTCTTCATAAACTCAAAGTCAGTGAACATACATTCCGCTAAGCAACAATAAAACCAAACAATGACATTGTTATGTTGTAATACCTAGAGCACAAACAACACCGTCTGGTTTCAAAGCCTTTTTGACCTTCTCATAATAAGGTTGTTCATAAAGCTGCTTACTTGATTCTGTAGTGGTGCCATAATATCAGCAAGGTCTGTTTGTTGCTTACCAGTGTCGTAGTCTGTGCAGTCAGTAATAATGACATCAAATTCTTCAGTGTAACGATCTATAAAAGTCACACCGTCTTCTAAATGAACGGTCAGTTTTGGAGAGGAGTATCCAACTGCTGTAGTTGGAAGGTAAGTCTTCGAAATTTCTATAACATCCTGTCAATGACCATATTTACATGTAGCCAAATGAACATGTAGTTTACCTTGTCAAGTTCACATTGATGGATCTCTTTCACTGTGGTGTGTTTGTTGATTTCTCTTATTGCACCACCATCTCCTCCTCCAACAATTAGCACCTTGAGAGGAGAGAGAGAGAGATACCAATATCGAGCAAATTTATTGTTCAAACCTTTTTAGGATCAGGATGACAGAAGAGTGGTAAGTGGGCCATCATCTCATGGTAAGAAAATTCGTCTCTCTCAGTGCATTGAGGTATTTCATCAATAAGTAACACATTCCCAAATGTCTTGCTATAAATAAAGCACAAAAATTTACTCATATATACAAAACAAATACATTGCAATAGAGTATGCATAGTGCTAGTAGCATAGTAAGTAGCAGTTAAAGACTTTAACAAAGCTAAAATGTTGTTTAGCATTGCTATTTTAATTTTAAAACAACACTGATTTATTACCTTCTGAATACTAATAATTCTTGATGCTCACTATGGTCATCATACAGTACTTCATCAACTTCCACACCTACAGCCATTCCTTCATTCTCCCATGCCTCAAAGAACTGTCCTGCTACAAAGCCATCCATGATGCACTGACTCTGCTTACAAATGAAATAAATCTGTTATAATATTGACAACAATGACCTATTGTCATAGTGTTCTAACTCTATGAATAGTGGGCACATTATTGTTATTAATTGAGTAATCTTCAATGAGATGATACATGGTTTCCAATAATAATATATATTAATAATGGTATTTAAATTTTATTATTTCAGTAATATTAAAATCTATGATAATGAAAACAAAACTTTTAGGTGATTGTTGTGAGATAAAGACATTAGGAAGATGTCTCTAGAGCCTCTTTGACAAACTGAGGTAGTACAAAGGAGGCTCTGTGTATTTCCCTATTGTAATATTTTAGGTCCATTTGTTTGATTTCTTCAGCAGTTATCTGATGTACAGGTTCTTCAAACACAGTATCCTGTAGAAAATAATCATAGGCCTCATAAGCGTATGAGAATTTTGGATATTACCTTGTCTTTGCTAGCTAAAAGAAGACCAATTTGTCCTCCAATATAGACAGGAACGACAATACCAAAAGCATAACGAACTACTGGAAAAACACTTTGGAGAGTTTTAGTGAAACTCTTTACAATAGGCAAATCTGTCCATGCACTCTCTCCTATAAACAAACACAATATTTATCTAAATGTTGTTTTGTTATTTTACCAAGAGAACATAAAATGCCCCCAGGCTTCAATGCTTTTTTCATTCTTTCACAATAAGGCTTTTCAAATAACTTCATACTTGGACCTGTTGTAAGGAATTTCAATAAATAGTTTGTCTATTAAGTTTGGTCATTTCACAATTTGTGTGCAAATTGTATAATTATTCAGATACCTCTATCATAATCTGAGCAATCAACGATAATAATGTCATACTCATCAGTGAAACGACCAAGAAAAGATAATGCATCTTCAAAGTGTATTGTTAGTTTTGAAGAAGAGAGTCCGACTGCCATACTTGGAAGATATATCTTGGACAACTCAATGATACGCTGTTAAAATTATTTGTAATAATCACTTCCTCAATACTGTGTCTACAATATACTTCATCTATTTCACAGAGGTGAATCTCTTCCACTCCAGGATGCTTGCTAACCTCTCTTACTACACCACCATCTCCTCCTCCTACTATCAGTACCTAGAGAGAAGGAGATTACTGAGCAATTTGCACAAACTATTTGTTGGTACTTACCTTTTTAGGATCTGGGTGTGAGAAGAGAGGTAAGTGTGCTATCATTTCATGATAAGGAAACTCATCTCTCTCTGTGCACTGTATGATACCATCAAGAACCAATACATTGCCAAACTTTGTGCTATAAAATATATATAGAGAGATAGTATGTATTCAATAATCCAAAAGAATTTAAATTAAGCTACCTTTTGAAAATGGTGATCTCTTGGTGCTTAGTTTTCTCTTCAATTAAAACCTCTTCAACTTCAAGAGCAACAGTCAAGCCTTTCCAACTCTCTAGGAACCATCCCATATGAAATCCTTCCATTGTTTGCAATGTCTGTTACGTAAGTAACTAAGAGATGCTGGCAACTGGAGATACGATGCTTACTACGCCTTTGTTGCTAGGAACAAAGATTCTTTGTTGGTGAGTTGTTCAAGTCTAACTCTTCCTGTTATCACATGTCCTATGGACTACAAAGGATATCTCTCTATTGTTGCAAAGACTCAACACTACTACATAACTCTTAAGTATTTGCAATCATTATTTCTCAGGTAAGTCAAATGCTAGTTAGTGGGTCATTTCATCAGATCATGAAGTGGATGTCACCATCAAAGTGTGCTATTGTCATAACTTTATTGTATCAAAATCTGTGTTGTTATTGGCATCAAATTTTTCAAGGAATCTACAAGTTGATTGTCCACACAAATGTATCTATCTCTTGGTGATGTCATACTACATTGATCTAGACATCTTGTATATTTTGATCTCTCCTATAATGCAACAACAATCATATCCTGTTCAGCTACTATGTACTCACTGTAGACATGTTGTACTGCTATAGTAGCTTACCTGTATGGTCACAAGTTGTTGTTATATTCCGTAGTAATACCTTTGAAATATGGCAGCTGAATCATCTTCTCTGAACTCAAGCTATTTCGAAATCATTTGCTCATAGAAGAGCATATCATTAACAGCTAATTTACTAAAGACAATAAAATGAAGACTACTAGATATTGAATGAACTACTGATATAAAGTACAAAATCAGGTACTGTAATTGTACTATATAATTTTGTAACATTGCACTATTATAGTACTAGATGCTGACATTCAGTGGGCCATGATAACATCCCACCCACGTGTAGTTATTAATAATCGGTTGATTATTAATAAACTTAAACCACACCCCTAATAAATGTTTGATTGGCCTCTGTTGCACATACTTGAAATGTTTCTGGTTGTGGGAGGGAATAAACTGTTCTGATCTCACTTCTCTTCATCCTTGTTCGAAAAGATCCTTCAGTAAACTAGGTAAGTCCTCTTTCAGCTGTGCTAAATTTACTTTTTAAAATTTTTATCACTTTAGTATTGAATAACGTTAATAATTTTAGATTTATTTAGTTTTTTACACAATCTTCTTTAACTATGGGTGATGATATTATTCCTGTTCGATTAACATTTAGGGGGTAAGTGATGAAAGAAGAGAAAGAGAGAGAGAGACAACAAATATAACATTTATTGATGTTACAATCTGTTTTCTCATCACAGCAAGGAGATTCGTTTTGCTCTTACCCCCAACATGTCTATAACTGACGTGGGTACAGAGATAAGACGTCAATGTGGTCTACATACTACAGCCCCTTTTAATCTCAAATACTTGGATGTGGAAGGTATTGGATAATAAGTAACATTACACATCGTTAGGGGGTGTGGACATAGCAACTGTTGCTATGACCACAACTAGTTATTGCCAAGTTTTAACATTAAAAGATCACAGCACAACTTAGAATTAGTGAACTTGTAGTTTACAGGGGAGCTATACAATCAGTACTAACACAATGATAATAAATTCAGGGTTCATTTAAAGATATTGTTTATTGATGCATTCAGTAATATTGAGAGATACATGTACACATATATAGTTCTGGCCTAGTCACATTATATAGTCCAGTGTTTCCTTATCAATATCTAAACTGCTATCTTTGCAGTATCTATTATCTATTTGGTTGTCATGGTAACTGCATTTCCCAATCTTACTTAGGTGATCCTGTTACTGTCTCGTTAGAACGACAAAGAGAATGGGATGAGACAGTCCGACTTCATTTTTATAATCAAGAGAAAGAACTCTTGATGCATGGTAAGTGTACAGTAAGTATACAGTAAGTGTACAGTAAGTATACAGTAAGTGTACAGTAAGTGTACGGTAAGTATACAGTAAGTATACAGTAAGTGTACGGTAAGTGTACGGTAAGTATACAGTAAGTATAAAGTGTTCACAATTAACTTATATTTTATTTCTTCTACAGTGTTTGAAGGTCCTCCCCCACGTCCTGGTGAGCTGTGCGAAGGAGAAGATAGTAAGTGTAGTAGACTTTACTCACTTTACTGTAAATAGTACAATATGTAGTAATATTAATATAAATAATGAAAACAGCTGTTACATATATCATAATTACATCATTTTGTTTTCTTATAGCTCGTGTATACCATCGTCGAGGAGCCAGGAGATGGAGGAAAGTACGACGTATCAATGGACATGCTTTTGTTGCTAAAAGGCTACAGGTACAGCTGGATAGATGGATGGATAGATCAATAGATGGATGAATAGATAGATGGATTGATAGACGGATTGACAGATAGATGGACTCATTTCTTTATAGGCTGCCTACTGTGCAAAATGTAAAGAGAGAATTTGGGGTCTTGGTCGTCAAGGTTACAAATGTGAGGCTTGCAAGATGGTTGTACATAAGAGGTGTTGTTACTATCTCCGTCAAGAAGAGATATGTGAAGGTCATCCTGTAAGTAAAATTATCGACAAATAAGGTCCAATCACTATCTCCTCGGTAGCCTGCAAGACAACCAGGAGAAGATCTCTCTGAGAAAAAACCAGCTGATCCTTTCCATGATTTCTTAACAGTACGTTTTGATCCCCATCCATTCATCCATCAATATGTTTATTCATCCATTTACTGTCATAGGACAGTTCGTATTTACACTGTCAATATTATATATGATAGTACATATAACTATTATCAGTAACCACACACACATTATGGTAGAACTAGGCATAGTATCTTGGGATTACCTCTAATGTGACCTTTGTGTTTTAATATTATCTTGAGACCCAGAGGTGACATGAAATTATGTCTGAGAAAGAGAAGGAAGGACATATATCATTATTTGCAAAGATTGATTTGTTTAAGTATTAGATAATGGGATATATTTATTTTTTTAGATTTAAAGTTGAATGTTAAGTACTTACTTTTATATGCTATCCATTCTTTGTAGACCAATCCTATCAGCGAGAGTCAAATTTCACTAGATGACTTCAATATTCTTAAAGTTATTGGTCGAGGAAGCTATGCTAAAGTTCTAATGGTAAGTTAGATCACTGGATAGTACATGTATCATCTCTCTCTCTCTCTCTCTCTCTCTCTCTCTCTCTCTTTCACAGGTTGAGTTGAAGTCAACAAAGCGTATTTATGCTATGAAGGTTATCAAAAAGGAACTAGTAATGGATGAAGAGGATATTGATTGGGTACAGACAGAGAAACATGTCTTCGAACAAGCATCTAATCATCCCTTCCTAGTTGGCCTTCACTCCTGTTTTCAGACAGAAAGCAGGTCTATAAAAAAGGATTACCAACTAAAAATTTGATTCTCTCTCTCTCAAAACAGATTGTTCTTTGTCATTGAGTGTGTTAATGGAGGTGATCTCATGTTTCACATGCAACGTCATCGACGACTTCCAGAAGAACATGCTCGATTTTATTCAGCTGAGATCAGCTTAGCACTTAACTTTTTACATGATAGAGGTCTGTTAAAAAGGATACTATTATTATAATGAATTCTATTATTATTATGTTATTGTGTAGGCATTATATATCGTGACCTTAAACTTGACAATGTATTATTAGATCAAGATGGACATATTAAACTAACTGATTATGGAATGTGTAAAGTAAGTTAACAAATAAACTGCCCATTCACACTTACCAATATAATGACTGCATCTACAATACTTCTTTACTGATGTATACTGAAAAGGAGAATCCTTTACAATGTTCATTGCTTACCTTGGTCTCCTTAGGAAGGTCTTCGTGCTGGTGATACCACAAGTACATTTTGTGGTACTCCTAATTACATAGCTCCTGAAATTCTTAGGGGACAGGATTATGGTAACACGAGGACTATACTATCTTGTACAAATTATATTTTTGTGTCTTTTTAGGTTTTTCAGTTGATTGGTGGGCATTAGGAGTATTATTATATGAAATGTTAGCTGGGAAGAGTCCATTTGATGTAGGAGGTCACGATATGACAGATCAGAGCACTGAAGATTATCTATTCCAAGGTGTCCATCTGTCTATCCAGTCCATCTATCAATGCATTCATTCATTCATCCATCTACCAATTTGTCTATCAATCCATTCATTTGTTCATTCATCTATCCATCCATTCTCCAGTTATTTTAGAGAAGACAATCCGAATTCCTCGTTCACTATCAGTTAAAGCAGCTCAAGTGGGTGTGGTTTCAACACACAACTCTTTACCATGATATCTATTCAACATCTATAGGTACTCAAAGGCTTTCTTAATAAAAACCCAGCTGAACGCTTAGGTTGTCATCCTCAGACTGGATTTTCTGACATTATGAATCATGCCTTCTATAAAACTATTGAATGGGAGTTGGTAAGTACTATAACCATTATAACCTGTTTTACTTGTTTTTCTAGTTGCGTTGTCGTCAGGTGACACCTCCATACAAGCCTAGAATTGATAGCGATCGAGATCCTTCAAATTTTGATCCTCAGTTTGTTACTGAACCTATTCAATTCACTCAAGACGATCCGTAAGTCCCATATATAGTACAGTTAGTGTCCTAAAAGAGATATATATTAGTGACATTGTAGATATTGTTTTAGATGTAGTAGTTGATAACATATGAGCATTATATATAATAACAAGTAAGTTGGTGGTTGACCTTAATAGACAATAGTTAGACTAAACTTATTTTCAACATATTAAATAGCAAGTACATAATCATAACATTTGTGTACAATAAACTGTTATCTCTGGCCTTTATACTTGAGTGAGTATAATATGATGTAGTACTTTATATATGATATTCTGGAAGTTTAACACTTTAATTTGGTAATCTCTCTAACCACAGTGATGTCATTATGGCAATCGATCAGTCAGAATTTGCTGGTTTTGAGTACATCAATCCTTTGCTTATGTCAAAGGTAGAAGAGGTTTAGCTCATGTCTCCCTCTCTCTCTCGTCTCTCACTCTGAATATAGAATCAATATAGATTTGAGTGATAATTATTTTAATTTATAATGAAACTTTAATCATGATTTTATCAATGGGTTATTGTAATAGGTTTTTAATGTCAAATTTTTATTGCTAATTTTTTACTTAAATTATAAAATTTATTGTTGGTGATCTCTGCAAAGATATGCACGAATTGTTAATCATTTGGTAATTAAGTTACCAGGCAAATGATTATTTCTGAAACGCGCGTTTGCTGGGACAAGCAAGAAGTTGTACATTCTGATTGGTCGGTTATAAGTTCCCGCCATTATGCACGGGAACACGCGCAAGATGGCCTTGTAAGAGAGCTGAGAGCATGATCCTTATTGTGTCTGACAATAAAAGGACGGAGCTCTGTCGGCCATGTTGTTATCATCGTTGGATCGTCTCGTCGTTGGATCTTCTCGTCGTTGGATCGTCTCGTCGTTGGATCTTTTCATCGCTGGATCTCATCATCGTTGGATTTCATCTTTTCTTTTTTTTTGTCATCCTTTTCTTCATTTTTGTAACTTTTCTTTTTTTTTAATTTCTTCATTTATTTCTTTATTGATTGTCTAATTCCTTTCTTTTCTACAGATCTTACTTGGACTGATGTTCTCTGATGTGCTTTGATGTTCTCTGACTGTTCTAGCTCTGATGTTCTCTGACTGTTCTAGCTCTGGTGTTCTTTGATGTTCTCTGACTGTTCTGATGTTCTCTATGCTCTTGACTGTTCTCTGGATGTAAAAGATGAGTCGCTCTCCTGCTCAGTCTCTCCTGTCTTCCTTCAAGCCTTCTTTCCTCTTCTTTTAATTTTTATTTTTATTTTATTTTGGGCTATTCAGCCCATACACCATACACACACTCATACAAATCCTATTAATTATCTTCCCCCTGCCGCCTGGCGGCCAAAAAAAAAAATTTTTTTTAATATCCAAGGCCGCCAGGTGGCGGGGGGGCTATTCAGCCCATACACCATACACACACTCATACAAATCCTATTAATTATCTTCCCCCTGCCGCCTGGCGGCCAAAAAAAAAAATTTTTTTAATATCCAAGGCCGCCAGGTGGCGGGGGGAAGCTCTGATCTTCTAGGGTGCGTGTGTGTGTGTTGTGTGTGTGTGTGTGTTGGTTGGTCCTTTTTCACTTCCTCTGTCTCTCTTCACTCTCCATCCACTCATTGTCACCATCAGTTCATAACTACTCTCTTTTTCTTTCCCTGCAGGAGCAGCACTGGTGAAAAAGGTGAGCTGTCTTTCCATCCATCCATCCACTTCTCATCCATTCTTTAGTATTCAGTTGTTATTCTTCTCTTTCTCCCTCTATGTTCTCAACTTGCGGACTGACTGGACTTTTGGGAACTCTCCATCTTCTCTTTCCTACTATTGTTGAATTGGAGACCTTCACTGGACTTCTTGGGGACTCCTCACCTGTGGACTGACTGGACTCTTGGAAGTCTCCATCTTCTCTTTCCTACAATTGCTGGATTGGAGACCTTCACTGGAGACTATCTTTTTTAGATTTTTATTTTATTTTTTTATTTTAGTTGTCATTTTTTCTTTATAACATTTCTTTACAATATTCTTGTTTTATTATAGATGTTATTTGTCTTAAAAACCATTTTCACTAAAATTTGTCAAAAGTCAATCTTTAGTTTCAAAGATATTTTAAGTTAATAATAATAATTATTATTATTATTATTATTTTATAACTTTTTAACTAGTTTAGAAATTTTTTTTTTGAAAATCTAATACTTCTTATTTATAATATATTATATTGTTTTACAAAGAACTATATCATTAAATTAATTTTTTTTTACAAAGAACTTAGTTTTAATTTTTTTGCAAAAAATAATTAAAAATCTATTAAAGCGTTTTGCTGTGCAAATGATCGATATTTTCCCACCATAATGGTGGTCACGCGTTTCCTTGTTAGGTATGTACACGTGCTGATGACATTTTCCCGCCAATGTGGTGACATTTCCCGCCCTACCAATGTGGCTTAATTTCTGTTTCAATGTTTATTTTAGTTTTTTTTAATGATTAAAATCAAAGCTTATTTATCACTTAATTTGGCTCTTCATCTTTGGACTTACTTTTTTTTTGTTTTGTGTTTTTTCATTTTTTTGTATACTAAACTCTATTAACATTAAATTCATTCTTTAAAATTCTATTAACTTTTTTCTTTTAAATTTGCCCTTGACATTTAATTTCTTTTAATCTCTACCCTTAATAATAATTTTTAACCATTATTTTTTAACTTTTAATCTCTATTCTTAATATTATTTTTTTATTAATTTTTAACCATTATATTTTAATTTCTTTTCAATCAATTATTACCAATATTATAAACATTTTAAAGTCAATTTCATTAATTATTAATAATTATAACTATTATTCTAAACAGAAACATTTTTTTTAACTATGAAAATTTCAAATGAATTCAGTAATAGTTACACATAAACTGGTTACCAATACCAGTTTATAAGATTAACTTATGAGAGTCAATACAACGACAACATGTACTTTCCGTTAATAACAGTTATTTGTCTACATTAAACTTTGGTATATCTTTACCAGTAAACAGTAACCTTTCTACACCTTCCTCCTGAATAATTGCTATCCGTATCACCCCTCCAGAGCTACCATCACGTGATATGGCCAAAGCAACAGCTGAGAGAGAAAGATATGATAGCATTAGTAAGTATAATACAAACCATTTTTAACAAATTCTATTGTCTCCTCTTTAGACATGCCACTTTTGTAGTGAGCATCGCAGTAACCATAGAGATATGTACTACCAGAACCTTAATAAAGCAGACCATAATTGAAAAAGTTCATATTATGGAGTGAACATACCTCCAATAGAAAATGGTTGTCGAACACACATTCCACCTAATGGTATGGAATAAACCTGTACCAAAGAAAAAGGATAAACATGTAGATAATATATACCCACTTTGTTACCTGTCCTCCTAATCTATTGTCCCAACCAGCACACAGGATACCAGCGATACAATTATCACGATATCGATAGCAAAGTGATCTGAAAAAGTTAGCAGCCGTCTTCACTAATGGAGGCTCATTCAACTCTACACTAGAGGGAAGAAATTTAATCACTAATAACTTGCTTTTCTGATGACTGGTTGGGTTGAATGAACAGATAGATCAACATTATACAAATAAACTAACAATGTTAGAGTTTTTTGTTCTAGTCAATTATGATATTTTTTATTATATTTAATTTTGATATAGTTCAACTTTCAAAAAGCAGTTTTCAGTATTAATCACTAAAAGTCAAAATGATCTCATACTAGAAGTAGTTCAAATAAACTAAAACAATACAAGCTAACGATGGATGAGATAGAGAAGTAAGTAATGGATAAATGTACCTGTGTAATTGTAATTGAATTTTAACTACATCTGCAATGGCTTGAGTATCAGCAGCTGAGCCAGATCGACAACAGAAAATGCGATCTGTTATCGGTGTCAGTTTGTCAGTGACACGATTTGCTATGAATGAACTACAAGAAAAAAGTAATAAAATTAAATGCTGTTTATTCCTGTAATAATAATCTTAATTATTACTATTGTTTGTTATGTATGTGTGTAACTGGTCTCATTCCTATACTTCCTAAACATTGGAATCTGGGAACGAGACTAGTGTATTGTAGTCATACCCAGAGGTAGTTCGTGAATCAGCTCCAATAATCACACCACCATCAAATTCAACTGCCATAATTGTCGTCTAAGAAAATAACCAACTCATAAAATAATTGCATCTACATTTATTAGTATATATATATATATATTATATCAAGTCTCTTACGCCTGTAGAAACTGGTTCATTCATTCCCATATCCACATGATGAATAGATGAACTTAACATTGTAGCAGCCATTTTTCCTCGTGGGGAGAGTTAATTGGAAGGTGTGGTTAAGGCGTGGCTTTTGACTAGGATTCGAAATTCGAATTGTCTCATACACAGCCATGGTCGATGCTCTTTTGCAACGACTACAAGATGGCCAAAGAGAGCTCTACAAAGAACTGAAAGACCTGAACACTACTCTACTTAAAGATCCACAAGTTAATGGAGAAATGCTACGATCAACAAACAGCTCCTCATCTAGACCACAATACAAAAAAATACCAAGAAATCTACAATCATTCAGTAAGTGGTTTATGTTATGTTTGTATTGCTGAAGTGGGATTTATTGAATATAATATATTTTTTCCAGTAGATACTTCCCTTGATCCACAAAGACCCACTACACTGAATAGCAGTTATCATACAACAAACAAGACAGACATTATGGAGTCACTAAATGCCTCTCGATTTGGAGCTCTAGATCAGCGCCTCAACGAGAGCCGCAAGACTTGGAAGACACCTCGAAAGTATGTACTAAATTTAGTTGACTAAAAATGTTGTATGATTGTTAGAAGTACTGGCAGAGGCATTGGTTGTCCTGGTTACGACTGGGTGGCTGGTCTTCTGGATACAAGCCCTGGTGTGTCTCAGTATAGTTCAGAATGGATACAAGAGCTGAATGAGTTTAGAAAGGTCAACCATTCAGAGTGTTATATGCCTCATGAAATGTAAGTCATTAGAGCTAGTATAGAAAATAATTAACTACATATGTCAAATGAGGGTTTATCATTGTGGTTTAGGTTTTTAAAGGCTAATTGTAATATAGATAGAACATTTCCCTGTAGTGACAATCAGACTTTCAAAGAACGTGAAACAAAAGGTTTGTATTTATGTTTGGTTATTGATGAATGCTCTCTCTCACATCCACACTTGCACACACACACACACACTCAGATATACATAGCTATTCACTCAGTGATAGGTTGTTCCCAGTACCAATTAATTGTAGATGTATTGATGATGTAATATGTCCTGTCTGTGAGGACATACTCCGACCACGAACATCTCAGCAATCACCCAGTTTAATCCAGTGAGTCATATCATCTTCATAATAATGATGTCATGTCCATATTTTAGAGTGAGTGTTCCTCATTGTACCTTGCAAGTACCCTATCAAGTACGACCTCATCGACGAGTTAGTTTTAATCCTTCAGACTCAATGGGATTGTCACAGGTAATGGTGTGTGTGTGTGTGTGTGTGTGTGTAAATGGACGTGATGTACATCATTTATTTTTGTAGCATTGTCTCTCTGGATGGCATAATTCAGACAATTCTGCTGTGCCCAAATATAAATCTATTGACTTGAGGTCATCAATAAAAAAATAAATCCTGTTAATAAAATTATGCTTTAGAATCTGTTCAAATTTTTATTGACTTTAAATAAATCTAGAGTAATACCGACATGAAAATTCAAAAATCAATTTTGATTAACAAATGTCATCGCAACATTATCAGGAGCTTTGTAATGTTCATGAGTTCCTGATAACATTGATGGGTACATGATGTAACTTACAGTAACTCCACAAGTGGCCTTGTGGTAGAATGGAATACTGACCTCTTGTTTATTTCAATAACCTATATATATATATATATATATATACACACACACACACACACACACACACACACACACACACATATATGTGTATGTATATATATTGAAGTATATGATCAATCTTTAGAAGAGTGCACTTTTATGTACATATCAAAGGATAATATCACAGCTGGTAAAGTAAATGACATGAAGATGTTAGCCAGCAGAAATAATTAAGACTATCTAATTATGTTAAATGAAGTTGTCTAAAATCCCTTCTAAAAACGATAGTTCATCATTAGCAGTCACACAAGCATAAATGTCCTTGTCTTGAAGTGTTTTTCTCTTACCAAGCTTTGTATAATGGTATGCCTTGTGTGCTAAATGTCCTATAAATAACTCAGTCATCTAATGGAGAGAAGAAAAAAAACAGAGACTATTATTCGTGACTGAAGTAGTCAAATATAATAATCAGGGGTCAAAAGGTCAGATATGAGCAGACTGTACTGGGCTAAGTCTCAATGATATGTGATACACTTTAAAGCTGTAGTAACAGTTCTCCTACATTATTACAGCTAATGTGCTATATATATGTGTGTGTGTGTGTGTGTGGAGGAGTTACAACCAAAGGACTATTGAGCTTTGATGTTTATTACTATATGGATATCATATGTATAATTGTTTGTTTGGGATGAATATATCATCTCTTAATCATAAATGCATTAATTTCATATTACTTTAGTACATTCATTTGATAACATGTAGTAGAGGCTGATAGCTAGCTAGTCATTATAGTTTGAGCACAAACCTTAGCTATAAGTAGAACTGCTTCTTGTCCAGTTAAGGCCACATCTGGGTCTGACTTCATTATAGTTTTCACTCGTGACAATGGTAAATTCACAAGAGTTCGAGACTTTGCTACAATACATAATATAATAAACGTCCCTGATCAATTCTATTCATACTTGTTGTTTTAGTGCTAGCATTACTAGTACTGTCATTATGTACATCTTCTCTTTCCTCTATTTGATTCTCATTACTTTCTAGTATATCCATATGGTAGGTGGGCATTAATAAAAGTATTAAGAGGGTGTGGTTGCTTTGAAAAAGATGGCTGTGCAAGAGGAGGGAATTGATGATGATGAAGTAGGGGATAACTGGGAAGACATTGAAGAGGAGGTATGTTATATGATTAGTCATGTGACTATGGTATATGATTTTTAATTTAGGACCTGATTCGTCGTTTGACAACACGACAACAAGAAATCTCTAAATTAGTGTACGTAAGTATAGTTCAGTACCAGATGTTTAGAATGTCAGGTCACAAGATATTAACTAATATGAAATTTATGTATTATATCACTTTTAGTGCTAAACAAACTCCACCTACTGCTACTGAAATGCCACTTTTAGAAGGTCCAACAAAAATCAAATATTCTGAAGGGTCTGAATATGTAGCACAAGTGAGATATGTTCCACATATTGTGTATTTAATTATATATTATCACGTGTAGATAAAAATACTTAAACGTCCCGATAATGATACAAATAATACCTCTGTCACCCCAACTCCCACTGAACGCAGTCAGAAATCATTAGCTCAAAGAGAAGCAGAATATGCTAGTGCACGGTAAGAAATTCTAATGTTGTTATTATAATATAATTGTATTTTAATCTAGGGCTAGGATTCTTGGCAATCCGTCTTCAAACAAGTAATTTTAAGTTGTGTTTGGTATTGAATTTTTGTTATTTTTATTTAGAACTTCTGCAGATAAAAAGTTAATGCAAAGAAACTCTAATAAATAATGTATTTATTTTAAATTTTCTGGCTTATCAAAATGTAATTTATAATTTTAATAATAATTTATTATCGTTAATTTTATTCATCGTTTTGTTTGTGTTACTAAAAATAGATAATTTGTAGGCGGAGCGTATTGATCTAAAAATAGCCTGTTCTAAAAATAGACTGTCTGCATTCTAAAGGAAGGCTATAAGACGCCATCTTGTGACGCCCTGTTTAGAAGGCCACTGGTAGAATAGTCAGAACAGGACTTCGGTCTTCAGTTAATCAGTCAAACTCGAGTGTAATAGTTAAGAGAATTCAGTTATAATAGTTATGCAGACGATAAAGTGTGTTGTAGTAGGAGACGGTGCTGTGGGTAAGACCTGTCTATTGATTTCATACACAACCAACAAATTCCCTCAGGAATATGTACCAACGGTAAGAAAGACAGAATACTAGCAAGTCATTTTAGTCTTATTACCTTTACAATGTAAAAGATAAATGTGTAGGATTGTAATAGTCATTGTAAACATGGCAGCCAGTTTTCACTTTTCAACTTGTGTTTTGTGCTGTCTACAGGTTTTTGACAACTATGCTGTAACTGTGATGATTGGAGGTGAACCGTACACATTGGGACTGTTTGATACAGCAGGTAAGTAACTGAAGATATCCATTCCAACAGCCTTACCCTTCTCAATCTCTCCTTTAAGGTCAAGAAGATTATGACCGACTTAGGCCACTTTCTTATCCACAAACTGATGTTTTCTTAGTCTGTTTTTCCGTAGTTTCACCAGCCTCCTTTGAAAATGTCAAAGAGAAGGTGAGTTTATTGTCTATACTGTATTGATATGTTATATACATGTCACTTTGCCTTATATGGGACATTCCATGTATGCACTCATGAATATTCTTAATTTGATAAATTGATATCATGTGTGCTCTTATCATAACCTGCAGTGGGTACCAGAAATCACTCACCACTGTCCCAAAACACCTTTCCTGTTAGTTGGAACACAAGTAGATTTGAGAGACGATGCCAGCACTATTGAGAAGTTATTGAAAGCAAAACAACGACCTATTAATGTTGAAGCTGCAGAGAAGCTAGCCCGAGAACTTCGTGCTGTGAAATATGTAGAATGTTCTGCTCTTACTCAAAAGGGTCTTAAAAATGTGTTTGATGAAGCTATTTTAGCTGCATTGGAACCCCCTGAACAACCCAAAAAGAAGAAATGTCTTATTCTTTAAGAAGATCATGCGAGTCTTTCAACTGTCTACTTCATTATTATATTATTGTGCGTTATGGGGTTAACCCTATTCATTATTGTCATTCACTGACTTATCAGTTGTTGTTTATTGACACACCCACTACTAGTAATCATTGAATATTATTGTGAATAAGTTAATTATTATTATTATTATTATTATTGTGATTACATTCTCTAGTTTTGTGTGTGTGTGTACTAATAATTATTTGAGAAAACTATAGCTAGTATATCATTTTAAAGTTATTAAACAGGTTATTTTAAGAGAGGTGTGGTCAATTAATGAAACTGAAAGTCAATACAGATTAATGAGTCAGCAGCTGACACTCGACAGGCTATTTTAAAAGAGGTGTGGTCAATTAAAATCCATTATAAATAAAAGCAAAAGTCAACACAGATAAATATGAAGTGATTATTTTCAGACATGGGGTAAGCACTTGAGTGCTTGTGCTTGAAAGCACTTTAAGTACATTTTTTGGAGTGCTTGGAGGTGCTTTCAAGCATTTATTATGTGTAAGTATTTATGCTTATGCTTGTGCTTAAGCACTTTATAGTATTAGTGCTTTAAAGCACTTTTAAACACAAATGCTGCAAGTACTTGTGTACTTAGCACATCCATTAATAATCTTCTGCTATCATCTTGTGTTTAGGCCAGAGAGATGCCGATTGACAGATGCTATGTTCTATAAACTAATATTTATAAGATCTAACAATAAAATTGACTTAGATAAAATTGTTTATTTAAAGGAAATGTTTGGTCAAAAGTGCTTGTGCTTCAAGCATTTATTTTTTGGAAGCAAAATGCTTGTACTTGTGCTTAAGCCCTTTTATGAATGCTTTAACTTGTGCTTCAAGCACTTCATTAAATGCTTGTCCCATGTCTGATTATTTTAAGAGGGTGTGGTCAATTATAGTCCATTATAAATGAAACTGAAAGTTAATACAGATAAATGACAAGTCAGAAGTAGATACTCGAGTTATAAGTGATAAAATCAAAAATGATTTAAATGATCAATAAGTAAGTGACATAAGGTTCATGAGATGAGGAAAGTTCAACGAAACAAGTTACAAGTCGTTGGACGTATTTTCATCGCCATACCTTTGAAGGCAAGTTTACCCCAGTAGATGAATCCATCCACACCAGTTGGTAGAACATTCCAGCAATCATTGTACCACCAACCACCACGATAAATTGAGGAACAATATTGAGTAGGCAGATCGTGATTTTGATCATAAGTAGAAAAATATGAACCATTATGATAGTATAATTCATCAGGTAGAGAACCACTATATCCTTCCACAAATAATTGATAGTGATAGGTCTCATTTGCTATTTTGAAGTTCTCGTACGTTAAAAGTATTTTGTTATTAGTTGTGTTCCAGAGCTTAATTTGCAGTTGTGTTGAATAGTTGTGTGTAAAGTGATGAAGAAAGTCAAGTCCTAGCCAATGATCGCCATTAACGTCTCCGAATCCCTTCCAGTACTGATTCCAGCGCTGAGAGAAATTTATTTGTGTATCATTGTCGAATAGCGATCTGTTGAAAACAACTAACCAACCTCCGCCGTTAGTCTCCATATCACAGTATACTGTTTTATTCCTGACTACATGGACTCCAGATTTTAGTTGGCCTATCAAGTACAAATCGCAACAAGAGTAGAACTCCCGATAGGCTAAACAGTTGGTACGAAAATATGCAGACTCGACACTCCATGCAGTTAGATTTACTGACGGTAGTGTCGATATTCCTATGGTAAAGTCGTTTTTGTAGTGTTGTGGAGCTTGTAGAAGAGCATAACTCCACTGAAAATAGCTGAGAACAAGCAATAAGGAGAAAGCCATCATCATGATCTAGCACGTGTAGCCACGTGTACGATATGATTAAATTTTTATTATGTGTCCAATTGAATTGGTTCGACAAACAAAATTATAATTATAGTGACGCACAATGCCGTATATAACAACTGTCTAAATAATGTATTCTGTGGTCTTTATTTACATCTGTAGAGTAGGGACATCTAGTTTTGTCTGACCTCGACTACTCCACAATTTGTTACATTGTAAACAAAGTGGATGTTCATTGATAGGATAACATTGAGCTGCCGAACTGGAACATTGATTGGTTGCTAATGGTATGTTGCATTCCTAGAGAGGACCAGATAATTATATAGATGAATTGATAAATGAATAGGAAGACAAGATACAACTTACCAAACAACGATAACATTCGACATGAAAACTCAAATTCATAGCAATTAATCGTTTACTCTTATCTTTTCCCTATAATAATTATAATAGATATAGATTAATGGGTGTGGTTTTCATAATTCCTCTCCACTTACAGGTGATGGTATGATTGGATCTTGACAAACAGCACATATTGGTGCAAACATGCTATAATGAGTCATATGAATATTATTAACTATGTATTACCATGACAATTTACTTACTTATGAAAATCTTTCTCACAATATACATTATTACTAAAGTCAGCAGCAAATGGTACACCATCCAGACACAATCCACATACGTTACATCTAAAGCAGACAGGATGGTAGGTGTGTCCTATTGCTCGTATTATCTATAATAATGATGTATTTATAATATCACAATATGCCATGCTTACTTTTTGTGTAATAACTTGTTTACAAGTGTAGCATTTGTCGAGAGTGAACTAGATAGGTGGAAGGAGGGAGGGAAATAGAGAGTCAACAGGCACAATAATTTTATTACAGGGTACACTTACCAAGTAATCTTTTTCACATAAGACTAATCCATCACTAACAAAGAAACTACCACCTGATAGAACTTTATCTAATGAAGGCAATCAATATCAATTATTCATAATAAACTTAGAAATTCTTACAGCATTTGTTGCATTTAAAACACATATTGTGAAATACTTGATCTAAAGCGAGACATCCTGTCTCTTCTCCTATCACTGGTTGCTCACATATAGCACAGTCACCTAGATGGATAGAAGAATAGATGGATGCATAGATTCGTGGAAATACAAGTGTATGTCAAACAACAATTTTCCAAAATGTAAATTGTTTATTCCCAAAGCTACATCCAGAAAACAACTATCATTACAACGTGTCCTCTCTTCTATTCTATCTGTACTAAACATTAAATGATGAGAGTAGTAAACACTGTACCAAGTATAAAGTGATTCAAGTTACATTGTGGTCGTAGTTGTGGTATGTTATTGTGCACTGAGAGTTGTGTCAATAGCAGTAAAGAGTTATGCATTAACTGTTTAGATTTTCAGTTCTAGTAAAATGTCAGTGTTTGTCTTGCTCAAAGTCAACAGTGAAACTTGTGGTATTCACCAGTTGTTATCCTTCCAAATCTCCGCCCACATGTAATATGCTTAACCAGCTCTTTGTATTTTTGAAGGCTTAATTTACAGGTGGTCATTATAATTTGTATGGTTTACAAATTGGACCAGGGTTTCATATGGAGTAAGATAATTCAATTACTATAATTCTATTTCAAAGTATATCAAATAAGTGCTCTAATATTTTGGACACTCTACAAAACCACATAGTAGATTTCTGGGACTTCTGGTTACATAAAAACAAGCAGTCTAGACAAATTAAGACAAAGGACTGTTATTTGCCAACTCAAAAAGCTTTGCTGTATTGAGACATCCATCCAACCATTCATACAATCTTCATCATTATCCATCTCTTCATCCTTCAATCCATCCATTACTAGAGGATGATATAATCAACATGATGTTTCATTGGTGGTATTGTCAACAACCATTGTAAGGCATCTGTTGTTAAGACAATACCAGTGATATATTACAATACTCCATATTGGTCAAATTATCCCTGATCAATATAATATTAATTATCGAATAAACATGTGTTTACAACATACCATAATATTCATGTTTATCATTATCAATACATGTTTTGCCTACTATGGGAATTACCAATGATCAAGGATGCCTGCAAGCAAATTCTAAAATTGTCATAATCAATGGTAAGAGTTTAAGAGGTGGTTCTTTTTTGCCTTTCTTGATCATCATGTTGTAATGGAACACATTCCTAACACTAAACAAAATGTTGAGAATGTATACCAGTTGTTGGCAAACTTTACTAATCATGTGTGTCCTTGGGAATGCAGTGGTGTTGTAATAACTCCTCTTCCTCCTACTATCATTTGCCAACATACGTGTGACAGTGAATGAAACAACACAGACAACGGTTTACACCCTTTGGAGAGGACTGCCAAAAATGCTTGATAAAAGCTAGACACATTTAGTAGAATGCAAGAGATTGGTTAAAAAAAGTTCAAAACTTTAATACTGACTGCCAGGCACTACTTGATAAAGCATTAGTAAGATAGTCGGAAAGATAAACAACATTATTAATTATGTTGTTAATATTTAATATATTACAACAACTCTAAATATAGTGAAATGGCAAGAACTACTAACATATACACATAATATATTATAATAATATAACACTATCTCTGATATTTTGCAAACCAAACTTGAACTAAAATAGCAAATACAAGATTCAACATAGCATCAATTTCATAATAATATTGTCATTACAATTACTAAGCTTTGTTAACTTCCTAGACATTTATTTACTACATTACAAACAATGAGAAATAAAATGCAGAGTTGCTTAACAAATAGTAACTACTTAACAATAATGGGTAGTAATAGCTACAAGAATTTACTAGTGTCATAAGGTAAGAGTGATGATCATAGCTATTATCGATGTTACTACACACACACAAACACACATAAAGATGGATGATAAATTGATAAACAACAAATTAAACAGTGTACAAACTGTTGGTGCCACGGTTATAAGGATCATTTGACATGAACCTGATAGTCTTTACATCTCAAATATTTGTCATAGTGAGAAGAAGATTCTCACAGTAAAGCATTTAACTAATTTCCACTAAGTATTCAATGATGTAAAGACAATCAGCTGTCATTTTGTCTTTAAATAAACTATGACTTTCTCAGACAGACATGTGAAGGAAACTAAAACAACTTGTTCTATACCTTTAACACTTGCTCAGATAAACATGTCAGTAGGCAATGTATACTGGTGTGTTGGTTAACACACAAACAGTTCATTTTGTTCACACAACAATGTAACCTGTCATCTTGACATCTAGTAATTAGCATTGACTTCCACCATTTGTATATAACTTTTTAAAGTAATACTTATACAACTACTATATAATTAAACCAGCTGCACTTTACAGCTGCATCACATAGAACTACACAGATGTCATTTGTATGGTGTTAACAAAAGTAACAACATGTAATCAAAAGAACAGAGTGCAGCTGTTGTTCTTTCAAAGTAACATTTTGTTATTACAGTTCAAAAGGATATTGATTGATATGAATAGAGGACTCTGTTCTCATAGACATTACTGGTGGTTATGAATTACACATGAGGGAGGGTAAAAGCTAAGAGCTTGCCTACACTATTGCAGACATAGGATGGTATCTGTAACTAACATTTTAACACTACATGTAATTGAATACAGAAAGAAAATATTCTACTCACCAAAATACTCCTCCTCACTGTCTCGATCGTCTTCTTCTTCATGATCTGTACTATCATGGGATGTTGGACTAATACTCCCTCTTGAATTAATGTCAAGGCTTGTTGTGGGTAGTACCAATGGTTGCACCATGCGATGATGAGGAGAGCTGGACATGATACTTTCACGTGTTGCAGTAGATGGAGATGACAGTCTCGATCTAGATTGTTGAGGGTGCTTAAAAAGACCTTTCCAGTCACTCAAAAGTACACTTTGTCCTTTGAAAAAATCCAAAGATTCTGCACCTACTTTTAGTCCTAGCTGCCTAAACAACTTGACTGCTTCACGTTCAAAATCCGCTTCCGTCATCGTTTGTATACTTTATTATCGTAAGATAAACACCAAACTATCGAATGTTGTAGAGAAACTGATACAGATATTTGAATACAAGCTAATAAGTACACTGAAACCTATTACCGCTCAATTGCATGACTTTCCAGGTATTTGAATTATCTCCTTCATTGGATGGTTTGCATACTTTGATCACTACATCAAAGGACAATGAGCCCACACACTAATAATAATGCTTCTCTTCCTCTGGGTGTGCCAGTAGGTGGTCTTTAGTTCTAGCCATGAAAAAGAAAGCAGTAAGTTATTACTAAAAACTATTTAATTAATTGTTTTTATCTTAAATTAATATATTTTCTAATATTTTATCGTTTTGATAGGGAACAGCATCAGATGTCATCGAAGATGATGATATTGAAGAAACAAAAATTGAGAATGCTGAGAAGAAGGAGTTTGATAAAATTTTGAAATTTTTGAGGACATCAGTACCCACCAAGACAGCACAAATCAAAAAAGAGAAAGTCCAATATATCACTGGTATGTAATTAATTTAGTTAGCATACAATTTACCGGTAAACACTTAAGAATTTTTGTTATACAGATGGTTCTAGTTTTAAATAAGATGATTGTTACTTTAGGAGCTAAGTTACTTGATGCTTTAATGGCAAGCCAATGGGGACCATCAGCTACTAAAAGTGACAGCACCTTAGTTCAGTTTACTACTAGATCTGATGCCGCCAAATATTGTAAGAAGTAAGGTCTGACAGAGAGAGTATCAATATTCAATCACATGTCTATTTTGGTGCACATGGCTTCATCTCTAAGTAGATTATAAAGCAGTAAAAGTGCAGTTCACTGATTGTCTAGAACTTTTTAATCAAATTTCGACAATGTAACATGAAAGCAACAGTCCACAATTT
The DNA here is from genome assembly GCA_963965975.1 of Xestospongia bergquistia. Lineage (NCBI taxonomy): Eukaryota > Metazoa > Porifera > Demospongiae > Haplosclerida > Petrosiidae > Xestospongia > Xestospongia bergquistia. The sequence goes on from OZ014416.1 coordinate 1,041,454, forward strand.
AATAGTTCAAAATAAGTTGTGTTACTTATGAAATAATTACGGTACTTGGCACTTTTATGACCTCTCTCTCCCTCCCTTCCTCCCTCTCTCTCTCTGTCTATCACTCTTAGACTTTTTGAATGTCATTATCTTGTTGGTGGTAAAAAAATTGAAATGGGAGCTGAAAAGAAAGAAGAGACAGAAGAAGAGGATTATACTGAAAGCAAAGGATCACCAAGATCTAAAAAGGTATTGTTGACATTATTGTGTTATGTACATCTACCCACTTGGTTATCCACCCATCCATCCATTCATCCACTCACCCATCCATCCATTCATCCACCCACCCATTCATCCACTCACCCATCCATCCATTCATCCACTCACCCATTCATCCACTCACCCATCCATCCATTCATCCACCCACCCATTCATCCATTCATCCACCCACCCATTCATCCATCTGAATGTCTACCCACTTCCCTTCCACAGAAAGTTAGAAGATTTCGTATTGATTGGTCACCTAATGTAAAAGAAATAAAAGATTCTTCAGACGAAGTAAACAACATTATTTATTATCAATCAGTTTTACTTTATATCATTTGACAGATTTATATATGGCAATATGAGGTCCCACAACGTTATACTTTTATATTAGGACTTGTTATATGTATGTGGTGTGTTAAATAAAGTGTTGATCTCTCTGTCTCTGTCTCTCTGTCTCTCTGTCTCTCTGTCTCTCTCTCTCTCTGTCTCTCTCTCTCTCTCTCTCTCTCTCTCAGTGGTGGCAATAATTGGATTTACATTACAACCACTATGGCCCGACTCCTCAAAAATGGGTATGTGGTTTCTCAGTGTGATAATGATGGTCTTATTGGGCCTACTACTTGCACTCTATATAGGTTAGTTTGGAAACAATTAATAGGAGTACACCCACCAAACTACATAACACTTTATAACATACCATTCTGTATCATGGAGGATGCATAATGAGCCATATAATATATTGACACTTAATAAATGAGCGATGTCATTACTCAACTATTTCCTCATTGTCTCCTTGTGAACTAGTATACACACTTTAAAAATAATCTTCTCATGTTTTGATGACGTATTCAATAAAACATCCCCTAAGATTAGTTTATCTCTAATATAGTTCGTTGGTTTGTGTGGGCGTTGCTTTATACTTTGTCCGGTGGTAAAGTGGTATTTTGGCTTCTCCCAAACCTGGATGATGAAAAACTTGGTGTCATTGATTCATTTAAACCATTTTATTCACTTAAATTCAAAAAGAAAAAGAAAAAGTCATCTCAGCAAACTGAAAACCAAGATGATAATGCTAAACCCACTGAAGATGAGGTAACAGAACTGGACAAACCAGTTTTACAAGATGAAAAAGGAAAGAAGAAGAGAAAAACTGCTAAGCAGCAAGTACAGGATAAGGAGGAAATAGTCCTAGAGAAACAGGATAATGATAATGAGATAAGCTCAAAAGTGAAGAAAAAGAAGGCCAAGCAAACACCGGAGGAACATGAAAGTGTTGACACGAGGACTAAAAAAGAAAACTAGACTTAACAATGATATATGATCCTTTTGTTCATTTTGCAAAAAGCAAATTGTTTCAATAACAAGATTACTTAAATGCAGTTTGCATGCTACATTTCTTTATAAAATTCCTGCCAGCATTCATCAGATGTATTAGATTCTACAATGAAATGCGTGACAAGTCATCATCTTTAATTTAAATAATGGTTTGGGACTCTTCTTCCACGCACTGAAACATTTAGTGTGTGACTTGACCAACAAAGAATGACTGGGTTTTTCCAAACTTGTCATGCCAAAGACACATCAATTATCAAGTTGGCATTGAACCAAAAATATAATGACAACACATTTAACAAGTGTAGGTGTCCAAATCATGATACTATAGAGTTTCCCTTATAAAGCTACCACTAGTACCTTACCATGTTAGAACTTCCTGTTGGTTAGCAATTGCATGCACTTTGACTTTTTTGTTTCATTCCTTGTCTCATTGACCTTATCAATCCAGCTGGCAAATTGGACATAATTCATTCACACGTATGTCATGCTGTCAAGTTTGAAGTGGAATATATTGTAATACCATATGTATAATTGACACAAAAACAAAAATAGTTAGTAATGTAAGAAGAATAATGTAAGTGTAATTTATGACATTAAAAGTATAATTATACATAACCCTATATAATGTAAAATTAGAGAGATTGTTCTAAGAATTATGTAATTATATAAGTACAGTTATAAGGAGTAGATAATTGTATGGATAAATTTGCATGTGGCCATTAAAATTATAATAGTGACTCAATGTAATGTTTAAGTGTAAACTGTTTTAAACTGATGTTGGCAGGTCCAGTGAATCATTTGTACTGGAATCAATAAAAAAATTTCGTGGTATTGATGTTTCTACTGATGTTGTTTTAGTTCCAAGTGATTCCAGACTAGTAGTCTGAGGTAGAGGTCCAGGACTGGGTCCAGTGCTTACATTACTGGTACAGGTTTGTGGTGGTTTGAGATTGCAGCAAAAACAACACATGGACATCATTCTACCAACAATGATTCTCAAATCAGTGACAGAATAAATCATTAACATGGCAAGTGGCAGCTCTAATGTTTTAATAGCTCCTTGCAGAACAAACCATCTGATAGGTTCTCCTAAGCCATTGAATCCCAAACATTGGAAGAAAATAAACCATGAAGCGAAGGATAAGTTGACCAAGTTGATGACAGCATAAATTATTGTCAATATTGCTGTGAAGTAAGTTATAATGGCTATCTTGCGAACTGTCTGTGAAATTCTTTTGGACTGTCTCTCGTAGTTTTCATCTTGTAATGCACTCTGGCTTTCTTGTCGTTGTCTCCACCATCTTCTCTTTTTTTCTGAACTAAATGAATTTGATATACGGACACTTTGTGCAAACTGGCTATTAATTTTTCTCAGTAAACGATGACCAGCAATAAGGTAGACAATACACACCAAGAGTCCCCATGATGAAAAGAAAACATCACATATAATCACTGAAGCTAAAGCTGGATAACTTGCTGTGTTAGCAATCACTTCAGCTATAATAGCAATGGTATAATGTCCAACTGTCAAAGGAATGACGACCTTCCATTTTTGGTGCCATAAACGGGATTGTCCCATCTCAGCCGATTTGTACAATGTCAGAAAGACCAGTGTGTAACTTGCTGTGATGCTGGGAAATCCAAGAAGAGCTAATGCCCGTGTGATGATGGTCCATTGAGGAAACTGCTGTTGAATCCAGCCTAGAACACCATAGGGATCAAAAGCTAAATGAAATCCTCGAGAAAAACCAAATATAACAATACAAGTGTAGATAGCAAAAAAAGTTTTAGTTTTCAAACGAATGCAATCTCTTTTAATCAACAAAACCAATGATAAGATTCCTAGAAGGAAGAAAAGTAGACTGTAGATACTGGAATAGAGAATAAAGGCATAGTTCCAAGCCTCATGTCTTTCTTCCCATACATATGAGTCAACTGGATTGATTAAGAGGAGGATATGATAAGTACCATACGGTCTCTCTGCAGTAATATTGTTAATATACTCAATACAATCCTCATATGACATTGCTGAATAATTGAAGAAAGTTGAACTCTACAGTCATCGATATCCAACTATTATATAGCACTCTGGGGGACTATTGCATAACGTTTGCCTTTTAGAGCACTATTGTCAGGGCATTGGGTGGATTCTGTTTATAAGTAAATTAGGAAAGTGTACGATTAATGTGCATACACACTAGTGCTGTTAATTAATATTTATAGCTGGCATATAGAGTTGGATACTATAGGCATGTTTTCTGCCAAGATGCCCTGTGTGTCACCATCTTTATTAGACTGTTTACATAATGTTATTGGGTGACAAAAAGAGCATTTGAACAACAAGAGATCATCCAACACAATGACTAGACATAACAATAAACTGAAATTGTATTTTTTAATGCAGGTAAATTGAATTAAACCTGGGAGTTTGAAAAATGATCTCACTGGTAGGCAGCAAACAAATAGTTGATTTTGTTATGTAAAGAGAGCATCTTGAAGCATTGTGTCAACTTAACATAAACAAACTTCATAACAACAGAGTGATGCTACATATATCGAGGGGATCTATTATATAGTTACCTTTACAAGCAGAGCTAGCTATCAAGACAATTAGAGTTACTATTTGATGTGTTAATATATTCTATTACCAATTCGGGTACAATTATGTAGAAAAAATATCAGTTAAGCATTGCTGTTTTGCAATTTCAGACAAGTACCATTAATACAAGTAATCCTGTTTCATCCATTCAATCAATTCATCAATTCATTCTTCTATCCATCCATCCTTCTATCCATTCATCCACCTGTCAATACATTCTAAGATGTCATTAGATATAAAAGAATCAAAGATTCTTGAGATGAATAATAAATATTATTAATTCATAACATAATTATTGTTACTATATATAATAACTTAACTGATAAAGATAACAACATGTAGATATTAAACATTAAATGGATTTTCCCCAAATATACACAAAAGATTAAGCAAGCACCAATTGATATGGAATCAAAGAGATAGAATGAAAATATACTGTAGTAAATACAGGTGTGTTCAATTACAAAACTGTAAATGTTTCCTTTTAAAGTTACAACTTGAAGTCTAACATGTTAGAGCTTCCTGTTGAGCTTTCATTGCGTGGATTTGACCATTTTACATGACTTGAGTGTAATTTAGATAAGTATGAAGTGAACTGATACTTAACTCAATATATTGTATTCCTGCATACTTTTAGCATGATTTACTGAATTATGCTATGATCAGCTGCAGGTATCAGGTCTTAGTAAAAACAGTTATCAAAATTTTAATTTTTGTTAGTAATAAGAGACAACCAGGCAAAAATTCTGCAAAACTGTTAATAATTCATTCCAATTTAAAGGGGAGGATTAAGATGTAAGGATTACATGATATAAGATTGAATGCTAATGTTGTAGGGTGTGATCTGTGAGCTTATTAATGTTGACATAGATCACACTCCATATATAGTATATAAGATTATGTAATTATATTAAGAATGATACGTAAGTTGTATTACACACAAAACAAGAATGTTATGAATTAAAATTAAACATAATAACTTGATAGCATTAATAAATTTGCATGAAAACTTAATTTTATAAACATGATGTGACTTAATGTAATGTGAATAGTTAGTTTTAAACTGGTATTGACAGGTCATTTGTACTGGAATTAATGACAAAATTTAATGGTATCAATTTTTTTGTTGATGATGTGTTAATTTTAGATGATTCCTCAGTACCAGTGCCAGTCTGTACAGGGAGAGGTTCTGGATCAGGAATGGGTCTAGGACTTGAATTATTAATACAGGTTTGAGATGGTTTGAGAGTGTAATAGCAGCAAAACTTAAACATTATTTTTTCTATAATAATATTCAAATCAGTGACAGAATAGATCATTAATAAAGCAAGCGGTATCTCTATTGTGTTAATAACTCCTTGCAGGACTAACCATCTGATAGGTTGCCCTAAGCCATTTAAACCAAAACACAGGACAAACATAAACCGTGAAGTGAAGATTAAGTTGATCATATTGATGACAGCATAAACAATTGTCAATATTGCTGTAAAGTAAGTTATAATAGCTATCTTGCGAACTGTCTGTGAAATTTTTTGGGATTGTCTCTCATAGATTTCATCTTGTATTGCACTCCGACTTTTTTGTCGCTGCATCTGACCTTTTCTATCTCCTTTTGATCTAAAGGAATTGGATATATGAACACTTAGTGTAGACTGTCTGTTTAGTTTTCTTAACAAACGATGACCAGCAAAGAGGTAGACAATACACATCAGTATCCCCCACAATGTGAAAAGAGTATCACAAACAATCACTGAAGCTAAAGCTGGATACTTTGCTGCGTTTGCAATAACTTCAGCTATAATAGCAATACTATAATGTCCAGCTATTATAGGAATGACGACCTTCCATTTTTGATGCCATAAACGGGATTGTCCAAGCTCAGTTGATTTGTACAATGTCAGAAAGACCAGTGTGTAACTTGCTGTGATGCTGGGAAATCCAAGAAGAGCTAATGCCCGTGTGATGATGGTCCATTGAGGAAACTGCTGTTGAATCCAGCCTAGAACACCATAGGGATCAAAAGCTAAATGAAATCCTCGAGAAAAACCAAATATAACAATACAAGTGTAGATAGCAAAAAAAGTTTTAGTTTTCAAACGAATGCAATCTCTTTTAATCAACAAAACCAATGATAAGATTCCTAGAAGGAAGAAGAGTAGACTGTAGATACTGGAATAGAGAATAAAGATATAATTCCAAACATCTTGTCTTTCTTCCCATACATATGAGTCAACTGGATTGATTAAGAGGAGGATATGGTAAATACCATATGGACTCTCTGCAGTAATATTATCAATATACTCAACACAATCTTTAAATGACATTGCCGAATAATTAAGGAGTGCATTATAACAACAAGCCTTTGGTAACAATATATATATAGGTTGAGTAGATTGTTATATAACTTTTAGAGTGTAGTAGCATTGATGTTTGGGAGTGCCATTGTGGGCTATATTAGGTGGATTCTATTATGTGAGTACATTTATAATTAAATTAGATAACTTATGAGAAAGCTATCTGATAGAGTGAACTATATCCTGTACTCTCTGGCAAGATCTACCACCATCTTTTTGTGACATGTCAAGTGACACATTAAAATTTTAGCATAAGTACAATATAAAACAAACATGCTGATGACTTGATATTACATAAATTGCATTCATTTTGAATGCAACCTAATTAAATGAAGTTGCTGAGTTGGAATAATAGTAATTGATTTCCTGCGAAGAATCTATTGCTTATTAAAAAGACATTAATGTTAATTTTCATAACACATACATCAACAAATAATTGATCAACAAATTGCTAATGTTATATGTCTTCTTTTGTGTCAAAATACTATAATAAATATATTTATTGTAAAAAAAAACAATTGATAATTATACAGAGCATTTATACATTCAGCTGCAATAATAATAATAACAACAATAGCATGACATCATAACATAAAAATAATATATTATCTTTTGTTACTAATAATAGAACACTAACGATGTCATTGAAAACTCGATAATAATTAGTTTCCTTATGATAACATCATTGAAAAGCCTGGAAAAGAAAAGATGTAGTTATTAAAATGATAAATTTAATAATTTAAGATATAATACATGATAATTGTATAGACAGCAAAATGGACAAATAAATAAAAATGGATACACAAACATACCTTCATTCTTTCTGCTAAAGTCATGGTTTTCTTCATGACTGAAGATAATTCATCTTTAACACTAATATCGCCATGACGCTCAGGCAATTCATCAGACTTAGTTAGTTCATGAGAGTTATTAAGGGCGTGATCTGCTGTTGACACTTGATTTGTGGGTGTGGTGGAACTTCGAGGTCTTTTGGGTTTTGTTTTAGGAGGTGGAGGAGGTAGTGACAAGTCAAAAGATTTAGACTGGACATTAGGAGGAGAGGGAGGAGAAGATACGAGAGGAGTTGGCTTGACTGGTTTTGGCTGTTTTGGAGGTAGAGTAACAGGTTCACTTTGAACAGGAGGAGACAAAGGAGGTGATATTTGATTTGATTTTGAAGGCTTAGGTCTAGTTGATGGTGGAGCCTTTGGTCGTGTAGTGGGTGGAAGAGGGACTTCAGGAGTGTGACTGTGAGTAGAAATATGTGATGGTGATTGTGAGAGAAGAGGAAAAGGCTCAGTTTTCGAAGAAATAAATTCTGAAGAAGGAGTAGGGATTTTATTCTGAAGTTCTTTAACAGGAGCTGAGAATCTTAAGGGAATGGATTCCTTAACAGGTGCTGAAGATGGTGGTGGGGGAGGAGGAGGGGGTGGTGGGGCAGGAGGAGGGATTTGTGGTTCTTCAACAGGAGCAGGAGGTGGTGGAGGAGGGATCTGAGGTTGATCAATAGGAGCAGGGGGAGGAGGAGGTGGGATCTGAGGTTTGTCAATGAGAGAAAGGGGTGGAGAGGGAGGAGGAGGAGGGATCTGAGGATCTTCAACAGGAGCAAGAGGAGGATGAGGAATCTGAGGTTCCTCTAAAGGAGCTGAGGATGGTTTGGGAGCAGGTTCACTGATAAAAGGTGAAGGAAGCAGTCCAGTCTTTGAGATACTAGGTAAGAGATTAGTTGTATTCGAGGAAATAACCCGATCATCTGACAAAGTATTTCTCAATTCTGAAGTTGTCAATAATGGCTCTATTTTTTGTGGAGACTTTTTTTCATTTTCATTTAAAGAAAATGAAACTTGTTCAAATATTTCATCAAAAAATTGACCTAAGGATGTATCACTGATGGTTGATGTGGTCAATGGATCATCTACCTCCTGACCAGCAGGAGATGTAAAAACCAATGGAGACTCATTATTCTTTTCCTCCACAGTAGTTACTATGGCAACTGAGTCATTTAGTCCCCTCAAAGCATGGTCATCTGATTTTGGTTTTTCGTTAGACATTGAGGCATTTTTGGTGTTTGGTCCAGATATTACAGCATATTGTACAGGTTCTTCCTTTATAGCAGGTGGGTTGACAACACGAGGGTGAAGTAACTCTACATAGTGTTCACTGGTATGGGGTGTGGCTTGTGGTTTAGTAATTTGTTGGACAACATCATACATGGGTTCAGTAAAAGAGGCTGAAACATCTGATGGATAAGATGGCGTGGTTTCAGAAGGATTGGACAAGTCATCTTTTTGTTCATGTGACTGATCAGGAATAGTTGATCGTGGTGATAATATCGGAGACAAAGAGGGTTGCTGTGAAGAATGTGCTGATTGTATTGCAGGAGTAGACTCTCCATCTATGGAATCAGCCGAGGGCATATTTTTCTTTCCCTTTTTAGACTTACGAGGTCTCGACAGAGAATTATATTGACCAGGGCCACTAATACCGGAAGGCAGACTCTGTGTCTTCTGCTGACGAGACATTTCAGTTGTCATAGCAACAGGAGCAGTTCCTTTTCTTTTGTATTTAGCATCTAGTTCCTGGCATTGGACGATACATTTTTCCTTCAAAACAGCTACTGTCTGTAACTCAGCTTGACGATTGACTAAGATGTATTTCTCCAAATATGGTAATATTTTAGAAATCTGAGCATTCTTGATTTTCATTTCTTTAACCTTCTTCTGAGAAATCTCTGAGGCATTAGGTAATGATTCAAGACGTTTTATGTGCTCTGTGAATTTGTCTTGTACAGTTTTTAGTTGGTCACGTTGTTTTCTTAAGTTCTTTTCTGTTGTTTGTGAGACTTTTTGTGTCTTACGGATATGTTTTTCAAAGTGCTCAATCAATGCCACTCTCTTCTCTGCGTATGAGTCTGATGATACAGGAACTTTACTAATTGATAAATCTGTAGGCGGAGCTTTCTCAGTCTGAGTAGAAAAATAAAAATCATGTATAGTTAGTCCATTCATCTATCCATCCATTTATCTATTACTATTAATCACTCAATCCATCTATTTCTTCTAAATATCTACCTTTTCCATATTATCCTTGGTTACAAGATCTTTGGTCTTTGGAGCCACACCCTCTGTCTTTGAGGCATCGACAACTTCTTGTTTTGGAGGGGAAACTTCAGCTTTTGATGCAGCTTCTAATGTCATGAACCATCTTCTGAGATCAACCTGATCATTAGCTGCCAAATTAAGGGAGGGACTCTCGCTATGAGTGAGAGAAATACCAAATAGTTTCTTGCCTCGAGAACCAAGACTTTCTATTTTATAACCTGCAATAAAGATCAAAGTCAATGATCTCTCATCTGTCCAATTCCTCAACTAACCAGGTAACACAATAGTTTTAATGGTACTCTTTGAATCCTGGTTCTGATAGATGTACAACATGTTCTCGTGTATGACACACCAGTGACGTAACCACGGCCCTGATGATTTAAACTGGACCTCACAATATCCACTGTGTGCCGGATTAACAAGATCACTAGCAGGAACATGACTGATCAAATCATCTGATTTATTTTTGCCATGACTAGCCTGAATGGACATTACAAACAACAGCAATGAATCAATATATGATATTAAGAGAGAGCAATGATAATAATTTAGATATTTTTTAAAATTTAATTTTATTGATGGCAATGTCACAAGAGCAGGTTTACACAGCTACAGGAACACAAAGAGGATGTGTAGTATGGCTAGCAATGCTATCACTTCTCTAGTGATAGAAGTTTATCACACAGTGTGACATCATAATTTGTGCATGAGTATTGTCATGTTAGCTTTTGATATGGAAGTAATAACATGCTTTATTTCTGCTGTATCTACATCATTTTAAAATAAAAAGGTTTCTATGATTCTTTTCAATTGATAATCATGAAATTCTATCTTGTGTTGATATGTGAATAATATCTAGTTATAATTGGATAATATTTAAACACCTGGAAGTTGTTAAGAACACAACAGGCAGCTCTATAAAAGTACCAATGATGTTAATACAATTGGTATAATTTTTCATTTCAGTCAAATATTGAATTAGGTTAATAATAAAATTGCATCTAAAATCATTGTAATTAATGGGTTAAAAATTGATAATTATTGGCATCTCATGTTATGAAAACAGCTGTAGTTTAAATTTGGCAAGTTTACAAAAAATAACAAAAACTTCCCAAATTCAATTATACCACTATACAATAGTGTAACACAATGGACACATATACAAATACAATGGACAAATAACAGACAACAATGGATACATGTTAATATATTTACCAGTAAGGGACTTTTTCTTTGGGCTTCCTTGGGCTTGTCTATGTTTCCTTTCGATCCTGACCTGGATCTCTGTTGAGGTGGCCCTTTTTTAATACATTCCTATAACAAGTGAAAAACCAATAATATAATTAATTAATTAATCACATAATTAATGTAGTGACATCATCACAAGGTGTATACTTATCGTGGTACCTCAAGAAACTTCAACCACGTCTTTAGATCTTGGTTATTGGCAGCTGCAAAAACATGAGTCTTACCACCTTTGACTGTTACAGTGAAAATGAACTTCTCAGATTCCTGTGGCATATCTGCTTTTTCAACAGTGCAGTGCTAATTGGAAATAATATAGAATAATTGTAATTTATAAACCACACCCATTAGCTCCACCCACTTGTATTGCTAGCACTGTTATAGGTGTTTGATCTGAACTGGTGTAGTAGACATATAAGTGAGTCTCTCGCAGACGACAGTAACGAGAATTCCATTGTCCTTTATCGCTACGTTTCTTTAGTAGACCATGATGTATAATACCTGAAAGAGGAAGACAAGATGAGCATTAATTAGAATATCAACTGGGACTTGTTTTCTCTCACCTGGTGGCAATTGTATTGCATCCATGTTATTACTTCCACTAGTCATGTGACCTTGTGACCCACTACGCTCTTTAGGATAATAGTAAACTATAGCCTCAAAGGAACCACTAGGGGTCATTTGTTCAGCCTCTTTGACCACCTCATTAAACCATGATGTATAATCTTGTTCATCAACAGCAGAGAAATAAAAACATTGAAGAGTTTGACTGTTCCAGACCCGGAATGAGAATTTCTTTTTACATTCATCATCTGCACGAACTATTGTTGAACCACATAAAGATACCTAATGGGGTGTGGCAACAGACTTATCAATATCTATCCATATATATATATATATCTGTTCATCCATCCATCTATAAATCTTTCCATGCATCCATCATTTGTTTTCTCTACCTGGTGAACCAATGTTAAATTACGTTGATTTGTATAACATTGAATTACAAAGTTTTCTAGTACACACCATTGTCGTGACCACTTATCTTCTTTAGATGATTTAACACGAAGATAACCCTACAAAGAAAAAACAATTCATTAATGTTTTCCTACTTCTCTCTCTCTCTCTCACACACACACACACACACACCTGGAAACAAGGCAGGCCCTCTGGACTAATAGCTCTGTGAGCGCCTGAAAGAATCTGAGGACCCAGAGCGGTATCACTAACAGGAGAAGGAAGAATATCTTCAGATAAAGTTTTACGTAATCTTTCAGTGAGTTTATTCTTGTCACCATCTGTTTGATTACGTTGTTCATCAAGAGCTTCATTAGATTTTCTGATAGACAAACATTACAATAAATGGACATACAGAAGACATTAGTGACCACACTCACCTGTGAGCAGCTTCACGTCGTAATTCTTTTTCAGATCCAGATTTTGACCGATTATGAGATCCTCCCATTTTGCCCCACGTCAGTCTCCGTTTACCTTTCCTAACAGTATCATCCTCTTCAGATCCAGTTGGAGATTCCTTGCCATTACTCCCCCCTATTATTTCCTCATGTGGTTTGTTGTTGTCTTGAAGTCCCTTCTCTAATGAGCGCCATTTTCGTTTCAAATCAGAGTCATTAATCCTAATCTCATCCATTGTTGTTACTTGTTGAACTTCAATGGACGATGCTGCTTGAAATGCTTCCATCCACCGACTAAAGGAGACAAGGAAAGTTAACACTGTTTCGTTAAAATATCCAATGACATTCTGAATCTGATGACACTATAAATGTGTCATGATGTATAATGTATTATTACTTGAAAATGATATTGTCAATGTGTGTAGTTGATACTGTGAACTTAATGTTTTTTATAGTGGTATCATATGTATCATAACATGTATCTGGTATTCATTAGTATACTATTAGTAAACTATTGGTAAACTACTAGTAAACTATTAGTATAAACTATTGGTAAACTACTAGTAAACTATTAGTATACTATTAGTGACATCATCCATCTATTCATTTATTACATTATCCATACATCCATCATATACTATACATCCATTCAATATCATTTATAACTGACTTGTAGTCTGATTCATTTTCGGCAGCAAATACAATGAAGCCCTCTCGACGTGGATGTTTTAATTGAAAGGACCATTGTCTTTTAGAGTCCTAACAAAAGATTGATACTAAATAACAATACTTTCCAATACAAAAAAGACAGAGAGAGATAATATTAACAACTGACCTGATTTGTTAGAACTTGACTACCTAATAACAATAGCTTAAGAATAGGTTTCTGAGATGAAGCAGCTGCACTGCTATTTTTATGACATTCCAAGAAACTGTTTCGTATCAAACAAAAACAACGTGACCATTTCAGTCTCTCTTTGCGGAAGAGTGATCCTTTGATAGATGTCTGTCCATATTCTAAAGAGGATATTGGGATATCAGTATCGATGGAAGTATCTGCTCTATTCTCAATAATACTGGATAGGAAGGACTCCACTTGTTGTGAAGTGTTATGAGGAAGACTACGGAAACCATCACCAAGAACAGGCTGTAATAAAAACAAGATAACATATAACTACATGTACATGTATCCGTCCATCAGTTTATCATTCCGCCTTATCAGTCCATCTAACTATCTGCTTCTTGGCCTATCAATTTGTTTGTCCTTCTATCCATCCCCTGTCCATCCATGCATTTGTTTGTCTGTTTGTCCATTCTTACAAAAGCCATATCTTCTATTGATCCTAAGGTAGCACTAGACATTCTGTTGCTACCACTACCAGCTGATGAGAGTGTTCCTTCTCCTGATGCTGGAGTGCGTGGATTAGATGATGAGTCACTACTACTATCTCTTGTAGGACCACTACCTTGAGAACCTGTCTCTTCAAGAATACCTGCAAAATGGATAGCAGTTCATTTATCTATTCATTCATCCATTCAGTTCATACCTAATTCGATTGCATCAGGTGGGTAGTCATAGATTTCCATATCATCAAGATCAAAGTCGAGCGGATAATCATAAATGGTCTCTTCATCGTCATAGTAATACTCAGGAGATTGTATAGAACGAGGAATATCATAAGTATCAAATGGGTTACCAGTTAATTGAAACTCCATACCATGGGCACCAACCACAGACTGAGGAACACTTTCAGCTGTTAAAAGACAAGTAGGACATTATTAGTTAGAAATTTATTATGCTAATACAATACATGTGATGTACTTGTAATTGTAATACTTACATAATAATGAACGGGGGACATCATATATCCCCCTAGCAATAGGTATAGATTCATTTGGTTCTGGTGGAGGAACATCGTATATAACTTCATCTTGGAGGATTCGAGGGACATTATAAATTCCCTCAGGTAAAGCACCAGTGTTGGCATTTTCAGCTCCCAAAAGAGGGACTTCAACTTCTAAAAAAAATATACCAAGTCATGTGATAATCACATGATCAAGTGAAGACACACCTCTTTGGCTTGCAGACTGTAACCGTGACAACCATTCCAATTGTTCTTCTTCTTCGTCAGCTGCTAAATAGATCTCTTTTACTCCCTTACATGCAAGTCTGAATGCAAACTGTTTCTTGGCATCTTTAACTACTAAGATTTCTGCTCTTAATAAAATATAATCATGAGTATTGGTGTCATCTGGTGATCTGAAAATGGCAAATGAAAGAAATAAATGGAGGATTGAATAGATGAGTTAATAGATGATCAAATTGATAGATTTATTACTTGCTATAGCAGAATACGCATCCCTTCAATTGACACCATTTCTTTTTCCACGAGTTGCCAGTTCTCTTGTACAAGTAACCATGGTAATGTTCTCCAATTTCAAGTTGCTGCTTGTGTTCATTTAAGTCCTGCATTGTATATAATATAACTGTAAAATAATAATATAATAATAATAACAATTACTTTATTATTGTTATTTTGACTTTTCTTTGTTTTCTTTGTTTTCTTAGGACTCATTAGGTTCATAGCTTCAGCAGTTTCCTGGAGAGAGAGAGAGAGAGAGAGAGAGAGAGATGACATACATTGAATCTTCCATCATTCCTACTTACCTGCATGGTCATGTCACACTGTTGTACTAACTCATCAATATCTTCATATATTGTACAATCGCTAAGGTTGTCCTCATCGTCAGGCTAAAAGAATAGATGCATAAATCAAAAATGGACACATGGAAAATAATAGATGGACTTATGGATACATACTCCAGGTATGGGAGGTGGTGGTGGTCTACCATGTATTCCGCTATCACCCTCAGTTCCACCACTACTTCCTGAGAACACTGAGTCTTGTCCTAAACTAGTGGCTGATATTATAGAGTCTGCCCATTGACTATTTGGACGTGAGTGTGATACAACATGTTCTAATGTCGTCTGCCATTTGGTGAAGTCCCCTTCTGAATATGCAGCAAAAATATGTTTTGTGTTCAAATGGGTATCTGGAGAAAATTTATCTATAGGTACTAAATAATGAAATAAAAATAATAATAGAATACATCAAAAATTGTGTTAATTCTCAAAGATTCTCCCTCCCTCCCCCTCCCCTTCCTCCTCTCTCCCTCTCCCTCCCTCCCTCCCTCCCTCTCTCTCTCTCTCTCTCTCTCTCTCTCTCTCTCTCTCTCTCTCTCTCTCTCTCTCTCTCCCTTTCTCTCTCTCTCCTGCTCACCAGTCAATGTAATTTCACCAGCTGGTTCTACTGCAAAGCAAAGGTCTTTATCACAATCTTGAAGATTATATATAATATTAGCTCCAACTAGAGATATAGATAAAAGGAACTGAGTATCTTCAGGGTTCTCATGGATTGTGAGGGTTTTCTTTGAAGGCATCAACCGACAATGTCGCCTGTGCCAACGTTGATGGTCATCCCTCCAAAGTAAAGGACCTAGAGAAGAAAAAGGGTTAAAATATTTATTTGTCTTTACCGATCAGTCTGTCTGTCCATTCACCAAACCATTGATCCATCAATCTGTCCATTCCTCCATCCATTTGTTATTTACCTGCTATTTCTGGAACTTCTATCGGTTTATCAGGGATAACCTCTGGTCCTTCCCGAAATCCATTGCTGATAGGACGTGGGAAGTCACCTTCAGTTTTTCTTCTTGAAGGTAGAGTATTAAATTGACCTGTGAGTAAAATACAGTAACACTGATACTGCAGTATAACAATTATGTTTTAAAGTTATAAAGTAATAGTTAAATAACCAGAATTGAGAGACAAGGTGTGGAAACAATTCAAAATAATACTGTGCATGTACTGTTATAAATTAATAGTTAAATAACCAGTATTAAGAGTATAATGTGGGAAATAATTCAAAATAATACTGTGCATGTACTAATATAATAATGATATTAATAACCAGTCAACCACTAATGTAATCACAGAGATTATACAATACTGAATATATCAAAATCCTTAAACCCAATCATTAAATTCTTTAATGTAATTTTAACACATTAAATGATTTCATAATGTTTACTATAATTATGTGTAATGATATTATGTGTTTATTGATAATGCTGAGTAGAACTGAGGTTAGTGTAATTTACTGGTTACAGGAGAGATTTTAACTGGATTCAAGATATGAAAGGAAATTGCTGAGAATACAATGTGTTGTTGGTAACTCATTTTGAAGACAAAGTATAAAGTTCAGGATATTACAGAAGTCAGTTATAATACCTTTGCTCTGATCAAAGAGGAGAGGAAACTGCTACTACTAATAATTACAAACAATTCTATATTATGATATTTATCAATATTACAACTCATTAAGGAAGTGGGTGGGCTCTATATTACATGTATTGTGATTTGAAGTACATGTACTATAATACACTATAATTACAAAATCATAGACACAATAGACAACAGTCTGTAAGAAACCAATCACAACATACAGACATACAGTTAGCATGTTATAATGTAAGTATTGTGAGATGGTATGTATAGTATCTTTGGTATGCCTTCTGTTGTCATAAAACAACCTATTATTCTAACATGATATCATATACATGCTCACCATTACGTCCATAAGTATAACCTTAAGCATTAAATAACAGGTATCCATGGCAACATATGTAATTAGGCTACTATGTAGCAACGCAATTTCAATAAATTGGTATTCGTTTAATCAATAAGTGGGAGGTACAGTTAACTATTAAATGACATTCGGTGACATTTTTTATTAAAAACCAGCTACGTGATGAGGTAGTATTTGATTTATATTTTACAAGTTACAGAAACACTTTAACAAGTTGATGACAGTGCAGCACCCCACTGACATCTGCCCACACATCTATAAATATCATTATAATGGTTCACAAGTACCGACATACAATATTGATAAACTATGAATACATAACTATTGTAAATAGTCCCACAGACACATGCTAGCTAGTCAATGTTTATATCA
Organism: Xestospongia bergquistia; assembly: GCA_963965975.1. NCBI lineage: Eukaryota > Metazoa > Porifera > Demospongiae > Haplosclerida > Petrosiidae > Xestospongia > Xestospongia bergquistia. Next base: position 1,058,767 of record OZ014416.1, read on the forward strand.
ATGAATATATTAAGGTATATAATGATAGCATTCTATACCATATACAGTCTCCATTATATAGGTGTACTCTATGTAGGAGGTTAACAATGCATTTAAGTATAATGTGATAGCATGGTGTCCCCCATTGTAGGAGGTTGGAGTTCTAGCGTTAGTGAAACCTTAAATAAATAAACCAATTAACTGGGTAATCTTGTATTTAGATAAGTTATTGTTTTTAATGAGTTTATATAATTACATAATAGTTAGAGTTGGTTCAGTTACCAGAAATTGTTACTAAAATAATAAATGTACAAAGTACAAAATCTATTAACATGGTACATTTAACACAAGCATCACGACTATTGACGTGACCTCTCTTTACAGGAACCATGTACATTGTACATGTATGACATCATGTACTTTACAACCAACACGCAACAAACGTAATGGCTACCGATCTACATGTAATGCTGCTATGGCAATAGCAGTTACATGGAATTCATTGTTCACATTACAACAATATTAAATAACTGTTTAAAAATGACAGTATGGTTGTCTCCAAATTGTCTTGAATGAATGAATAGCTTATTATAATGTCTGTCTGTCATACTTTAACTCAGACTCACTATTAAATATAATTGTTCAATGCTATTATTATGATTAATGATTTATAAAATCATTGTCTATCAATCTATCCAATCAGTCATTAAACCATTTAATCATCCATAAACCACAAATTAGGATAGACTAATCAACAGAAAAACAAATGAGACGGAGGAGAAAGGAAGATGGAAAGAAGATAAAAGAGGAGGAGGAGGAGGGAAGATGAAAAAGAGGAGGAGGAGGAGGGAAGATGTGGGAGAGATGAAAAAGAGAGAGGAGTTTGTCAATAGTTCCAATAGTCAATTTATTGTTTTAAATATACACTGCAAGCCATTGTAGTAAATTCTTTTCTCAGCTTGAATTTCACTTAACTTTAAATGTTAGTAGACTAATTAATAACATTGCGCCAATGATATGCCTATGTGTCTCTAATAGTGTGGAGGTATTGTAATAACAGTTATTGTATTAATGATCATAACAATGTTTAATTGACAAATTGGTTTGATATTAGTAGCAATAATGGTGTTAAGGAGTAAGAGTGGGAGAAATGAAGACACAACAGAGGAAGAGAAACCAATGAAAGAAATAGTTAAATATGATGATTGTATTGATGGATAGACAGATAACAAAAGTACCTCGCACATTAACAATCCTCAAACCAGTAACTTTAGACTCAAACCAGAACCTTCAGACTTAACTAAACTCAGCTATACAATAAATCTTTAGACTCAAACTAGTACCTTCAGACTCAAACTAGTACCTTTAGACTCAAACTAGTACCTTCAGACTCAAACTAGTACAGTAAGTCCTTCATATTTCAACCAATATATTTCACAATCAAACCAGTTCTATTTCTATTATTAATAGTTATTAAATTACCTCAAGGCATAAATGACAGTACATACAAACAGATCAAATGGTTCAGTAGATATATGTAATTCACTATAAGGAATGCACTTTACTGAGAACGTATGATAACCAGATTATGAACAGACTGAAGTAATTAATCATAGAAATATTTCCAATGAAGTGAGTCGTTGTCATTTGGTTACTACAAGCACATGACATCATACTAACATTGCTACTATGTTCACAAGAATGTAGTGTTATTATTGAATTATTGAGTCCTTAGACACTTGTTGAATTGTACGCATCAGTAGTTATCTTCCAGCCTTTCAAAACACAATTTGTCCGGTGTGTAATTGTTATTTAATTACTTAATCCACTGATAATTAACAACATGTTACTCATAGTCTAATACATTACAAAAGATAGGAATCAATGTTACGTTGAACCTTAAGTAAACTCCATTAATTATTAACACATAACAATGTTGTTACAATTGAATTTCAATATTATTAATAAATAAACCTTACAAATCAATTAAGTCGCATCAATGAAAGCTAACGTGATCTATACATCACATATTGTGTTATGTAAACAAGACGTTTGTTTACATTATTTATAATTGCTAATAAATATTATAAATGTATTCATTACATAGTTAGATTATGGTATTGTAGGTCTAGATTTAAGTCAAAATTTTTACACTTTCTTGTTAATGTATGCATTTCATGTAAAAATTGTGTTTTCATGTAAATTTGATGTTTTCATGTAAAAATTTACATGTATTAACATGTATTATGAATGAAACACTCCAGTTTTCACTAGAACATCAATGAAGTGTTTATTATTCATTTAGTTGACATGGTATATTACTATCGACAAATCCATTTACTATGTGGTTTTAGAAATACTCCAGTTTTCATTAGAACACTGATTGAGTGTTTATTATTCCTCTAGTTGTCATGGTATATTACTACTGACAAATCCATTTACTATGTGGTTTTAGAAACACTCCAGTTTTCATTAGAACATGTTTATTGCTCTTTCAGTTGACATTACATAACATAAGCTACACACAAATTCATTAGTCAACTCCTACACTTAGTTAATTAAAATGGTTTCTATGGCAACAATGTGGTCTATTACAAATTTTTGTTATCAACCTCATCACTCCACTCACTACGAAGTCACTCATTTTGAATTCTACTGTTGCTTTGGTACAAAGTTAGGTGTGGCTATATTAATATCCAAATTTGGTCATTGAATGTCTATCACAACGACTAACTGGCTATAGTAAGTACTTAAGTTTGTTAAGAGTAATTGGTATATATAATAAAGATAGTAAGATCAGTTTATTGTGTTAGTAGATCAATTAGTAAATTGTTTTATTAATCAATGATTTGTATACTAATCAACATACTATGGTATGTGTTTTGACAACCAGCTCTGTTTTAAACCATCCATGAATTATGTCTACATACCTGCTTTTAATCGGATTTCAACTGCAGAATTACGTTGGCCACGAATAGTAGGTGGAGTTAACGTAGCAGGCTCTCGTGTGGCCTTCTCAAGAGACGATAACATTGCTTCATAACGTGCTCTAAGAGCTTCAGCTTCAAGTGAGAGTTTTTCTTGTTTAAGTACCTCACAGAGATATGATCGTATGTTAGGTAGAACTCGATCAACCGCTAGAAACAGGAGAGAGAGAGAGAGAGAGAGAGAGAGAGAGAGAGAGAGAGAGAGAGAATTAGTCAAAAGGTCTAGTCACTAGATGCAAAAGGTCTAGTCACTAGATGCAGAGAAAATTCTTATAGAGAAGATGACTAATATCATATAACACTTTACTATGACTTGTACATAGTTTATTCTATCATGATATATGATACCTAGTGAACATCAGTACTTACCAATGAGTGACCTCAAATAGCAAACATTACTAGACTAGTGAACATTAGTATAACATAATCATTATATAGGGTAATTAATATATACTAAAGTGACCTATGAGATGACATTGTTAATAATTTCAAGAACTAATTATAAAGACACAAGAATAAAAGATAAAAGGCACTCTTATATTAATTCATAACGGCTACCTATCACTGACAGGGCATGTGTTAACAACAACTCTAAAGAGACTTGCTAAACAACTCACAAAGCAAAAAATCACACATTAACAGTACATGTTAAGATCAAAAAAGTCCCATTAATTGCTCATTTTGACATAATAGGAAGTAGTTAATGGTGACAGAAGTTATCACTTAGTTCAAAAGATCTCACACTAGTATTGACTAATAGCAGCTGTTACATAACATGAACACATCTGGTACAATCATTATAGTATAGTCACTGGTTAGAGAGAAATGAATCAAGCTATCTTCATTTAATGCTAACATATAGCTCTTCTCTATTCTGAAGACACGATCAATTCAGTTATTGATACTAACTAACCCCTCAGTCATGACTACTATAGTATCTATCTCTTAATTCTCCTCTAGTATTACAACCTTTTGTTCTGTTTCTTTAAAGGTTAGTTGCACTTGTAGACTATAGCCAGCAACAAGGAGGGCAACATAACTTTTAGTTCAACTCTATTACATACCTAAAGAGACGTAGTTACACACACACACACACACACACACACACACACACACACACACACACGGACAACTACGTGATTTTAAAATCTTTGTTAAAAACAACAATCTCTAAGATAAACAAACAACATGTACATGTATATAATACAATAAAATTATTATATCAACTATTGACATATACATATATGTACAATATTGAGTACATGTAATGGGTATTTACAGCACAATACATGTACTAACAGAGCTGTAATATATGATTTGTTACATGATATGCATAAAAAGAACACCAGCTTACCCTACATACTTTAATACTAAAGGATTTTTATTAGTTGGAGAGAAAGAGAGGTGACCTCAAACTAAACCATATCACTAAATAATGGTTGTACTATTAGTTTATAGTAGTCACTCCCAAAGGACATGTTCAGCTGCTGTAAAACAACTGCCCACCCTTATAGTATATATAGATGGCTTTGTGAGTGTATATAATGTGACTTGTTTGTTCAGCAACATTAATGATTACTCCTAAACTAGATAACAGAGTCTAGATATGATAACAAAACATACTACAAAATATAGTAAAGACAACCAGGATGTCCTGATTTAACTGGAAAATTAACTTCTATAAGGCTACTTACTAGCTCTATATTAGTCAGATACTCTATGTCATCTGAACCATATCATGACATATGAATTTATTTGGTTAACTCCCAGTAACGTAATCTGATCAAGGCATACATTCTATTGTCCATAATAATACATTTAGTCTTGCATATCAACCAAACCTTTCAATTTCTGTAGTAAAGTTTGACAAGTGTCAATTTAATTACCTTTGTTAACAATAACATTGTTTGTACAAGTCATCTGAGAACAGATACAATTTTGTGCAATAAGGGCTAGGCTTGACCATAATATTTTATTTCAGAAATATTATTATATTTTTAGACAGACATAATAACTGAGCCATGTTGCTCATCAAATTACCTCTATATATAGCAATCAATGGTAAATGAATACTCTACCAGCTTAGAGCCAGCTTCTGAGCAGTATTAACGGTAATAATGACAGAATAATGCTATACATAGCATAACTGAAATGTTATAATTTCTTAACAATGTTGTTACAACAATGGAGGTGTCAGTTTTGAGTCAAAAATGTTGTCTTGAGGTAAAGGAAAAGCTAAAAATAACTAGTACAATAAACAAACCAGGTGGATTGTATTTAAAGAATATATATATATATATCACTCTCATGTGTGAGGATTGACAGGATGGCCACACAATGATTTAGTTGGACAGACTATAGCAGCTGTTGCTACTAGCAATAATAAAGAATGCGAGAGAGTCGCTAATTACAAGCAGCTGCTCTAAATGTGTCATTAACTTGGACATACAAACTAGTGACAAAAACAACAGCAACAAAAACCAGGTGCTAAAACTGAAACTTTTCTCTACATAGCCAAAATACAAACAAACAGGGCGTACATATACACATCAATCATCTTTATATTATCTACTCTTACTGTATCCAGTAAAAGTTGACTTCCTTCCACTAATAAAATTTATAACATACAGTTTACATGAGTATCTTCAGTAAATATATCTTCCTTTACTGTTTACTGATTGCTCTCACCTTTCAAAAGTTTGTGAGCCTCAGAGACTGAATCCATTTTTATTTAGAATAGTACACTAAACAATAATAGTACAGCCACTTCACAAATAATTCATCACTTTTGAAAATCTTGATTTGCTTGACTTTGTAGAAACTATTCTTTGACCTTTTGCAAAACACTAAATTATAAAGTATAGTTCAAGTATCTTCTTGGTTTGTAACTGAGCAATCACAGCTTGTAGACCGAGTTTTCTTTATGCTTGTTTAGTAGTCAGATTGTCTCGTTCCTGCAGAAACACACCTTTGACTAGACAAATGAGATCACATGCGAAATATCTAAAGAATTTATGAATACTATTATACTATTGTTAATATTATAAAACTTATAGCCCCACCCTTTTTAATTATGTGTAAACAAAATGAATATAAATACCGCATATATTCGAATTAATCATTGCCAAGGGTACATTTTATTTTGATTGTTTTTAATAATGAATCTGTTTAATTAGGAACTCCCAATTTTTACATAACCTCTTGTTTCCTTCTTTGAAGCGACTTTAACAATTGCCTCCGATTAAAATGGCAAGCCAAGCAGAACAGAAAGAATATGAATTCGAAAGAACACTCGTGAGTTTACAAACACAATATTATGGGCGTGGTCAAGTAGTTACAACTCTGTTAGATGCATGGTCGATATCGTACTGAATTGGGACAATATGCACGAGGAGTTGCCTCGGCTCAGAGGGAACGAGAAGTGGAAGAATCGAGAAGACGTTCTTATGCTAGACAACAGCGACGAGAAAAGAAAACAAGTTAGTTATTAATTAATAACAATTAATTAATTATAATATAATTAATGTATTAATAAGTTATCTTATTTCTATTTTGTAATGTATGCATCCATTTTTGTTCTCTATTGATCCATCATTTGCTTTTAGTATCCATTCATGTCTGTATTAATCCATTTAGAGTCAATGATGATATTTAAGAAGTACATAGCACCTTATATCGGAGACTGGGTATTCATTTTAGTACTGGGTATTTTAATGGCCATCTTGTCCTTTGGAATTGACTACTTCATTGATGTATTAGGAGAGGGTTAGTACTATATAGTAGCTATTATGTATCCACTTATCAATTCCATATGTCCATATAGCTCATGAGGTTCTCAGTTTGGAACTACCAATGGAATCTCATTGGGTTTTGCAGGCATTTTTGTGGATTTTCTTTCCACTTGTTTTAGTATTATTTTCAGTTGGTTTTGTTCAATTAGTATCTATACATGCTATTGGTAAGTTAATATATAAAAGACCCTGTTGTGTACTACCTTCCCCCCCCCCCCCCCCTCTCCCTCACACAGGTTCTGGTATCCCAGAAATGAAGACAGTTTTACGTGGAGTAAATCTTCCTAATTATCTCTCATTTAGAGCTTTTATTTCAAAGACAGTTGCTCTTATAACTGCAGTGGGTAGTACTCTACCTATTGGGAAAGAGGTACATAGATATACATATATACATGAAGTTTATCCCTTTGCCTCTCTCTCTCTCTCACACGCACACAGGGACCATTTGTTCATATATCAAGTATAATTGCTGATCTGATGTCTCGCTTAATCAGTAAATATGTACGTATTTTTAACCATGTATTTGCTGTAAGTCATAATAATCAACTAAACAATAGATAAACAATGCCCCTTCTTTAGAATGAGGCACACACTAATGAGTTATTAGCAGCTGCTTGTGCTGTGGGTGTGTCCAGTAATTTTGCTGCACCAATAGGAGGTATGCCATCCATTATCCCATTCTGTGTATCTATTTAAATATACCATGCATCCATTTTCCTATTCTATGTATCCATTAGGTGTTTTATTCAGTATTGAAGTAACTTCTACTTATTTTGCTGTCCGAAATTATTGGCGAGGTTTCTTTGGAGCCGTCTCAGGTGCCTTTCTATTTCGTCTTATTGCAGTATGGTTTAGACGAGAAGAAACTATCACCGCCCTCTTTAAAACCTCTTTTAACATTGATTTTCCATTTGATCCTTTAGAAATAATGGCCTTTGCTTTTATTGGGTAAGTTTGCTCTTTGGTTGCTAAGTAACAAGCTCCACCCATTTATAGTGTAGTGGCTGGTTTGGGAAGTGCTTTGTTTGTATATTGTCATCACCAGCTGGTCATTTTAAGAAGAAAATATCGTAAATACACTCGTTGTTTGGAATACAGGTATTAGCAATTGAGAATACAAAACAGATCATTAGCGTGTGTGTGTGTGTGTGTGTTGATAACAATATTATTGATTGAGTTGATCTCTCTCTCTCTCTCTCTCTCTCTCTCTCTCTCTCTCTCTCTCTCTCTCTCTCTCTCTCTCTCTCTCTCTCTCTCTCTCTCTCTCTCTCTCTCTCTCTCTCTCTCTCTCTCTCTCTCTCTCTCTCTCTCTCTCTCTCTCTCTCTCTCTCTCTCTCTCTAGTATCTTCATTTATCCAGCTATTATTACCATTGTCATAACAGTTCTTAGCTTTCCTCTTGGGTTAGGACAGTTCATGGCTGGTCAAGTAAGAGTTGATTGAAGCAGACATTTATCTTTTTCTTTAGCTCACTCAGCGAAAAGCACTGGAGCAACTTTTTACTAATTTTACTTGGTGGCGTATCCAAGGCGACAGATTTGATTTCCCTGATGATAGTATTCAACGTAATATTTTAGATAATTGGGCTAACACTTCCATCTTTTTATCTCTGACTTTGTTCATTGTATTTAAGGTACAAGCTTGTACTAAAGTCATTGCTATTCTTTCTCTCTCTCTCTCTCTTTCTCTCTCTCTCTCTCTCTCTCTCTTTCCAGTTTATTTTCACTGTTATTGCTGTAGCTCTTCCAATACCAGCTGGAGTTTTCTTTCCAGTTTTCTTGATTGGTAAAACTACTCTTAAACTTCCCCAATGCTGACTCCTCCCATATTTCATAGGTGCTGCTTTTGGACGTCTTGTAGGAGAGAGTATGGACTTTGTTTTTCAGTCTGGTATCAATGGTCGTCTTGTTAGTCCAGGAGGGTATGCTGTTGTTGGAGCGGCTGCTATGGCTGGGGGTGTGACACATACAATATCAACGTCTGTAATTGTGTTTGAATTGACGGGACAAATAACACATATATTACCTGTAATGGTGGGTGTGGTCAATTAGATTAGCTTGTCATGAATCTAAATTTGATTCATTTATGCCTATCCGTCCATTGAACTACCCATTCATCCGCCCACCTACATTATGACTTCGTGATTGATCCAGCTATATGTCCATCTCTTCATTCATCCATCTATTCTTTTTTTTATTAGATTGCTGTCCTTCTCTCAGTAGCTATTGCATCACTTATACAGCCATCATTTTACGACAGTATTATTTTACTTAAAGAACTCCCTTTCCTACCAGATCTTAAATTACACAAGTAAAACATATATATATATATTTACATGTACACATATATGTACATGTAAATATACATGTACCTGTAACATATAATTATATATAAATGTTTGTTTATATCTTAATTAGATATTATAATTTATATGCTCGTGACATTATGACAACAGACCTTTTGTACTTGTCCTATCAATCTACATATCGAGATTTACGACATCTTCTACGAAACTCCAAACACACCTCATATCCATTGGTTGATAATCCAGGTGGGTGTGGTCAATAATATATTGACCCCTTATTGGTGTTTATAGTTTTTTGATTTATTGTATTTATCTATTTTTTGAAAGTATTTGTCCATTCTAGAGTCTCGTATTCTCATTGGTTCCGTCTCTCGTCTCAATCTTTGGTACATGTTAAATGAACAGTTACAAGGTGTTTATGAACATGTCAAAGAGATTAAACAAAGACAAATAAGGTAGGTCATGTGACATAGAGAAAAAATCATGTGACAAATAATGAGCTAAAGTTAGCGCCAAAATAATCACCTCCTGAAATTTTAATGAAGTCATGTGACATAATAACCATGTCATGTGACTTCATGTCATAACTTCTCTATACATTATACAAAGAACATCCTCTTTTATAGAGAGAGTGTGGAACCAGGTTCTCCTACTGGTAGTTTAGAGAGACCATCTTCACCCAGATTTCCAATAGGTATGACATGTCTTTATAAAATATGATAAACCACACCCACTATTTGTATTTAGTACAATCAGTATCAGAGAGGTTTAACCAAATATTCAAGACACCTTCTGTGGACGATATTGATGGAGCAGAAGAGGTTAGGCCATGCTTCATAAATAGTCCTCTACTGTTGTGACCAATAATGTTTGTTCATATATATCTCAGTTTTTATATATCTTTACTCTATTGTTTTATTTTCCATTTTTCTTGTATATGTCCATTTTATGAATCATATTAATAAAATGTATTATTCCAGCTGTTTATTTTATGCATACATTTTTTATTTATCAATTGATGGATTTAATAAATGGATGAATAGAGATCAACCATTTTTATCATCCATTCTTGTTCATTTTATTACAGCTGTCCAATTTTTTATCTTTTTTATTTTAGGAATTAGCTGAAGTAATTGAATCTGAGCCCGAGTCATCAGAAGTGAGTTAATTATAAGGGGCTTACTCTTTACTCTCTCTTTACATTTTGTTTAGTTTTTACTTCAACTTGAAGAGCAGCAGCTGTCAGAGACTGTCGAGTTTCCTTCCAATTTAATAGATCCTTCACCTTTTCAACTTGTAGAAATGACATCACTAACAAAAGTATATATCATTTTATTATTAACCTAGTAACTCTCTCTCTCTCTCTCTCTCTCTCTCTCTCCCCCCTCTAGGTTCACAGTTTATTTTCTTTATTGACATTATCACATGCTTATGTAACAAGTCTTGGCAAATTAGTGGGTGTGGTTACATTAACAGATGTAAGTCATTTCCTGCTGCAATGCAGGCTATCTGTCCATCCATCCATTCTTTTTTATCTAGTTATCTGCTGCTATAGAAGGCAAGAAAGGTAATACTCCTTCCAATAGTCCTTCAGTCGAGGGTACAGAGATGACTAGAGAGACAGACTATGAACTACAACAAGTTGCATCACATGATGAGAACACAAGCACTGACATAACATATATGTAAATATAAATTGTAACAACTCCTTCAAAATAATTTGTACTTTATAATTTACTTGTAAAATTTTATTTGAGTCTATGAAGTTTTCTCGTGTATATAACTAAGTCTAAAATGTATTCCTTAAAACAATACAAAGTGCATATGACATCATGTGTATGTATTTAGAACAAGAGGATTGACATCCTTATTTCCATATTCATCATGTGTATACACACACACACACACACACACACACACACACACACACACGCACGCACATACACACACACACACATACACACATATATATATATATCATTACTAAATTAGAGCATTCAATTCAGAAACCCAATGGGACAGTCTGAGATCACCATATTTTAATACTGATCCCTGTCACTACACCATAAAAGTTACTGTTAAAGTATATGGCCTGAGGTTTGGACTGTCCCACTGAGCTTCCATAGTATCATGATAGTTTCTGATACAACTATAAAAGTGTCAAACAAAATTATCATTATTGATTTATATAGTGAAGAAAGTGGTCCAGAAGTAAAATTATTATTAACATAACAAGAAAACACAATAAATAGCAACAAAGAAGCTCAATATCCTGATATTGCTGACCGTTAGATACAGCTGTATTTTGTCTTGTTCGAGTGGATATCATCTCTGAAAATAAACATTAAAATTATTATGTTATTGATTGTGTGAGCAATAATATTATAATTATATTCATTACCTACCTACCTAACTCTGCAATATAGATATTTTATAGAAACTCAAGTTAAAAACTGTAACCCACAAACACTTCAGTTCTATAGTTGGAGAAATGGACGTCTCCTTTACTGAATTCTTATTATAATGATCAAAATGATGTAATCATAATGAGTTAGCAACTAATACTCCTACAATCAAGTCAACATTCATAATTAACACAATCAGCAACATCCTAAACAATATAATTTGCATAGTAAGTGCTTTTTATAATTGTTAGTATTATTATAACAGACCACTTCGTCCATATTCCATACATACATCATGTAATCCCTCCTATCCATCTATCATCTAACTAACTATACTCTGCAGCTGCCATATTATTGCCTAAAGCATAAATGAGCAATTTTATATCATATTCCTATATCACTGACATGTCATCTATACCCTAAAACCCAGTTACTATTTATAGCAACATTTAGGTGACATCATTTCATTCCAATTGTGTATTTATAAAAGCATGCACCTGACAAGCTATACATATATTAATATTCAGCAAATAAAGGAACTTAACCTTGGTCACCATCTATATACCTTTATTGATGGATAGATGTGGCTGCAATGTATGATTACACATCCCAACAACCAAAACACTCCCTCTTATTCATAGAGTAAATAAAAATTATCAAGAAAACCAAATAAAAGATACTTACATTAATAAAAATCATTTTTATTTGTAAACATTGGAAAATAATGTTTTCAAAATGTCATCAGTGCATGCGTGTAGAGCTATATGTATTGTCACATGACTTATTTGAAGTTACTCCTATTAACCTGGTTAATTATGATAATTTTACCAATGCCATACACATCCAAGATTTTTAAACAAATAACAACACTACATGTATACACACGCATTATGAAAGAGACTGATACATTGTAAGTAAACTATGGTACACAACTCTATTCTTGATTGAACTGGATGTAATCAAAAGATGTTGTGAATATGCTATCTATCCTCATGTGTTTAGGAGGAGTGGATCAATTTCCACATCTTCCTGATCTGTGTCCTTCATTTTGCTCAACAAGAGAAAGTTCACTTTTCATTTCTTCAATTTTAGTCGTGTACCATACATAAATTTCGTCTTTCTCATTTTCACCATTTCCTGATTCTCTTAGTTCACGTCTATTCTTGATAATTTGATATAAATCGAGAGGTGCAGTAACGAGTAAAGCAATACCGCCAAGCTGTGCTCCAAGAATAGCAACAGTTCTAAATGCAGTAGCGCCAACCTTAGCACGAACACTTCCAGGTTTAGGCTTTTCCTTACTTCCACTAACACAAGTTGCTATACTACCAGTAGTTTTCTCAATAGCCAAATTGTATTCATGGGTTGTATCATTTACATTTGCACTAATCTTATGATCAAACATAATATGATCATGCGCTTCCATTAACTTTCTATTAGTTTTTACTTTAGCATTTACAGCAGCAATAAGTGACGTAGCAGTTCCAGCAGCTCCCATAGCAGTTCCAGCTAATGAAAATCCAAGTGATGCACCCATAGAAAATGGAATAAGGACTAGACCAATTGCAACAAGAGTTCCTCCAACAAATAGACTTGTTGAAGATCCAGTGATTTTATAAAATCTGAAATCTTGGACAATTTTTAATATCTCATCTCTCTGTTGCTCAAGAAAAGTAATTGTTTGGCGACGAACAGGACACCAAATAGCAAGAGACAATTGACGTTCTTTGTCCAGACGTAGAAGATCCTCTCTATATGACAAGAGGATAAGCAATGTAAATTTATGAGGTAAGAGGAAATTAATACATTGATTCGTAACTGTTTATATATACTTATAAGTCTGAGGAGAAAGCGTGATATTGTCTTAATTATAATTGTTTGCTAGACTATAACAAATGAACAGCTACTTGTATAGTTAATTTAGTAATACACCTACACACATGATCTTAACAATAATATATAAATGTATTGCAGATCTTTTAAAGTCATTGTTTAAACTGATCAGTTGTTTTAAGCAATTAAGTAAGTACTCTTTATTGTTACTGATTTCATATCAAGCATACCTGCTATGAAGAAAATTATCATAGGTAACAAGGGGGAAGCTGTTCAGTATTTATTATATTGTGCATATGAAGTAAATCATATTTAATAGACATATCTCATATATACATAGTGTTGGTTTGTTTCTTATTGTAACTTTACACATAGCAGCTGTGACAGTAATTACTATAATAGTATCAGTTTATATTAAGTACTGGTTAAAATAATAAGTCACTTCAATAGTGATAGAAATAGTGTCAGTTTCCTTAGCTAGCAATAGACCTTCACACAAACTGTTTAGCTGACTATTGGAGGCTAACCCTTATGGAATAACTCATGTAAGTCTACTAACTAGCTCTATAATAATGGATATACAATCATATATGCGTGAATTTATAGTGTAGAAGGTTGCATCTAACTTACTTGATTGAAACACCATTTTGAAGAGTAGGTAAAATAGTGTTACAATGACGATTGAGATTTGATTGCCATTCAACGTAATGACCTTTCGTTCTAATTTGTTCTTTGATCCGATCAAATATATCACAAATTGGTGAATCATGGCAGTGAGCTTGCATACACTGTGTAAGCCTAGGTGTTTGAGATTCCTTCTGAGGGTATGTTAAAAGAACACAAGAATTAAAAGGAATGGCTAAACGATGTTTCGGAACAACAATGTTTTTCGTCAGAATAGTTTGGAAAAAGAAAAGTTTTGGCTTATTTATAAGTTTAGGACAGTTCTCATCAGAGAAATAGCTCAATATACCTTTGATTGGTATAGTCTCTTTGTTAGTATCATATATATTGGGCTTGTCTCCTTTGCTGAGAATAATCAGAATAAAAGCATTCAAATCAAACTGATCATCAGCTGTAGCTCCTATAATTTCTATAAGCAGTCGAAAAAAGGTATTATAAGAAAGATTGTTAAAGCAAATGACAAAAAATCCAAATACATTTCTTAATATACGCGTTAGATCTTGCACTTCCTCACTCCGTTCCACTAGACCATTTAACTCATCATCTGGAGCAGCTACCATATTATCAATAATGATCACAAGGCCATTTATATATAAATGGCCTTGTGATCATTATTGATAATAAAGATTGATAATAAAGATTGTGTAATTTCTAGGTCTGAAAATCAATTACAATGAAATTATTAAACAAGCAAATATAAGAACATACCTGGCTCTTCAATTGACATTTTTAAAAGGTCTTTACTGTGTTTATAAATTAGCTGTTACACGTACTTTCTGTAGTTTTGAGAAGTGGACTCTCTTCACTTTCTTAAGGGCCTTAATAATCTAATTAAAATTTATCATGACCACACAAGAGTGTTGATAACTGAACATGCATAGTCATTCTGCAAAACAAACATATAGTATTTTTTTTACTATGGAATTTCAAAATTGTAATGACTTCTTCAAACTAATTTGTACTTTATAATTAACTTGCAAACTTTAACTGAGTCTATAAGTTTTCTCATGTATATAACTAAGACTAAAAGTTATTCCTTAAAATAAAATAATTATAAAGGGAGTATGACATCATCATGTGTATGAACAAGAGAATTGATGTCCTTTTCTCCATCTTCATCATTCTCAGTGCATGTATATATCTACTATATCATTAGAGCACCTTGAGAGCAAACTGGTCCACTTTGATTTATTGATATGGTTTATGATACAAGAATGAAATCTGTCTATCAAAACTGTTTTAGGCAGTCAGAGAGAGCTTAAAAAGACATGTTATTTTTTATTAACATAACAAGAACATCCAACAATCTATGTAGGTGCTCAAATTTGAAGAAATGTATACTCTACTTTGTAAAAAAACATTTTTATTTGCTTTAATCATGGTTAGGTATAATGGTGTCTATTTTATCTCCTTCTTCCTTTGATGATTCAGGTTGTGGAATTGAAATGTCTTGAGGGGAACTAACTGATCTTTGCCAAGATGGTATACCAGAATTAGAATTTCCTCGTTGTGGAGTGGGAAATTGATGTCTATTATAGTGGGTGTGGTTAAATGTGGCATGTGATATATCAAGTATAGTTACCTGTTTAACAATAATCCTTTTAAGGTAGTTAGTTCAGAATTAATACTATGTAGTGAGTGCTCAGTAATCACAGGAGTCTAAATAAGGTAATAATAAAATTAAATTATTTAAATATATAACTATAATGTACTTTGATATATTAAACAATTATTGATACTATGATATTAAAATGTTAATAGCTTACTATTTACCTGTGATGTTAGTGTTGTTAACTGTTGTTGCTGTCTTTCCAGTAATGTCTAGAGAGAGAAAGATCATATTGAGAGACATATATACATAGTACATTGCTTACCTTTATAGCTTGAGTTGACTCCTTTAACTCGCGTACTACAAGAAAATAACAATACATGTTACTATATCATTATAAGGAGCAAGATTTAATATACATATGCTAATAAAAATTTATATTACTTTATTTCAATGCCACTCGTTAATACCTGAGGCCTCAAGGTTTGTTTGAAGTTGTTGAATACTTGATTCTACATCATCTAATCTTTCTCTTTGGACTCTTTGTGCTGAGAACCATTGGTTTATAAATGTCTATAGGCACAATATAATAAGTACTACAATATCTCTTATAATACCTTGATCCAGTACACCACTAGTCCAACCACGCCTCCTATCATGACTCCACCCACTAAAATTTGTTGCCATGATAAAAGTCGTGATGGTAATGGAGGAGGACCAGGAGGAGTTGTAAAGGAAGAAGAGGAGACAAGAGAAGTAGTTGCTCTTTTAGCTGCTTCTTGAGTAGCCCAATAGATCTCTTCTTCAGTTAAACCTACAAGAGAGAGAGAGGGGGGGGAAGGAAGAGGGAGAGAGAGAGTACAAGTAATTGTAATATAGTATTGACCTTTTTTTGTTAGGAATGCAACTTTATCCACTAATTGACTACTTGCTACTCGTGGATTGATTAGAAACTTAATAGCAACATCTAACTACAGAGAGAGAGTGCTTAAGAAATATAAATTATAACTTTACCATTTTACGTCTTTCTGGGGCTATTCTTATCAAAAAATGTTCGTAAGAAGGATCTTGCGGTACAAATCCTTTCTTTTCCGTCTTTTCTTCTCTCTCCCCACCAGCAATAGGTTCCATATCACTCATGATTAGGCAAAGTAGTTCTTCACGAACACGTGTGCAGCCACACCTCCCAACATAAAGTTTATAAAGGGTTAATAATTGCTCAACCCAGCAATGATCACAAAGAATTCATCCATTTTATAATATTGTCTATATCAGGACTACAGTTGTTTTCATCCCCTTTTCCTCGTGCACTACAGCACACAAATTGAATGGAATTAGTGGGTGTGTCAAACGAGAATGTTTCGTCCTTTGCAATCAGCTGAATCTGTTGTTGCTCTCTGCTTTGATCAAGACTACCTAACTTGACAGACTGGTTTGTCAAGATCTGTGTACTGGTTTTGAGATAACAAGAACATAAAGTAAATATGAAATAAATACACTCTCTGACTATATATCTATTAATAAACCATTCATTCATTATGTAACATCATTGTTTCTATAAATAGCATCACGTTGCATGTATCTATTTTTAGATTTTGGGTAGTTTTAGGGTCTAGGTACATAATGATGTAATCTTATGTCTAGTTACATTTAAGGTAGTTGTTAGAGTGCCAGTAATCAAATGTCATACTTTAATGTGAAATTAATACATTTAGGTTCTGATGTTTAAAGTTTAGGGTCTGGGGTATAGTATTAATTTCACATTAAAGTATGGTATTATATTACCAAACACTGCCTACATTTAAAGTCTGTCCTTTCATGTTTAGGTCAATACATATCATCTATTCTTACATTTCATTCTCTAAGGATGACATAATCTCCTCATCAGAACGAGCTAGCACCAGATCTATGTAACAGACATAATACAAGGTAATAATATTATATATGTAGATAGAAATATAATGTTAGGTCAAGCAGGCCTGAGCAGGCCTCACTAAGGAACAATGACCAGCTGTTTGTTTGTTTGTCATACTTTTACCTTCTGCTGTTTATTAGAACAATAGAATTAGTCAGTAAATCAATCAAAATAGTTAATATAAGGCAATATCAAAATCAAGATCAATATCAAAATCAAGATCAAAATCAAGCAGTGATTGAGTCAGCATTTCAGATACAGAAGATGAACACTACATAATATCTATATAAATTACTGTTGTGGTTATAGGGAATATATTGGTCACATGACCAATATCTAATGTTGTGGTTATAGGGAATATATTGGTCACATGACCAATATCTAATGTTGTGGTTATAGGGAATATATTGGTCACATGACCAATATCTAATGTTGTGACAATGCTACTGACCTTGTTTGTTACATGCTATTAATATGGGAACATGTCTCTTATGTACCCTCGGCTCTGAGAGGAGATCGATCAACAAATGAGCTAAATTGCTTACTTCTCGAGGAAAATGAACACTATCAACTAATACAATGACCCCTCTAAATGGATAAATACAAGTGATAAATGGATTGATATTTTTATTCCACTTACAATAAATTATCCAAATATTGCTTAAGTGTTCTGTGTCGTAGACTCTCATCACCTGGAATATCTATTAACTCAACATCTGATGGTTGTCCATTCTGTATGCAATGTAAAATGAATGGACATAATGACTTGATTTAAAAATGTGGGTGGGATTAGTTAGTTAATTAAAGATCTTGTATTAATTGCTGAGAAAATTTAAAATTAATGGTCAATAAAATTACAATAATAATTATACAACATTATATGTATAATGAATCTTTCTTAAAGTCAAATGACTTCTTTTCCTTATAAAACATAAAAGTGTAGGGCTGATCTGATCTAGAGTGTTTCCATAAGGGAGTTGATGTGAGAAGCATATTTCTATAAACCCTCCATACATATCAGGTATTAAGTTTTGGACATGGGTAGCCAATATCCTATGTACTAGGTCACAGTAGTCAACTGGCATCTAATAGATATACTTATAACTATAAATAGTTAAATAAATAATGATAAGTAAAACTACCCAAAGAAACAAAAGTAATAAAAGAGACGAGGATGGTTAGCAACCCCGCCCTGGATTAGACCCTAATTAATATACCAGTTGTTGATATTGTTTTTAATGTATACCTCTTTTGTTATTTGATAAGTTACTTTGTTTTCTTTCATTGAAGTTTGTGTACGTACAAAAGTACCTACAGAGAGCTAAAGACAAAATTATATCAAGGAAGGCAGGGAACCAAAGAAATATAAAAAAACTTAAAATTTCCTAAACGTTATCTCACTCTCATGAACAGCAATGTCTTCCCAGAATTACTAAGTCCAAGTAAACAGATTGCACGACCTTTTGACCCTCTTCGCAAACATATCCAAAGTACACCTATATTAATATAATAAGACACACGGTCATATTTGATGATTGATCTTCAATAATTTAATGATGACCTATTATAATTGTAGAGATGACTGTAACAAGAACAGCTGTACCAATGGCTACTGTGTTATCCATAAGAGATAAGTGGTCTGGAGAGGTAATGATAAGAAGAAAAGAGTCTTATATGAGAGCCACAAGGAAACGAAATAGGTGTGGTTTCTGTGGTTTTACTAGACTTTATTAAGCATCTTTGCAAGAACCAGCTCCACCTACAAAATCTCTTTTTCAAAAAAGACACCCCTTTCTTTATGTTGGGCGTTTTGCATTCAAGGCAAGAAGTGAAGAAGATGGTGGTGACATTCAGTTTGATGTTTCTAACTTTACTGGTGTATACCAGCACTACATTAGCAGGCTCACCACAATCAGGAACATTTTCAACAGCTGATGGGTCACATTGTACTTGGTTTGATTTAAGAGTGAGTGAAACAGAATTAGCATTAGCTACAGCTTGTATTTGTAAAGACAAAGATGGAAAATCTCAGAGCTATGGTTGTCAGTATACGGGGGAATTGTATGGTTGTGATGAGTTTAAAAACAAGAGTCGAGAAATTTTGCTTGGATTGGTGGAACAATTAGCTGGTAAGTAATTAATCCAATTTGTTGAGATAATAATTAACTAATTTATTATGCAATAGAGTACTTTAGGTGTTGTGGGTGTATTAAAAGTGAATTATTTTTTACTGATATTAATAACAAATAAATACAATACATACTACATTCAGCTAGTCAGCTATTATTAAAAGTGTTAAAAATGTATCATAAGTGAAAAAAAACAATGTAACAAGCATCATGTTGTTCGGTGATCAAATGAATCATATGACTATCACATTATCATGCACTCTGGAGGACAATCTAAAGAACAAAAAAGTCTTATTAATAATTCATTTATATCACATTAACTTACCACATTGCATGGTTGTTGTTGTTGATCGGATAAACACATCATCACAAAGGAACTTACCATGGCGACCACTACCGCTACGTGAATGACTTCTCCTTCGGGAACGACTTGGCTTATTTTTCTCGTTCGCTTTTACAGAAAACTGTAGCAGACCAAATCCAAACATATCTTGCAGTGCATTTTGGTTAATTATCTGACCATTATTGCTAGCAATAGTACCAGTACTGATACCAGCTCCATTAGTTTCCTTGCATGCATTACACAGTATTAATACTTTAAGATCTACTGCAGCGCCTTGGTTTGATAAAGTATCTGTTTTTGTTTTTGTTTTTGTTTTTTTTGTTCCAGTTTTTGTACTGAACTTTGCTCTTTCATTACAATTGTATTGTAACAAACGATGTATGGTGCAATTTGCTGGAATGACTACCCCTGGTGATAGCAGAGCAGGGGGGATCAATTGGTAGATTCCAGCTTGGTTATCAAGTGAGATACAGGCGTTACCTCCTTGAGGAGACAATTCTTTGAGGTTGATATTGACAAAAAATGCTTCAGCAGGATTGCAAAATGCTTTAAAAATAAAGATAGAAAATACAAATAAATAGAGTCTGTGTGAACTTTAGATGTATGTAAGTGTGGTATAGATGCAGAAAGATATTGAGAGGAATAAAATAATACACTTACGCTGAGCTTGTAACAAGCATATATTTACTGTTAATAGAACTAGTACTGTAGTAGATAATGATGTATACCAACTTTTAATAGCCATAGTTGGTTAATTTCTTTCTCTCTGCAGTAATAAGCTAAAATCAATGCCTGAGAGATTGCTTCAGTTAGCTTCAACTGCAAAATGCTGTTCCGGCTTGCTGACAGTCTGACACTAGTGACACTGTTAGCACTAGGCTTAAATAACATCAGTTTGCATTCTACACCAGTAGCACAGAATGTATAATTGCAATATAATCCTCTGCACTGTCAGGCAGGTTAACAAGACCAGCTGCAGTGATGAAAATCCCACACAAATTTACTAGAATTGTAGACAGCAAATTGTGCTGCATTCCACATATGTCTAGAGAATTTAATTGACAACATACACACCTTTACCTCTCCCTTTTTGTTAGCCAGGAAACCATACATTTTATATCATATCCAGTTGCAAGGTGGTTCATTGTTTACTATTGTGCTTATCAAAGTTAATCACTTGATAATAGCGTTATTCTTTGTCTAGAAAATTAGGTCAACGGCTTGTTTCAAATACGCTTTGAAAGGGTAACGTGATATGAAAACACCTGCTATTGTTCTAGTGTGGATAGAATGTCGTCTATTTCCCTTTTTTTCACGGATGCATTAGTGCTAGCATTGTCCCACTGGATTTTAAAATTCTCTTTTGTTTGGAATTAGTTCTTTTTATGTCAATAACAACATCTTGTCAAAGCAATGAATTAGTGAATGTGGCACCATTTTGTTTTCACTAATAATTGTATTGCATACCATCTAACACATTAATTTAATACTAATGTTGCTCTATTTGTTGTTATAGAGTAACAAGTATACAATTTACTGTAAATAATCACAATGGAATGATCACATACACATATCTGTTCATGTAGGATTGTCTCTCTTCTGGAACTTGAGTTATTTAATTTATTACATAATACTCACTAATTAGATTATGTGGGGATCATCAGACTTGTCTGGAACTAGAGTTGTATATACACATCAATTGATATCAGAGACATGTATTGTATTCATATAAATAATTAACTTAATACTAATTAGATAATGTTATCAATTGTCTCCCACTGTACTAATAACTACATCGAATAGTTATGTATTTAGTAAACTCATCTATGTACATATATGGAGTTTTAGTGTACTTTAGCTTTGAGTGGGGGAGGAATACTTTGGTAAGGTATTAGTCTATTTACATGTAAAACAATTGTAGTTAACAAGTTGTAATGTGGTTAGTATCATTACAACTCTATTACATAACTCAATTAGCTTAATTGGATATATTCTAAAAATAGATACACCTACTCTATTTTTAGAATTTAAGCAATTCATTTAATATCTGTAGATTGGGTTTAATTGTTAGTGTAAATTGTTCATCAAGGTTCTTATTTATTTTCTTATTAGCATACAATAGTTCTTGTGATGCAGCTAAACTTAGTGTACCACAATGTTCTATGGTATCACTAGAAAGAGAAATCTTACATGAAGTCAAATCTCCCTGTGTTCAAGCACCAGCTGGCCATGAAGAACTTTGACATTGCATATAATTTTATATAGAAAATGATAAATTTAGACAAAAATATTGTTGCTTCAAAAGGGTCAATTTTTTTCATAATCAGTCAAAGTATGTTTAGGACCAAAAAAAAACGTATAAAAATTAAACACAATTTTATAAAACTAAATAAGTAGTCACAGATAAATGAAGTAAGGTAATTGAATAAAGTAAAAAAGTAACAACAGGAAATTATTATTGTATGACAAGGTCTTTGAGAACTCCAAAATTAGGACTACCCCAGCCTGATGCTGGATCCCATCCTTTGGTTGCTTTAAAACCACCACAAAGGACGTTGTCCCCATAGTTTTCACCCTTAGTAATATCAGAGAATCCTTGTCCTTGAAGTTTGTATAGCAAAGGATTAAAAAACCCTAGAGTACTCATGCCTTTGTTAAGACGCACATCATTTAGTAATGAGATGATTCCAGCCACAGTAGGAGTGGAACAACTTGTACCACCTACAACAGCAACCTCTCCTCCAACATAAATGAGAAATCCCACCGCAAAAGCACTGACATCAGGATAGGCACGGCCTTGGGGATTAAAATAAGATGTATTTGGTGCTTTACCACTATTAAGATAATTCTTGACAGTTTGGTTTTGGTAATCAGGAGTACGAAAGACATTGGAAAACCCTCCACCTCCATATGGCCATACTTTTGTCATGGACTCAGTACCACCTACTGATGTAACATATGGGCTACTGCTAGGCCAATGAAGGTGGAATTTGCCACTTTTGCAATCCACACCCTTATCACCTGACGAAAACAAGATCGTACGTCCAGATATTCCAAGTTTTTTAAACTCGTCATCACAACGTTGAAGATATGATTGATCAATGGTACTTTCCACATCTCCATAGCTTACTGAATGTACCCGGGGTGAGTCTGAAGTGTTAGCAAGAAAGGTCAACCAGGAAAGGAAATACTCTTGTTTCCCATTAGAATAAGTTGATACGGAGATAAACCAAGTATGTACTTTTTTTCCTACGGCTAAAAGAGAGTACTCACATCAATCCATTCATCTATTCATTATTGCATACCTGTGATATACTCCACATCTAATGATGCTTCAATTCCAGGACTATTGGGTTTATTTGTACCAATAACCTTTGCAATAGGATTACTGGGAATACCAAATTTATCTTGAAAGTCTGTCAAATCAGAAGGATTAAAATATTGTTTGAGGAAACTGGCAATAGCTTGTGAATTGTTTTCATTGCTACTCTGATAATCACTGATGTTGTAGTCTTTACTGATGGATATAGGAGAGACCCCAAGAGACTTTGGTCGTCCATAGGAGAAGTGGGTTTTTACTTGATCTGGATAAGGGAATTTATCAATACAACACATGAAGTCTAAATGTGGTTGTAGTGAAGAAGGGACGGTGTATTCTAATGTACGAATGGTTGTCATATCTGGTTTGTCTCGATGTCGAAACTTATAAAATGTGGCAGAGAACAGGTTCTCTGCAACCGAGACAGGTATATCTGCTATCACAAAACCTTCTCCAATAGTGAAATCGGGTTGTACTCCTACAGCTCTTAGAACCTCCTTGACTTTAGCCACACCCTCAGGATAAGCGTAGACATATTTTGCAATTTCTTCTAGAGACATATGGTGTCCATAGTTGGGAGAATCAGGATCTGACACTGAGAGTAATGTCCTCTCCAACCAATCTCTATTAGCCTGTTTGAGGGCTAAAGTCACATGTACCTATAATAGGAACAATGTAATTATGTTTGTATAATTTTGGAACCCAATTACTCATATATAGTGGGTAATTTTGGAGGGAGAAATATTGGCAAATTGGGCAAATTGCATTTCATTCTTATTAGCCAATGTTTTAATTAGGGGGTGCAGTAGTAGGTGGAACAAGTCATTTAGTTCTAATTTATATTGATTTGTCAATATTTTTCCCCTCCAATATTACCCACTATACACTACTGCACACATATAGAACAAGCTATACCTTATATACATATAGATTGTATTGTAATATTAACATACCAGTTCATTTGGATCAGCTCTTTTAGACAATACCCACTCTGGAGGTACATCTGTTGCTATTGTCAGTTGTATGACAGCAACAACACAGAAACACTGTAGTACATTGGTAGCCATGTTAGTAGATTAGAACTGCTATGTTGGCTTTAACCTATGTTTTTGTAACTAATGTATAATGTCTACTAATTGCACGACAGTATGCTTTAACAGGTGTATGTCCAAAAATAATAATGTTTTTTAATATCGTAACTTTCAGTTTCTTGTACGTGAATGGTCCATTAGCTCATTAATTGCTATGCTAGTACTTCATCCTTCATAATATCAAAGAATTAATTTTTAATAAAATAAGATAAAAAACATATAAAAATTAAACACAATTTTATAAAACTAAATAAGCAGTCACAGATAAATGAAGTAAAGTAATTGAATAAAGTAAAAAAGTAACAACAGGAAATTATTATTGTATGACAAGGTCTTTGAGAACTCCAAAATTAGGACTACCCCAGCCTGATGCTGGATCCCATCCTTTGATTGCTTTAAAACCACCACAAAGGACGTTGTCCCCATAGTTTTCACCCTTAGTAATATCGGAGAATCCTTGTCCTTGAAGTTTGTATAGCAATGGATTAAAAAACCCTAGAGTACTCATGCCTTTGTTAAGACGCACATCATTTAGTAATGAGATGATTCCAGCCACAGTAGGAGTGGAACAACTTGTACCACCTACAACAGCAACCTCTCCTCCAACATAAATGAGAAATCCCACCGCAAAAGCACTGACATCAGGATAGGCACGGCCTTGGGGATTGAAATAAGATGTATTTGGCGCTTTACCACTATTAAGATAATTCTTGACAGTTTGCATTTGGTAATCAGGAGTACGAAAGACATTGGAAAACCCTCCACCTCCATATGGCCATACTCTTGTCATGGACTCAGTACCACCTACTGATGTAATATATGGGCTACTGGTAGGCCATCCAGGGCGGAATTTGCCACTTTTGCAATCCACACCATCATCACCTGATCCAAACAAGATCGTACGTCCAGATATTCCAAGTTTTTTAAACTCGTCATCACAACGTTGGAGATATGATTGATCAATGGTACTTTCCACATCTCCATAACTTACTGAATGTACCCAGGGTGAGTCTGAAGTGTTAGCAAGAAAGGTCAACCAGGAAAGGAAATCCTCTTGTTTCCCATTAGAATAAGTTGATACGGAGATAAACCAAGTACGTACTTTTTTTCCTACGGCTAAAAGAGAGTACTCACATCCATTCATCTATCCATTATTGCATACCTGTGATATACTCCACATCTAATGATGCTTCACTTCCAGGACTGTTTGGTTTATTTGTACCAATAACCTTTGCAATAGGGTTACTGGGAATACCAAATTCATCTTGAAAGTCTGTCAAATCAGAAGGATCAAAATATTCTTTGAGAAAACTGGCAATAGCTTGTGAATTGTTTTCATTACTACTCTGATAATCACTGATGTTGTAATTTTTACTGATGGATATAGGAGAGACCCCAAGAGACTTTGGTCGTTCATAGGAGAAGTGGGTTTTTACTTGATCTGGATAAGGGAATTTATTAATACAACACATAAAGTCTAAATGTGGTTGTAGTGAAGAAGGGATGGTGTATTCTAATGTACGAATAGTTGTCATATCTGGTTTGTCTCGATGTTGAAAATTATAAAACGTGGCAGAGAACAGGTTCTCTGCAACTGAGACAGGTATATCTGCTATTGCAAAACCTTCTCCGATAGTGAAATTAGGTAATACTCCTACAGCTCTTAGAACCTCCTTGACTTTAGCCACACCCTCAGAATAAGCGTGGACATATTTTGCAATTTCTTCTAGAGACATATGGTGTCCATAGTTGGGAGAATCAGGATCTGACACTGAGAGTAATGTCCTCTCCAACCAATCTCTATTAGTCTGTTTGAGGGCTAAAGTCACATGTACCTATAATAGAAACAATGTAATTATGTTTGTATAATTTTGGAAGCCAAGTACTCATATATAGTGGGTAATTTTGGAGGGAGAAAATATTGGCAAATTGGGCAAATTGCATTTCATTCCTATTAGCCAATGTTTTAATTAGGGGTGTGGTAGTAGGTGGAACAAGTCATTTAGTTCTAATTTATATTGATTTGTCAATATTTTCTCCCTCCAATATTACCTGCTATACACTACTGTACACATATAGAACAAGCTATACCTTATATATATATAGATTGTAATATTAACATACCAGTTCATTTGGATCAGCTCTTTTAGACAATACCCACTCTGGAGGTACATCTGTTGCTATTGTCAGTTGTATGACAGCAACAACACAGAAACACTGTAGTACATTGGTAGCCATGTTAGTAGATTACAACTGCTATGTCAGCTTTAACCTATGTTTTTGTAATTAATGTATAATGTCTACTAATTGCACGACAGTATGCTTTTACAAGTGTCCAAAAATTATAATAATGTTTTTTAATATCGTAACTTTCAGTTCTCTCTACGTGAATGGTCCATTAGCTCAGTCGGCAGAGCGTCGTGCTGATAACGCGAAGGTCGTGAGTTCGAGACTCACATGGACCATCTTTTTTTTTCTTCCAGTAGTTGTCTTTATTTTTTTACTGTCTAAAAGGAAGCTATTAAAACTGAACCAATAAATAAAATGGCTTAATAATAACAATTATAAGCAGATCATAAGTTACTACAACAAGTTATTTCTTGACAACAAGATGGAGAACAAGTAGCACCAGTCAAACAGGTACTATTAACTTGATAACAGCAGTCTGTCGGACAAGAGAAATGGTTTTCAGAGCTCTGACAGATAGTATCTCCACAAAAACCAAATGAATTAGTATCAGAGATCATCCAAAGAGGGTCATACAAACTCTTAGAAGCTTCAGAACAACAACCTTTAAAACAATCGATCCATTTCCAACAGAAACCAGCTTTTGTAGACACTTTCTTATTACAGATTGCCTGACATTGTGATTGTACAGAACAATTCACACAATTGAAATACCATTTGAGAACCCCTCCCCCAGTTGGTTTTCCGCAAGAGCCACAATAACTTCCAGTACTTCCTCCTTCATAAGTCTGACCATCACAGCTGGGTAACTTGGATGAATTACTGTCATTACAATTGTTGCAACAGCTGTAATGATGAACTCCACTATCACCACCAAGATAGTGAGCAGTACAGAAGGCAGGCTTGTGTTCACCTGGTGTTGATTCAGTCCAATACTGGCATCGACAGCTGTTCCATTTCACTTTGTAATCACTACATACACAGCGTGTGTTAGTACCTACTGAACCACATTCAAATTTAACACTACTCTTAACTGGTTGACATAATCCATATTTCTCAGGAGCAACAACCCAACTGATAATTCCGCCCGAGTTTCCTTCAGCTGTACATGAGATAAGGTGACTGACTGTACGCTGAAACTGACAGTCAGCTATATTTGTGTCTATAAGGTCCCCTTTCAAGCAAGTCTCACTAGTTGGATCACATTCCTGATTATTAGGGAGGAGTCTTTTTTGTCGTGATCCCAGTGTTGAACTTGAGAGGAAAAGTAAAAACAAGACAATATGGAGACTACACACCATTATTTGCTAATAGAGCTCGGCTACACAGCAAGAATGACAGTTTTATCACAGTACATACATACAGTCTAAAGAATAGTTGTGATTTCACTGGGTGTACACCTAGAACACTGGCATGTAAGAGATCCCAGCTCCTATCATGAATAAAAATACAAGATTGTGTTACACGAATTGCTATGACTTGATCAATTGTCACATTACTATTTAACGTGACATGACACTTGAATACAAAAGAAACCAATTCATTTATTACAATACAAGTTAACAAAGAAACCACAATTCAACTTTCATAATTACCTCACTTGTCAACTAGTAGACACCTTCAAAAGAAACTAAAAATGTGAAAGTGATAAGCTAACTACTATTGGCATATGCTATGCACATGTCTTCTTGATAAGTACACTATCTATTCATAGTAATAAGTAATACTAAATCACACCACTGCACCCCCAAATAGAATTAAACCCACATTACACAAATAGGACTTCCCACTGATTGTAGTGGTTCAGTATTTGTTTTAGAAAGCTCCTCCTTAGAATTCTTTCCCAAGCCATTCATGGCTGCTTGTTATATGGTTCTGTTGCTCTGTGTTCTATCTTCTATTGGTCGTGGAAGCTCTGTTTTTGATCACTGGGAACGGATTGGTCAACCAGCACCAAATAATTTGGTTTGTATCAATTTAACACAATAACTTATGTTTGTTGTACAAATTAGGTACACGTGACTTTAGCCCTCAAACAGACTAATAGAGAATGGTTGGAGAGGACATTACTCTCAGTGTCAGATCCTGATTCTCCCAACTATGGACACCATATGTCTCTAGAAGAAATTGTAAAATATGTTCATGCTTATCCTGAGGGTGTGGCTAAAGTCAAGGAGGTTCTAGGAGCTATAGGAGTACAACCCAATTTCACTATCGGAGAAGGTTTTGCAATAGCAGATATACCTGTCTCAGTTGCAGAGAACCTGTTCTCTGCCACGTTTTACAAGTTCCAACACCGTGAATACAAAACTCTTACAACTATTCGTTCTACAAGTCACTCAATACCGACTACATTATCTCCATTTATCAGTTTTGTGTCTGGAATAAGTGAGTTCCCAAAAGTTCCAGTGAAAAAAACTATAAAAGCTCTTAGAGATGGTGGCAATAGTGCTGGAGATGTAACACCTGATTTTATAGACAAGTCTTACAATATTCAAGGCTATGTTTCTAAAAATGTAAATAATTCACAAGCGGTCGTTGGTTTTTTAAATCAGTTTTTCAGTCCGGAAGATTTGAAAGAGTTTCAACAGCAATTCAAGCTGCCTTTGAAACCAGTTGTAAAGATAGTCGGTGAAAATGATGGAAGCAACCAAGGGATGGAGGCTAATTTAGATGTTCAGTACATTAGTGCTATTGGACGTAATGTTGACACTTGGTTCTATTCAGTGACTAGTCGTGCTAATGGTAACCAAGAGGACTTCCTGACGTGGGTGTTGGAACTAGCAAACAGCACGGACGTGCCATTGGTTCATTCTGCTAGTTATGGTGACAAAGAGTCCAGTATTGATGCTTCTTTTATGAATCGTGTTGAAGAGGAGTTTATGAAACTTGGACTTTCAGGTCGGACTCTGATCTTTGCATCAGGAGACTCTGGTACTTCCTGTGATATATTTAAGCATGGTGCATTTGAACCAATGTGGCCAGCGAGTAGCCCCTATGTGACAACTGTGGGTGGGACTGTTAGCATGACTGAATGTTGGGATCACAGTGGTGGTGGATTTTCAAATGTAAATGAGATGCCTTCATATCAGAGAGACGCTGTAAATACTTATCTTAAAAGTGGTGTTGCTCCTGACACTAAGTATTTTAATACATCAGGACGAGCCTATCCAGATTTGGGCGTATTTTCCATTAACTTTGAAATTGTTTATGTGAGTATTCCATGGCCCATTGATGGTACCAGCTGTTCTGCGCCAACAACTGCTGGAGTCATCTCTCTATTAAATGACATACGCTTGAATGCTGGACTCAGTAGTTTGGGATTTCTGAATCCTCTGATATATAAACTAAAGGGCAATGGGTTTTTCGATATTTCAAAGGTGAGATGTATGGGAAGAATATAAAGTTCTACTTATACATGCTTTGTTTCAAATAGGGCAATAACCATGGTAGTATTCTATGCAATGGTTTTTCTGCTACTCAAGGTTGGGATCCCACGTCAGGATGGGGTAGTCCAAACTTTGGAGTCCTTAAGACATTAATCTGACTCCTAATAATCAGAGAGAAATTATAGAATAGTTTGGGAAAACATTATACATTGTAGTTATGATTATTCTTGAAATTTTTGGATAAATTCAGTCTATTTTGAATTACAGAAAGATATCAATTTATAAGTAAAATAAGTGATATAATGAGAGAACAAAAAATCACTCCAAACTTAAGAATATCAACATGAATAACTGGCTTTGATTGGTTGGTAAAAAAACACAACAATATCCATTATATAATATATATATATACTGTTTACCTCAAACTATATACTGGTATGTTGTCACATGACATGTAACAATGTCACATGACCTTATCAGTCTTAGAACTGCTTTTGTGCTTGGAAACCAGACGTTTTGTATTGTCTAGTCCTGTAATATCTGTTACACAAACTCCACGCCATTTCTTATTGATATAGTTCATTTCTATACCGATGTAACGTTGAAATTTTTCACAATAACGAAGAGCATACTTGCGATGTGGTTTAGGTGGAAGAGGACACTTACCTGAAAAACAGAAAAATAATAGGTTAGTTTATTTAATAGGAGCCAGATATCCTGTGTTATCAATATCGCACTTGTAAATTGTTCAATATCTACCTAATAACTAGAATTGTTGACATATTAATTCAAACTAATTAAGCACCTTTTTGTGTTTCACTAGACAAGTGACTCCAACACTATCACAAACTCAATGAGTATGATTTACCTGTATGTGAAAAGAAACTCCTAATAACTTTTCTATCTTGTGATGAGAGTAATGGAGACTGGGCCAGTATCTACAGGAAAATGATGGACATTAGATTGTTTTATTATTAATTAATACTGGTCTATTATAATGCTGTAATTATAGACTTAATGACTAAAGCTAGAACTGTAGACATCCGTACTTTTCTAAGCTTCTTTTTGACTTTAGCTCGAAGATGATCTTCACTTTTTGCTGGATATTTATTTTTACTGCCATCAGTGGTATCACTAGCCATCTTGATCTTTGTATCATCATTTGGAGCTGTTGTTACTGAGGTATCAGGAGATATCTTCAGTTTTTTTATTTTGGTAATAGAGTCATTCCTTTTAGTGACATTGCTTGCCTGTTGCCAAACTAACTTGGGAATAGAAATGACAAGAGAAGTAGAGTGAGGTGAGACATGTGTCTGAGATTCAGGCTGAGAATTGGGTCGAGACTTCGGGATTGTGACTCTATCAAGAGGTATTGAAATCATGAGAGGTGATGAATAATTAGAGCAACTGCCAGAAACAGGTGTTATAAGTGGTATCTCATCAACAGATGATGTGCTCACAGTTAATGGCTGTACTAAGCTGGTATCCAATGAGCGTAGACACTCATTAAATACAGGCAGTATAGAATCAATAGAGTACTCATCTGTATTCAGAGATGGAGTGTCATTTGATGACATTTCTGCTGAGTTAATATCTAAGTCATTGCTATTTTCTAATGACTTTAAGAAGCTGTCAATAGGCAAGATTAAAGAATTGAGCACAAACTCATCAGAAGGCGCAGTTTCTGAAGAAACAAGTGAATTTAATGTATCCATTTTGTCACAAACATCACTTGAGCATAACACTGTAGTTGTGCTTGGTGGTTCTTTTGAAAGTATGCAACTACAAATGTCTTTAGGATCAGTTGTGGCAGCAACAGATGTTGCAGTGACTGAACTAACCTCTTCACTGTCAGCAGCTGGAGACAGTCGTGGTAATGTTGATGTCATGATTATAGATTCCATCATAGAACTGGACACAACTGTGGTCACAGATGGGGAGGAGTAGCCGACACTGACAGATGATATTTTAGACGGTGCTAGCAATGGTGGTCTTATAAAATCTGTTGTACTCTTAACAATAGTTGTAGATTTGTCATAAGGAGGGCCACTAGTGTTATTTTCACTTGTACAAAAATCCATGAATGGTAGTCTGTTGTTGATGTCTGTCGTTTGTGGTGAAGTGAGTTCATCATCATCACCTACAATTTGAATATCTTCTTCAGGTGTTTCCACAATACAAAGATTGCCAGGAGTAAGAGGAGTGGCTGGATTTTCACAGTCTTCCAGATGGTTTACATTGGAACAGACATCTGAAAGACCACGTTCTATAATTAAACAACAAATAACTATCTGTCACAACAATGGATATGGCTACAAGTAATTATGGCTAAAGAAATGTATTAGATTAACAATTTCTAATGTAAACTGTTAACACAATTAGGTGCTTTTAAAATCGCTTGGGCTGGGCAAGCTGAATCTAGTATTTATAAAGTATTGTGGTCAACCTAATGATGTATTTCAGTGACAGAAGCTGTTGCCTCAAAACATAATTTAGCTGTAATATAAAAGCCTTAAGGTGCAGGTTACTAAAGCCATAATTTACAAATGTACAATCATTACTATGATATAATAAAACAGTTATTTAATAGGTCATTTTTACTTTGCATATTGTAGCTTATCAGATTTTATTTACTTTACATAGATTTAATAATTAATGAGTTGGCCATATCTTGAAATATTCATACTACTTTCCAAAGATAATGACTCCATGGAAAGTTAAATGCCATTTTTGGCAGTGTAATTAATAGGAGCTGACCTAATAATTCTTATAAACCTGGTATTGATATTGCACGATATTATTGTAGGGTAATGGTGGGCTGACCTAATGATTCCTGTAAACTTGGTATTGAGAGCAAAGAGTTTGGTTCAATCCTTACAGTTGTTTCAACATTACGTGGAGGCACAAAAATATTTGCTGTCATTATTGTTTGGGGTTGAGATTGAAGTGTAAATAAGGTTTTTGCAATTGTTGTTTTTGTTTGAGGTGGTGGACCAGTTCTCGTGATTATAGTTTGAGGTTGTGGTTGTAGATTGAGAGAAGGGTTTGTTCTCATGTCAGGAGTAGAAGATTGAGGATAATAAAGTGTCTGAGGTTGAAACGATAGTTTTTTAGGCTGTAAAGTGAGTAAAGGGCTTGTTGTGGTGTTCAGAGTTTGAGGTTGAGGTGATAGCTGCTGTTGTACAAGAGAAGATGGCATATTTATAGAATTTGTTGACATGTGTATTTGTGCAAAATTTGTGGCAGAATGAACTAATGGAACAGCTGGTCTTTTGGGATAGGTTATAGGGTGCATAAGTTGAGAGCAGTTGTAGCACGAACAATACTGAACTGGTTGTGTGCTTTGCACTGGTCTCATACCCATTCCATAAGTATAGAATTGTGGAGGAACCTGTGATACAAAACAAGTAATCCCAGGTATTGGAGGTGAATTCATGCCGTTGCCTTGAATAGGCTGAGAATTTGGATAAATATAGCATCCTTGCATGATGTCGTTGCTATGTGGATTTGTGTTAAGTTGTAGTACTGGAGACCTTGGTGGAGCAGGTGAGAGCCACGTAGGCTGCAGTATATTACAGCTGCTAGCTTGTGCATACTGTAATGATTGCATTGTCAACACTATATAGCAGAAAAAATAAGTCATTAGTACTAGAGTGGACGACAGTCAAATTATTTGCAATATTAATAAAATTATAATAATACGTTTGTTATTATTAATTACTTAAAACTCAAAGAAGGCATGCAATTGCTGTTTCTTTTATTCATGCGAGGACGTAGAATAACTGACCGTGGTCAGCACACTGCAGTTTATTGTCTTACGCAAATTAATATATGCAACCATGTACTTAAATGTAGATCCTTATACAAAATATTTATTATTAAACATAGATAAGAACTTACTTTTCTGCTAGAGATGATATCGTAACATAAACCTAAGACAGCTTCTCTCCAGTTATAACAGGTGTTGAGCATACTGACAGCTTCATTTGATGTTATTCAGCACCTGCTGTTCCTCCTCCCCACTAGTCCACAGGGTAAGAGGTGTCGATTATGGTTTGTGTTAATTAGATTTGCTGGGAATGCATGTCTGAATGGACTTGTTAATTACCTACTGAATGTTAACACCAAATCAAGAATGTAACATTACAACCTGTGATATCTATTAAGTGAAGTGATGTAGGGGTCACCAGAGGTTAAGCTCATTGAAAAAACAACACACTGCTTATCTATAGCATAAATTTAATCAAAACTGTGAAACTAATCAGTTTCACTTTTCAATTATAAAAAGCATGTTTTGCTAAACAACAAAGAATGAATAGATCGCATGAAAAAAACAACAACTAAATTTATATTTTTATTGTCAATTCTAAATCAGTTGTAAGTGAGACTATGCCATTTGTTTGTAGCATTCAATTAGTTAATTAAAAACTCACACGTGGCTTATGTTCCTCCTCTTTATATTACTAGTACAGGTGTCATCAATAAGGCTTAAGTCATAATTATACTAATTAATAATTCTCTGTAATATAAATTTGCAGATTATAAGACATTTGGATACAGAACCTTAGTATAATATACAGAGCTTGTTGTAAATGGATCATTGATGTATAATAGTGCAAATTTATTTTTAAGGTAGTGTCTGGAGTGACAGGCTAGGTAACAGAATGTCATATTTAAATATTAAACTAATACATTTAATACATGTAAAGTAAATCCATTATTAAAATATGGACTCTATTACTTGCACTAGCACTACTAGTCATTCTTTACTATAGTAAAGAAACATTGCTAAATAATTTAATTTAAATACTACTGATATTTAATATAATAGATTATATTTCCTTTTGAGGTTTTACATCTACTATCACAGGTGCCTGTATTAGTCTCATGTGATAGTGACTTCTCTTTCTATTTTTTGTATGTTTCTAATGAAGACCTTCCTTGTTTTGTACTTTGTATTTCTTATTACATATCCTTGTTAACCACATTGTTTTAATCATAATTTTTATGAATTTATATCTTAATATTTTATTCATAACCTTGGTCATAGTAGAAATAAAGTCTTAATACAAGTTACCAGTTATCAACACCCAACTATATTACACAGAACAGCTGCTTATTATAATAATAACACCAAGTAAATACAGGTCTGCTTAAAAATTATCATATGACACATTATATTGTAGGACTAAGATATATATATATATATATATATATATATATTGAATCTGTTGAGCTAGCCTATGTTGGATCTGAATTGGCAGATAGTCAAAAATTTTCTATAAATAAGGTATGTTATATATATATGTAACTGTTGTGTGATTCAGTGCCTTAGCATCAACTTGCTGACTGAGTTAATCAGTTGAGTGTCTAGTCTATCGAGTGAGTTAGACCCTCCTCTTTGCTCCGTTGCAAGGGATCTACCGTATTATTGTTATTATTATTATGAAAGTTCTAATTATTCGCATGCCAAGGAATTTAATCACATGACATGACACACTACAAAAGTATGATACGCCCATGTGACTACTAACGGAGGCTACTATGAAATCTATAATGGGAGTAATGAGAGTATTGTCAGCTCTGTCTGTCTTCTCAATCCTTCTATCAGGATTTTTTTTGTTTGCTGAACTTCCAGTGAACGTACAAGGTATAATATACTAAACAAATGTCGACTAACAAACGTCATATTACTGTAGGACAAGGCTCCACAGCCTCATGTGTTGCTGCAAATTTCACTAGCTGTTGCAATTCATCAGTTTCATCATGTTATGTGAGAAATAATAATAATATTAGAGTATAATTTTTAGAATAGGCAGGAAATTAATTCATAGCCCTGAACCTATATCTTGGAGGGTTGTTTTGCATACAATAATGTATTATGCAGCTATTATTTTAGGAGATCTACTTTATATACTTAATCAGTTAATAACATAATCTTGTGATGACTTTATGTGTCAATCTTTGAACTTAATATTGAATTAGTGGACTCTGTTGCTGGCTCTTGCTGGCTCTATTATAGATATTTGTTTCCAATCAGATAATGTATTTATCTGTCTAATATATATATATATATATATATATACACACACACACACACACACACACACACACACACACACTGTTATTGAATGAAGTGACTACTGTATTAAACTGTTGGGTAGTGTTAACTGTAATCCTTGACCCTTTTGTTTGTCTTACAGGTTTTTGGTAATGGTGGTACTACTTCATGTTTCTGTGACAAAGCATGTCATACCTTTGGTGATTGTTGCTCAGATATCGATGACATTGGCTGTTTCTATAAAGAAAGCTCTTGTGTTGCGGCCAATTTTACTGGTTGTTGTACGGGACCTATTTCATCCTGTCATGGAGCAGGAGATTCGTCATGTTTGTGCGATCAACTTTGCTACACGTATGGTGATTGTTGTGCTGATATTAATAGTACCGGGTGTTTTAAATCAAATGTTACTACCACTGGTAAATCTAAGAGTGTTCAAAAATATATCATTAACTCACTTTGTTGATGGATAAAGGTTTTCTTTTTAATTATATTGTACTTTGTAGTAACCAGGAAGCCAGCCCTCATGATGGGTGTATATATAGTGTGTGTAATTTATAAATATTGTGGTGCAATTAGAGTAGTAGATGTTAGATCATAGTGAGTATTAGATAGTGAGGTAGTAGATAATGGGAGTATTAGTAGTATTATTTTATAGGATGAGTAGAGACAGCTGTAATCACATCATTTCACATCATTTATTAGGCCTGTAAACACTTGGTATGCTAAATGGACTTATTTTGTTTGTTTTGTGACGTCATTTATTATACTTGTAAACACTTGGTATATTAAATGTATTAGTTTGTTTTGTTTTGTTTGTTTGTTTAAGAGTTAGAAGTATTAAATATACAACAGTATAAATATGTATATTAATATACATGTGTGTGTACGTGTATGTGTGTGTGTGTGTGTATGTGTGTGTGTGTGTGTGTGTGTGTGTGTGCACGTTAACTTTATTATAATATCAGTCATTATGCTATAGTAAGCAAAAATTATTGTAATGCCTCTTGACTGATTATTCTAAATATGTTTGATTTTAAACTTACTGTATATAGACTAGTTACTTTTGACACACGCACACTCTTTCTCTCTCTTTCTCTGTAGGGGGTTCTTGTGTTTCGGCAAACTATTCTGGGTGTTGTGACAACACTCTAGCCTCTACTTGTCGTGGTGTGACATCAAGTGGTTTAGCCTCTTGTTATTGTGACCATTTTTGTTATTATGCTGGTGACTGTTGTAGTGATATTAGCCAAATAGGGTGTTTTGCCAACCTTACTAGTAAGATTAGAACAGATTTATAGTAGATTGATTGATGGATAGATGATATTGATGGATGGATAGATGGTATTGATGGATGGAGAGATGATATTGATGGATGGATAGATGGATGATTGAATGGATGGATAGATGATGGATGAATAGATGGTATTGATGGATGGATAGATGATATTGATGGATGGATAGATGATATTGATGGATGGATAGATAATATTGATGGATGGATAGATGGTATGAATGGATGGATAGATAGATTGACATGATGGATGGTTTAAATTAAAATAGATGAATTATTTTTGTTCCTCTCTTCATTTTAGCTATTACTCCTCCCACACTTACACCAAGTAAGATTCTATAATAAGTACCTAATTTATTTAATATCTAACTGATGATAAATGATAATTAAGTAACAATAACAACAACAATGTTAAGTCTATTTGAAGATGAAGTAGATTCCAATGATCTTTACTGATAACGTAATTTAGCGTAATCATTTTTTAAATTAGAAATACATATTTAGGATTTGTCTCATATTTGCAGCTGTGATAATAATAAGCTTTACAATCATAACATGATTGTTGCATACCTCCTTACCAACTTAGTGTTTGATCTCATTCACTTTCACACTGCTCTAGACACATGGTACACATTATATCAATGTTTATAATTACTGTTCCATTAGGACAATTATTGTGTTCCTAAATACAACTTAACAACACACACACACACACACACAAACTAAGATGAAATCTTGATGTACTGTTCAGATCGCACTCTACAATTATAAGCTAATTAATTTTGCATTCATACATAATTAAATAAACACTTTTGTTATATGATCATCTCATGAATATTATTAAGATATTTTCTTTTAACTAGCTTTAGAAATACGTCTTGTTAGTAACAATGTTAGTTCTCCTGGTGCTCAGTACTCTGGTCGTCTTGAGGTATTTCATAACAATCAATGGGGTACTGTCTGTAACAAATCTTGGTCATTTCATAACTCTGTCGTGGTATGTAAAAACCTGGGTTATGCATCAAGTGAACAGTTTTATACTGCAGGACTCACCCATCCTGGGACTGGTAAGAAATACATGTACATATGAAATGTACTTGATTACATTAAAACTGTCTGTATATCTGTACCATCTAATGACTGACATATAGTGAGTTGTATTAATAGAAAGTTGTGTCTGAAAGTAACAGTTGGTATATACTTGTGTTATGTACTTTACTAATTTGAGGAAAGTTTTGTTATAATACAACATTAGAAAGGTACAATATTTGTTATGTAACATTATATTAATATTATATGTGTGTGTGTGTATTTTATAATGGTAATAGAAGTTGGTATGTAATACAATACAATATTGTGCTTAAAGTATTGATTATTTTATTTATATTCTTGTCTAATTGTCCATTTAATACTTCCTCTATTTTGTGTGTTCAATTTTTAGGTCCCATTTGGTTGAGTCATGTTGTATGTACTGGCTCAGAACCGTCTATTATCAATTGTACTCATTCAGTCTGGAATTCAACCACAGGTTGTACTCATGCTAATGATATAGGTGTGGTCTGCTCTGACAGTAAGTTATTATTAGTTATTAAATAAATATGAAGTTCCTTTTTTGAGGTCTGGCTCTACGTCTTGTGAGTAATACAGGTCGTGATACCGAGGGTCGTGTTGAGGTATATCATAGTGACCAATGGGGAACAATATGTGATGATTATTGGAGCTATCCTGATGCTTTGGTCGTCTGTAAACAGCTTGGTTATCCCACAGCACATGACTATCACCAGTAAGTCTCATGTTATTGATATTATTTGAACGTATATATCCATTTTTTATTTATCTGTCCATTTACAGGTTTGCATACTTTGGAGCTGGTACTGGTCCGATATGGATGGATAACGTCGTATGTACTGGGCACGAGACCAGTATAGGACAGTGTAAATATAATGGCTGGGGTATCCACAATTGTGCCCATTATGAAGATGCTGGCGTAACTTGTGCACCTGGTAAGATAGGATTAAACACAACACAATCGTATAGAAAATCTGGACAGGGAGGGGCTATAGGTCTGGTCATACTTATCCCATTTCAATGTGGTCATGTTAGATTTTGTCTCTGTAATGAGTGTACTAATTTGTTGTGAGAAATTTATTACATTATCAATTGTTTGTATATTTCTTCCATTGTGTTGGTATGGTATTATAGATCCAGTGTGCTCATTGCAATGTCCTTTATATATAAAAATATCAATTGTGTTAACCCTAATATTGTTGTTAGATGTTTGGAAACGCATTTTATTGTTATGTATGGAATACCTTAATAATTGCTAGCATGTTCATTTTAGTAAATATAGTGAGTATTAAATAAATATTGCTAAATTTTAAGGTGAAATTATTTTTTTTATTTCATGAATAAAATTAAGTTAAATAATGCCACTTAGAAAAATTGCTACAATTAATACAATTAAATTCTAATGTTTTAAAATTGGTAAATTTAGTAATTAATGAGATAATAGTTGTTGAAATAGTAATTATACTAATAGATTCTTATCATTTGTAGACTATTATTAATTTTTTTCTTGATAGTTGAGTTTTTCCCACCGGTATATCCTGTTCGTCTTGTTATTGATAACTCAAATCACAATTCTTCTCTCTATTACGGACGAGTTGAGATTAGAAATGGAACAAGTAATCAAACAAATGCTACATGGGGCACTGTCTGTGATGATGGCTGGGGAATTGAAGATGCTGATATAGTATGCAGACAATTAGGTTAGTACTTAAATAGTTATCATTGCTGTTAACTATTTAACTATCTATCTATTCATCCATCTATTTAGGCTTTACTGGCGCTGCTCTTGCATTAACTCGTTCAGCTTACAAAGCTCCATCTACTCTTCCTATTCTTTTGGATGAGGTATTGTGTCTTGGTGATGAAGTAGCTCTCTCTCAATGTCATCATCGTGATTGGGGTCTAAATGATTGCTCACATTATGAAGATGCTGGTGTCATTTGTGAATGTCAGTACATTTAACTAATGTCTTTCAAGTAATCTCTCTCTCTCTCTCTCTCTCTCCCTCCTTGCAGACCCTGGCATTAATGTTAATAACATTACTGATGTTCGTCTGATCTTCAACAATACAATTGTTAACACTACTGATAATAACACTGTTGTTCAAGGACGTGTGGAGATCCAGTTCATGGGCATATGGGGTACTATCTGTGATGATTTTTGGGACATCAATGATGGTGATGTGATTTGTAGGTAAGAAGGAATGTGATATACTTAAAGTATATGATCTGGTATTAATATAGACCGTTTTTATTTTTAAAACATGTATAATGTACATGTGATCGAAATCCTGCTTACCTGAATGAATTATTATGTTTATCGATATGGCTACATCGTAATATACCAACTTTGTTGATTTTTGCTCTCTCTCTCACTCTCAGAATGCTAGGTTATGAAGCTGCTATTCGTGTTGACAGATATTCTGCCTATGGTCAGGGGACAGGTCCTATTTGGATGGATAATGTGGGATGCTATGGTAATGAGTCTAACATTGCACTGTGCTCATTTCCAGGATGGGGTGTTAATAATTGTGGACATTATGAAGACGCTGGTGTTGTTTGTCAATGTAAGTTAATTTATGTAATCACTTAAATCATTAACGTAAACTTTATTGTTTACTTGTGCATATGTAATAATGTAATTATTGTTTATTTGTATTATTATGTTTACTTGTATAATCAACACATGTTTACTTGTTTTTATGTCGTTATCTTGTATATTCTTATTGTTTACTTGTTTATTTATATATTATAATATACGTTCTTTATATATTATGTATATCTAATTACTATTATATTAATTTTAATAGTGATTATGTAATGGACATTATTAACTCTCTTTGTTCTCGCTATAGCTTCTCATCAAGGTGATGCTATACGTCTTGTGGGTGGATCCACATCAATGGAAGGTCGTGTGGAAATCCAACACAATGGCCAATGGGGTACAGTCTGTGATGATCACTGGAATGATCGTGATGCTACTGTCGTCTGTGAACAGCTGGGTTTCAAGGGATCACAAGGTTTTGGTACTCAAGGAGGTCAATTTGGCTTAGGTAAATAATAGTCACAATGTCTTTATTGACATGTCCATGTGTGTGTATTACATAGACAGTTAATATATTTGTAGTCTGAATTCTGAAGATGAAGGCATCCATTTTTTTTCATATACAGTGTATATCCATTTTGTTTTACTGTTGATCCATTTTTAGGTCATTTTGGCGTACATATTTGGATGGATGAAGTTAACTGTACTGGACATGAACAATTCCTCTCTGACTGTCCTTTCAATGGCTGGGGAAACCATGACTGCTCACATTTTGAAGATGCTGGTGTTATATGTCAAGGTATTGCCATAGTAACCATTATATTTAACAACTGGTACACTTGATAAGATCATGACTTGAATGGGTGTGGCATTTTTGATTTAGTGTTATTAGTTCATCTATGTATCCATTAA
This sequence comes from Xestospongia bergquistia, assembly GCA_963965975.1. Lineage (NCBI taxonomy): Eukaryota > Metazoa > Porifera > Demospongiae > Haplosclerida > Petrosiidae > Xestospongia > Xestospongia bergquistia. The sequence goes on from OZ014416.1 coordinate 1,100,548, forward strand.
TTGGTTATCTGTCCATTTATCATTAGCATCGTCTTATCAATATCCCGTTCGTCTCCATAACAATGGCAGTTTACCTTATAATGAAGGTTATGTAGAGGTACTAATGCATAATGATACATGGGGTCTTGTCTGTGACTATTCTTGGGACATACATGATGCTAATGTTGTCTGTAGAATGTTAGGTTATGATGGTAAGTTCTCCTATAATTATATTGTAGATATGTATTCATCTGTTTATGTATCCATTTGTCTTTTTGTCTGTCCATTGATTCAAGTATCCACCCATCCATTCATTATCAATCTTTCTGTTCATCCATCAGTCTATCCATTCATCCATTAGTCTATTCATTCATCCATCTTTCCTTTAATTCATCCATCAGTCTATCCATTCATCCATCTTTCCTTTCATTCATCCATCAGTCTATCCATTCATCCATTAGTCTATCCATTCATCCATCTTTCCTTTTATTCATCCATCAGTCTATCCATTCATCTATCCATTCATCCATCTTTCCTTTCATTCATCCATTAGTATATCCATTCATTCATCCATTATTAATAGATAAATTACCTTTTGATATTCTAGGTGCTGTTGATGCTCCTCGTAGAAATTATTATGGGACTCCTCCAGCTTTATCTATTGTTGCTGCTTACATATTTTGCGATGGTTCAGAGTCACAATTATCAGACTGTCCAGGTTTTTTTACTTATCAATACTTTGCTAAATATTGTCCTTCAACACGTATTGCTGGTGCTAAATGCTTAAGTGAGTGAAATACAGCATTAGTATAGTCTTTCATTCTCTCTCTCCCTCTCCTCATCCTCTCTTTCTCCCTTTCTCTTTGGTAGGTCTTTCTGGTGGTCCTCCTCCTATCCGACTTGTTGGTGGTAGCACTTCACATGAAGGGAGAGTAGAAATATTTTTACAAGTGAGACACAATATGATCATTATCATATTAAATGTAGTTTACATTATTTAATAGACTAAATATAATAGTATTAATGGAGGTTGTGTCTTTAATACACTGTTATTAATACTGTATGCATATATTATTACGTGATACCATTGTGATGTTAATGTATTGGATTTTGTTAATGTTTTGATGAAATGGATTGTTCTTTAACAATTAAAATTTGTATTACCTTAATTAATTTCGTGCTTTATTTAGAATGAATGGGGCACTATCTGTGATGATGATTGGAGTAGCATTGATGCTGAAGTAGTCTGTAGACAGCTGGGACTACCGGCCACAGGTAAAACTTCAGTTTCCAAGCGACTTGTTCTACATCCTTCTCACTGATCCACTCATCCATCCATCTGTCAATTTATCATTTGTTGATCCATTTATTCATCCATCCATCCATTGTAGGAGCTATCGCTACAGGGTTAGCTCATTATGGGCAAGGCAGTGGACCCATTATATTAGATAATGTACATTGTAATGGTTTAGAGGCCTATATTACAGACTGTAAACATAATGGTTACTATTCCCACAACTGCTTACATGCTGAAGATGCCGGTGTCTCATGTGCAGGTAAGAAAAGAGGCGTGCTTTAAACTGAGATGAGTGACAAAAGATTGTCTTTGTTAAGTTTCTGTTATATCTTATTAGTCAAATGGCTTTGTTTTTTTTAGCTCCAACTAGTACTTTCCAGCATCCTGTGAGGATTCTTATCAATAGTAGCAATTCTATAAATGAAGGTCGCGTTGAGATACTTTACAATCAAACATGGGGCACTGTTTGTGATGATTACTGGGGCTATAATGATGCTAAGGTAAATATTAGAGATTAATATGATGTGATACACTCTCTCTCTCTCTCTCTCTCAGGTTGTCTGTCGTATGTTAGGTTTCAAAAGTGCTGTTAGAGCCTTTTCATATGCTACTTTTGGTCAAGGGAAAGGTCCCATATGGTTAGATGACGTTCGATGTGTGGGAACAGAAAATGAACTAGGAGATTGTCCACATTTATCATGGGGAACTCATAACTGCCACCATTATGAAGATGCCGGTGTATCTTGTACAAGTAAGTGAATTGGAATGAATTGGAATAGGAATGGATGTATCAGTATGGAAATAAATGGATTGAAATTACTAAGACTATATGATATCTTTAATGAGTGATAGTATAGGAATGGATTGGAATTAAATATGGAATATTTGGACTCAGATCTAATAACCTTTATTATCAAATTACTATTATTTACTTGTCTCTCCTCAGACTATGTTCAGTCAGAGTATCCAGTACGTCTCAGGGGAGGTTCCAATGACGAAGAAGGAAGAGTGGAAATTGAATATAATGGAGTATGGGGCACCATCTGTGATGATTATTGGGGCATTAATGATGCTACTGTCGTATGTAAACAATTAGGCTTTAGAGGAGCTACTAGAGCATCAACAAATGCTGAATTTGGTGCCGGTAACTCCTCTACACCAATATGGATGGATGATGTAGGTTGTACTGGTTCGGAGACTAGTTTGGGGGAGTGTTCTTTTAATGGCTGGGGTGATCATAATTGTCACCATTACGAAGATGCTGGTGTTGTATGTCAAGGTACGATAGATTGTAAAGGGTTAATTATTGGGACTTTGGGTACATACAGTGTTGTGGATGCATTACATGTGGGCTCAACTTTGCTGTCCTGATTAAAAGGGTATCCTCTTTTTGAGAGATCAATCTAATGTCAATAAAAGTATATATATATATATATATATATATATATTACTATCTACATTCAATTACTGCATAGTTGTGGTATGTGTTTATAGGTGCTGTTCTACTAATCAGACTGGTTAATGGTTCGGACTTTGAGGGTAACGTTCAAGTCTATTATGATCATACATGGGGCTCAGTCTGTGATGATTATTGGGATATTTTGGATGCTCGTGTCGTTTGTCATCAATTGGGATTTGCTGATGCTGTGGCTGCTACAAGATATGCTCACTTTGCTATTAACTCAGGTTACTATTATAACCTAATATACTAGGAAGTATACAGAGTTATACTAGAATTTAGTCAAGTTTACTGAGCTAAGCTATTGCAAGTATACAAGAGTTTAATAATATACTGAATGCATATATTACATTCGTGCCTTAGGTCCTATTTGGTTGGATGATGTGGCTTGTGTAGGTACTGAGAGTGCTCTATCAGAATGTTCTAATGCTGGACTAGGTCATCATGATTGCACACATTATGAAGATGCTGGTGTAATCTGTACTAGTGAGTTGAAGAGGATAATGAATGAATGGTTGAATTAATGGATGTTTTTTCTTTTCAGATCAAGCTAATCACCTCGCTGTTGTTAAGCTTCGTCTTGTTAATGGCAGTAATCCTAGTGAAGGTCGGGTTGAGATATTTTATAACAATACCTGGGGTACTATTTGTGATGATTACTGGAGTTTACAAGATGCTAATGTCGTCTGTCGGCAGCTGGGATTTGATAATGCTCTTGAAGCTGTTTCAAATGCCTACTTTGGGAGTGGAACAGGTAAAAATTCCTCTAAACTATTAGTTTGATAGCTAGTAAAATTTAATAGACAAATGTAGTACAGGAGTAGTGTTATATGATTAGTCCATATTTACTGTATATCTCATCTGCTATAGTACAGGAGTAGTGTTGTATGATTAGTCCATATTTACTGTATATCTCATCTGCTATTCTATGTTGATAATAGTAATGTCTGTGTTCTATTTATTCTGAATCATATATTATATTTGTTTTAGTAAAAACATTTATGTACTTGACAATATGTAATGAATTGATCTATAGTGACATTTAAAAAATATAATAAAATATAGCATAGGTTCAATTAAACAGATGTTTTGTGATATCAATCCTGTTATTCTCAAGGTCCTATATTACTTGATGATGTGGACTGTGTTGGCACTGAACAGAATATAACACAGTGTAGCTTTATTGGATTTGGACAACACAATTGTCTCCATTCAGAAGATGCAGGTGTAAGATGCTATGGTAAGTTGGACAAAATAAAATGTACCTATCATCTCAACTGTCCATCTATCCTTTTGTTTGTCCTTCCATCCATTCAACCACTCATTCTTGTCTTACCAGGTGATTATCAGAAGATTCGTCTTGTCAATGGCAACAGTCCATCTGAAGGTCGTGTCGAGGTGTACTATAATAGTACTTGGGGTTCTATTTGCGATGATCATTGGGATCTTCAAGATGCTATGGTTGTCTGCCATATGCTAGGATATGTCCGAGCCCTTGATGCTCCTGGTTGGAATACTTTTGCTGGAAATGCTTCAACACGTGTAAGTTTTGTGAGAGATATTTTTACCCAAAATATTTTGTTCTTTATTTGTCCATTCTCTTCCACCTGTCCATTTCATATATATCATGCTGTCCATTCTTCTTTAACAGATCTGGTTGGACGAGGTACAATGTACGGGAACTGAAAAAAGTATTTTTGATTGTACTCACGATCCTTGGGGTAAAAATGACTGCACTCAAATTGAGGACGCCAGTGTCATATGTACAAGTATGTTATAATGCCTCCTCCATCATGTATTTGGTCATGTGTTTGGTCATGTATTTGGTCATGTGTTTGGTCATGTGACTATAAATCTGTACAGGCTGTGTACTAATCATTTTTTACTATTAGTCTGTTGCACATGTATATGTACATGTACATGTCATAATTTAAATTTGTAATTGTTGTGACCTTTATATGAGATTTGTTGTCATGATAAGTAGCATTATTGAGGCATCAGTTTTAGCAAAAACTAAGTGATGTGAAGATGAAAGCTTTTGATTGGTTGATTGATTGGTTGTCATGCCTCTTATTCTAGTGTTGTTGCGTGTCAATGATGTCTTGAGTATTGTGGCTTAAAACAATTTTAGAACTTTTGAAAAATATAATTCCTAATTTTGAATTATCTTCTTTTTATAATACTATTTGTTTATTCATCCATTTCTTACATTATGTATCCATTTCTTATGTTATGTATCCATTTCATTTATCTATATGTCTATTTCGTAGACATTCCAGTCAATAAATATCCTATCAGATTAGTTGATGGTACTGGACACTCAGGTCGTGTAGAGATTTTTTATAACAACGAATGGGGCACTGTATGTGATGATCATTGGACAATGAATGAAGCAAATGTAGTCTGTCGAGAATTGGGATTTCCAGGTAAGATTTGCCTCTGTATAGTTGTTATAGTAGTGGGTGGAGTTTCTATTCAATTATAGGAGCTAGCAGGGAAGCAAGACTCATAACAAAAGATTATTATATTATTATAATACCTATTATAATTATTAAGATAATAATCTTTAGATACCCTATTAATTAAGTCACTATCCATTACAAACCACACCTCTCTTCAACTGCTTTTCCCAACCAGGTGCTCAAGATGGTGGTGCATTGACTGAAGCTGCTTTTGGGCCAGGAAAGGGACATATTTGGTTGGACGAGGTCAACTGTCAAGGAACTGAGTATTTTCTCAATCAATGCCAGCACGATGGTTTTAGTATTAATAACTGTGCACATACTGAAGATGCTGGTGTTATGTGTATTGGTAAGATTTGCTCTGTATTTTAACCCTTAATGACTGAATTATTCAAATTGATGTGTGAAATAATTTATGAAACAATTTATGAAATAAAAGAGGTCTTTTTATAACTGGATTCTCTCTCTTTCTCTATTCAGCGAGCTATCTTAATGTTACTCTGAAAGGTGGTACTTCATCAGCTGGCCGTGTTGAAGTCAATTATAATGGAAAAGGCTGGGGCACAATATGTGATGATTTCTGGAATATAAAAGATGCTGATGTAATATGTAAAATGCTTGGGTTTAAGTCGGCTACTGCTGCTTATAAAAGTGCTACACCTTATGGACAGGGTTAGAGAATGTGGATGGATGGATGGATGGACAAACATGTAGATTGATGGATGGATAGGCAGTCAGATGAATGGTTTGATAGATAGACAGATGGATCTGATATAATAAACTCATTTTCTTTATAGGATCTGGTACAATCTGGTTTGATGATGTTATTTGTAGTGGCGTAGAGGACACATTACTAGAATGTTCCTATGCTGGTATAAAAATACATAACTGTCATCATAGTGAAGATGCTGGAGTAGCATGTTCTAGTAAGTCACTATTAAAGAATAGTGAACATATTACAGTACACATAGCAACGAATGGGTACATGTTCTGTGTATATTTTAAATATTTAGAATAGCCATCTTAGATTTTTTGTTAGCATACAATGATTGTATTTTTCAAACAAATAATAATAATAAATTAATACCAATAGTCAGATACCATGGATACCATGGATACCATGATGGACTATGGTATTCAATAGACTATTTTCAGTGAGATTATCCCTGTCATACATTCACATCTCTTTCTCTGATTGTATTCAACATTAGAATTGTAATAATTATAATATTATGTAACTTATTTATTGTAATATTCCTGTAAATAATATTGATCTACTTCACTTCTAGTCTCATTCTAGAACTAGGTCTGGGAATGAGACTACTTCACCTCATTACAGCATTGATTCATTAGTTTATAATTCTATTCTTCTTATTTTGATTTCTACCAGCACAAATTGTAACTCTTTTTGCTTTCTAGATAATGTTATCTGTTATGGTTTTAATGGTGTCATTGCTAACTCAAGCACGCTCTCAATATCTCAGAATAATACTGGCACAATAGGACGTTATAGGGAGGGAACTACTGTCACATATACATGTAATAATGGTTATGCACCACTTGATGGTATTAACACAGTTCGTTGTACCCATGATGGACTATGGTATCCAAACTCACCAAAGTGTGCAGGTAGGTCTTTACACGACATTTGTAACAGTTCTCCCTGTTATATATTTACATATAATATATGTTCATACAATGCGTGTGTATGAGTTCTTCTTTTCTAGTGGCCTGTCCTTCCCTACATGCTCCCTCCCACGGCACATTATCAGGTACTGCTGTATATCCTGGTGTAGTGATATTAGTGCAATGTGATACTGGATACACGTTGAAAGGAATTGCAAATGTAACTTGTCTTGTAAATGGATCTTGGAATCATGTTTTGCCATCATGTCAGCAAGGTAAGACAATTTGTTATTACCTTACATTGTCAATGGCTCTGTGTGTGAATGGGTTATACATTTTTAGTGTACTACAGGGCAAACCAGATAACCTTACTAGAATACCTAGTTTTTCCTAAGAGGTCTTGTAATACACTGATTTCCTACTGCTTAGTATATATACTGACTATTAATATATTTATGTCATAATTGTTTGGCCAGACTATTAGTTATTAAGCTTTTCCCATACAAGTGGGCACCATTGTGTTCTTGTGTCATTCTCCTTTCAGTTAGAAATTAGGAATGCATCAGGGACATTAACCAGTGTCTTATCACTTTGGAGAAGTTTCATCTATTATAATGATTTCTCCTCTTCCTCACAGCTACCTGTCCTAATCTTCCTCTTGTATCTCACTTGATCAGTATTGTTGTTTATTCTCCACCATCTAACAATCAAAATGGTAATCTACCCGGTACTGTTGTATCATTTAGATGTGATTCTGGATATGACTTAGTTGGATCAACACGTATTACTTGCAACAACACTGGTAAGTGGATATGGTGAAAATTACATGAACAACTTAATGTTTAACTATTGGATTATATAGGTACTTGGAATGGATCAGTGCCATCTTGTGTCCCTCATAGTACTTCCTCAGGTAAACACTTTTCTACTCTTATGTATTCTTTCACAACTAAATCTTCTGCTGCTATGCCATCTTTTACTAAATCCACAACTAAATCTTCTGCTGCTATCCCATCTTTTACTAAATCCACAACTAAATCTTCTACTGCTATCCCATCTTTTACTAAATCCACAACTAAATCTTCTACTGCTATCCCATCTTTTACTAAATCCACAACTAAATCTTCTACTGCTATCCCATATTTTACTAAACTCATAACTAAATCTACTACTGCTCCACCATCTATTACTAAATTCATAACTAAATCATCATCTTCATCATCATCTTCAAATACTAAAGCTTCTCCTGGTCCTGTAGCACCAGTTAGTGGTAAGTTATTAGTTTTGCATTATTGAGGTCTTGTTTGATACATTATATAATTTAATATTCACTTGTAATAAACGTCTTGTAAACATACTATATTACGTTAATATTATAGTAGTCCCATCTGACCTCTATATTGAGGACACTTCTAGTCCTAATATTTTAGTGTATTATGCAACCTCTATATAGAAGACACTTGTTCTAGTCCCATACTAATACTTTAGTGTATTGTACAACCTCTATATTGAGGACACTTCTAGTCCCATACTAATACTTTAGTGTATTGTACAACCTCTATATTGAGGACACTTGTTCTAGTCCCATACTAATACTTTAGTGTATTGTACAACCTCTATATTGAGGACACTTCTAGTCCCATACTAATACTTTAGTGTATTATACAACCTCTATATTGAGGACACTTCTAGTCCCATACTAATACTTTAGTGTATTATACAACCTCTATATTGAGGACACTTCTAGTCCCATACTAATACTTTAGTGTATTATACAACCTCTATATTGAGGACACTTCTAGTCCCATACTAATACTTTAGTGTATTGTACAACCTCTATATTGAGGACACTTGTTCTAGTCCCATACTAATACTTTAGTGTATTATACAACCTCTATATTGAGGACACTTGTTCTAGTCCCATACTAATACTTTAGTGTATTATACAACCTCTATATTGAGGACACTTCTAGTCCCATACTAATACTTTAGTGTATTATACAACCTCTATATTGAGGACACTTGTTCTAGTCCCATACTAATACTTTAGTGTATTATACAACCTCTATATTGAGGACACTTGTTCTAGTCCCATACTAATACTTTAGTGTATTATACAACCTCTATATTGAGGACACTTCTAGTCCCATACTAATACTTTAGTGTATTATACAACCTCTATATTGAGGACACTTCTAGTCCCATACTAATACTTTAGTGTATTATACAACCTCTATATTGAGGACACTTCTAGTCCCATACTAATACTTTAGTGTATTGTACAACCTCTATATTGAGGACACTTGTTCTAGTCCCATACTAATACTTTAGTGTATTATACAACCTCTATATTGAGGACACTTGTTCTAGTCCCATACTAATACTTTAGTGTATTATACAACCTCTATATTGAGGACACTTCTAGTCCCATACTAATACTTTAGTGTATTATACAACCTCTATATTGAGGACACTTCTAGTCCCATACTAATACTTTAGTGTATTATACAACCTCTATATTGAGGACACTTCTAGTCCCATACTAATAATTTAGTTTATTATCCATACTCTATGAGCAATTATAGACATGTTGTTTGTGTTGTTTTATTCTTCCTTAATTGTTAGGGTCGTCCTCAACAAATAAGGTTGCTGCTATTGGAGGAGTAATGGGAGTGGTCATTCTTGTATTGTTAGTAGCTATGATTTTGATAATAGTAATTTTAGTGATGTGGTAAGTCTATTATATTGTATACACAGAGCATATTTATGATTTCTATGGTAGTAGTTAGGAAATCTATAGTGCGATATCTCTAAGAATAAAATATATAACTAAATCTACTATTAATTATAGCATTTCTAAATGTATCTAAATCTATTATTAATTGTGTGTACTAGATTTTCAGATTAGTGTATATTAATTTCTATTGAATTACCAAACCATGTCTAATCTGATCTATTTGTGTTTGTTAAAATTAATAATCTTAGTGCATTCTAATTTTAACAGTAGTCACTAAAATCAGTACACACAGTTAATAGTAGGCTTAAGATATCACTTGATTGAATGCTATCAATATAGATGTAATGTTAGGACTACCCATTCTAAATAATAGGGAAAACTGTTGTTTTTTGCACAGTGTAGCAGGTTTATTAGTGAAGTAGCTAAAGATCAGATGTTTGGCAAGCTACTTCTTTGATACTATAAGTATATTTTTTGCTTTGTTTTCAAAATATCTTGAATTAACACCTTTGATTATTTTCTTAAATAAAATAGACATTTTTATGATTTGTTTTCACATCATTTAGTTTGTAGCTATATTTTGGTTGTTATCTCTCTTATAGGGGACGTAAACGTAGAGGTTATTATGGACCTGTGAGTATTCGTGTTGATGATGAGCACATACAACTGATGCCTAAAGATGATAATGAAGAGGAGGAAGAAGAGGAAGATGACCTTTCTAAGACTGGCATAAAACATTTAGGAAAGGAATGTAAGTTTAAAACCTCCTCAATGTGGTAGTGGTTAAAGAGAATAGAATGTAGGAACAATGAAGTATTATTTTGTTACCATGGTAACTTCACTGCAATTTCTGTAATAGTTATTGTTGACTGTTATCATTATTGTTACTCTCTTACTAAATAATTAATAATATATTTTTATTATTGTTTCTTCTTCATCTTGTAGCCATTCATTTTCAACCATTATATACTGATGATGACCCACCTCTAGATATTGATGAAAAATAAACTGCAAAAATCTTTTAGCTACATCTTGTCTTTTTAAAAGTAGACATTTTCATCTCTTCACATTTGTATTGAACATCTTTATTTGCACTTCTATTTGCATCTGCTGTACTGTAATGAGCTATTATATAAAATGTATCTTTTGACTTCTTGTGTAAACAATTAGTAATATCTTGTTGCTGTGTTATTAATAGAATTTCTTCAACGTGTATAAAAAAATATAGATTAATTGTTAGCTGCCATAGTGACAGCCCTTACATAGTAAAACCACTACAAAATAGATATAGTGACAGCCCCCTTGCATATACATAGCAAAATTACCATAGAATACATATAGTTACAGCCCTTACATAGTAAAACTACTATAGAATACATATAGTTACAGCCCTAATGTAGTAAAACTACCATAGAATACATATAGTTATAGCTGTTACATAATAAAACTACCACAAATAAATACATGTTTACAATTAATTCTTGGAACTATCTCTCAGCCCTTACATAGAACTTAAAACTACCATAGAACATATATAGTGACAGCTGTTACATAAATCTACCGCAAAATACATATAGTTATAGCTGTTACATAGTAAAATTACCACAAAATACATATAGTTATAGCTGTTACATAGTAAAACTACCACAAAATACATATAGTTATAGCTGTTACATAGTAAAACTACCACAAAATACATATAGTTATAGCTGTTACATAGTAAAACTACCACAAAATACATATAGTTATAGCTGTTACATAGTAAAACTACCACAAAATAAATACACGTTTACAATTAATTCTTGAAACTATTTCACGAACTTGTCAGGTTGACCTCATATGAGTGCCCATGCATCAGTATCAATGCAATTAAAGATTTGTAATTAATAGTGACACTGTTTATCATGAACTTGTCAGAGTACATATGACCTCATCTTTCTACCTACATCAATACCAATACATGTATGTTAACAATTAATTCTTGGAACTATCTTATGAACTTGTCTGGTTTGACCACACAATTAATAACTAGACTCTATAAAAGTGTGACCATGCATTAAAACAAGAGACTTCTCCAGTCATAAGGATTAAGAAAGGAAGGTTGTGTTGCTGTTAACATCTTTCTACTTGAAGATGATGAAAAGTGTCTTTGGCTTTCTACTGTTTATTGGAGTCTGTTATGGCAGCTGTCCTGCAGGCAATAAGTGTCAATGTCTAGCCTACCTCACAAGACACTTCGACAATTCCATAGTGGCTGCTATTCAAATAGTCGAAGTCGCCATCCTGACTGTGTGTCAGCTATGCATCGATACTGCAATGCCATTAAGTTTCCTTGGTATAAGCCTGAAGCTCGATTGATGGCAGCTTCACGAGAACATTATAACAATGTCATTTACCTTTCCTGTGTAAAAAGTGCTTTTACTGGATATGTAGCAATTTCTGAGTTAAAAATATATCATTCGGGTTGCAACCATCCAGGGAGTCAGACAAGTGCCTGTTTGGCTGCAGTTCATCGTTATTGTAAAGCAAAATATTGCGGAGTTGCAGATGCTGGGATGGCTCAAGAAGTGCCACCTGATTCACTCTACATCTCTTGTTTCAAGTCATCACTCAAAAAACTTCTACCTGTTGCTACACTTAGAGCTAAACATAGTCATTGTAATAGTGTCCATGCTAGTGCCAATGGCAATTGTTTTGCTGCTGCTAGCAGGTGGTGCACTGATCAAGGTTACTGTGGTGGGATCACACAAGAGGCAGGCAATGGTCGTATTTTGGTTGCTTGCTATGATGCCCTGTATTCTGCAGGAGTATCTGTCTAATTAGAAGGCATTAACTATTTGAACATTGCTATTATAATGGTAAATGAGTATAGTTTTAAGTGATTCTTTTTAAATATTTTCTTTTTGAAGTAATGTGTAAACAATTGTTTTTGTAACCTAACAAAATTTTTGATTGGAAAAATAATAAAAAGAAAATTTAAAATGCCAAAAATGGACATTGATTCAAAATTTTTCTATAGATGTCTAGATATAGTTATATTTTTCTAGCAAGTGCTTCCTTAAAATTACTTTCTTCTAATTCTCTCATTACTGTATTCAAAGCATAGATCTACAAATAAACAAGAGAACAATACTTAGCTACCTCTGTTCACAAGCCTACCATCAAACTAACTTACCTCAGCTCGTTGTCTTATTTTTAATAATGCTTTCTCTTGTTTTGCTTTCCTCTCCTCTCTCTCGTTTTATGCTCATCATTATCATATGATTCCTTGTCTACCAATATTTCAACCACTTTTGCTTTCCCTCTTGATAATCAATGGCCACTACTTTGCACTCGATACTTGTTTGGCATTACAGGTATGTTGTAATAGTTGGTGGAGGTGTGTCATCTATTACATCTTATGATGTAATAGATAATGATCACTTTTATGAGACATTAACCAGTTCTGACAAGTGTATTCATTAACAAATTAAGAATACTAAATAGGCAGGTATTAATCAGGTATTAATGTAAGTTTTCTTTACTGAAGGGGAATCCCAATCTGTTTCAGAGTATTATGCTATCTGGGTTGAATCAACTGATGAGACAGTCAGATATCAATATTAATATAATCAATACTACAAGATTCAAGAGAAATCTACTGAATACAAGAAAAACTTTCTCAAGTACTTGTCTATAGATGTTTCTAATTGAGGTGAGTTAAACTTCAAACTACAATCATAACTTTTCCATTGGAAAAGAAGACAAAATAAACCTACTCCATTTATTATCTATAATGTCATGAACTTGTCATATTTGACCTCATCTATCTGTCTGCTATAGAATAAACTAGATGACTACATAGAAGAGTGTCCATGCATCAGTGTAGTTAATTTATAAAACAAGAGACTTCTCCAATTTATAAAACAAGAGACTTCTCCAGTCATAAGGACTAAGAAAGGAAGGTTGTGTTACTGTCAACATCTTTCTACTATACACAGCACTTACACAACAAAACTATTACAAAATACATATATTGACAGCTCCTACACATACTACACAGCAAAATTACTACAAAATACATATAATGACAGCTCTTACACATACTACACAGCAAAATTACCCTAGAATACATAATTGTAGTGACAGCCTTTACAGCATCTATCTAACCTATGAGTGGCCATACATCAGTATCAATGCAATTAAAGATTTGTAACTAGTAGTGACACTGTTTATCATGAACTTGTCAGGTTTGACCTCATCTTTCTACCTACATCAATATTGATACATGTATGTTAACATGAACAATTAATTCTTGGAACTATCTTATGAACTTCTCTGGTTTGACCTGTCTAATAACTAGACTCTATAAAAGAGTGACCATGCATTAAAACAAGAGACATAACAAGGACTAAGAAAGGAAGGTTGTGTTAACATCTGAAGATGAAGAACATCTTTGGCTTTTTACTTTTTATTGGAGTCTGTTATGTCAGCTGTCCTAGGTCTATAGCCAATAAATGTCAATGTCTAGACCTACCTGAGAAGACACTTAGACAATTCCATGGTGGCTGCAATACAAATAGTTGAAGTTGCCATCTTGACTGTGTAGCAACTATGCATCAATCCTGCAATGGCATTAAGTTTCCTTGGTATAATGTCTTCTTGGATGGTAACTAATATTTTCACGTAGATTCAAGCAAAGAGATGGATCATGCTTTCTGAGATAACACATTTTTCTACCTACAGAAATCCAAAGAAGACCATCTACATGTACTTTGCTTATCTACTGCATCTTGTTTGTTACTTGACTTTGCATACATTGCTGTGTTTTATGACCAAAAATTCAAAATATGAACCCCTTTCAAAGAGGTATGACAATTGTGTTGGGATGGTATAGTGTGTTGGAATAATGACTATGATAGGATAATTTGTTTAAATTACTACCGGGTATATTACTATGGAATTATAAATGTCTGTTTTCTTTTATAAATGATTTCTCTAAATATATCTAATGTATATTAACAATATAATCTGTTTAAACTACTAATTACTATGGAATTATAAATGTCTGTTTTTTTATAAACAATATCTCAAAATAGACTAGTTGTAAGTTTCATAGTGACAGCCCTCAAACATGAAAATAGGTGTGTCTAACTAATGAGGTGTTAAACAGCATCTTCATAACTTTAACAATTAACTAGTCTACATGACCATCATATTATTTAATGAATGATGCTATTTTTCAATAGTATAATAATTATTCATTATGCGATATAATATTAATTAATTTTTCCATCTAATATCTGATATAGAAAAGAAAACAACTAAATGATATGAAACTCACATAATAAATCAATTTGTATTAGTTAAAGCACCATTATCAGTGCTATATGAGATAAATTGCACAGGATGTGTGGTCCAGATATTTAAACAGTATAATGAGACTGTTTCTCATGAACTTGTCATGTCTGACCTCATCTCTCTAAAAAGTGACCCTGCATCGATGCAAGTTACGATCTCATAAACTTGTGAGGTTTCACTACTAGATGACTCTATAAGAGTGGCCATGCATTAGACATCTCCAGTCATAAGGTTCAAGAAGGGAAGGTTGTGTTGCTAGTAAAATCTTTCTCCTTAAAGATGATGAAGAAAATCTTTGGCTTTCTACTGTTAATTGGAGTCTGTTATGGCAGCTGTCCTATAGCCAATGAACTTGTCAGGTTTGACCTCATCTTCTACCTACATCTATACTAATACATGTATGTTATAGTGTTGTTTTAGTAGACATAAGGTGTTTTAGTTTTAGTATTAGTTATAGTATTAATGTGAAATTTAATTTAGTTATAGTATTATTTATAGGATTAATGTGAAATTTAATTTAGTTTTAGTATTTATGTGAAATTTAATTTAGTTATAGTATTAACGTGAAATTTAATTTAGTTTTAGTATTAGTTATAGTATTAATGTGAAATTTAATTTAGTTATAGTATTAATGCTAATTTTAATTTAGTTATAGTTATAGTTAACTAAAATTTTTACTCTCTACTAAAAATATTTTAGTATTAGTTATAGTTAGCTAAAACAACACTAGTATGTTAACAATTAATTCTTGGAACTATCTTATGAACTTGTGAGGTTTGACCTGTCTACAACACAATTAATAACTAGACTCTATAAAAGAGTGACCATGCATAAAACAAGAGACATAATAAGGACTAAGAAAGGAAGGTTGTGTTGCTGTTAACATCTTTCTACTTGAAGATGAAGAACATCTTTGGCTTTTTACTGTTTATTGGAGTCTGTTATGTCAGCTTTCCTATAGCCAATAAAAGTCAATGTCTAGACCTACACGACAAGACACTTAAGACAATTCCATGGTGGCTGATATTCGAAGTTGCCATCTTGACTGTGTAGCAACTATGCATTGATACTGCAATGCCATTAAGTTTCCTTGGTATAAGCTAATATCTTCTTGAATGGTAACTAATATTTTCACCTAGATTCAAGTAAAGAGATGGATCGTGTTTTCTGAGATAACACATTTTTCTATACCTACAGAAATCCAAAGAAGACCATGTACATGTACTTTGCTTATCTACTGCATCTTGTTTGTTACTTGACTTTGCATACATTGCTGTGTTGTGTTGGGATGGTAGTGTGTTGAAATAATGACTATGATAGCATATTTTGTTTAAATTAATTTAAACAAAATATGCTATCATAGTCATTATTCCAACACAGTTATAATTCCATAGTAATTAGTAATTTAAACAGATTATATTGATATTATATGCTAGATATATATTATTTTGAGAAATCATTTATAAAAGAAAACATACAGTTATAATTCCATAGTAATTAGTATATATTATACTAATTACTATGGAATTATAAATGTATGTTTTCTTTTATAAATGATTTCTCAAAATAATATATATCTAAATATAATATCAATATAATCTGTTTAAATTACTAATTACTATGGAATTATAAATGTCTGTTTGTTTTATAAACAATATCTCAAATAGACTAGTTGTAAGTTTTATAGTGACAGCCCTCAAACATGAAAATAGGTGTGTCTAACTAATGAGGTGTTAAACAGCATCTTCATAACTTTAACAATTAACTACATGACCATCATATTATTTAATGAGTGATGCTATTTTTCAATAGTATAATAATTATTGATTATTCATTATGCGATACAATATTAATTAATTTTTCCATCTAATATCTAATTATTGAAAAGAGAACAACTAAAATGATATGAAGCTCACATAATAAATCAATTTGTATTAGTTAAAGCACCACTATAATGGGATAAATTGCACAGGGGGTGTGGTCTAGATATTCAAACAGCATAGTGAGACTGTTTATCATGAACTTGTCAGGTTTGACCTCATCTCTAGATCTGACCCTGCAATAATAGCAATGCATACAAGTTAACAATTTTACTATCTCATAAACTTGTGAGGTTTCACTACTAGATGACTCTATAAGAGTGGCCATGCATTAGACATCTCCAGTCATAAGGTTCAAGAAGGGAAGGCTGTGTTGCTAGTAAAATCTTTCTCCTTGAAGATGATGAAGAAAATCTTTGGCTTTCTACTGTTAATTGGAGTCTGTTATGGCAGCTGTCCTATAGCCAATAAGTGTCAATGTCTAGACCTACCTGACAAGACACTTCGACAATTCCATGGTGGCTGCAATTCAAATAGTCGAAGTCGCCGTCCTGATTGTGTGTCAGCTATGCATCGATACTGCAATGAAATTAAATTTCCTTGGTATAAGCCTGAAGCTCGATTGATGGCAACTTCACGAGAACATAATAACAATGTCATTTACCTTTCCTGTGTAAAAAGTGCTTTTTCCGGATATGTAGCAATTTCTGAGTTAAAAATATATCATTCGGGTTGCAACCGTGTAGGCAGTCAGACAAGTGCCTGTTTGGCTGCAGTTCATCGTTATTGTAAAGCAAAATATTGCGGAGTTGCAGATGCTGGGATGGCTCAAGAGGTGCCATTTGACTCACTTTACGTGTCATGTTTCAAGTCATTGCTCAAAAAAGTTCTACCTCTTGCTACACTTACAGCTAAACATAAACCTTGTAATAGTCTCAGTGTTAGTGCAAGTGACAACTGTTTTGCTGCTGCTAGCAGGTGGTGCGCTGGTCAAGGTCATTCTGGTGGGATCACACAAGAGGCAGGCAATGGTCGTATTTTGGTTGCTTGCTATGATGCCCTGTATTCTGCAGGAGTATCTGTCTAATTAGAAGGCATTAACTATTTGAACATTGCTATTATAATGGTAAATGAGTATAGTTTTAAGTGATTCTTTTTAAATATTTTCTTTTTGAAGTAATGTGTAAACAATTGTTTTTGTAACCTAACAAGATTTTTGATTGTAAAAATTATAAAAGAAAATTTAAAATGCCAAAAATGGACATTGATTCAAAATTTTTCTATAGATGTCTAGATATAGTTATATTTTTCTAGCAAGTGCTTCCTTAAAATTACTTTCTTCTAATTCTCTCATTACTGTATTCAAAGCATAGATCTACAAATAAACAAGAGAACAATACTTAGCTACCTCTGTTCACAAGCCTACCATCAAACTAACTTACCTCAGCTCGTTGTCTTATTTTTAATAATGCTTTCTCTTGTTTTGCTTTCCTCTCCTCTCTCTCTCTTGCTATATGGTCATCATTATTATATGATTCCTTGTCCACCAATATTTCAACCACTTTTGTTTTCCCTCTTGATAATTTTTTAACACTTATACTTCCACCTGGTAGTTGTTTGGATAAAGTTGCATTGTAAGTATGTTCCTTAGTTGATGGACGCATGTCATCCATTACATCATCATGATGTAATAGATCATGATCACATTGACTGGTATTGACAGTATTATGGGATATTAAATGTTCATTTTCAACTAGACATTTCTCAAAGGACAAGGCACGTCTGACCTTAGAGACAGGAGGCAGTTGTCTTCTTGTCAATGTTTCTCTCCATTCTCTCTTTACTTGTAGATATAAAGGACTTTGATATAATTGACTGGTCTGTTTCATAATATCATTTTGTCCTGGACTATGACCGGTTAGTTTTGGAGAACTAGAATGATCAGAGAACTTTTTAAACCTATGCAATTTTGGTGGGCTCAAGTCTGATTGTAATGTAGCACTCCAATGTGGTTTAAATGGGCTTAAATCTGACTGGTTAGTATCTGGACTTGAATTTGTCAGATGATGGCTATTGCTGGTTTGACAAAGACAGTAGTCAGCAACTGACTGTTTTTTCTGTCTTCCTTTTCTCTTTGACTTTATATTTACTTTTGCTTTATCTATGACACGCTGAGCAAGAGATGATGATTCTAAACAAATATACAAATCTTCATTGACTTACACACCAATAGCTGATCATAATTAAAGTTTGTGATAATATGTAATGTATTTTGGACAATAATACTAACAGACAAATTAAATGGAGCGACATATTGTATAATATTATTAGACAATGCATTACTATGTAGCCAGCCCCTCCTACCATAGAACATTAGTGGCTATGTGGCATAGATATCCATACTCCAAAGTTAAATTAATACATTTAGGTTCTAATGTTTAAGATTGGGGTCTGGAGTATAGTATTAATTGTCATTGAAGTATGCACTTTCTTTTCTTTACAAATAACCACTACCTTCTTTGATAGGGGGCTGGTTGCTAAATTTACATCTATACCAAATAATAGGACTTACCCATTTTAAAATCTAATGTACCTTGACCTTTGTCTTTCTTTAAGTCTTCAGAAAAGCTTCTTTTGTCCTTTGCTTTTGGAGATAATTGTGTAGTTTTAAGTAAATACTGTTGATGTCTTCTCTTCAGTAAATCTAGCAAAGCTTTCTGTCCAGGGTGAGATATTTTTTTCACAGGAGGAGAGGCAACCAGAGGTACCTTCGACACCATAGGTGACAATATACAAACGTCCATGATCGTAGGCTGTTTCTCTTCGAATCTCATCTCTGCTCAAAGCTAGTAACTATAGCAACAGAGAGGGCGTGGAACTAGACACGGTGAGTAGGCGAGACCACGTGGAAATTTGGGTTGTGAAGATGAGACCATTGACTGAGGAAGAATTGAAGACAGTCTTTGAAAAATTGACAAAATAGTGAGTTAGTCTTTGATGTGTTATAAATTCATATGTATCTGTCTCCATTGTTCTCAGTATAGGAGATAATGTTAAACTATTGGTAGACCGACCAGATGGTAGCTACTGCTTCAGATTACACAGAAACAGAGTGTATTACGTTAGGTACAGTATTAATACATTGTAGTGTATTATTTATGTTAGCTTATATCATAATATTACAATAGAAATATATTAGAGTTTTCTTTAAATAAATAAATTGAGTATTACTTCCCATAATGTCAACTTCCAAAATGTCGCTTCCCAAAATGTCAACTCCCAAAGTGCCACCTTTCATTACTGTATTAGAATTAGCTTTTAGATAACAATTTGGTAGTGAATCTAGTAATTAATCAATCAGCAGTCCCTTCATTTTAGCATTATGATCTTATGGTCTCTGATGTTTTTGAAGTAATTGTACAAGCTAAGTTTACTAAGTCAGACAGTTTAGCAGTTTGTTTACTTAGTTTATGATGGAATCCAACCTTTTTTATTAACACACAACAGTGGAAGATAATTGATATTGGAGAATATAGACATTTGACTATTAGATAGTGAAAGGATGGTAAAGAATTTTGGAGATGTTCCAATTGACTGTGCGGCTTTGTGCCCAGCTAAGACCACAATTGGAGGATGACATTGTCAAAGATGTTAGAGGAGATCACAATCATGTCCCAGACTCTGCTAAAAACAAAGCAGAAAATATAGTAGCCAGGATGAAGAAGAGAGCCAAGGAGGAAGTTGAAAGTGTTCATACATTTACATGGATGCCCTAAAGATATTGTATATTGTTGAAGTTTGAATTGTTATAATATTATTAGTAATATAACAAACTACGTCTTTTTATGGTCTAACTGACTTTCTTGGTTGATGGTATTTTAGGAAGTTGACATTTTGAGATGACATAATGGAAGTTGACATTCTGAGACCTATCCTAATTAAGTATGGATTTGCATTGACCTGTCACTGCGTACATGTTGTATTTTTTTAGTGTGTATTGGTTATTGTTATCAAAAAAAGTTCTGGTCAATCCCATCTACTAAATATGTAATATTATATTATTGTCATTATAGTAAACAAAGTAATAATATTCCCCCGCTGCCCAAACTAATGTTATTATTATTATAGGGAACAGATAATGAGATGGGCTACTAATATAGCTCGTAAACAGCTACTAAACTTAGGAACCTGTATTGGTAAATTTACCCACGGGGGCAAATTTCATCTCGTGATAAGTGCTCTGGATTATTTGGGTCCATATGCCAAGGTTAATTTTAATAACTTAGTTATTAGGATTACCACTATACCACTGTAGTTGTATAGCAATGTACTAATAATCCTTCCTTTTTTGGTAAAATTAGGGCAAATGTTAATGTTAATTCACATAATTTTTGTAATGTGACTTTTAATTGTTGGCTAAAGTATGCTAGTTATTACTAGTTATAACAAGACAATGATTATATTATTATTTTAACTGTTAAACAGATTTGGACTAGACTTTTTCTCTAAAGTACTACTGTTTATCAGCTGAGCCTCAAATACCTTGTATTCTTCTATATTATACTCTGTTCACATTAAGGATCACTTCAGAGTAGTGGAATTCCAATAACAATGTCATCAACCTATCTTGAGTGTGGTGCCATAGTGGTTAAGTCATATTGAAGCTTTAGTGATTTATGCAGCTGCCTAGTATACTTTTACTATTAATGGTATTTTTGACAATTTTTGAACTTTTTTCTGAACTTATAACATAGTAGAGTATTAATGTACTAGGTTCTTTTCTCTAAATTATTAATATTTATTATCAATTTACTTGTTATTATCTAGTACAAGGTATGGTTGAAGCCAGGAGGTGAGCAGCAGTTTCTTTATGGACACAATGTCCTTAAAAGTGGACTGGGTCGTATAACGGAGAGTACTCCACAATATCAAGGAGTTGTAATTTATTCTATGAGTGATATTCCACTAGTAAGTAACACTCAATGACCTGTTATTAAGTTTATTAATGTATCATTACTGTGTGATGGCTTGCTCTTAATTTATTGTATGGATAATAACACTCATGTGTTACTAATACTAAATCAATGATTACTGTGTTAACCATTTCACAATGTCTTATGTACTGACATTACCATATATAGTATATACATGTAATTGTCATGTTAGGGGTTTGGAGTTGCAGCTAAATCCACACAAGACTGTCGACATGCTGATCCTGGTACTACAGTGGTATTTAATCAAGCTGATATTGGTCAATATTTGCGCTCAGAAGACCAACTTAGCTAATAACTCAATGATAGTTTAAATTTGTTTCAATGTCTTTCCTTCTTTCACTATGATATTTGTAATAGTTTTTCTCTAAGATTAACACCATGTACCCTATTCTCTAGTTAAAATAACAATCATTTTGTACAGTCTAACTGATGGTCTGGGATGTAGCAGTATGGTATTAATAATTCCCTGACATGTCTCTAATTGACTAATAAAAGATCCCAGTTGTTATTTGCACCTTTTAATATACTTTACTTGGCAGTGTTCTTCATGTACCTTACTATGGTTTGTTTATGGTAATAAATACCATTAGTACACATATTACTACTAATGGTTACTATATAGGTTTCATTTAGTTGAAAGGAGGAATACTTTAAATATATAACATGGAAGACAGAACAAATATATTTAATTTAGGAGGTATAAAGTTACAAATTTTTGTTAAGATCAATAAAAATGTATTATAATTTTTGTTGTGAGAAAAGGACATACCTCATAATGAGAATATCTAATTTCCTGTATAATAGAGGGTGACAACAGACATAGAATATGCTTTGTTTACATGTGTGTGTACTGGTCATAATCTGTGATCTAAGTCCTTTTGATCATCTTCCAGATCATGCATGAACTTGTTTATTGAGTCATTTGATATTTTTGTGGTTTCTTTGTTTGTGAGACAGTCATGATCTGTAGTTTTAAATGACACTTGATTTATTTTGGTACTGTTCCATGAATTTAATATGTCACAGCTTCCCACTTCTTTAGTTGAGTCAATAATGTAATTGGATGGCATACCATTGTATTGTTGTCTAGTGTGGGTGTTATTTTGAGATGCATCTATGGAATTGTTTTGCCTTTCCTCATTACCTTTCTCCTCTACTCTGTCAGGTAAGTCATCCTGTTCATTGTTTTTATGTAATGTAAATGTTGTGTTCGAATTTGTTGTTTTGTTTTTGGCAGTTCCATCTGGATAACAACATTCACTTTTATCTGAGAATTCTTCACTGCTCTCTTTAGTAAACGACGATAGTTCCTGTTTTGTTGGAGGAGGTGACATTTTTTTGGAGAGGACATGTATACCTTTTCTTGTTAACACAGGTGAACTGAAGCTACCTGTTGTTGCCTTAGTGGACTCATGATCAGAACTGTATTCGTATGAAAACAATTTACTTCGTCTTTTAGCAAGCTCACTGTTTTCATCTGAAATATGTCCACAGTAAATGATATAGCATACAATATATTGAAAGAAAACCACAATAGGTCGTATATCATTGATACTATATAATAATAACACAGCCATACAAAGTTCAAGACAAGTGCCAACATATTTCAAAGCTAGCCACAGATCAGCACTTTGACTTGGCTGATCATTGATACTTGGACAGTCTCCAAATAAGGTTATACAAAGCATGATCAATGAAACAATATTCAACAATGAATAGAGGGCTCCCAAAACGGCTGCCGTATAAGTGACGATAGCTACTTTGCGAATGGCTTGTTTATGTTGCTTTTTTTGTCTTAGTCTCATGGTACTTCTAGATTGACTGTTTTTATCGAGTGTGACTATGTCTCGAGAGATAACAGAACTTTGTCGTGCAGACTTTCCTACAGATCGCAACAGTCTTATGCCAGCAACTAAAAATGTAGTGCACACAAACAGACCCCATAGTGCAAATATGACTTCACACGAAATGAGAAGAAACAGAACTGGGTAAGTCCCTGCAAATGCACCAATTAGTTCAAAAGTGATGGCCACTATGTAGTGGATGAAACACAATGGTATGATAACTCGCCACTGTTGAACACAAGCTCGTCCTAGTCTCATTCGAGCACTGTGCCATAGTGTTAGAAATACTAGAGTATATGTAGCAGTCAAACTGGGGAATCCTACAGCAAATAACAGTCTTGATATCACCATGCAGGCCATATGGGTGCAATAACCTGATACACCCCAAGGATCTAGAATGTAGAACAATACTTTTGAGAATCCAAGGATTGCTATAGCAATATCAATTGCTATAAACGTCCTTGCCTTGAACCTTTGCGCCAAATGTCTCTTACAAAGGAAAACAATGCAAGCTACACCGAGGATGAGAAACAGAACAGAAAATACGGAGATGTGGACGTAAAATGCAGCTATCCAAGCAACGTTGATAGACGTCCAGGATCCTTTCTCACAATTAGGCAAGACTGCTTGCATAATATATGGAACAGAGAAGTCAGTGAGATTCAAACATGATAGAGGGAGAGACTCGTTACTCGCTTCACAAACTACTTCCATTGTTTATCACTAATTTACTTATTGAATCAGGTCACACACTGCTACAGCTTATAAAAGTCACCACAGACACCCACGCCTTTAAATTAATTCTTATTGTTAACATTATGTAATTAAATTAATTAATAATTAAGCTGTAAAAGTTCAGCTGTAACAGTTTATTATCAAAACTGTTCACAAAAGATCGACCCAATCACTATGACACTGCACTCATCGCACGTTTAGTTAACACCAGCATTGTATCACACGTACCTCGTGTATCAATACTTTAAATAACTGTTTTCCTGTGACCTTTAACAATTGAAGTAATGTTTCACAACAGTCAGTCTAAGCTGATACTTTTGTTTATTAGTCTAGTCACCACAATACATCCTAAGTGAATTGTATTTACAATGTACCTGGTCAGTCATCCTTAAAACTATAATAGTTTAACTGGCAAAGACATAATAATGACTTAGGCTAATAATAAAAAGAGATATCTTTATATTATGCAAAGATTTGTTTTTAAAATACATTAGTTATAAGTTACAACCATTTAAAGTATTTTGCCAGGCCATGAGAAATATTGACAACAAGATATGCTATATCATCCATAAATTCCACTTCCTTTGAGTTATTAAGGGAAAGAGTAGCTAGAAGACACATTATATTAGGCAAATAAAACACTATACTCCATTGAAACACAATGAATGATGCATCATTTAAATTTAACACAAGATGGATTCCAATCACAACAAACACTTGTAAATCATCATCAATTATACACATTAATGTACTTCCAACGACTTCCAATTAATGTCTAATGAAAATAATATTCCTTTAATAAATAATGTTATTTATTTTAAAACCAAATCAAACTTCACATTAGATTAGTGTACAATCTTTGATAAAAATGAGACTTAATATTATTTATTACTATAAAGAATATCCTATTAATAATACATTACATTTTAAAATAAGTCATCATCATATTGTTACATTTAACATTGGGACTTAGCGGATCATGGTTGCATCAATTTGAGTTAACGATGGTAGAGTTAATTTCAATTTCCTCCTGTATTGAGAGTCTTTAGCTATTGGGTTATGTTCAAAGTAGACAGTTTTGATAGATTTTATGGGAGCAAGTTGATCTATGTCTCTCCATTCAGATAACTTATTATTATTGAACTGAGAGAGAGAGAGAGAGAGAGACAAAGAGAGAGGGGGGGAGGGAGGGAGGGAGGGAGAGAAAGAGAGAGAGAGAGAGAGAGAGAGAGAGAGAGAGAGAGAGAGAGAACATTGATCAGAAAGCCACAGAGCAAAACAGGTGATGATACAATGACAGACAGACAAAATAGTATCAAGGAATTTTAGAAGTCCATGTATATTAAAAACACTCATCATAGTTCATCAATATAATACTACATGTTGTTCAAATTACACAGATGTCTACAACATTCTTAGATTATTGATTCGTGGAACACATTTACAAATATGACAAATTAATAATTACCCAAAAATCTTCTAACATAACAAGATGAGAGACATTACTCAATTGTGATATCATGTTACAAGCCAAATCCAGAGTATTTAATTTCACCTAAAAACAAATAATATTATAATGATCATTTATATATTAGTAATCCAAATTAGTTTACTGGTAGTCTGTCCATCCATCCTTTTAATACCAAGTTATCCAATCCTTGTATTTCAGTGATCTCATTTTCTGACAAATATAATTCCTCAAGGTTAACCAATGAGTCTAACCCCTCAATTATTTTGATACGATTACCCTGTAAACTCAGTAAACGCAAGTTCACAAGACAACTGAGATTCTATAACAGATTTCAAAATGTTTTAGCAATAAATCCTTCTCTTTTACCTGTAATTTTGTGATCTTGTTCTTACCAAGGAACAGTTTCTCCAAGTTAACTAAAGAGTCTAGACCCTCAATTACCTGACATTAAAAAAATTAGACCAACCTCACACTAATAATACATTGATAACTTCTTATGAACTGAACATTAACATAACATCATGACAACGTGGCCTGATTTGCTTACTATCAAATACTACTGATCCTGTCGCTATATCCTTTGATATATTATTATATTATTAACAATTTGACATCATTAATAGGTGTTGGCAATAGCTATACAAATTATGGTATACATCCATCTGTCTGCTTATCCATCCATTTGTCTATTCACCTATCTGTCCATCCATCCATTTGTCTGTCCACCTATCTGTCCATCCATCCATTTGTATGTCCACCTATCTGTCCATCCATCCATTTGTATGTCCACCTATCTGTCCATCCATCCATTTGTATGTCCACCTATCTGTCCATCCATCCATTTGTCTGTCCACCTATCTGTCCATCCATCCATTTTTCTGTCTATCTATCCATTTGTCTGTCCATCCATCCACCTGTCCTATTTATCTATTTATCCACCTATCCATCCATTCAGACATACTCTTAATCTGTTAGATCCAAGTTCCAGGATGGTAAGATTAGTTAAAGTGTTGAGACCCTCTATAACAGTCAATTTGTTATTGATGAGAAACAAATCCTTCAAATTAGTCAAAGTGGATAGTCCCCCAATTACACGAATATGATTGAAAGATAAATCTAAGTTTCTATGGAAACAATTAATTTTTAGTAAGGAGTCTAGAATATTAGCACTACTAATACTAAAACTAATGGTAAATTTATTTGATTGAGCTATATCAATAGTTCTGTTATTATACTCTACCACAACACATACAATAACACATACAGTGTCTATTACATTGTACGAACACTACATTGATCTGATATGATTGTGTAAGCTTATTGTACTCTATATGCAAGTACATGTAGAATCAAATATCAGATGTTTACAAGTTGTGTTTACTTTAATTGAGTAAGTCGATCAAGTCCATGTATTTCTTTTAACTCATTATCATAACAATCTAAATCTGTTAGCGTACGAAGGTCAGAGATTGGAGATAGATCGCTGATCAAGTTTTGACGAAAACATAAAGTCTATAGGAAAATGTTATAATAATAATTGATGACATCATCAGTTTATCATGTGATTATAATAGATCAAGTATAGTAAAGTCACATGACATTTCTTACTTCTACTAGTTGTAATGTGGCTACACATGCTGGTATCTTTCTCAGCCGGCAGTGAGTGAGATCAACGTCCTACAAAACATACTGGAGTAATGACCACATAAATACTGATCATATCTTACCACATCATCATCTCGAATTCTTACCACGCGACCTTCAGGATCTTCAATGCTACCATCTATAAACACACTTTCAAACATTGACAAAATTTTAATTCCGAGTTCATTCAGTCCTTAATATATGATGTGTAAATGACATTATCCTTTTCTTACCGTCCTTGCTCTCTTCTTCAGACTCTTCTCCTCCCGTATCCCTCCCCTCTTTTTCAATCTTCATCTTTTTATCTGGAGCAGTCGCCATTTTAAACTATGATTCACTAACTAATAAAATAATGACGTCATAATCATTTCCTAAAATTTAGTATTTCTCCTTAATTTTTTTAGCCAATGTTCCTTTTTCAACAGTTGGTGTCTCTAAAGCTTTTATTACGGTTTCCCAAGTAAATGGAGCTTTCTCATGTGTATTCTCCATCCAGTATTCTAAAACAGCACCAAGTCTAGCATCATCACTAGGATAATTATTCTGAATTGAATTAAGTTTAGAGTTAGAGATTCGTAACTGAACACCAAATGGACGCCACTTATCAGCTACATCAGCCAATTCAACTGATAGCTCTGCAAAATCTAGTTCTATCAAGAAAAGAAAGAATTAACTATTTTAAACTCACAAACACATACTTATAATTGTATCTTTAGAAGCTGATCCAGATGGAGGATCTAAGAAAAAATCTATACGGTCATCCTTAAACAAATAAACACAATTACCTGTAGGTGCAACCCACGTCTTCTTGACTTCCTCGTATCTAGTCCTCATATCTTCAGCTACACTGTCAAGTGGTACCTGGGTATCCATAATATCTAATACTAGTTTAAAGATACGAACACGATTCTCTTCATTTGAGGTGGCTTCTAATTTAGCCTCAATACTCTGAACAATATCGAGTGCTCTGTCAACATTATCTTGCCTTCCCGAGTGATCTGTCATTCGTCTGTAAACTCGACGATCAATTATGTCCTCAGAATACAGCCTGGTAGCAAAGGCAGAAGGTTCTGCCATAGTATCCTGGATCATAGAAGCAAATTGTAAAAGAACTTTGATTTCTGGATATCTAATACCAGACATAATTTGATGACTTGGAGCTGAAAATATAAAATTAGATAATTATTATTATTGATTTAATATCATGTCATCTAAAACTCTATAATATTTACAATAGGTGATCAGTTTACAGATAGAAGGAAGAAGATACCAGATATCGAAAATATTTGTCATATCCACTTACCTGACAAAAAGAACTACTAATTAGACACAAAGTAGGTGTGTGATGTACTTCCTAAGCTATGAATATTAAATATTAGCTTGTGGTAAGTTATGGCAGCAGACTTAGGTGTATTCTTTGTTACGAACTCCGACGGTGGTGACACATTGCCTTTGGTCATTAAACCTAAGAATGTGGAGAGCAGCAGTGTTGATTATCTCAAACAATGGATTAACGAAAACCAGGAGATATTGGATGAACAGTTACTAAAATATGGTACAGTATGAGAAAGACATTTCCTATTGCTCCCTCGCCATTTGTAGGTGCTATTCTTTTTAAAGGATTCTCAGTAGAAGAAGCCATTCATTTTCAGGACGTTGTCCAAAGTATCGAAAAAGAATTGAGCAACGAATATCGAGGGACTTCTCCTCGTAGATTAATTCCTGGGACTCAAGTGAGATATACTATGCACTTAAAGGGATTAAACTCTTGTCTCTCTCTCTAGTTTGTTTTCTCTGCCAGTGAGCTACCTCCTCGTTATCCCATCCCACAACATCTAGAAATGTCTTTCCTTCCAGCACCTCCAAAACGTTTGTTCTTTTGCTGTCTTGAAGCTCCCACTTCTTTAGGTGGAGAAACATCTCTCTGCGATTACAGGTATAACTGTATCCATGACAACACTCGCTCTATTCATGATAACTTTCCTTTGTCCTTCTATTAGGAAGGTATATGAGCAACTGGATCCTAAAGTTAGGGACAGATTTGAGACAAAGGGTGTCATGTACATACGCAATTATCCAGCTAAGAAGGCATACTTTTCTGAGCCTCTTCTCATGAAAGGATGGCAAGCTGTGTTCGATACTAAGGATAAGGAGATTGTAGAACAAGAGCTGGTAAAATCAGGGATGAACTTTGAATGGGGAGTAAGTAGAATCATCTTTGCTATGTAAATTTCTATTCTATACAATACCAATAGGTTAATGATCATCTTTGTATCACCAATGAGGCATCAGCAGTAGAACTACATCCAATAACAGGAGAGAAAATTTGGTTTAATCATCTTGCAGTAAGTTTAGACATCCAATCTATTCGTTAGTCTATCATCTATTTATCCATTCATCAATCCATTAGGTTTTTCATTGGAGCATGTTTCATCAAGAATTTGGACACATTTATCAGAGACTACAACAAATTTATTATCTCATTTTCTCGTGGTTTGTATGGATATTTCAACTATCTATTGTTACTGTGAAAGGTGACATCATATTAATAATAGCTACAAATACTGAGCATTTTTGCTTGTCTTGTTTAGGTCCTAAAAATATGGCCATGCATACATGTTTTGGAGATGGTTCAGAGATACCTCTTGCAGATGTCACTCATGTTAGAGATACTCTCTATAAGAATATGGTCTTTAATAGATGGGAAAAGGGAGATATAGTAATGATTGATAACTTCCGTGTATCACATGGACGACAGGTGCTTATAATATGGATAAAGAGGTTTATATTGTATTGTTTTCCTTCTCATTGAGTTAGCCCTATGTTGGGAAAAGGAAGATCGTTGTGACGTGGTCAAAACCTCTACTAAAACCAAGTTTCAAGAAATAAAATATTATATTTGTATTTTGTATTATTCAATGTAACACTAATCAAGAAAATTTTATCAACCATTCTGAAATGAGAGGATGAACTATAATATTTGTTAATTGTATTTATTGTTAATCATATAAGTATTTATAACTATCACATTATTGCATTATATCTCTATTTTAAAAAGAAATTGTTCATCATCTCTGTCTTCAAAATGTAACGTCCATGTTGGTTTCATACAATATAAATGGTAATAGCTATAGTCTTGTCCAACATGTAGTCTTTGACCTTTGGTAGCCACATAGAAAAAGTAATGAAATGTATCGCCAAATGTATTATGAGTCACAGACCAATCGAATTGCTCAATAGCCATCATGTGACCTCTGAAGTGAGGTTGAGAAAATGTTATTGAAATAAAACGACCACCAGGTTTGAGGACCCTTGAAGTCTATAAGTTAAATAGATAAAACTAATCTAGTATAGCTAGCCCCTAGACAAAGATTAAATAGGTGGTAATCCATATACCTCACTCAGAGCTTTTCGAGCATCAAGTAAGACCTCTTCTTTAGGCTCCCATGGACTTCCCTGATCTACCATGAGTGAGTCAATAGTACCTTTGTCAATAACTACATCAAAACATTTGTCAGGAAACTTCAAATCAAGTATATCCATCACAAGCCATGACATAGGTTTCAAATGGTTAGTTTTAGTAGCCATTTTATTAATGACTGTCTCCGAGAAGTCAATGTTAGTTATGTTGCGATAGCCATATTGATAAAGATCTTCACCTAAAGATGTAGAGTAAAGGAGAGGTTATCTATTACTTAGCTAACTCATTTTGCTGTTACCGCAACCCAAAATCAAGATATGGTCATTAGTGAGTAACTGAGGCAAAAGTAAAGATTGGAATGACTGAAGTCCCCCAAACCATTCAAAGTAGTCTTCATCTTTGTATCTTGTATCCCAGTAGCTCTTTGCTTTGTACTTCACATCCATTTACACTGAACGGTGAATTTTTAACCCATCTCTTATTGCTTCTTTAGATCCACGAGTTTGTCAGTGATCCACTGATCTTATGTGTTTATAGGATGGAATTTGAATACTGCAATGATTAAAAAATAAATCATCTTTAAAGCATAAGGTGCTAACGTGTATCATACTGACACACGAAAGAAGTTATTGCAAGTACACCAAATTTTCATAATTACATAAGCTTAAATATTTTGAATATGTCAAAAATACTGCAAACTACTAAATAATAGAGAAAATGATATAATCTAATTAATGTATTATCACAGGGACATGTATGTAATTAATGACACATATTTTAGAGTAGATGCTACATGTCCTGATCTTCTATCCAGACTAATGTCTGCACACTATTAGCATTGGGGGAGTGAAGAACTACTTCAGGTATTATCAGTTGATCCTTCAACAGAACAGAAGTTGGCTGTGACTGAAGACGTGGTTCTAACAGGGTACAACGTTGCCCCACTGGCAGTGAACAGTTAATACCAATGTTAATAACAGCTTCCCATGTATAAGATAATAGTACACCTATATCATTAGTCATGTCATTTTTTAAAATCAACCAAGTTTGGAAAGATTGCTCACGATAGACCTGAACAAGAGATTCCTTATCTTCTTCAAGATCAACAGGTGCTTCCCACGTGACCTGGGTTGTGAAATTGTCATCCATACTAACACTAAAATGACTTTCATAACCAGTTGGACCCTTCAATGTTGTGTATTCATTTGTATTGCCATACCAAGGATAATTGATACCATTAGAATCACTAACAGGGCCATATCTTAATGGTGGAATTAGCCAAAATGTATAGCCACACGGATTAATATATTTGTTATACTCTCTTTTAGCTGTAACTGCCTGCACCCACCCGATACTAAATTGACTGTCGTATATTAGTGGTGAGATAGAGCCAGTTACTTTAGCTACAAAATGTGGAGTGATGTATCTCATAAATGGCGGGTGTTCTTCGATGATCGTCTCTCTTCTCTCAATGTAGACATCTAACTCTGTCAGAGACACTTGTGGCCAAGTCATCATGAAAGCATCCAGATCTGGAGTGTAGTATAGTTCTCACAGCATAAGTCTTTAATAGTACAAGTACTATAAATATAGTAAGGACTTTCACATACAGTCTTTCCACAAGTACTTACCTACCTTGTTGCTGCACTAGAGGACTCACACACTGTCTCAGAAACACCTGGTAGTCTGGGCTAATCTATAAAATAACAATACAACAACACAGCTCCAGCCTTGAGGGGAAACACTGCATAATAAAATACTTTAGTTTTATTAGACATTGTACGGTCTCCTACAATGAAAAGTATTTCCATAAAAGGTGCAACATAATTGTCGTAAGACACGTTCCAATGTTTATTAATAACTGGGAATGAGACTTGATAATTTAATTCCCATGGCTAAAACACTGATTATTATAAAAAATACTAACAATAAACAGTAAATCTAACATTAGTTCTCTGATCTTTAGTATTCTAACTAATATAACTATGGCAGCTCAGATTAAGCAGAATAAGTAGAAGCAGACACATTGCCTCCTTTGCCTGTCCAGTTGGTATGAATAAACTCGCCAGGTTTGGAAAGAAGCTCGTATGTGTGAGCACCAAAATAGTCTCTCTGAGCTTGAATGAGGTTGGCTGGGACACGCTCAGATCTGTAGAGGAAGCAATTCAAAACTTCCATCTTTCTCCCTTCCTTCCTTTATCTTACCGGTAACCATCAAAGAATGCTAAAGCTGAACTAAAAGCAGGTGTTGGGACACCAATCTCCACAGCCATTGCAATTACTTTACGCCATGAGCTCTATATAACAATATTGTATGAAAATATTGCAGCTGTAATGGAAGACAAGCACTGACTTGACATCTGATTATGGCATTCTTGAAAAAGTCATCCATAAGTAGATTCTGCAGTTCAGGGTTCTTATCAAAAGCTTCTTTAATGTTGCCAAGGAAACGACTGATGAGAAAAGATATCCATAAAAATTATTTATGAAGCAATAAATGCAAATATTTCTCACCTGCGAATGATACATCCTCCTCGCCACATGAGAGCTATTGATCCATAATTGAGTTTCCAATTGTACGTCTTTGCTGCTTCCTTTAATAACATAAATCCTTGAGCATATGAGATGATTTTAGAGGCATAAAGAGCCTGAGAGAGAGAGAGAGAGAGAGAGAGAGAGAGAGAGAGAGAGAGAGAGAGAGAGAGAGAGAGAGAGAGAGAGAGAGAGAGAGAGAGAGAGAGAGAGAGAGAGATAGTATGGAAGGATAGCTAATTATCTTACTTGTCTAATATGTTCAATGTAAGCTGTTTTATCAGCTTTGTATTTAGCTAAATCAGCTTCAGGAGGAGAAAACAATTTGCTAGCTGAAGTACGCTCATCTTTAAGAGAAGAAAGACACCGAGCAAATACTGACTCACCTGTGTGAAGAGAGAGAGAGAGAGAGAGTAACAAGAGTTATTCTTAGATGTACCCCTATTTTTTACCAATGAGTGTCAAAGGCATTCCTTTATCAAGAGCTGAAATAGCTGTCCATTTTCCAGTTCCCTTCTGGCCAGCAGCATCTCTGATCTTTTCAACAAGGGGAGTTCCATCAGTATCCTATAAAGAACATACACACAAGTCTATCATTAATCCCTCCTTTCATCTCAAGACACTCACCTTATAAGCCATGATGTCAGCTGTAATTTCAATAAGGAAAGAATCAAGTTCTCCTTTGTTCCATTCAGAAAATACCTAATAATCAACTCATATTCATTTAAACAGAGTAAAGGGAGAACGTACTGATGCCATGTCGTCATGACTTAGACCCAACCCATTCTTCATAAGATCATAGGCTTCGCAGATAAGCTAAAAAAGTAAAGTTTAAATACTTCATTCAGTTTGCAAAATTATATATTTTAAGTATTTTCCAATACATTGTCTGTTATAGTAAAACAAGACAAAATGAAATTTACGACATGTGTACTGCACATGCTCCATTTAATTACAAGGGACTAACTTGCATATCCCCATATTCAATTCCATTATGGACCATCTTAACGTAGTGACCAGCTCCATCAGCTCCAACCCAATCACAACACGGTTCAGTACCAACTTTGGCAGCGATAGACTATACAGCAAAGACATGCTAGCCAGAAAAAGACACCAAATATAAAATACCTGAAAGATATTTTTTACATGTGGCCATGCTTCCACAGCCCCACCAGGCATAAGAGAGGGACCATATCGAGCTCCTTCTTCACCTCCACTAACTCCACAACCCATGTAGAGCATACCTTTTTCAGCTAAAGACTTATAACGTCGCTAGATAAGAAAAAATATAACAGCTGTCTGTTTGTCTGTCTATCCATTCATACCTGAGTATCAGTGTATTCTGAGTTACCTCCATCAATAATAATGTCACCTTTCTCCAAATATGGTAGCAAGTTGTCAATAAAACTATCTACTGCGCCACCAGCTTTGACAAGCATCATAACACGACGAGGCTTCTTTAGTTTTGAGACCATTTCTTCCAAACTGGCAGCACCAACAATCTTTGTACCTGAATTGAAGGATAAATGAATCATTATTATTATAGGGACTATACTAATTACCTTTGGCTTCATTGGCAAGGAAATGATCTACTTTTTCAACAGTTCTGTTGTAAGCACAGACAACAAAACCATGATCATTCATGTTCAGAATGATATTTTGTCCCTGAGAGAGAGAGAGAGAGAGAGAGAGAGAGAGAGAGAGAGAGAGAGAGAGAGATGACATCAGAAGCATTGTTTTCCCAAATAATTAGTTAGTCTTCTTAAAATAACTGACAATATATTGTAATTTGTGTTATTATTAAAACTAGCCCTTGCAATACAGCTGTCTACAGGAAGCAATCTACAACTATTACTATAAGAAAAATTAACAATGAAGACACAAGAATGTAAAGTGATAAAACAACTATTACACACAATTATATAAAATATGGCAGTATGCCAATTACTCCATCCAAAATGCTAAGGTTT
Organism: Xestospongia bergquistia; assembly: GCA_963965975.1. Lineage (NCBI taxonomy): Eukaryota > Metazoa > Porifera > Demospongiae > Haplosclerida > Petrosiidae > Xestospongia > Xestospongia bergquistia. The sequence continues at coordinate 1,135,879 of OZ014416.1, forward strand.
CTTAATAAGCTGCAAATCACAAGTCACAAAAATAAGTAATAGTAGTAGGCAACAATATATATAATACAGCTGCTGTCAATGGAGAGTGGTAACAACAAAAGTTGTTATAAAATAGAAACAAACTATTTGGTTATGCAGCTGTATAAATGCACAAAGTGGTAGAGTTCTATCTAAATGTCAATACATGTTAATAACATAAATTTAACCCCAACATCGGACTTCATGATGAAACGACTTCAATAAAATTAATATTATGTTTGCTAACAGAAGTTAGCGTGAAGAGATTTCGAGCATAGCCATTCTATAATTGCTTTCTTTGCATTAATTAAATTTAGTCACTCACCATGACAGCCAAACCAATGAGAGCAATATCAGCACTGCATTAATAGGAAATAGAGTCAATAAAAAACACACATCTATATTTTATATCATCATCACTTACACAGGTTCACTGGCCATTGTGATTGTAGAGAACAAATTACTTCAACTGGAGAGAAAAGGGCTCTGACCCTGAGTTTATCAGTTGGTAAATATTTATATTCCTATGAGGGGAGTGGCTGGTGTTATAACTTCCCGTAGATAATTTTAATATCCACCATTGTGTTCTGAACATGCGCAGTCAGCGTGGCTGCATAATAATGGAAATTAATTAATTTTATTCCTTTTCTTTTATGTAGGGTCACAATTAAATTTTCATTAGTGATGTCATGGAAAACAATGGTTCAGACACCATTGTTGAGACAGTTGACTCTTTTACTGAGAAATTCTATGTTTGTTACCATGGTAACCAAGCCACATGTACGACCATCATCAACATTGTGTACTCAAGTTATTAAAAAGCAAGACAATTCAACAAAACAATTATATTCACCATTACCAGTGATATCAATAATTCATGTATTCACACCCAACATTAAGGGTTCCAGAAATAACCTCAGACCCATTACCACAGTAACTGGTAGTAACTCATATCATCAAATTTATCAGAAGTTGCATCATTTTCATGTAAAACATGGCACTACCAATAGAGAGGCTGTGACATTATATAGGATGATGTCATCATTGTCTGAGGGAATTGGTCCATTATTAATACACACGGTTAGTGTTATATAAGTGAATGTTACTATAGCAACACAATGAATATTAATAAAAACTTTTACAGACAAAATTTGACATTCATGGCAATTACAAAACAGAAGGTATATGTTATATTACTTTTTACATGTGGTCGCTCTATGTTAGTACTCAAGAAGACAGACTTATTAAACGATTACAAACTCCAACCTCGTGACATTAGGTTCTCCGCATTGTCCTCTTTGTACGTACGCCAGTCTAGCATCATATTGCGATTACAAGTAAATGGACAGATAAACTAATAGTATGGATGGATGCTAAGTCATATGGATAAATGCATGACGGATAGTATGGATAGATAGATACCCAGCGATATGAGTTTATGGTACTATATTATTTACATATATATGTTCCCAGTATCTGAACTTGTTGTATCAGGAACTTATCTCTTTATATGTAGCATATCAAAGCTATAGTGAATCATGACTGTGTTGTTTTACTGGACAGTGATCATGCAGCCATTGTGGACTTTCTAGCAGAGCTACAAGTAAGTGAAGGACTTGAGTATGATGATTTTAATGTTGGTATTTTAGGAAAGGCTGCAGAATACATCAGAGGTCTTACCATTTGAGCTACGAGTTATGGAGGCTTTGTTTATGAAAATGGTTTGCGTATTACATTTAATCTGTGTACATAGCTCTAAGGAAATAGATGGATGGTTGAATGAACAGATGGATGGATGGTTAAATGAACAGATAGATGGATGATTGAATGAACAGATGGATGGATGATTGAGTGAACAGATGGATGGATGGTTGAATGAACAGATGGATGGATGGATTACATTAGTTTTATTCTCCAGTTTTTAGTGATGTATGATCATTTAAACAAGCTCCATCCGTCCATTATTGAAGTCCTCAATAGTCTCTTAGATCCTCGAGTATTTACTGTTGACAGAGGTCAACTTCATATCTTACTACATCACAGTAAAAGGTCAGATGAACAAGAACATTGAACAGTAAAGAAGAACATTTTCTCTTTCTTTTCACAGTTTGTCAGAGTTTTATTCTCTTGTTAAAGACATTGAAGAGACACTCACTGATGTGTTAGATTATGAAGAAGACATGGCTGCCATGTATCTCACACATACTGTTCTTACTGGGTAAGTCTTCTCATATATATCTGTCATGTGTGGAAATATCCTGCAGAGAAGAGAGAAGTACAGACGATACTGAGGAAATAGGTAATATATTAGAAGGGTTTTTAATGCAGGTAAGAGAGAGTAACCCCTATTAAACTATCATCTATTTATTCACCCATCTCCATTTGGTAATCCATGTATTCATCTGTTTATCCTTTCTATCTCTAGGCTGGGGACATGTTAAGTCGTGTTCAACAACTCAAGGAGCTCATAGATCAGAGCGAGAGTATAATTCTTATTAATCTTGACAGTCAACGTAACATCATGTTAAGATTGGGGCTCCAATTAGAGATGGGTACATTCTCTGCTACCATCTGTGGTCTACTGGGTATGGCCTTTGGAATGAATTTAGACTCTTCTTTAGAAGAGGTACATATAAAACATTATGACTTTCTGTGTAAAATGTCTTTTATAATTATTATACTATAGACTCCATATGCATTTTGGATAGTAACTGGCATAATGATCACTTCAGCTGGTCTATTGTGGAGGCGTTTACTGACATTCTTGGGAAAGAACCTCGATCGAACTTTGCCAAAAGCTCACTCGAAAACAAAGAATTTGAAGACAGAATAAATGTTTTTTGGTATATTAAATTTTTGCGACTTCTATTACTTAAGAGAATATTTTATTATTTACAAGAATAAATTAATAAAGACAAAACAAAGTACATGTCAATATTGTCATGACAACAGAGAAAGAAAATAACAGTATCTATTTTTTTCTAAGACCACCTCTTCGTCTTGTTGCTGTTGCTATTGGTCTAGAAGGACCACTTGAAAAGTTCATTGTATTGGGCGTCATATTTCCTTGTGTAAAATTAAAACCACCACCTTGATTGGATGGCTGAGGAGTGACATTTTGAGGTGTCTTATTATTAACAAAGTTAAAGTTTGTTGAAAAAGATGCATTATTGCCAACTGATGTCAGATTACCTGGTTGATTACCCGGGGTGCCAAACTGAAATGGAGATTGATTGGCTAGCTGGTTTCCTCCAAAGCTGGGTAAGCCAGATGTTTGTTGTGGTCCACTAGGAAATATAGAATTAGTTTGGCCAATCTGCAACTGGTTTGGCTGGATATTAAAACCTGTTTGACCACTGGATTGATTGAAAAGCAATGTATTTCCAGAATTATTAGAACCTGTACTACCTTGCTGGAAATTAAAACTTGGCTTAGACATAGGGTTGAAGACATTGGAAGGAGCTGAGGTCTGAGGTCCAGAACTGAAAATTCCAGGATTGGTGCTGGTCTGAGTCCCTCCTCCTCCAAACAACCCTGTATTTTTGGTAGACGATTGCTGATTAAATAGTAGCCCACTATTTGGTGTAGCATTTTGTGGCTGTGAAGTATTGAACTGTAGACCAGTAGCGGGTTGTTGCTGTTGTTGTTGAAAGCTTTGAAATAATCCTCCTGTCTTTTGTTGTTGGGAATTACTATTAAACTGAAACCCAGTTTGTTGTACTCCTCCCGCTCCTGTATTAAATTGCAATCCTTCCTGTTTCTGCTGTTGCTGAGAACCCAAATTAAACTGCAATGGTTGCTGAGACAGTGAAGGAAAATTTAAGCCTCCTGATTGACTAGATTGTGGCATTCCAAATTGTAAGCCTCCTCCTGGCTGTTGTTGCTGAAATCCAGCTCCAAATTGCAGGCCACTGCCTTGTTGCAAACTGCTGCCTGCTTGGATTTGAGACTGTTGTTGAGGCCCAGTTCCAAACAAAAGCCCACTAGACTGAGATCCAATTCCAAATTTAAGACTGCTGGTCTGAGGTTGCTGCTGAGACCCAATACCAAACTGAAGACCATTGGATTGAGGCTGTTTTTGCTGAGACACAGACCCAAACTGGAGTCCACCAGACTGAGGCTGCTGTTGAATTTTTTGCTGAGACCCAATTCCAAACTGGAGGCCACTGGATTGAGACTGTTGCTGAGACCCAGTTCCAACTTGAAAGCCAGACGATTGAGCCTGCTGATGAGACCCGAGCCCAAACTGCAAGCCTCCAACTTGAGTCTGTTGCTGTGTACCTGTGTTCAATGTCAGTCCACTCTGAGTAACCTGACTTCCATTAGAAGCACTTCCAAAGAGTGGCTGGTTCAGTCCTAACGGATTGCTAGAATTATTTTGTTGATTTGTGGAGAAATTGAAGGCAGTATTATTACTTAAACTAAACTGGAAGTTTCCACTGCTCTTAGGAATACTGGGAACAGATGAATTAATAGTTGGTTGAACACTTAATGCTGATTGTGCAGTAGGTATACTGTTAACTTGAGAGGATCCAGAGGCACTTGAGAGTCTGAAAATGTTAGCACTTTGTGTGTCAGCAGAGTTTAATGCAAGAGATGACGTACTTGTCACAACAGGTTTATCAATCAAGTTTGACTGGAATAGTGAAGTGGATTGCGTCTGACTTTGAATCGAAGTAGGATTAGTAAGATTTGGAATTTTCAATCCAGTCAAAAGCCTAGGACTGGTTCCTCCAGATTGGGTTCCAGACTGTGATAAACTTAGTGGATTACTTAATTTAAGTCCAGAGCCAAGACCTCCAGATTGTGTCACAAGACTTAAAGTTGAACAAGACATGGCAGACTGACTCCCAATATTTAATCCTTGAGGTTGAGCACTAGGTTGAAGATTTAAGCTTAAACTTTGAGTAACAGAAGTAGGAATGAGACCAGTGGTAGATGATGCCCCGCTAAAAGCAGGAATAGGATTGGTAAGAATGGAAGTAACATTAGTTTGAGCAGCTGGTTGACTTGTGGTCATTGATGGTAAGAGATTGCCTAGTTGAATACCTTGGCTAGCACAGGTTGTAACGGTGGGTGTGGTTATTGGTGTCAAGGATGGCAAACTCACATTTAAATTAGGCATGGATTGCACAGTGGAGATAGAACTTGTGGAGGTCAAGAAAGTTCTTTGAGTTGAAGGAAGTGTACCAGTTCCAATATTAAGTCCTTCAGAACTCAATTTAAGACCTCCTGACGACACTCCTGCTCCAGACACCAGAGCAGTTGTTGAAATAGAGGGCATGGCTTGTTGAGATGTAACAGTAGTGGAGGTTGTAGACAGAGACACACCTGTACAGGAATAAATAGAATTATTGAAAGTTCTGTTGGCTCTCTTACTTTTCCTGATGTCTTCAGGATCATCAGATGTGAGAAGTTTCTTAACTCTTATGCTAGCTGTTTCTCTATCTTTCTTAATAGCCTCTTCTGTTACTGAATCGTGAGATGAAAAAGATACCTATAAAATAATAGGAAGTAATTGACAGCTGCTTATGTATACCACATTAAAAGTGATTTGTCTAGAATATTACTTACCATAGGTGGTATAGAGCCGGATGCACAAAGTATTGGCACCTTTTTTCGAGTGATTGAACACTCTCGAGAAGGAGAGGGGAACACTTGAGTCAGATTGCTCTTCAATTTAAGTGTATCTTCTCTCTAAATAAATAAAAATAAAATTTAATGATAAGTAATCTCAAATTTTAATAACCTACTTTTTTTTTTGCTTTTGTCTCTTTCTCATCTTCTTCTTGGACTGGAGGGGTAGGCTCTCTTGGTCTCTTTTGTTCGTTGCTTTTATCTTCAATACTTGCATCTTTTGTGGTTTCCATAGGAACATCAACTTGCTTTGAGGGTGTGGCCAAAGAAGTAAGCAATGGCGCAGGTGATAGTTCAATTTCAACATCAGGAAGAATTATTCTAAGTCAGACAGAAGTAAGTTGTATACAGTTTATCAATAATCCTCTCACCTTTTGTTGGATTTTGCCCTTTTAGCAGACGTCAAAGGATCACGAGTTAACCCTCTTTTCTTGACATTGGGGCTGGTCACATGATAGCCACCAGCAAGTGAGGGTAGGTTTTTAACATCTTCGTCATTAATAGTAGTTCTACATGTAAATAACAAGAAAAGATCATGATAGAAAAAAAACAGTTATAAAAAACATTAAAGACCTCAAAACATGTACAAGTAATCAATGTACATTTTATAACATTATTCCGTCTCTTTAAAACACAATGAACCATGACCTTTGTCTAAATGTAATCTTGATGAGATCAACAACATACTAGTTGTAGACCGAATAAAAGTACATTCATGAAACTAACTTGGTTCTTTTAGAGGGTAAGTTATTGTTAGAAGAGAAGATCGATGGATCATCCAACGATGGACTTGCAGTACTCCACCATCTTTTCCTAAAAAACAAATATTATAAAGTGTTGTCCACTAATACAAAATCTAATGATAATAATGAAGTCAATTAGACTGTTTTAAATGAGAGGGATAATCTTATACTGTTAGTCAGAGGTAGTAGTATTTATTAAATATTTTGATTGAAACTAGAAGGCCATTAGATGTTAGTCTGTTTTGGCTTTGGACTAAAATAAGAAGTAAACAACAAAATTGAAACAGTTAACAATGTATTTTTAAGTAGAGTGTACTATATTTTACTACAGTGCAGGGGACAAAGGTCAAATTATTACCTAGACAACTGACCTTTTTTGTTTCAAAGCAGACACTACTACATTTTTGTCACAAGGGTCAACAGGTATGTTGCTTACATCATCAGATCTGAGGAGAAAGTGCTGAGTAATACCACACACACACAAATGACAGACAACAGATATACAAACCATTGACTATAGCATTCAAAAGAGGTTAAAATAACATTTAGTAGATGTCATAATTATTATAGACAGCTGTTCCACTCCTAACCAAACACCATCAGACAATACAAGTACTACTCAGTGACAGCCAAGAGGTTAGATCACTGGCCAAAACTTAACTCCAACACCTACTACATGTTTTATACATATACTACATGTTTTTATGCATGTACTAGATGTTTTATACATGTATAATGTATAGCAGCTGTGTTTAATATTGCATATTAGTACAAAATAGCTGACATGTATACAATATGTACAGAATCACTATACATGTTGTATATACTATTTGTCATCCCATATGTTACAAAATAGAATTGTTATAAATCTAATCACTGTTTATAAATGTTCTCATGTTAGGTATTCTGAATGAGACACATTACAAAACTTGTTTCAGTTTCATTATATTAAGGATATCCTTATACTAATGCACTCACAAACATGGAAGGTTATCTTTACAAGTTATATTATTTTACTTACTTCATATTTGTCTTGACTGAGCCTGGGTCTGACAACTTGATGACTACTGGGCTTTGCACTGAAGTCCTTAAGTTTCCATGTGACGTACCTCCTTTAGCTGCAAGCTGGACAATACTAGAGCTGCCAGTTAATGGATGGTTATTATTGAACAAATGTTTCATAAGGGATGCCATTACAAGTGACTGTCTCTTGCCTGCTCTAGTCATAGCTACAGATCCATCCCCTACTGGGCTTAATAATAATTGATTAGGTTCTACCACAGGGGTCAAAGGAGACTTGTAAATATTAGAATCTTTCTGAAGAGGAGAAGTACCAGCATAGAGATGATCTAAGACAGCTGGATGTTGACGTGACATGTGATAGTCACTGAGACGTGGGGAGGCAAGTGATGAAGGTGAAATACGGGACATTCTACTTTCGGAGAGTAAGGGAGACTTGATTGTACTACTATAAAAGACAAAGATACAATTTAAAATTATTACAATTAATTATCTTACCTGAAGTTTAATCGACTTCTAACATCATGAATTGAAGGAGATGAACTCATTCTTGTCTTGGAGTCATTCTTTTTCAAACTGGTGAACATTTTGGATAACTAAAAACGATCTGATTCTTTGTCAGCGTTGAAGTACCTCTTCTTATAAAAACGTTTCCACTACGACCATGTGATGTAAGTGCAATTTTGAATTATCCAGAAATGGGCAGTTCTTGCTAGAAAAACCGCCCCCGCCAACTTTTTTTGCGCATGTGCAGAAAGTTTAGGAAGGCGGAGCTTTTGGTTTATGACGTTATTCTTACGTCTATTGATTTATACGTCGCCTTTGTGATTTTAGAATTTTTCTTTCTCGTCAAACTCTCAAGTACCCTTCTCTTCCTTTTATACATCTCGTGTATTTAAATTGTAAGAATTCAATTCATTAATAGACTAATAATGTACTCTGTCTTCTTTATTAGTAATGTTATTTATGGAGCCTATTAAGGAGTTCAGTCATATAGTATTGTCATTGGATAATTGTATCATACCTGATGAACGACTATGTAACACACCATCATTCAAAGACGGAATGGATCACGATCTTGAAGTCGATATAAGAATAACTGGTTGTGAGTTCATTCAGTCAGCTGGCTTACTCTTAAAATTGCCTCAAGTAAGTTTAAGAATCCATAGCTTTGCTTCATTTTGGTTGTTTTAGGCTGCCATGGCTACCGCTCAAATACTTTTCCATCGTTTTTATTATGCTAAGTCATTTGTCAAATTTAACTGTTACGTAAGTACATGTTATATACAATTTTACACACACTCTCTCTCCTCGTCCTCCTCAGTATTCACTTATGGCCTGCTTATTTCTAGCTGCAAAATTAGAAGAGTGTAATCGACGACTAAGAGATGTAATTAATGTTTTTCATCATTTAAAACAAAAAAGAAAGGGCAGGTAGGTTTCTCATACATAATACAGGCTCTTGGATGTTGGGCATTAATTAGAATAATTTCCATATAATGCCCATTTGTACTACATTTACATACTGTGGATAGTCATGTGCATTTCATTTGTGTTTGTTATTATTGTCATGGTGATGCTCTTACTCTTTATCCCTTCATTGCTGCCACAGTCACTGCAGCCATCGCTAGGAATGGCTTAGTGGCAGCTCTCTCTCTCTCTCACTCCTACTTCTGGTAAGTGAGTGTTTTGTTACCATGTGTAAAGATGTCTTCCATTGAACCTTTGATTTATATGTGGCACAAATGGACTATGAAACAGGTGTGTAATTATAATATTTTGTTTAGTATCATCTCTCATTTCTTTACCTCGGGTTCTTCATTTTAAAGTTCTTTTGTTTGCTTTGTTTTGGAATGTTTTTGTTGTTTTTTGTTTTTGTGCCAAGCGAGGAACCTCTCTTACAAGTCTCATTACCTTTTACAATGTTGTGCTGTCCTTAATGATGAAGATAATAATGAAGATATAAAGAGTCTTGTTTTAAGGAGCTCCATTTATCAGTAATATATGTACATGTTTTTCTTCTTATAAAGACTTGCAAAGAATCTCAAGACATACAACTCCACAAGATACTTCTGTGTATTCATTACAAAGACTTGTGTTACATATGCTGTTAACCATTCACTACTTACTACATACAACAAGATTATTATTACACATACATTTTTGCAACTATATGTACATGTATTGCAACATCCTGAGCCTTTCTAGACATGTCAATAGTTCTATCTATAATTCTATTTTTATTTTATTTTTAGTACTCCTGTCCCAATGGATTATGTAGGTGAAGAATATTATCGTTTAAGAAACACCATTAACAAATATGAGAGATATATACTTAAGGTATAGTGTATATATATATGTTACTGAGATACACCCTCCACTAGGAGTTAGGGTTTTGTGTACATGTGCAGCATCCACATAAGGTATGTACTATTTAGTAGGTGTATTATAACTGATATTCACACTCCTACAGCTTATTATGACATGTTTGCAAATACTTCAATTGGAAAAGAATAAAACTTTGGCCCAAAGAGCTTGGTAAGCTGCTTTATAATGACATCATGTTGTCATGACTACTGTTTATCCTTTTACTTATAGGAATTTCATGAATGATGGACTAAGGACTAATATTTTTGTTCGTTTTCCTATACCAACAATTGCGTGTGCTTGTATTTTTTTAGCAGCAAGAGAACTACAGGTAATGTTTGTTATCTTGTGGTTACATTATTGTTTGTCTTTTGTTTGTAGATCCCTCTCCCTCGTAATCCATCATGGTGGCAACTACTAGATGTTCCTTACAAAGACATGAAGGTGTGTGTATTTATTGACAAAAAGTGACTGATTGAGTGTACATTTTGTAGACCATTAGTCTTGAATTACTTGCTTTATATAAGAGACCAAAACAATCATTTGTTGAGTTAGAGAAAAGAGTAGAGGAAGTGAAACAGTTACTTTTGGTTAGTCAAAATGATTTCTATCACTTTCACTATCAGCACGTTTTCTTTTTAGACAAAAGGAGAGATAAAAGTCACTAAAGATGAGGCCACACCCCCATCGCAAACAGGTATGTCTTACTAAAGCACTTGTAATGACTATGTTGTAATTTTACCTATTTTTTAGCATCTCCAAGAGCTGTCTCCCCAGCTGCATTATTATCAGTTGATTCTAATGTTGCTACTCAAAAAACCAGTCCTGGAACAAAGTAAGATATTAGAATTATAATGAGCTTATATATATGCATGTGTTTGTGTGTGTGTGTAGGATTGGAATCAGTCCACTAGTTGATTCTATTAAAGATACTGCACATACTAATGATACAACAAAGAATAAAGAGTCTCCTGTTAATGGACACAAACATGCTCGATCTGATAGCCCATCTCCAGGTGAAAAACGCTTAAAATTATCAGAGAAAAAAGATGGCCAACCTATAAAAGATCAATCATTCAGACCGATCCTTAGTCCAATCAAACTTACCTCGAGTAGTGACGAGGGCGGGACCATGAGTGAAGGGGGAGCTGGAACCCGTGTAAATGGTCTCCCTTCTCAATATCAGCTTAGTCCAGATATTGAGACATCTAAACATCATAGTCACAAACATCGTTCTCGCAAACACAGATCAGAGAAACACCGTCGTCATGCAAGAGATAGGAGTCGTAGTCCTGTTCGAGAAAGATCACGAGATCATATCAAACATAGTCGACATCACAGCAGAGAAGAACGGGACAGAGAGAGGGGGAGAGAGGTTGTGCGTACCATATCATCTAGAGATTACGACAGTCGTGACTATAGCAGACATCATAATAGATAGTTTTAACTTATTTATTCATTTATGAAATCTTGACCATACCTTCTAATAAGTTGTGCTAAATAAGCACAATTAATGACTTCCATTTTCCATGCAAAGTGCCTTCTCATAGACACGACGTCATCCAAATTTTTAACCCCTTCTTTTAAGTTTTTATGCATTCTCTCACGTGAGCAGAAGTTGCATGTTGTGAATAATTGCCATATTCTTGTCTAAAGGAATTGTTATAAAGTTAAATAGAAGGTACAAACAATAATGAAGAAGATTGGACTTTAGATAAGATTTTTATTTGTTGTAACATTAAAAAGAGACAATGACATTTTATATTAGTAATATCATATTATGAAACATATTTTGACACAAGCAGACAACTATATTATTTAGTGTCATGCTCAGTATTACAGAATTGTCAAATGTAGTTATCAAGTATTGCATTTAGTTTTGGAATAGTACATGTAAGGTACATCTATAATAGACAGGAATCACACTGTATCCTCTCAAAAGTTTCAGATCATTATCATCTTTAAAACAGTCTCCACAAACGTTTGCATCTTTTTTGCTAGCGCTGCTAGCATCTTGTCACAAGAGTATGTTGATAAAATAGGAGTAGTTATCAAATGTCTCTGAATTGTCTTCATATTTTTAAAGTATAGCAGTTGTAGTATTAATATGTACTACATGAATAAGTTATCATAAGGGCAAGTTCTACACTCTTTGCATTATACTCAACAGCCACAATTATTCAGAATTTTTGTACTGTGTTAATAATACCTGAAGAAGTTTCGTACATATGTGTTTATTGGTCTTGTCTTCTAGTGAAAGCCACTTTGTTTTTGAAGGTATGACTGTTGTACAGCATAATGCTAATTATGATTCTCAATATCAGGATTTCAACACATCTAATAAACTAGTCAAACCAATTAAAAATTATCTGAAAAAAATTTGTGCCCATAATATTTTATGAAATTTTCTTTTTTAGTTTTATGTTTGCAATACCAATTGTATATTTTGTCAACTTATCAAATTCGCGGATTGTTATTTCGCTATAGAATGACAGATATATAGTAATACAACTAATGTAAATATTGTTTTCCAAACATTATAAATAAACTTTTTTCCCTGTAATATAAACTAGCACTTTCAAAGAATGCACTCTAAACATTATCTAACTTTTATGGATGCTTTGTGATCTTCACTGTTTTTGAATTTCACTGTGATTTCATAACTGGTGCTCCATTAATATATGAAGCTGATAATATACTAACATGATGATCTATTTCTTTGACTTTATATATGTGTATTTAACTGCTTATAGTTATAACAAAAGTTAGAATATTATAGTATTAATCTTAAAGTGGAGTCCTATGGTATATTAACAACAATAATTGTCAAGAAAGCAAGAGAACAAAAGTTGGACAAACTAGACATGTTAGCAATATTAAAGCTCATATTTAATAAAACTCTAGACGACAGGATAGGAAGCAGAAGTGCAGATACCACAGAGATTATTTTTAGCGGCAATTTTGAAGTAGCCCTGTAGGCCCCAGTGTTTTCCCCAGCTGTTCTTCATCAGCCAATAATCCACACCATTTTCAGTTCCAAATCCCACAACCAGAACTCCATGGTCAAGCTTAGTTTCTGAACACTTCTTGGGATTATAGATACCACTGTCATAGAACTGGAAGCTGTTTTGACTTGCATCCATAGCAGCAGAAATAGGACCGATAGTTGCAGCAGCATTCTTCAAATCAGGACAACTTTCTTTCTTAATTTTTACATATCCAGTAAGAGTAGCGCCAACGTCACTTGCTTTGAAACGACACTTGTGATTTTTAGCCTCATAAGGATAGCTTTCCTCGGTGTCAATACCACCATTCTCCTTAATATACTCAAATGCATCAATCATCAAACCACCTTTACAACCACCATCTTTTTTCACACAGTCAACCAGATTTTGTTCAGAGAGCGAAACAAGATTACCAGTTTTCAAAGCATGTTGACCTTCAAGAGAACCAGTAGCAGAGAATGCCCAGCAAGAACCACAATTGCCTTGATTCTTCACATTTGTGACAACACCTTTTTGTCTCCAGTCGACAGAAGTTGGAAGATTGATAGGGACAGCAATATGTTCTTTTGATGTGTTCCCTTTAATAGGCAAGTTGTTTGAAAGGTATCCATTATACATCTTTGTGAATTCACGTGAAGTTAAATCAGCATATTCATTCAGCTTCAACTTGTATCCAAATTTGTCTGCATTTGCATTGTGTTCTTCAATGTATTTCTTGTTGGTTGTCCAGATATTGTGACGTAATGTCTCTTCATTGGAGTCGTACCTTTTACTGTATTGCAGTTTCCATTGGAGCCATTCCTGTTGATCTTCAGTGGATGTTACCACAACAACAAATGCTAGGACAACGAACAAAAGTAGTAACTTCATGTTTTGAAAATGGTTGAGATGTAATCATGTGATAAAGGGAATCACCTTTTATGGATAGTAAAGTTATTTTAGAGCTGTATGAATATCATAGCATAGCAGCCACACCCTTCCAACCAATTCTAAAGGAGCCACACCCTACAAAGTTAGTCATAGCTGTGATAGCAATCAATAAGAGCCACGCCTACTCTCCACGTGGTATGATTTACAAATCCACTTCTCCTCTCCTATTTATTCGTTTTTATCGGACACTAATGTCTACTGTGAGTCCTGCCATTGATAGTACTAGTAGTAGTTTTGATGATGCAGTTATCAGCAGCTGTACAGAGCCAAAGGAAAAGATTGAAAATGATAATAGTCAAACTTCAAAAAAACCAAAGAAGTATTTTGACTTTACAATGTTAGTGTTTAATATATAGTCCAAATAGAGAGCAGAGAATGAATTAAATTTAATTTTTAATTAAATACTGTCTACATCTATGAATATATAATAAGTACTGGTTCACAATGTTAACAGTTCGTTTATTTAATACAGGTGGAACAAACGACACATAGCATTTAAAGTTGCATATCTTGGCTGGGAGTATCATGGTTTTGCTAGTCAAGGAACTATTGAACCAACTGTTGAAGTAAGTAATATTCATTGTAAACACATCAATAGTCCATATCTATATTGGTATCCATAGTAACCATCCCATATTAACACATCACTACCTATATAGTAACCATAGTAAGTATAACATAAAACACAGTAGTACCTATATGGTAACCATAGTAACCATGATAGCTTTGATCAATTCTGTCCATAGAGTTAGAATATGATACATTGTTATAGAGTCAGTTATTTCAATGTTTGTTGAAGACAAAACTCATTGAAGATCCTCAACAATGTAATTATTCAAGAAGTGGAAGGACAGACAAAGGAGTATCTGCATTAGGACAGGTATAGATATTACGGACAGATTGATTGATGGATGAATCAATGATAAAAAGAGACTTATTATTTAACTTTAATTGATCAATAAACATAGCAGATATAGAGCAAGATACTGTTGTTATCTTTATTATAGGTTATTTCCCTTCATGTTCGTTCAGCTTTACTATCAGGACCAGGAGTAATAGCAACAGAGGGAACCAAAGCACAAGAAAGAAGTGGTAAATTATCTTCCTCTATCTGTTCTGAACACATCTCTAATTTTTATTAGGTGATAAATCTGTTGAAATTTCATACATGCAAATTTTAAATAGAGTTCTACCTGATGATATTCGTATACTAGCTTGGGCGCCAGTTGAAAAAGATTTTAGTGCTAGGTATGAGTGTAGATTGAGTTATAGTTAATAGATATTATAATACAACTTATACAGGTATATTGGAGCATATATTTTTGTAGTGAGATGAATACTGATGAATACTGATATAGTATTCATTAGTATTCATCTCATAGACACTACTAGTACTTAATCATCTATGTTCATCTCTTAATACTTAATGCTGATAGATAATTGTAATAACATTGAGTACATAGAATGTCTCTTTACAGCAGTTTTGTTATTTTAGATTTAGTTGTGTACAGAGAGTTTACAAATATTTCTTTCCTCTTGGTACAATGAATATAGAGGTAAAAAACTATTAATATTAAAATTATTATATAATTATAATGATGTAATTATTTATAATTAGTTGATGAGGACAGCTGCTAAGAAGTTTGTTGGAGAACATGATTTCAGAAATTTTTGCAAAGTAAGAAGTTCATTATATTAATTGATATGTGTAATGTTATGTACCTCTCTGTCTCATTGTCCAATACAGATGGATATTGCAGGTGGTGTTACCAATTTTAAAAGAAGGATATTTGATTTTACTGTGAATCCCTTGGATGATAACAGGTAGTAATTAGATAGTGGATTAAATAGAATTTAAATCTAATGTGTTTCTTAGCTCACTAAGTATATCATTTAATTATTCTCTCTTTTCTTTAGTCCTCCTTCACCCTATCAACTTAATGAACTAACTATTACTGGACAGGCATTCTTATGGCATCAAGTACGATGTATGGCTAGTATCTTATTTCTCATAGGGAGTGGTTTGGAAGAACCCGAGGTAATTCCCATTGAGGTCACTAAGTCACATATGATACAGTCATTGTATCATTAGGTTATTGATCATATGTTAGATGTGGAAAAATGTCCTCGAAAACCTCAATATGGTATGGCAGCAGGTAATGATACTTTAACACCTCTTTAATAACTTATTAATAATCTAACATTTAATAACTTATTACTGTTAATAATTTTATAGACTATCCTTTAATTTTATATGACTGTACATATGAAGACATTAAATGGGAAGTTGATGAATGTAAGTATAATAATGATATTATTGTATACTTGATGCTCAGTTATTACTGTTGCTATGGCAATATATGTACTTAGCCTAAATTGGAATGTAATGGGATCTCACTAATCATTATATTATTTATAGATTCTTATAGAAATGTACTTAAACATTTTCAACAGTTATGGACAAAACAAATGATAAAGTAATTTTATTATTTTCTAGATAATAAGTTTATTGTTTACTTCCTCTATTAGTACTACTATGATTCGTTGTATGTTAGAGAGTTTAGAACTTCCTTTATTTTGTTCTGATGACTACGTCTCTTTACCTTCAGACCAAATGTCTCCTCTCATTAAAAGTGATCATAAATTAGGTGGTTCTTATAAATCTCTTTTGACCCGCCCATCCAGTGGTGAGTTTAATGGATGATTCACAAATGGATTGATAAATGGATGAATGTATGTATACATAGATAGGTGGTTAGATGGATGACATCTAATGTATTTTTATATGGTAGATCCTTTTGAAATACGTTATGAACATCATCAATCAAAAAAAAGAAAGATTGAGGACATTTAGACAAGTTGGACATTATGTTTACAAGGTACAAACAATATCTTTAAATATTTTTATAACACCATTTAATAATTTGTTTAAGTTCATTACTAGTATATAGAACTTAAATTGTTGTAATAGTATTCATTTTAAAATAGGAATTCTTTTGTTGACCCTTGAACAATATGTCAATATCGGTGTGTCTGTGAACCACATAGATAGTTGATATTCATACTTGCTTTGTGATCAAAATATTGTATGGTAACTCATATATAATGAAATATATATTGAGGAGTGACTTGTGTTTTGAAGAAAAGTTAAAATTACTTTGTTAAATCTGCACTATCTCTGTGTATACTATATTATATCTACTGGTAAATTCTATTATACACTGACCATTAAAATGAAGTCATGTCGAATTGAGACCTAATTTTAAAGTCTTAAAACATTAACACTTAGTGTTATAACAATAGTAGTTTATTCAAAATATTATATCATTGTAAAAATTAATTTGTCATTTTGACAACTAATTTGTTACTTACTTTTATGGATTACTATGGAATATAGAATTCTTGTGAATTATTCACTGTAATCAGTCAAATCTATAGAGCAATAGTTATCCAAATTATATAATATTAACTTCCAATTTGTATCATACAACCTGTTAAAAGATTATTAATATAGTTATAGCAACAGTTACATCAGGTTATCTATATAACCATATATTGGCTATATCAACCAGTCAGTTTTTACAGTATACATACATTGGACTCTTTTGAACTATCCATGTTGAATATTGTTATGTTGTGATGCTCAAAGTATGTTTGAATGTTTTTCATGGAGTGAAGTTAAAGAGACCATGTCCACTTGTGTAAACATGATATAAGAGTAATTAAGAATATTTATTTTTGAAATAAAATATACAATAACAAAAACTGCTGTAACTAACACAGATGTGCCAAAAACTTACTATATTTAATAACACAATATAATAATGTACTAACAAAGCTAACTAAGTAATAACTATAGTTCAACAACTATTTGGTAACTATTAGTAGTACAATCTTTAGTATACTGAGCTAGTTTTATTGTAGTAATGTAACTAGCAAGGTAAAGAGAACAGCAAAGAGTGGAATGTGATAAATTGTCTTCATTACTAAAGCTATAAAATGAATGGAAGTTTAAATTTAATTAAAATAATAATACATGTATTAGGACAATTACTTTGTTATACATTTATGTGCTTTACCTGCACTAGTTGTATCTACAAATGTTGTATTTAGAGAGAATGTGTTGTTTTTAAGTAGGCCTACAATAGACAAGTAAACATTAGCTGTAGTGTTGGACAGTGAACCAGTTTGACGACGTCGACGATTTGCTTGCATACCACCAATAGATGACTGATATAAGTCAGGACTTATAAAGTAATCTATACCAGCACTTGTACTTTGAATAGAGAAATCAGCTGTTAAAGAAGTAGGATTTCGTATTGTGAATGATCCTTGGACCTGTATTTGTCCTATAGTAATATCAATTTTTAATGTAATGCCTTCATCAGGGAATGGATACTGGAGCAAACAAGATTCATCAATGCTAAGACTTGTGTCCAATGGGTCACTTATAGAAGCAATGGCTGGAGCTATTTAAGATGGTGACATACAACGTTAATAAAATAACGTTAATTACTTGTACAAACTGATGTTTGTAGTGGGAACAGTTTGTCAGCAAATTGAACGGGAGAAAAGCTTGAAATGAGAAAAACATTTCTTGAACTAGAAGCTATATAGTATTGAGCTCAGATGCATCAATGCCACTTCCAATGCCAAATGAATAGACTACTATGCCAGCTGCATGAACTAACTGTGCAGCTTGAATAGTTGAACTTTCTGAATTGGAGTAACCATCAGTAAAAACTATAGCTACTCGAGGGACACCTTGACTTGTACGAGCATTACTGAATGCTGTATGTAGAAGGTTTAAAGCTAAATGTGTATATGTTCCTCCACCAGTATAACTAATATTAGTAATAGAAGTATTTAGCTGTCCAGCATTGTTAATTGAGCCAAGTGGAATCACAATAGAAGCTGATCTTGAAAATCTTATAACTCCAACATGTGTTTTGTTAGCCCCAATTTCAAAGTTAGAAATAATTGTGTTAACAAAACTCTTGATTGTTACAAAGTTTGAACTATGAATACTTCCAGAAGCATCCAACACAAAGATAATATCAAGACCAGATTTGCAACCTATATATAGTGCATATAATATTGTAAAATTAACAGTTGTACTGTGCATACATGCTAACCTCCAAGAAGCTCTTTCAGAGTTTGAAGGAATTGACGTGCAAGTCGTACAGCATTTGGTATCCAACCATCCACAAAAGATAAGAAACTAACAGCTGCCTGCTTAGTACATGTAGTTGCTGTGTCATAAACCTATAGGGAAAGCAATAATATAAAAAGTATCTTTGATTGCATTTTAATTTAGTGTACTTGTTGAATTGCTTGTCTGTTGAAGAAATCACTCCATCGAAATACTTCAAAAGCCAGACAGTACAAGTTGGTAGCACTTAGTAGAATGTCAGTACAGAATCCATTATTAGTATAGCAAGATGGATGACTGTTAAAAGCCAGTGTTTGTAATTCACTGCATGTTCCATTTGAGTTGTAGACATTACTGTTCAGGATAGTTCTCATAAGACAAATTCTTACATTGTCAATCCAAGTTTGACCCTGTACAATGTAGATAATTAAAGTAGCTAATTTCTAGAAGAATGCTTAATAACTTACTGCAGATGTAAAACAGCTTCTCTTATCTCCAAATTGACGACAGTATCTGTTACCATAGGCAAGAGGATATCCATTATTACCACATTGAAGTCTTGCCTCTACACACTGAGTGTAGAAGTCACAGTTACCAGCATTAGCTAGAGCTGTACATGAACAGTCCTGAGCTTTGACAGTAACTGCCAAGTAGAATACCACTGCAAACAGAAGTAGCTTCATGTTGATAGAGTTACTTGCAGTAGTACTCTAATAGCTTTGAATTCCTATTGTGGACTGGCTATATGTTAATGCCTAACTATATTTACTTAATATTAAATTTAGTCTCACCTCATGACATAGCATAATTTTTATATACATGCTATGAATATGAGACACATAATGTATATGCATACCTTACATCAGATGACTTAAGTAAGTGAATAGAGATCACTCCTCCACCAATATTGTGATGGAAGTGCATGTATTATTGTTTGAACTAAGTAGAACCAAAATGTTATATATTAATGTATCTCATCTAATCAACTTTTGAAGTTATAAAACTTTGCAGGCAGGCAATAGCACAGAGTTCTTTTATCTTCTTTTTGTCCTTCTTTTGGATCTTATTATTATATCATTTAAACTATGATAACTATAAAATTAGAAAGCTTTTAAGACAGTTATGATCTTACATAAACCATTCATGTTTGGATCACTGTAATAATAAACATAGTGGTTCTTACAGAGCTGGGAAGTAGCCTTCCAGAGAACCATCATTTATTTACATACACACATTGAAGTAGTTTTTTAGCATGATTAGCCTTTATTTGTTGTATTCTGTGTGTGGTGTTCAGAAGGTATTAATCTATCCATAGATGTATACAATAGTCTTGTGTTTATTACAGAAAACTAGCCTGATACAAACCTGGAAGTGACATATTATTTTAATGAGGTAAATTAATTTTAATTGTTTGAATTTAAAAATATTTAGTATCTATTTCTAATCAATAGATTAGCAACCAGGAAGCATTCTATTCTATTCTAAAGCAGCTCTTACAAATAAGGTAAATCAGGATCCATTTTGTACGTCATATGTGAATTGGAAATAATTATTATCAAATAGGTAGCATTCCAAGTACTTTGATTGTCAAGGCCACTATTGTCTTTTGTACATACAACAATGAAAATGAATGCAGTTATGTTCCTTATTCAGTTAACTTATATTAGCTTTAGGTAATGCTATAGCCTACCCAATAAATTTTAATGTACATCATTTTTGTTAATACTGTTATGAATGGATTACATAAGTCCTAGATAACTTGTTGTGTGCTAAGTAAACTGAGAATAGAAGTTGTCTTGTTTGGTTGATATAGCATTTGTAATTTTGGTATATTACTAGAAGGAATTGTTACAGTTAACAATTATATATCAACCAAGTTATACTCAGTTTACTTAACACACATCATGTACCCTAGAAAATATGTAATCCATTTACAACAATATTTAGAAAGTACAATATAACTTGATAGGCTGTAGCCCTACTTATGTAGGATGGTCCTATGGCTGCATAATACTAGGAACTACACTTGTCAAAACTAGATAACTCCCACTGAGCACCTATCACATGTTTTCAAGGAAATATTTAATTCAATTATATCAGTACACTTCTTTTATTATTGCCTGGCACACACAGGGTTCCAGGCAGTCCTATAATTGTTTTGGTTCTGTGTGGGTGGTGTCAGATGGTAAATTAGACAGTAAAGAAGCATTTATTTAATGAAAGCTGGTTGTTGATATATCTTGATATGACATCATAGTCCAAATTTAGTAATAATCCAGTAACAAATATATGTATAAGTTGTCATATAAACTCAACAATGAAGGTTTAATTCAGGTGGTGTAAATGTCTAGAAAATATTCACATCATTGTGTAATGTCTGTTAAAATTTATAAAACGGGTATAAGTTGTCTATAAATGTGTACCCATTCCCTTAAAAGAAAGCTGATGTGGATTACCATCTATAAAATGGGCCATTCTCATAAATATGTCATAAATGATATTCACTATATAGACATACTAACAATCTCGTGATACTCATAAATGAATATCCATCTTATTGAGTGTCTATGTGTTGGATACTGGTAAATAACCGTGAGTACCCATTCTCATGCCTGAGTATCAAGTCATGGATATTCATATACTCATTTGATTCAGGAGTCTCTGACATAAGAGATGATTAATGCCATAATTGAGCAGAAGTAAGTAGAGTGCACACTTAGTACTATGCTTTAGGGTTTAGTATTAGGGTGGGTTCTATGAACAGTATATAGATTACTTAGTGTTGTTTAATTAAACATGGAATCACTCCTCATAATCTGAATGCCATATGAAATGAATACTAATGATTACCCATGAATTTCTATCTTCTGTATAGATAATTGTAATTGTTTTGTGATGACATTTGTTTTAGTCATAGCATTTAGGAATGAGTCTTTTCAATTTATTCATTTGTTTCAGATTTAGTTGTGTACAAAGACTTTACAAGTTTTTAGCATGAAGTATGATGTATTGCCAGTATCCTATTTCTCATAGGGAGTGGTCTGGAACAACCTGAGGTAATCTCCATTGAGGTCTCTAAGTCTCATAAGATACTGTCATTGTATTGTTAGGTTGGTGATCATATGTTATATGTAGAAAATGTCCTCAAAGCCTCAATATGGTATGGCATCAGGTAATGATAATTTAACACCTGCTTTTAATAACTTATCAATAATCTAGCAAATGTTTTAATAACTTATTAATAATCTAACATTTAATAACTTATTGCTGTTAATAATTTTATAGATTATCCTTTAATTTTATATGACTGTACATATGAAGACATTAAATGGGAAGTTGATGAATGTAAGTATAATAATGATATTATTGTATACTTAATGCTCAGTTATTACTGTTGCTATGGCAATATATGAACTTAGCCTAAATTGGAATATAATAGGATCTCACTAATCATTGTATTATTTATAGATTCTTATAGAAATGTACTCAAACATTTCCAACAGTTATGGACAAAACAAATGATAAAGTAATTTTATTATTTTCTAGATAATAAGTTTATTGTTTACTTCCTCTAGTACTAGTACTACTATGATTCGTTGTATGTTAGAGAGTTTGGAACTTCCTTTATTTTGTTCTGATGACTACGTCTCTTTACCTTCAGACCAAATGTCTCCTCTCATTAAAAGTGATCATAAACTAGGTGGTTCTTATAAATCTCTTTTGACCCGCCCATCCAGTGGTGAGTTTAATGGATGACTCACAAATGGATTGATAAATGGATGAATGTATGTATACATAGATAGGTGGTTAGATGGATGACATCTAATGTATTTTTATATGGTAGATCCTTTTGAAATACGTTATGAACATCATCAATCAAAAAAGAGAAAGATTGAGGATATTTAGACAAGTTGGACATTATCTTTAGAAGGTACAAACAGTATCTTTAAATATTTTATAATGCCATTTAATAATATATTTAAGTTAATTACTAACATATAGAATTTAAATTGTTATGATAATATTCATTTTAAAATAGGAATTATTTTCTTTACCCTTAAACTATATGTCAATATCACGTGTCTGTGAACCACACAGATAGTTGATATTCATACTTTGAGATCAAACTATTGTATGGTAACTCATATAATAAAATAAATATTGAGGAGTAACTTTTATTTGAAGAAAATCTAACATTACTTTGTTAAATCTGTACTATCCCTGTGTATATTATATTATACCTACTGGTAAATTCTATTATACACTGACCATTAAGAAGTCATATTGAGACCTAATTTTAAAGTCTTCTTAAAAGATTAACACTATTATTGTTATAACAATAGTGTGTTTATTTGTTCAGTGTACCAGGAGCACCTGTAGTAGCTTAATTATATCAATTCTTAGTGCATTTTTCTGGCGTATTTATTTGTTACTGTTTCTAATGCCTACAATAACAATAATATGGAGCAGCAGCCTCATACCCAGGCTTTCGTGAACGCCTGGGTACGAGGCTACAATACAACATCCTCATGCAAGCACCTGTTATTTCTCATTTGTCCTAAGTTGGTTATTTGTATTCCTAGTATGTTAATTTCCATTAAATGTTGAACTCATGATATACTACATAGTACTATCATATAGCACATCTAATTTGTGAACTCAATTGAACTCCTCCTGAGTTTAGAATACCTTCAACTTCCTCAATTCTTCTTTTTTTGTTAACCTTGTTGACCTCTGGTCTATGTGTACTTGGTCAATAACCGAATAATGCAGGCTATTGTAATAAGAGCTAGATGGATCAGGTACCATAGCCCATTTATGGTCTGCACTGCATGGACTAGTTATACTGATGCTTTTATATGTATTAGTTATGTGATAAGATCATACCTATAGAAAAGTTTTATTTCATCCACTGTATCACTGTTAAAAATGATTAGTTGATTTAACCATTATTTGGTTATACAGGTTGCAATTACAAACTTATTTTTGTTAGAAAAGTAAGCATAATAATGTTTTCATTACTAATGTCCTACTGTTTATGTATTGGTTAAATTAACTAACCAATTTTTACAATGTACATACATTATTGAGTGTATTGTACTATTGAGCATGTAAACTGGCACCTTAATACTATAAATAAACAGTTTTAGAGTTTTCTAAATCATACACACATTAATCATCTTATCACCAGCACTAGCAACAAAAACATTATAAGTCAAGTAGTATTACCAGAACACTATAATCATATTAGTATTATGGAATTCAAAGATTATGTTTTCATTTTCCTATACAAGTATCAACCACTATAAACAGAAGTTAAGGAACATGTATCATATTTAATTGTTAACTAAATTGAACTTTTCCTAATTTCCTTAATTCTTCCTTTTGTCAACATTATTAAATTGACCGGGGCTGAACATTAGTTATCAAATTATTGTTAATTTACTTCTTATTTATGGAGTGCCGTTTGTGTCAAAATTAAATACATTCAATGGTACATTTAACATGTTATGATTTACTTTTTATTGTTACTTAATAAAACGCGGAGCACGAGTACCATGAGCCGTCTCTTAGAATCAAGCGTCAGCGAGATGTTTCCAGTTAGGTTGGGTCCCTGACTTTGGTTGTATATTGTAGGTCTATTATTTAGGGAAGTCGAGGACAGACATTAAAACTCTGTATAACCCCATTATATTGAAATTGGAATGTCCGCCTAAGGCTTTCGTATATTTTAATAAATAATGACTTATTTATTATATCATGAAAATTTTCCAATTTTGACACAAACGGCACCCCATAAGTAAATGCATATTTATTAATATTTGGAGTTGGTAGGAATGCAAAGTCAGTGAAAGGTTTCTTCCATTACAAACAAAATTTAAGTGTGTGTCAAAATTTTGAACACACTACTGTTCAATTTTAGAATTTG
The DNA here is from genome assembly GCA_963965975.1 of Xestospongia bergquistia. Taxonomy (NCBI): domain Eukaryota; kingdom Metazoa; phylum Porifera; class Demospongiae; order Haplosclerida; family Petrosiidae; genus Xestospongia; species Xestospongia bergquistia. The sequence goes on from OZ014416.1 coordinate 1,160,680, forward strand.
ACAAATCTATAAAAGAGGACTGCATGCAATTATTAATAAATCTATAACTTACAAGCTTTTAAGCATGAAGCTACTCCTGTTTGCAGTGGTGTTCTACTTGGCAGTTACTGTCAAAGCTCAGGACTGTACAGCTCTAGCTAATGCTGGTAACTGTGACTTCTACACTCGGTGTGTAGACACAAGATTTCAATGTGGTACTAATGGATATCCTCTTGCCTATGGTAACAGATACTGTCGTCAATTTGGAGATAAGAGAAGCTGTTTTACATCTGCAGTAAGTTATTGAGCATTAACTCTTCTAGACATTTCCTACTTTTGTATAGGGTCAAACTTGGATTGACAATGTAAGAATTTGCCTTATGAGGGCTATCCTGAACAGTAATATCTACAATTCAAATGGAACATGCAGTGAATTACAAACACTGGCTTTTATCAGTCATCCATCTTGCTATACTGATAATGGATTCTGTACTGACATCCTTCTGAATGCCACCAACTTGTACTGTCTGGCTTTTGAAGTCTATCAATGGAGTGATTTCTTCAACAAACAAGCAATTCAACAAGTACACTAAATTAAAATGCAATCAAAAATACTTTTTATATTATTGTTTTCCCTATAGGTTTATGACACAGCAACTACATGTACCAAGCAAGCAGCTGATAGTTTCTTGTCTTTTGTGGATGGTTGGATATCAAATGCTGTACGACTTGTTGCACGCCAACTCCTTCAAACTCTGAAAGATCTTCTTGGAGGTTAGCATGTACACACAGTACAACTGTTAATTTCTGATTATCTATGCATTATATATAGGTTGCAAATCTGGTCTTGATATTATCTTTGTGTTGGATGCTTCTGGTAGTATTGGTAGTTCACACTTTGTAACAATGAGGAATTTTGTTAACACAATTATTTCTAACTTTGAAATTGGGGCTAACAAAACACGTGTTGGAGTTATAAGATTTGCAAGTTCAGCTTTTATTGTAATTCCACTTGGTTCAATTAATAATGCTTCACAGTTAAACATTTCTATTACTAATATTTATTATACTGGTGGAGGAACTGCTACACATAGGGCTTTAAGTCTTCTAGATACTGCCTTTAGTAATGCTCGTACAAGTCAAGGTGTCCCTCGAGTAGCTATAGTTTTTACTGATGGTTACTCCAATTCACCAAGTTCAACTGCTCAAGCTGCAAAGTTAGTTCATACAGCTGGCATAGTAGTATACTCCTTTGGTATTGGAAGTGGTATTGATACATCTGAGCTCAATGCTATAGCTTCTAATTCAAGAAATGTTTTTCTCATTTCAAGCTTTTCTCCAGCTCAATTTGCTGCCAAACTGCTCCCACTACAAACATCAGCTTGTACAAGTAAGTATTTACATTTTATTAATAGAATGAACTTTATATGTCACTATCTCAAATAGCTCCAGCCATTGTTGCAATAAGTGACCCATTGGAGACAAGTCTTGGCATGAATGAATCTCGTTTGCTCCAGTATCCATTCCCTGATGAAGGCATTACATTAAAAATTGATATTACTATAGGACAAATACAGGTCCAAGGATCATTCACAATACGAAACCCTACTTCTTTAACAGCTGATTTCTCCATTCAAAGTACAAGTGCTGGTATAGATTACTTTATAAGTCCTGACTTATACCAGTCATCTACTGGTGGTATGCAAACTGGTTCACTGTCCAACACTACAGCTAATGTCTACTTGTCTATTGTGGGCCTACTTAATAACAACACATTCTCTCTAAATACAACATTTGGAGATACTACTAGTGCAGGTAAAGCACATAAATATATAACAATGTAGTTTTCCTAATGTTTTTATTCTAATCAAATTGAAACTTCTATTCATTTTATAGCTTTAGGAATGAAGACAATTTATCACATTCCACTCTTTCCTGTTCTCTTTACCTTGTTAGTTACATCAATGCAATAAAACTAGCTCAGTATGCTAAAGATTGTGTTGCCAATAGTTACCAAATAGTTTTTAAACTATAGTTATTACTTAGTTAGCTTTGTTAGTACATTATTATATTGTGTTATTAAATATAGTAAGTTTTTGGCACATCTGTGTTAGTTATAGCAGTTTTTGTTATTGTATATTTTATTTCAAAAATAAATATTCTTAATTACTCTTATATCATGTTTACACAAGTGAACATGGCCTCTTTAACTTCACTCCATAAAAAAACATTCAAACATTCAAGAAGAGATTGATACTATTTCAATTAAACTAACCCAATTAGTTCAGTTGAAATAGTATCCATCTCTCCCTCATTGTATGAATATTTCATCAATAAACTACAAAGACTTATAGCTCTCTATATAGGGTGGTTTATACATATTGAGTTAGGCTAGGTTTGGTTTTGTGGTATTTTAGAATTGACCTTACATTATATTGATCAACTATGGTAACAAAGACCTTGGTTAAAATGACAACATGTTTTTTTTTGTTATGTAAAGTGCAACATACCAACAAATTATGTATTCAGTAATTCACAAGAATTCTATATTCCATAATAATCCATCAAAGTATAAGTAACAAATTAGTTGTTAAAATGATATATTAATTTTTACAATGATATAATATTTTGGTACACTGAACACTTATGTCAAATGAGGAAAGGGGCCACCTCAAATCCAAAGATTAATCTGTATAATTATTTATATCACTTTTACACACATTAACTCATCATATAATCTTAGGTTATGACATGTATACTTAAGATGATGACTGTTTTAAACTGTATCTTAGCTGTCTGGCAACTGGTAGCCTGGAATATCATGTTGGAAGCAAAATACACATTCATAATATATACAATTGTTAATTCTAATAAATGCAAGGATTGAGATGCTTCTTAATTAACTAATTCCTTCTGTATCAAATGTCTCTGAATTGTCTTCATGTTTTTAAAGTATAGCAGTTGTAGTATTGATATGCACAAGATGAATAAGTAATCATGGGGGCAAATTCTACAGACACAATTATTCAGAGATTTTTGTACTGTGTTAATAATACCTGGAGAAGTTTGTGATGTGACAGTACTTTTGTTTTCTGCATTAGTGTAATTGAAGAAGGTTTTAAAGCTGTAGTTCATCTGTGTCATCTGGTTACTTCACATATGCATATCCTGTGAGAGCTCTTTCCTATTTCAAGTTTGTTTTGATAAACCACTACTCTGATATAAATAATTCTTTCCATATAATTATTATGAGTATGTGTTTATTGGTTTTGTCTTCTAGTGAAAGCCACTTTGTTTGTGAAGGTATGACTGTTGTACAAGACTGTCAGTGCACTATTTGTCTGACTACTTAAGCAAACTAGAACAACACAACTAATTATAATAATTTTATCATATTTTAATTTTATAAGGGCTTAAGAAAAAAATCATTACCTAAACACTCTTCTTCATTATCTTTTGTTACTTCTATCTAAATTTATAACAGCTCCTTTAGTTCCTCGAGTGCTCCAGCTTTTGGATAACTTTCTCCAGCTAATGGCTATTGACTTACCTTGTCATAGCTATGATTAGCTAATTATATAGGGACAGATGAAGGCATCCGAGCAATATTGAGTCAATAACATAAACATTACAATCATAAGATTAGTGACATATATTTTTATCACTTCTATTGTATAGTTGTAACATTTATCCAAAAAACCATCAATATTACATCCAGTGGTAAATATGCATAGATATATAGTAATACAACTAATGTAAATATTATGTTTTCCAAATGTTGTAAATACCTGATATAAACTTTCACTTTCAAAATGGTTCAAAAAAGAACACACCCTTACAACCAATTCTAAAGGAGCCACACCCTACAAAGTTGGTCATATCCGTGATAGCAATCAATAAGAGTCACGCCTACTCTCCACGTGGTATGATTTACAAATCCATTTCTCCTCTCCTATTTATTCGTTTTTATCGGACACTAATGTCTACTGTGAGTCCTGCCATTGATAGTACTAGTAGTAGTTCTGATGATGCAGTTATTAGCAGCTGTACAGAGCCAAAGAAAAAGATTGAAAATGATAATGGTCAAACTTCAAAAAAACCAAAGAAGCCTTTTGATTTTATAATGTTAGTGTTTAATATGTAGTCCAAATAGAGAGCAGAGAATGAATTAAAATTATAATTTTAATTAAATACTGTCTACATCTATGAATATATAATAAGTACTGGTTCACAATGTTAACAGTTCGTTTATTTAATACAGGTGGAACAAACGACACATAGCATTTAAAGTTGCATATCTTGGCTGGGAGTATCATGGTTTTGCTAGTCAAGGAACTATTGAACCAACTGTTGAAGTGAGTAATAGTCATTATAAACACATCAATAGTCCATATCTATATATGGTATCCATAGTAACCATGCCATATTAACACATCACTACCTATATAGTAACCATAGTAAGTATAACATAAAACACAGTAGTACCTATATGGTAACCATAGTAACCATGATAGCTTTGATCAATTCTGTCCATAGAGTTAGAATATGATACATTGTTATAGAGCCAGTTATTTCAATGTTTGCTGAAGACAAAACTCATCGAAGATCCTCAACAATGTAATTATTCAAGAAGTGGAAGGACAGACAAAGGAGTATCTGCATTAGGACAGGTATAAATATTACGGACAGATTGATGGATAGATGAATGGATGAATCAATGATAAAAAGAGACTTATTATTTAACTTTAATTGATCAATAAACATAGCAGATATAGACCAAGATACTGTTGTTATCTTTATTATAGGTTATTTCCCTCCATGTTCGTTCAGCTTTACTATCAGGACCAGGAGTAATAGCAACAGAGGGAACCAAAGCACAAGAAAGAAGTGGTAAATTATCTTCCTCTATCTGTTCTGAACACATCTCTAATTTTTATTAGGTGATAAATCTGTTGAAATTTCATACATGCAAATTTTAAATAGAGTTCTACCTGATGATATTCGTATACTAGCTTGGGCGCCAGTTGAAAAAGATTTTAGTGCTAGGTATGAGTGTAGATTGAGTTATAGTTAATAGATATTATAATACAGCTTATACAGGTATATTGGAGCATATATTTTTGTAGTGAGATGAATACTGATATAGTATTCATTAGTATCCATCTCATAGACACTAATGGCACTTAATCATCAATATTCATCTCTTAATACTTAATGCTAATAGATAAGTGTAATAACATTGAGTACATAGAATGTCTCTTTACAACAGTTTTGTTGTTTTAGATTTAGTTGTGTACAGAGAGTTTACAAATATTTCTTTCCTCTTGGTACAATGAATATAGAGGTAAAAAACTATTAATATTAAAATTATTATATAATTATAATGATGTAATTATTTATAATTAGTTGATGAGGACAGCTGCTAAGAAGTTTGTTGGAGAACATGATTTCAGAAATTTCTGCAAAGTATGAAGTTCATTATATTAATTGATATGTGTAATGTTATGTACCTCTCTGTCTCATTGTCCAATACAGATGGATATTGCAGGTGGTGTTACCAATTTTAAAAGAAGGATATTTGATTTTACTGTGAATCCCTTGTATGATAACAGGTAGTAATTAGATAGTGAATTAAATAGGATTTAAATCTAATGTGTTTCTTAGCTCGCTAAATATATCATTTAATTATTCTTTAGTCCTCCCTCACCCTATCAACTTAATGAACTAACTATTACTGGACAGGCATTCTTATGGCATCAAGTACGATGTATGGCTAGTATCCTATTTCTCATAGGGAGTGGTCTGGAACAACCCGAGGTAATCTCCATTGAGTTCTCTAAGTCACATTAACATGCTGTCATTAAATCATTAGGTTATTGATCATATGTTAGATGTAGAAAAATGTCCTCGAAAACCTCAATATGGTATGGCAGCAGGTAATGATACTTTAACACCTCTTTAATAACTTATTAATAAACTAACATTTAATAACTTATTTCTGTTAATAATTTTATAGATTATCCTTTAATTCTATATGACTGTGGATATGAAAAGATTAAATGGGAAGTTGATGAATGTAAGTATAATAATATTATGGTATACTCAATGCTCAGTTATTACTGTTGCTATGGCAATATAAGTTTATATATATGTACTAGCCTAAATTGAAGCTAATGGATCATTAATATCTCACTAATCATTGTATTATTTATAGATTCTTATAGAAATGTACTTAAACATTTCCAACAGTTATGGACAAAACAAATGATAAAGTAACTTTATTATTTTCTAGATAATGAGTTTATTGTTTACTTCCTCTATTAGTACTACTATGATTCGTTGTATGTTAGATAGTTTGGAACTTCCTTTATCTCGTTCTGATGACCACGTCTCTTTACCTTCAGACCAAATGTCTCCTCTCATTAAAAGTGATCATAAATTAGGTGGTTCTTATAAATCTCTTTTGACCCGTCCATCCAGTGGTGAGTTTAATGGATGATTCATGAATGGATTGATAGATGGATGAATAGATTAATGGACGGATGGATGAATGTATGGATGCATAGATATATAGGTAGATGGATGAATGAATAACATGTAATGTATTGTTATGTGGTAGATCCTTTTGAAACACGTTATGAACATCATCAATCAAAAAAGAGAAAGATTGAGGACATTTAGACAAGTTGGACATTATGTTTACAAGGTACAAACAATATCTTTAAATATTTTTATAACACCATTTAATAATTTACTTAAGTTCATTACTAACATATATGACTTAAATTGTTGTAATAGTATTCATTTTAAAATAGGAATTCTTTACCCTTAAACTATATGTCATTATCATTGTGTCTATGAACCATACAGATAGTTGATATTCATACTTTGAGATCAAACTATTGTATGTTAACTCATATAACGAAATAAATATTGAGGAGTAACTTTTATTTTGAAGAAAAGCTAACGTTACTTTGTCAAATCTGTACTATCCTTGTGTATACTATATTATACCTACTGGTAAATTCTATTATACACTGACCATTAAAATGAATTACTAGAGTTCTTGTGAATTACTCACTATGTTTTGCACTTTACAAAGCAAAAATTTTATAGTGAGTAATTCACATGAACTCTAGATTCCATAGAAATCCACTCACTCATTACAAATTAGTTGTTATAATAAACATACTTTTTACAATATATTCATTGGGTAAATCCCACTGTAAAGTTATTGGTTGGTTTAACCAATATATTGTTATAATTAAAAATAAATTTAAATATTATCATTTCATAATCAGTCAAATCCATAGAGCAATAGTAATCAAAATTATATTATATTAATTTCCACTTTGTATCATACAACCTGTTAAAAGATCATTATTAGTTATAGCATTTTGTAAACAGTTACATCATGCTATCTATATAACCATATATTGGATATATCAACCAGTCAGTTTTTACAGTGTAAATATATTGGACTCTTTTGAATTATCCATGTTGTGTTGTGATGGTCAAACTATGTTTGAATGTTTTTCATGGAGTGAAGTTAAAGGGACCATGTTCACTTGTGTAAACATGATATAAGAGTAATTAAGAATATTTATTTTTGAAATAAAATATACAATAACAAAAACTGCTATATCTAACACAGATGTGCCAAAAACTTACTATATTTAATAACACAATATAATAATGTACTAACAAAGCTAACTATATAAGTAATAACTATAGTTTAACAACTATTTGGTAACTATTGGCAACACAATCTTTAGTATACTGAGCTAGCTTTATTGCATTAATGTAGCTAACAAGGTAAAGAGAACAGCAAAGAGTGGAATGTGATAAATTGTCTTCATTCCTAAAGCTATAAAATGAATAGAAGTTTCAATTTGATTAGAATAAAAACATTAGGAAAACTACATTGTTATATATTTATGTGCTTTACCTGCACTAGTTGTATCTCCAAATGTTGTATTTAGAGAGAATGTGTTGTTATTAAGTAGACCCACAATAGACAAGTAAACATTAGCTGTAGTGTTGGACATTGAGCCAGTTTGACGACGTCGACGATTTGTTTGCATACCACCAGTAGATGACTGATATAAGTCAGGACTAATAAAGTAATCTATACCAGCACTTGTACTTTGAATGGAGAAATCAGCTGTTAAAGAAGTAGGATTTCGTATTGTGAATGATCCTTGGACCTGTATTTGTCCTACAGTAATGTCAATTTTTAATGTAATGCCTTCATCAGGGAATGGATACTGGAGCAAACGAGATTCATTCATGCCAAGACTTGTCTCCAATGGGTCACTTATAGAAGCAATGGCTGGAGCTATTTGAGATAGTGACATACAACGTTCATTGTATTAATAAAATGTAAATACTTACTTGTACAAGCTGATGTTTGTAGTGGGAGCAGTTTGGCAGCAAATTGGGCGGGAGAAAAGCTTGAAATGAGGAAAACATTTCTTGAACTAGAAGCTATAGCATTGAGCTCAGATGCATCAATACCACTTCCAATACCAAATGAATAGACTACTATGCCAGCTGCATGAACTAACTGTGCAGTTTGAGCAGTTGAACTTGGGGAATTGGATCTACCATCAGTAAAAACTATAGCTACTCGAGGGACACCTTGACTTGTACGAGCATTACTAAAGGCAGTATCTAGAAGATTTAAAGCCCTATGTGTAGCTGTTCCTCCACCAGTATAATAAATATTAGTAATAGAAGTGTTTAGCTGTGAAGCATTGTTAATTGAACCAAGTGGAATCACAATAGAAGCTGAATCTGAAAATCTTATTCCAACACGTGTTTTGTTAGCCCCAATTTCAAAGTTAGAAATGATAGTTTTAACGAAATTCTTCATTGTTACAAAGTTTAAACTACGAATACTTCCAGAAGCATCCAACACAAAGATAATATCAAGACCAGATTTGCAACCTATATATAATGCATAGAGATAATCAGAAAAATTAACAGTTGTACTGTGCATACATGCTAACCTCCAAGAAGCTCTTTCAGAGTTTGAAGGAGTTGACGTGCAACAAGTTGTACAGCATTTGATATCCAACCATCCACAAAAGACAAGAAACTATCAGCTGCTTGCTTGGTACATGTAGTTGCTGTGTCATAAACCTATAGGGAAAGCAATAATATAAAAAGTATCTTTGATTGCATTTTAATTTAGTGTACTTGTTGAATTGCATGTCTTTCGAAGAAATCACTCCATTGAAATACTTCAACAGCCAGACAGTACAAGTTGGTAGCACTCAGAAGAATGTCAGTACAGAATCCATTATCAGTATAGCAAGATGGATGACTGTCAAATGCCAATGTTTGTAATTCACTACATGTTCCATTTGAGTTGTAGACATTACTGTTCAAGATAGCCCTCATAAGACAAATTCTTACATTGTCAATCCAAGTTTGACCCTGTACAATGTAGATAATTAAAGTAGCTAATTTCTAGAAGAATTAATGCTCAATAACTTACTGCAGATGTAAAACAGCTTCTCTTATCTCCAAATTGACGACAGTATCTGTTACCATAGCCAAGAGGATATCCATTAGTACCACATTGAAATTTTGTCTCTACACACTGAGTGTAGAAGTCACAGTTACCAGCATTAACTAGAGCTGTACAGTCCTGAGCTTTGACAGTAACTGCCAAGTAGAACACCACTGCAAACAGGAGTAGCTTCATGTTGAAAAAGAGTTACTTGCAGTAGTACTCTGATAGCTTTGAATGCCTGTTGTGGACTGGCTATATGTTAATGCCTAAGTATATTTGCATAATATTAAATTTAGACTCACCCCATGACATAGCGTAACTTTTATATACATGCTATGTTACATGGAATGTCTTAATTAAATGAATAGAGATCACTCCTCCACCAATATTGTGATGGAAGTGTTTGTAGCCTTGTTAATGAACCAAATGGAATCATATTGTTATATATTGATGTATCTTATCTGAGCAAATTTTGAAGTTGTAAAAACAATGCAGGCAGGCAATAGCACTTGAATGGTGCAGAGTTCTTTTATCTTCTTTTTGTCCTTCTTTTAGATCTTATTATTATATCATTTAAACTATGATAACTATAAAATTAGAAAGCTTTTAAGACAGTTATGATCTTACATAAAACATTCATGTTTGGATCACTGTAATAATAACCATAGTGGTTCTTACAGAGCTGGGAAGTAGCCTCTCAGAGAACCATCATTTATTTACATACACACATTGAAGTAGTTTTTTAGCATGATTAGCCTTTATTTGGTGTATTCTGTGTGTGGTGTTCAGAAGGTATTAATCTATCCATAGATGTATACAATAGTCTTGTATTTATTACAGAAAACTAGCCTGATACAAACCTGGAAGTGACATATTATATTAGTGTATTGTTGTAGACGTCAATCAAAGTGACAAATTCTTTTAACCACTGAAACTAGCTAGCGAGCTAGCCCCTCCTGTTTTTAATAAGCTGACAGGCAGAGGAGGGTCTTGAAGTGAACTAGGCTTACTCCACCATTGTAATGCATGGAATGTGAGGCAGTACTGCAATTATTACATAGTAGCTATAAATTGTTATAACAATTGCCATGAAGTTGATGAAGATATCATTTTCCTACCGTTATGTGTTGCACTTTACAAAGCAAAAATTTTATAGTGAGTAATTCACATGAACTCTAGATTCCATAGAAATCCACTCATTACAAATTAGTTGTTATAATAACACATAATTTTTACAATATATTCATTGGGTAAATCCCACTGTAAAGTTATTGGTTGGTTTAACCAATATATTGTTATAATTAAAAATAAATTAAAATATTATCATTTTGTAGTCAGTCAAATCCATAGAGCAATAGTAATCAAAATTATATTATATTAATTTCCACTTTGTATCATACAACCTGTTAAAAGATCATTATTAGTTATAACATTTTGTAAACAGTTACATCATGCTATCTATATAACCATATATTGGATATATCAACCAGTCAGTTTTTACAGTGTAAAATATCATTTTCCTACTGTCTTTGTTACCATAGTTTCATCAATACAATGGAAGACCAATTCTAAAATACCACAAAGCCAAACCTAGTCTAACTCAATATGTATAAACCCAACTATAAATAAAGCCATAAGTAATCTTTGTAGTTTATTGTTGAAATATTCACACTCTGAGGGAGAGATGGATACTATTTCAAGTGAACTAGTTCAGTTGAAATAGTATCCATCTCCTCCTCATGACTTCAATTATTGTACAAAGAAATATTTTTTGGCTTTATATATTGAGTTAGACTAGGTTTGGGTTTTGTTATTTTAGAATTGGGCTTCCATCATATTTGTGAAGCTAGCTATCAGGCACACAATAGCAGTGTCTATGTAGGGATGACCTGGATTATCCATTGAAATATATTGTCATGATCAGAAAACACAGATTGTCTCACCCAAAACACATCAGAATATCTCAATACTTGTCAGTCTTCCTTCCTAGGACAATGTCCATGTTATGACTGGTTTATAAGCTAAAGCAATGTTTGGCTATATCAACCAGTCAGTTTTTATAGTGTAAATCTATTGGACTCTTTTGCATGTTGAATATTGTTATTCCTCAAGTGACGTAATCTCACGTGATGCGCAAACTGATTATTGATAAAAAAAGCATTCCTCTTCAATCAAAAGAGGGAAAAAAGCTTTGTCGTTTAGTGCATCTACTGGATACTTTGCACTCTAATTGATATAAAAACTGATTCTTCAAATTTTGTATGTAACACTAGCAACATTTAAAGAGAAGAAAACATTTGTATTTGATTTAAATAGAGTTGAAACTTCATATATTAAGTAACATCACATAGGTAATTGAATGTAGAGATAAAGTCAGTAATACAAATTCTTGTGTTTGTATACACTCAAGTTCAGCACTAGAATGTTTTTAAAATAATCCAGATATAAAAGTGTATCATTCAAAATAATAAACACTACACTAGCTCTTTGAATTATAACATATGAAGTTAGTACATGTGTGAAAATAACATCAAATGTACTACATTTACAACCTATGTACCAGCTATCATTATAGTATCTGTTATCACCATACACATATACTAGACTCAAGCTTAGAATCTATATCATGTTTGCTAGTAAGTCAAATAAACAACCTATTAGAATCATTAGTCTAATAAAAAGCTATATAATGAAACTAATTAATATAATTATGAGGAAATCATAATGTATATATTGGGCAATTTATATGCACATTGTAAGATGTCTATTTATCAATCCTATATATCACAAAAGGAAGTCCAATGAGTGACATGAAAGTCAAATAACAAATTGTTGTATTGAAATGATCTACCATTATATTAGCAATGATAAGTGGTTGGTTTATAAGAACTATGTTGATATAGAGCTCACATATGATAGTCCTTTATTTTTTAAAATGTATAGTGTACCAGACAAGGTATAAGATTACTTTTGATGCCAATTGAAATATAACCATTGTTTTTAGCAGCAGTAATAAACTAATAATACATGTCCAGTTAGTTACAAAGTTTGTATTTTGATTTTAAAATGTTTATTAAGTAGCTAGCATAAGACAATTAAATTATATTCATTATAATTGCTTCACTTTCTCATTATATGTACAATGTATAATAACTATATGTATGTATATAACTGTACATGTGTTCACTTGTGTGGTCAATATTTGTACATAGACTACTCACATGATATACCAACATGTACCTTCTATTAATAATGACTGTGCTAGCTTGCATATACCTCCTGACTATGAATATAGATTAAGATTTTATTAAAAAGAATTTTTTTTAATAACAAACTCCTCTCAAATGATTATAACAAAAATTAACATAATTTGGTATACATATGCAACAACAACAAAAAAATATGCTAGTCATCCTACAAAAATAGAAGTTAATTTTTTAGTATTATATTATACTAACCAATGCTCATTGTTAAAATAATGACATAAAGACTTCTACTAGATGTCTAACATAACTATATAGTAAAAAACAATGCAACTACTAGTTTATAATTACAACAATATTGGAGAGGAGGCCTTAAGTATTCTGTCTTCATTGCAGCACAGCAAAGAGCAAAACCACTAGGGTCAATAGTGGTATGTAGGGTGTTTTCAGTCCTAGTGCTGTAAATATAGATAGAGCAATGTTGTAATTGTTATGTGAGCAATGATAATGTACTAGTGATATATCTTATAGTATGCTTTTATTTTGGGGTTTACCTGCACTAGGAGTAGATATTGGTGTTGATGTAACTGTTGATATTGGTGTAGTTGATGTCATGGTTGATAATATTGATGTAGTTGATATTATAATTGGTGGAGCTGTATCTCCAAATGTTGTATTAAGAGAGAATGTATTATTTGTGTCTAGACCCTCAATGGAAAGAAAAACATTAGCTGTTGTGTTTGATGGTGAACCAGTTTGACGACGTCGACGATTTGCTTGCATACCACCAGTAGATGACTGATATAAGTCAGGACTAATAAAGTAATCTATACCAGTACTTGTACTTTGGACTGAGAAATCAGCTGTTAAAGAAGTAGGGTTTCTTACTGAAAATGATCCATAGATTAACAATTGTCCAGATATGATATTTATTTTTATTGTGAGACCTTCATCAGGAAAGGTATATTGTAGCAAGCGAAACTCACTTATACTAAGACTTGTTTGTATACCGTCACTAATAGATATTATGGCTGGAGCTGTTTAAAATAAAGGTCACACAATGTAACAATGACATATAATGTAAGTGCTTACTTGTACAAGCTGTTGTTTGTAGTGGGAGCAGTTGTTCCACAAATTGACTTTGAGAGAAGTTTGAGATAATAAAGACATTATTAGAACTAGAAGCTATAGTATTCAGTTCATTGAGGTTAACACCACTTCCAATACCAAACGAGTAGACTACTATACCAATATCATGAACAGCCTGTGCAGCTTGAGCAGTTGAACTTGGTGAATTGGAGTAACCATCAGTAAAAACTATAGCTACTCGAGGGACTCCTTGACTTGTACGAGAGTTATTAAAGGCAGTTTGTAAAAGATTTAAAGCTAAATTGGTATATGTAAATCCATTAGTATAAACAATATTAGTAATAGAAGTGTTTAGCTGTCCAGCATTGTTAATTGAACCAAGTGGAATAACAATAGAAGCTGAACTTGAAAATGTTATAACTCCAACACGTGTTTTGTCATCCCCAATTTCAAAATTGGAGACAATGCTGTTAACAAACGTCTTCATTGTTGCAAAGTTTGAACTACCAACACTTCCAGAAGCATCCAACACAAAGATAATATCAAGACCAGATTTGCAACCTATATTGTAAATAGTTATATTGATTCAATTAGACAATAAATAGACAATTATACCTCCAAGAAGATTTTTCAAAGTTTGAAGGAATTGACGTGTAACAAGTTGTGTAGCATTTGATATCCAACTATCCACAGAAGATAAGAAACTATCAGCTGCTTGCTTAGTGCATGTAGTTGCTGTTTTAAGAACCTGCACTTAAAAAAAACATCTTAACCAAGGTCTTTTGTTACCATAGTTTCATCAATATAATAGAAGACCAATTCTAAAATACCACGAAGCCAAACCTAGTCTAACTCAATATGTATAAACCCAACTATAAATAAAGCCATAAGTAATCTTTGTAGTTTATTGTTAAAATATTCACACCATGAGAAAGAGATGGATACTATTTCAAGTGAACTAGTTCAGTTGAAATAGTATCCATCTCCTCCTCATGGCTTCAATTATTGTACAAAGAAATATAAGTTTTGGCTTTATTTATATTGAGTTAGTCTAGGCTTGGTTTTATGGTATTTTAGAATTAGGCTTCCATCATATTTGTGAAGCTAGCTATCAGGCACACAATAGCAGTGTCTATGTAGGGATGACCTGGATTATCCATTGAAATATATTGTCATGATCAGAAAACACAGATTGTCTCACCGAAAGCACATCAGAATATCTCAATACTTGTCAGTCTTTTTTCCTAGGACAATGTCCATGTTATGACTGGTTTATAAGCTAAAGCAATGTTTCTATCACAGTGGAAGTTGGTGAAAATGCTGAATTGTTCATGTTTCTTCTTCTTTTGTCTACAACAATAACTCAAAAAGTAAAAGATTTGCCACCATTTTCTCAGATGCATGGAACTGAACTATTGGCTTTTGTATCTCACATTTTAAATAAGTAATTTGAGTAGTTTAGCTACTCTTGAGAAGCCATTTTTATGAATAGTTAATATTAAATGAAAGAAACAGATGCTAGCAAAAAATATCAGTCTCCTACTTCTGGCAATAAGTATAGACTATTTTCTGCTTTGATGTTCAGCTTAAATCTTAAAAGATCCAGAATAATTATTGTATGACTGATAAGCTAATGACTGTAAGCCTAGCTCTTATGTAATGAATTAAGTATTATTACGATTTTCAAGTTTCCAACTAATTTCCTGTTATCACTGAATGTAGTCATAACAATTATTATTTCTTCATCACAATATGTAATAATGTCTTTTTGTGAGCTGGTTAAACATGAAACCTCACTCCTTGCAACATGCTACATCTCTTCTATATTGGCTATCAAAATACTTGCATTTAAAAAATTAAGCAAACAAGTAAAAAAAAAACATTTTCTAGAAAATGAAACAAATATAGGGATGGGTAAGTAATATCAGTCCAATACAAAGAATGTGAACAAGATAGTAGGGATGGCAATTGCATAATTCTTACATAATAACACAGGCATAGAATACAACAATATATGACTGATAATATTTAAGTGATTTATATAATTATAGCTGTTGAATATCCTAAATTGTTTGTTCATCTGTGCTATTATGCAGGTATGATACAATTGCCATTTTTAAGTGATGAAGTGATATGTCACAATTATAAACAGTTTTATTAGTTTCAAACCTCTTGAATTGCCTGTTTATTCCAGACATCACTCCAAACAAAGACTTCATATGCAAGGCAGTGAAGGTTAGTGGCACTTAATAGAATATCAGAACAGAATCCATTATCTCTATTACAAGATGCATGGTTGTTCAAAGCAAATGTCTCTAATTGACTACATGTTCCATTTGATTTGTAAACGTCACTACCTAAGATAGCTTTCATAAGACAAATCTTGGTATTATTGACCCACATTTGACCCTATGTATGAAATTTAATAAAATAGAACTTTTAGAAGAATGCTGAATACTTACTGCAGATGTAAAACAACTTTGCTTGTTTGTGAATTGATGACAGTATCTGTCACCATAGCCACGAGGATATCCATTAGTTCCACATTGAAATCTTGCCTCTACACACTGAGTGTAGAAGTCACAGTTACCAGCATTAGCTAGAGCTGTACAGTCCTGAGCTTTGACAATAACACTAACTGCCAAACAAGACACCACTGCAAGTAGGAATAGTTTCATGTTTAAAAGCTTGTAAGTTGTAGATTTATTAATGATTGCATGCAGTCCTCTTTTATAGAATTGTCTAATTCTAAAATTGAACAGTAGTGTTTTCAAAATTTTGACACATTCTTAAATTTGGTTTGTTATGGAAGAAACCTTTCAGTATCACATATTGATTGGTCTTAACTCAGTTATAGTTAATAGACGTTATAATAGAGGTATATTGGAACATAATTATATTTTGATCAGTCAAATCCATAGAGCAATAGTAATCAAAATTATATTATATTAATTTCCACTTTGTATCATACAACCTGTTAAAAATCATTATTAGTTATAACATTTTGTAAACAGTTACATCATGCTATCTATATAACCATATATTGGCTATATCAACCAGTCAGTTTTTACAGTGTAAATATATTGGACTCTTTTGAACTATCCATGTTGAATATTGTTATTCCTCAAGTGACGTAATCTCACGTGATGCGCAAACTGATTATTGATGAAAAAAGCATTCCTCTTCAATCAAAAGGGGGAAAAAAGCTTTGTCGTTTAGTATAACTATAAATAAAGCCATAAGTAATCTTTGTAGTTTATTGTTGAAATATTCACACTCTGAGGGAGTGATGGATACTATTTCAAGTGAACTAGTTCAGTTGAAATAGTATCCATCTCCTCCTCATGGCTTCAATTATTGTACAAAGAAATATGTTTTGGCTTTATATATTGAGTTAGACTAGGTTTGGGTTTTGTTATTTTAGAATTGGGCTTCCATCATATTTGTGAAGCTAGCTATCAGGCACACAATAGCAGTGTCTATGTAAGGATGACCTGGATTATCCATTGAAATATATTGTCATGATCAGAAAACACAGAGTGTCTCATCCAAAACACATCAGAATATCTCAATACTTGTCAGTCTTCCTTCCTAAGACATTGTCCATGTTATGACTGGTTTATAAGCTAAAGCAATGTTTGGCTATATCAACCAGTCAGTTTTTACAGTGTAAATATATTGGACTCTTTTGAACTATCCATGTTGAATATTGTTATGTTGTGATGGTCAAACTATGTTTGAGTGTTTTTTTATAAAGTGAAGTTAAAGAGGCCATGTTCACTTGTGTAAACATGACATAAGAGTAATTAAGAATATTTATTTTTGAAATAAAATATGCAATAACAAAAATTGCTATAACTAACACAGATGTGCCAAAAACTTACTATAGTTAATAACACAATATAATAATGTACTAACAAAGCTAACTAAGTAATAACTATATAGTTTAACAACTATTTGGTAACTTTTAGCAGCACAATCTTTAGTATACTGAGCTAGTTTTATTGCATTAATGTAGCTAACAAGGTAAAGAGAACAGCAAAGAGTGGAATGTGATAAATCGTCTTCATTCCTAAAGCTATAAAATGAATAGAAGTTTTAATTTGATTAGAATAATAAAATTAGGAAAACTACATTGTTATATATTTATGTGCTTTACCTGCACTAGTTGTATCTCCAAATGTTGTATTTAGAGAGAATGTGTTGTTATTAAGTAGGCCCACAATAGACAAGTAGACATTAGCTGTAGTGTTGGACATTGAGCCAGTTTGACGACGTTGACGATTTGTTTGCATACCACCAGTAGATGACTGATATAAGTCAGGACTAATAAAGTAATCTATACCAGCACTTGTACTTTGAATGGAGAAATCAGCTGTTAAAGAAGTAG